>BSBN01001425.1:10000000-11200000 GCA_027924645.1 Cunninghamia lanceolata | reverse complement strand
TGAATCAGTTGTGCAAAACTTTCTCCAATTTACACACTTAAATCTTCTTGGTGATTAGCAGTATATTAAACATGAAACATAATGCATTCAAATCAAAAGCTCTTCTGAATCACCAAGAATATCCACACTTCATCTGCTTACTGGAATCCTTCTCTCCTCCATCTGGAACCTCAAGAACACAGTCTGTCATCACTGTCACAAAGGAATAGGTTCTTCCAGACCTTCAAACCACGAACCAATCTACTTGACACTTCACAAGGACATCCTCAACACTTCATCAAATCCACAGAATGGGATAATGCATTTCCAGATCTCACCGGACCTATCTGTGTCACTTTGTCACCTCTGAACACCTGCTGGAGCTAGTTCTACTTGAGCAGCCATAACTTCTTCAGATCTTCATGCGGACCTCTAAAAACTTGACTGGATCATCTCAAGACTCATATCTACAAACCCTTTGAACCGTAACCTATGATTTGCATCTTAGCTAGGATCTCCACTTCACTATCTCCATTGCTCCTCTCTGCTCATCCAATCCTTCTCATCAATGCAACATGAGTATGTTGACATCAATGACAACACCAGTTAGGCCCATACTTGCAACAATCTCCCCCTTTGTCATTGATGGCAACATATGATGTGAAAAACCATCAAGACAAGAACTTTTGCTTACTGTCACAACTCCCCCTATCAGCAACAACTATTCACATGTCTTCTCTTCCTTTACTGCTCCCCCTTTGATCATCAACCACTTGTTTTTCACATGTCTTCTCTCCCCCTTTGACATCAATGGCAAAGGGCTCATACTTGCAACTCCAATACTTTAGAATCATACCTGCTGCTCCCCCTGAGTAGCAGCTCCCCATCATCAATCCGGATCACAAGATATGACTGTGATATCCACTGGACTGATGCACATCAGTGCATCCTAGTTCATCACCAGAGGGGAAATAACCCCTAACTTCTCCCTGAGATACTCAAAAGAGTCCTTGGGAAGAGGTTTAGTAAAGATATCTGCAATCTGATCCTTGGAGGGAACAAACTCTAATCTGACTTCATCCTTGTTCACTTGCTCTCTCAGAAAGTGAAACTTGATAGATATATGCTTAGTCTTAGAATGCAACACCGGATTCTTAGAAATATTTATTGCACTTAAATTTTCACAGAAGATTGTGATAGGCTCCTCATACTCTACTTTAATATCTCTTAGCATCTGCTTCATCCACAAAACTTGGGTGCAACTACCTGCTGCTGCAACGTATTCTACTTCAGTTGTAGACAGAGATATTGCCTCTTATTTATTGCTTAGCCAAGAAACCAATCTCTTTCCCAAAAAGAATGCTCCACCATTGGTACTCTTCTGGTCATCCACATCTGCTACCCAATCTACATCTGTATATGCATGAAGAGAGAAATCATGATCTTAAGGATACCACAAACCATACTCAACTGTTCCTTTTAGATACCTAAAAATCTTTTTGATTTCCATGACATGAGATTCTCTAGGATCAGCCTGGAATCTCGCAACAAGACCAACATCCTGCATTATATTTGGTCTAGTTTGAGTGAGATACAACAATCCTCCAATCATTAATCTGTACTTTGTCTGGTCTACCTTAGGAGAGTCATCATCTTTGCTCAACTTACATCCAATTGCCATGGGAGTATTCATTGGCTTTGAATCTTCCATTCCAAATTTTTTCAACAATTCTTTCACATATTTGGTCTGAGAAATAAAGATTCCTTTCTTTGTTTGAGTAATTTGCATACCCAAGAAGAAATTCATTTCACTAAGCATTGACATCTCAAACTCACTTTTCATTTGATTTGCAAAAGTTTTACACATACTGTCTCTTCCTCCAAAGATGATAGCATCAAAAAATACTTCAACAATCAAGATGTTTTCATGATCAATTTTGAAATATAAGTTACTATCAGCAGTACCTTTATTCAAACCAATCTTCAAAAGATGTTTGTCCAATCTTTCATACCCGGCTCTTGGGGCTTGCTTTAGTCCATACAGCGCCTTCTTCAACTTGCAGACCATATCACCATGCTCAGATAATTGAAATCCATCTGGTTGTTCAATGTACACTTCTTCTTCTAAGTCACCATTCAAGAAAGCAGACTTGACATCCATCTGATACACCTTGAAATCCTTGAAGGCAGCAAATACAAGAAATAATCTGACTACTTCAATTCTTGCCACTGGAGCAAAAATTTCTTCAAAATCAGTTCCTTCTATTTGAGAGTAGCCCTTGCAGACCAATCTGACTTTATTTCTGATTACTTCACCAACTTCATTTAGTTTGTTCCGGAAGACCCATTTGGTTCCAATCACATTCTTGTTTCTAGGTCTAGGAACAAGATCCTAAGTGTGATTTTTCTCAATTTGCATCAACTCTTCCTCCATTGCTTTGGTCCAGTTTTCATCATTGCAGGCTTCATTTATTGTCTTAGGTTCAATCTTTGAAATCAGACAATATTCATCTGAATTTTGAGCAATTTTCCTTCTAGTTTGCACACCTTTACTTTTGTCACCTATGATCTGATCTTCAGAGTGGTTCAGTCTTACATACCTTGGAACTTTAGGAGTTTCTTGTACTTCTGCTTTTTGATTAGGCTCATTCAGACCTATTTCTTCTTCCTAATTAATCGGATCAGTTTGAATCTGACTTTCAGAAGAGGATTGAACTCCTTGAACCAGAAGACCATTCTGATCATCTTCATCATATTCATAAAACCTTGAGGGTTTCTTTATTCCCTCATCAACCTTCACATTTGTACTTTCTATCATCTTTCTTAGTCTCTTGTTATAACACCGGTATGCTTTGCTTTGAGTAGAGTAACCCAAGAATATTCCTTCATCACTTATAGCATCAAACTTGCCTAGATCTTTATCTCTTTTGATGTAACATTTGCTACCAAAGACTCTGAAATATCTTACAGTAGGAGTAATGCCAAACCAGAGTTCATAAGGGGTCTTACCGGTATTACTTCTGATTTAAATTTGATTGAGAGTATAGACTATAGTGCTGACAACTTCTCTCCAATAGATATGAGGAACATTAGCTTCCATCATCATGGTCCTAGAAGCTTCCTGTATAGTCCAGTTCTTTCTTTCCACTACTCCATTCTGCTATGGAGTCATAGGAGCAGACAACTGTCTCTTTATTCCATATTTCTCATAGAACTCTATGAACTCACCGGATGTGAATTCTCCACCTCTATCAGACCTCAAACATTTCAACTTCAATCCGGTTTCATTCTCTAGCATAGCCTTGAATATTTTGAATTTCTCAAAAGCTTCTAATTTCTCTTTCAGAGAAGTTACCCACATCATCTGGGAATAGTCATCAATTAGTAGCATGAAGTATCTATCACCTTGAATACTCCTGGTTCTTGTCGGACCACAAAGATCAATGTGAACTAAGTCCAATAATCTGGTAAAAGATAGTTCCTTGCTTTTGAATGTGACTCTACTCAGCTTACCCAACTGACATTCCTTGCAGAAGATGTTAGTAGGTTTCACCAATTTTGGAAGATCTCTTACAGCCTGAGTATTGCTTATCTTGATGATATTATCAAAATTCACATGACACATCCTTCTATGCCATAACCAACTCTGATCAACTTGAACAAATAAGCAGCTTTTACTAGTACCAACCAAGTGGAAGATATTACCTTTAGTTTGAGCACCGGATGTAATCTCTATTCTGAAGCTTTCAAAGATTTTGCATTTTCCATCCTTGAATCGGAGATCATAGCCTTTGTTCACCAACTGTCCAACATTAAGAAGATTATGCTTCAAACCTTCAACATATAGTACATTACCAGTTTTGTTTCTTCCATCAAAAGAAATAGTTCCTCTTCCTCTGATTCTACCAGCAGAATTGTCACCAAACTTTACCACTCCTCCTTCATACCTTTCCAAATCTATAAACTTATTTTTGTCACCTGTCATATGGTGAGAGCAACCACTGTCAATGACCCAATCATCTTTTTCTTCAACTTGGGTAGCTAGAGCTCTTTCTACAACTTTATGATTGACAGATACAGAGGATATTGGTTCTTCTTCCTTGATGGCAATAAACACCCATTCATTTCCTGATTTATTTTCAGTCTCTGATTCATCATCCATTACTCCTTCATTATCATCTTCTTCATGAACATAGTAGCAATTCTTTTGAAACCTTGATCATTAGGATTTGGCTTTGAAAATCTTTCCGGACATCTTGAGGCAAAATGACCAATCTTATTGCAGTTAAAACACTTAAAAGGTAATTTTCCTTCATACTTACCGGATCCTCTTGGCAGTCTCTTTGCAATGAGGGCTTCAAGTTGAGCAGTTTCTACTTCTTCTTCTTCTTCCAGGTCTTTTCTTGCTTTTTCATACCATGACAGTTTCCTTGATGAGTTCTCTCCCGAATCAAATCTTTGTTTACCTTTCATAGAGGCACTGGCTTTGAATGCAAATTCAGTCTTGGGGGGATCATCTCCAAACTCGGTCATTTCAAATGCAGCCAATTTGCCAGCCAATTGGTCTCTTGTGATAGTTGTATGGGCTTTGAATTCATCAATGGCAGCAACCTTGATTTTGTAAGAGGCAGGAAGGGATTTGAGAATTTTGCCAACAATCTCATTTTCATCCAAGACTCCACCAGCATTTCTAATTCCACAAACCAACTCATTCACTCTTGGCATAAAAGTGGTAATATTTTCATCATCTCTCATCTTCAGTTTTTCAAATTTCCCTTTTAGACTCTGTAACCTTGAACATTTAACATACTGGTCTCCTTCATGCAAAAGTTCCAGTTTATTCCAAATCTCAAAAGCAGTTGGTAGGTCAATAACATTTGAGAACTCTAAGTCAGATAATGCGCTTAGAAGAGCCTCTTTGGTCCGCAGATTGTTTTTAGCATCTGTGTCTTCATTTAGGGTTGTCGGACCACCCTGTGGAGGTACATACGCTTTTGTAACCATGGACCAGTATGCCATTCCCATACACTGCAAGTGACATTTCATGCGACCTTTCCAAAGAGCAAAGTTAGTTCCATCAAACTTCAAACTATCCTTCTTGTAAGATGACATCCTGGATCTCCTCAAGCGGTTAAGCTCCTTTTAGAGGAACTTGGCTCTAATACCAATTGTTAGACTTAGGGCACACAACTGAGAGGGGGAGGTGAATTAGTTGTGCAAAACTTTCTCCAATTTACACACTTAAATCTTCTTGGTGATTAGCAGTATATTAAACATGAAACATAATACATTCAAATCAAAAGCAGAAACTCATCAACACATAAGACACCAAGATTTTGACGTGAAAAAATTGGTTAAGGGAAAAACCACAGGGTGATTAACCTAAGAATGTATTCTCTGTTAGAAGAATAGAAAGAACAAAATGGCACATGCCAATTAGGGCTCACTGCCCGAGCACACTGCTCACAAGAGGCTCATTGCCTACAAGAGACACACTGTCTACAAAGAAATAAGTATCACATACATGAACTAGAGAATAGCATCTTCACCATGCTTGAATCAGTTCCATTAAGCTCAATACTTTTGCTCTGCCTTTCGCTCTGCTCTTCGCTACCACACTCTCATCTCCACAAGACACACTTTGAAATGACTTCACAATCCCTTACTTATACAAGGCATCGACTTAGGAACAATCATCTAAGTTGGCAAATACCTACAAGAACATCCGCAAGACGTGTAATACATCCGGTCAGCCAGTCTCAGGAAGAACACCAACATCCGGTGGTTATTCTTCAAATGCAAGCTTTAACTTCAATGCGGACCACCAACATGAACTGGACATGATCCAAAGACCACCACAAGCTCTTCTAAATCACCAAGAACATCCGCACTTCATCTGCTTACTGGAATCCTTCTCTCCTCCATCCGGAACCTCAAGAACAGAGTCTGTCATCACTGTCACAAAGGAATAGGTTCTTCCGGACCTTCAAACCACGAACCAATTTACTTGACACTTCACAAGGACATCCTCAAAACTTCCTCAAATCTACAGAATGGGATAATGCATTTCTGGATCTCACCGGACCTATCTGTGTCACTCTGTCACCTCTGAACACCTGCTGGAGCCGGTTCTACTTGAGCAGCCATAACTTCTTTAGATCTTCATGCGGACCTCTGAAAACTTGACTGGATCATCTCAAGACTCATATCTACAAACCCTTTGAACCGCAACCTATGATCTGCATCTTAGCTGGGATCTCCATTTCACTATCTCCATTGCTCCTCTCTGCTCATCCAATCCTTCTCATCAATGCAACATGAGTATGTTGACATCAATGACAACACCAGTTAGGCCCATACTTGCAACAAGTGGATGGTTTATTTTTCCTATATATTGTAAAAATCAAGAGGGTAGAAGTAATTTCTAAGGCCATTTTCACATAGCATTGTATAGGTAGTGGAGAATGAGTTTGGCCTACATTTAGAAAATAAATACAAATTTTGTGTGCCTATAATAATCTTGCCTTACATCTTACCTATGCAAATGAAGGCTTTTTATTTTCTAAATTCTTTCTTATGCAATCTATGAAATGTTGAATTATCATTTATTTCAAACCTCTATTTTTATGTTGAATTGGTTAAACTTTAAATACTAATTAATCTTATTCACACCCTTCTATTTCTAAATATTTTTATTTTTTCTTTTCTATAGATATATAAAATCCAAGCCATAAATTTATTGTATAGCATATTTATTAATATTTTCTATATTTCTGATGTGTTTTATATATACAGATTTTGGCTTTCAACAATGAGTAGCCTCACTCATCTTGAGTAGGGTTTTTACCCCAACAACTATTAAGAACTAGCAAGTACCAAACCATTGACCAATAAGGTGCAATAAGATCAAGCAAGGACAAACAATACCTATAAAGAAGTGGAGAAATGAATGACCATTTAGGAGCACAATGAAAGCCTAGGATAATCTAATATAAAAGATAGGAAATAATAAAAAAATATGATCTAAAACCATAATGAAGAAGAAAAAAGCCAAAGGGAAACACTAGATCATTTAAGAAGATATCAAGTTCATTAATAATGTAAATAAATATGTGGACTCATTTACTAAAATTAGGTCTAATAAATATTACAAGAAATTAACCTAATTTAATGTTGTGCTAGATCATGTACAATAAAATTTTGAAATCTAGAAATAACATAAATGGAGACACTTAGCTAATTTTGGTAGTTAATAAATGGTTGTCCACTATTTTGACCATAGCTTTTGAACTATAACTCAAAATTATAATGTTTTAGATGTGTTGGAAGCAAAATTACAAATTATGAATTGGGTTTCTCTAGGAATTTTTTTGGGTTGAGCCTACACCCTACATGATTGATCTTTGTGCATAATAATGATCTAAGACATGTGGGATTAATTTGGTGGAAAATACACAAATAAAAAAAAAGTTTGGTAGAAAATACATTTGAGGACCTATTCACTCGTGCCTTATAGATATCTAAATTTGCCAAGATATTGTCTAGAGACACCATTGAGGAGCTTGTCAACCTGATAGGTGAATATATTCTCCTAAGTTAAGCCCATTGGTGGACCAAATTAACAATGATGAGAAAGATCAAATATGACATTTGTAGACATATAGATGGCCTATGTGATAATGCATATTTGATTTATTTATTGTCCTTTAGAATTGAAGTGTGCTCTAATTACTTTCCTTTTTTATATTCTCCTCTATGTGTTTAGTATACAAAGCGTGTCTTTAAATACCATGACATAGCAATATGTTGCATGAAATATGTGTTAAGTTGGCTCATAATGGCTAGTATAGGGTGGTGGGAAAGTTGGAATTTGAATTTGAAGTTTTAAAATTTAGGGGTCATTTCCGAGCTACTTAGGATTGACTTGGGTCAATCTTGCATCCCTCATAAATATAATTAAGGGATTGAATTCAAGGTGGGGAATGAATATATGGGAATTAATGTGAATGAGGGTAACATATAGATGAATATGGATGAATAGGTATGAAATTGTGAACCAAGTCTAACACTATAAGAGTAAGCTAGGTGAGTTTATATATTTGTATTAAGACATTCTCATCAAAGTGGGCACAAAAACTAAATGTGAAATAGCATGTTAGTATACACTGATAATCTTGGTCATTAACTTTACCATCATCTTGTTTAGCCAAATTTAAAATTTATCTTAAGGGGTTGAGCCTAATTGGTGAGGATGATGGTGTGTTACATAATCTTCCAATGTTGAAATCCCTAAAGGTGTGAATGGGCTAGGTTGGATTCTTGAGTGACTTTGACAAATCGCTCCCTGCTCATGATAGCCTAACTGAAAGAGACTTTTGAAATAGATGTATGCTTACTCATCATATTATAATTCGCTTAAAAGACAGAGATGACAATATCTATTTGAATTAATTATATACTTATTCATCATGTTATAATCTGCTTAAAAAACAAAGATAGATGAATCCAATTTAAAAATAAAAATAAGTATAAGTTACATGTGTAACTTGAAGTCAACCCAAACAACTTCCCATGTCATGGAATGAATGCTGTTCATGTCAACGGACTTACAATCTCACGTGAAGCATCTTCATATGAAACAATGCAACGCGCCATTTGACTGACTATATGAGAGAAAGGCTTTGACCGGCACAATGCGCCTGTTCAACCGGCCTCACCCGGTAACGCATGCATGCCTCACGGGTGGGAGTAATTTTAGGGCGTCATGCCAACCAAGCGTGTAATGAATTGTCCACCCACACGAGCGCTGTGTGACCGGAAACAACACGTACGGCATGACCACCTTCTGACTAATTTTTTAAATCATAAAACCATTCAATTCCCAATGTTTTGGCAGGGCGCATTCCGCATCACCATCTGTTTTACAGCGACCCAATTGCTGTGGCGCAGCCCGCGGAATACAAAGCTTTTATTACAATGGGCAGAGTACCCTGCTGTGAAAAAGACAACGTCAAAAGGGGGCAATGGACGCCCGAAGAAGATGCAAAGTTGGTCAGTTATATTTCTCAACATGGAACCAGAAACTGGCGGCTCATTCCAAAAAATGCAGGTTAAAGATCTTTTGTTTTTCTCTCTACCGAGATCTCAACTACGCAAAACCTTTGTTCAATGAAAATAAGCCACCTCATTTCTTCATATATTTAGTAGTGTATTCATGAAAATTTTGAATTACAGGTTTGCAGAGATGTGGAAAGAGCTGCAGGCTCAGGTGGACCAATTATCTTCGACCAGATCTTAAGCATGGAGAATTCACAGACAACGAAGAACAAACTATAGTCAAATTGCATTCTGTTGTTGGTAACAGGTAATTCTGGTGCTTGTGTAACCCTAATTATCTGTTTCATTAACTGAACCCATGCCAATTGTGATGTTGATATAGAATAAGTGAAATCAAGAACTAATGTCATCAAGAATTTGTGATTACCTGTGTTTATAGGACAGTATATTAATTGCATTTAGGATTTTAACTCTGATCAATTGCTTTCATCTCAGAGTAATTTTAAATCATGTTTTTAAGTTCTAGACCATCTTTAATGTGAGTGCTCTGGAGGCAAGGTCATAGAAATAGTATAAGTTCATTGGATTGAGATTCCTTTACCCTGATTCCTTTTCATTTGTACGTTAATACTTTCTTCTTTTGATAAGTAGGAGGTATATTTCCGCAGTGTGTCAAATTATGATATTTTATATCAGGGTTTAACTGTATAGTTTTTAAGTCAAACACATGATCCATATGTCATGAGTAGTGGTTCACATGAACCCATCTCTCATGAGAATGAATAGTCCACTTAGCACTTATTGTATCTAGGTGATGCTCACATGGATGAAGCATTGGGACTTCTCGGGAGGTCACCCATCGCAGTACTACTCCGACTAAAGCGCACTTAACCATGGAGTTTTTCCAAAATCAGGCCCACTTAACTTGTTATCCCATCTACAAAACCTTCAACAAGTGTTGTACCTTATGAACTATTCATTTTAGAGCCCCTTTAACTAATCAATTGATAATTTTTGTAGGAGGTATATTTCTTCTTTCATAAAATTCTGTTCCAGACTAAATTACTATGACTTGATTGCATTGTAGATGGTCATTGATCGCTGCACAACTTCCTGGACGAACAGACAATGACGTAAAGAATCATTGGAACACCAAGCTAAAAAAGAAGCTATCTGGGATGGGAATCGACCCGGTGACACATAAGCCATTTTCGCACCTGATGGCAGAAATAGCCAGCACATTAGCTCCTCCACAAGTAGCCCACCTTGCTGAGGCAGCCTTGGGATGCTTTAAGGACGAGATGTTGCACCTCCTCACCAAGAAACGAATTGACTGGAGAACAGTAGACCCAAAAGGAACAGTTCTCTACGATGGCATCACTCCCTCTCAGTTTTCTCCAAATCGAACATGGGACCTCCCACATAACAACAATATTTTCTGTCATTCTAAGGATGAGGTATTTATATCTAATGATAATGCAAATAAGCAGGGGATGGAACAATCTGATATCATCATGTCCAAACCATGGGAAACCCATGTAAACCCTGAGTTAAATGGATTCAGTTCCACAGGTAGTCTGTACACTACATTTCAGATTTCTGGGCCAGAATATCGTTATCCATCATTATATATGGGTGGATCATCCAACAAGGCTGAAGTAAATTTCCCATCTATTGCCACTAACAGCCCGTGGATGACCCGTGGGTCTCCTTGTCAGATGGATAATTTAGACAGGACCTCCAATGTTACACTTTCACCAACATCTTTGAAGCAACAGGGGGCTGTGGAATGTGCAAATATTTGGAAGGAAGTGGAGCGTAATGAGAATGGTGGACATGTGGAGGAGGGGTCGCCATGGAGTCAAAGTATGTGCAGTGGAAGCACATGTACTGGTGGTGGCCAATGTGTTGATCTTGAGCAACAAGAGGTTGAAGAGGAAGAGGCAAGATCAGATGGTGGCGGAGTTAAGAGCAGACATGAGTTTAATTCTGAGTGTGTGTTGTGGGATTTATCTGATGACCTCATTACTCCAATTATTTAACCATTCGGATGTCCTAATATACATATTGTAGTTTCATTGTTTTATTTTGATAGAGTATCAGTGACTCTCATTAGTTTTATATGTGGTATATGGATAGAATTGATAGTTTCCTTTGCACAGCTAGTTTTTTATAAGTCTCTTACAAACCCTCCCATAAAGTTGTACTTCTCTTTCACTTGGGTTTCTAAAAAGAATTGGTTCACTCGATTAAACCCATAAATTACGTAAATGTGTTCGATTAAATATAGGATGAATAGTTTCTGTAATCTTTGATTTGTCCATGAAATTCTAGTGTTTCTGTTTTGCTCATGTAAAGTGGGATTTTTTCTTTACAATTTACCACCTTCTATGTGACACTGATGTCTATGAACGTGATAGTTTTTTCAAAATGCATGTAGAATTTGGTTGTTGGTTGAGTGGGGTATGTATGTATATACACACTTTTCATTCAACCCTCAACCAAAATTTTATATGGGGTTTAAAAAGGAAGAAGGTGTGGGAAATAGGGATTATTTAATTACACATTTTAGATTTAAAAGAGTATTGATATGAAATTACATGTAATATACACAAAAATTAATGTACCTAATAAATAAAAGAAAATTGTCAGTTGTATAGACGAAAGAGTTAGGATTCATAAAGAATTATTCAATCAAATAATATATTAAAAAATTAAAGGAAAAGGTTTTGTTATGGTATATGTGCACACAAACTAATTTAAATAAAAAAGTTGAGTTTATGAATACTATGAATAGTAGAATATTAAATATTAATTGTCGAAAGTAAATGACGAGGATAAGGCATTTATCTTTAGATAGTATAATTATGCATCATTTTATTGTGAATGATGAAATATAGATGTTTTGGGACTAGAATTAGGATCTCTTTGTCTGTGTGTTACTCCACATCTAGAATAACAACATCAATGGAGGGTGAAGTTTTGTTGGAGTACATGAATCAGTGGTCTAGAAACCTTAACAACTTTTTGCACCTTTTAAAACCCTGAATAGAAAATGAGATAGACATCAAAGGATCATACAAGTGTAATGATGAGTAGAGTGTACAAGACCTTAATCAACCATAAAACATTTGAGCACACATATAAAGACAAATAATGAGAACCATAACACATGTTTTGATGAGTGGGAAACCCTCATAGGGATGAAAAACCACTCAGAAAATGCCTCACTGGCAAGAGAACCTCATTGGTTACAACCTTAAGAGCAAAGTGTTCCACTTCAACAAGAATGTTCCTCACTGGCAAAGTGTCTCGCTGACAAGAACAACAAGGATTTGAACGAAAAGGTAAATACATAGGGTTGCACTATTTCACTGTAGCACAATACATCTTATGTCTCCTAGATACAAAAAAAGTAATTCTTCAAACAATTGAATCAATGTAATCATGAAGATGAGCAAGCATTAAAATAATCTACAAGATCATTACCATACTCTGCAATCATCCTTATTGTAGGATCTTTGCATCACTTCAACTCTCTTGCATACTCAAGTTTTGACCTCTCTAAAAATCATCAAAACATATTATATTTCATTTCACACACAAAGAAGAATACCAGACTAAAAACCCCTCCTGCAATACACACACTGAAATCATACATCAACTGCACACATACAATTATTCAAGATATAAATCTTCATCATCCAAGAATATATATGAGATAATCTACATTTTTCATAGGTTTCACCCTCCTTTTTGTGTAAGGATCAAGGTATGAAAGATGCCCCAATGCCCTGCAATTCCATGTCTTTAATATCTCATCCAACTCCATCTCTATCAAGTTATCATAATAATGTACTTTTTTTATATTCATTATGTAGGTATTACACGACATAACCTAAATCACTAATCTTTCACTTTAGAAACACCTCTCAATTATTTTCATGAATTTACCTGGCCATCCATGTCATTGTAGAAGTAGTTAGGGCTCAATTATATTAACTACTCGTCAAAGTTTACACCGAAGAGGAGCCGTTATGATTTGAAATATCTTTAAAACATAGCCTTCGATTTCAAATTTGTACCTTGGATAGTTTAAACCTCAGCCTTTGATTATAATTTGAATGCCCTTATAACCTGACAAATTGGTGACTCCAAAAAGGGGTCGGTCAACTTAAATGACTTAAAGACCCTTTAAGGCAGTTACTTTAAGTGAGGTAATCCATGATACTAAGTCACTTTAAAAATAAAACATAAAGGAACAACTTGGAGTGACATTTAGAATAGGGTTTAAATACTATTAGAGATCTAAAGAAGTTCATAATCAAAAACCTTAATTCTCTAACCACCTCATGAATTCCTGTGAATACAATGTATCAACCAAGTTCTTTTGCACACCTTGCTGAATGAAGATATTCTCAACATCATGAAAGTATTCTGATGAGAAATGAGGATCAAACTCTGAGATCCAAAAACAAAGTATCAATGTATCAACACCTATCAAGTCATCACCATCTTTAAGGCATAATGAACACTATCAAGACATCATTAACTGAGAACAAATAGAGACAAGAGGATATCATCACAACACAAACACCTCTTGATCAAATTCCTTATGAAGAGTAAACTTTTAATGAAAAACCCTGAGCAAACATTGTCTACTTTGTCTTACATCATGAAGTCCTTTAAGCGACATAAATCAATCACACCATGCTCTTTGAACATGACTACTCAACTATCAACACCACCATTATGAGAGACCTTTTGATGCTCCTTAAACATGGTCCTGCAGAATAAGGAAACATAATGATTCAACCTCACCATGAAGATATCAAAGCATCTTGATGTCCTACATCACATATCATGTCCTGCATTACATATCATCACAAGACCTTTACTATTTTGACATCAATGACAAGACAACCAACAATCAACATGTCAAAGCCAACAAGTTTATGGTCTTTTCTATAGTCACAAGTCTAATCCATGCTCACAAAATAATTTGGTATATCATAGATTTGCATTTCCTAGATTTTCAGATTCATTGATGTCTTATATGCTTTAATCCCTTGACATTATTTAAAAATTCCTTTAGAGAGTTACTAGATTGATAGCGTACATATTCTCCTATATCAACCCCTAGAATAAGCTGACTCTATGGTTGTGAAAATGATTAGTTAAAAATATTCAAATATAGAAATACTCTAAGATGATATGATACAAAATTTGAATATGTTTACATGTTGTAATTGAGATGTTCCTAGCATGCTTCTTCATAAATGAAAATTATATTCAAATTATTACCTTAAGTTTGATGATGATAAATGAATGTAACTAATTTCCTTTAAATATAAGGGCATATAATTAAATTGTGCATATGCATGTTTAGTTGGATTTAGGTGAGAAACTGATGTGCAATAGTCAACTAGAATTTGAATCTAAATTTTAAAATTATAGGGGTCATGTCTATAGGTGCATGGTCAATGTCATACCTATGAGATTAATTGAGTACATGTAAATGATATAATTAATGCAGATAATGAATTTGTTGGGATGGGTGCAATTTTTGGCAGAATAAATCAGGGATGTATGGAAATACACATAGGTATGGATAAGAAATGTGGGAAAGTATGTAAATGGATGAGTAATGTTATACGTGAATGAGCCTAACTTTGCACAAGAGTGTGCCATTTGTTATTATGTAACTACATTAATCCATTGTCTTAAAATGGGCACAAAATGAAATAGAAATTGGTATGGGTATACAAATTTCACCATTATATTTTCCCCTACTTTGAGTTTCATGTGAATTCTAGAATGATTATGTATCCCAAAGTATGTAACATAAGAAAACATGCATGTAAATTAAATATTTAGATATAAAAAGATATCTAAGTCCATATCAAGTAATGGATCCTATTGAATGTCATTGTGTAAATCCATCCTTGGGCTTGTGTACTCCATGGAAACTTGCAAAATAGAGGAAAAATGTGTGATTAGTACTATATGCAAGAAAATTTCATCGATTTAACAATTAAAACAATGCAACCTGCAACCCTCAAAGAATCTAACCTAATTAAACAATTATGAAATGTAGAAAACAAGCAAATCAACTAGATTATGTGATTCTTTGGTTTTCATTGTGGATTGCTTCATTGTGTATGCATCCAAGATAAGCTGCCATGATTTTGATTAGGAAAGCGACATGCAAAAAGTGACAAAATGCAGAAGATAGGATGAAGATGAATGCTCAGAAAATGGAACAAGATTCCAGGAGAAAAAGATTGAAGAAGAAACTCAAATGAGAGTACAAGAGTGCATTTATAGGATGAGAGGATGATAAACCGATGGTGGAGATGATAAGGCAAGATCAACGATCAAGAGGAGTTGTGAAAAGAGAAGGAACATGCATGTGACACATGTCTAAGAGAGGATAAAATTGCCCTTTCGAATATGGAATAATTCCATTGTTTGGTGGAGATAAAAATATTTTTGCTATTTTGATAAAATCTCACCATATTTTGATTTTTGATTTATTTCTATTTTCATGGTGAGTTGCTTTTTGATTTGTTGCTATTTTGAACTCATGTGCACATTTAGAAGAATTTGGAAGGTAGGAAAATTAAATTAGATAATCATTTTTATTTAATTTATTCATTGGAAAGTGGATAAATAAATCAAATAACCATGTTTATTTAATTTATTTAGTATGATATGATGGAAATAGGGATAAATTAAATAAATTAAGATTCATTTAATTTAGTCATATGGTATGAGGGAATAAATAAAACTTAGGTTTTATACAATTTCTTAGAAGAAAAGTGATAACATAATTAAATAAGCTAAGTTTATTTAATTATCAGAGAAAGATAGGAAAATGAGGATAATTAATTAAACAAAATTATTTAATTAATCATGATGACATAGGAGAAAAGAGGTTTTTGTTACAAGTGTGTTAGAGGACATTTTTGGGTGTCTACATTTTGCCCCTCTTTGAGACAATGTTCATTAGGGTGTTGTTTCAAAGAAGATATGATACATTAGATGAACAGGCTATGCCCTAGTGAAATGGGCGGATGATGCCCCCTCAAGAGGAAAACCAGACTATGGGGAAAAGGCTGGGTTGACTCATGATAAGATGGCAGGAGGATGACCAACTAGGATGACATGAGGAATTAGGGGTTGGGCAGGGTCAAGTTGGGATGGTATAGAAGAATTAGGGTTGGGCTCAGAAGAAAAAGGATTAGGGTTATGCATGTCTAACACACTTGTTTTGCAGGAGGTAGAGGATGATGATGAAGAATAAGAGGGTGATGAATAGAAGAACAATGATGAAACTGTTGATCAGACAAGTGAAGAAGAAATGATGAAAGGCAGCTTCCGATGGTTGCATACAAGATTGAAGATTTTCAATCCTAATGTTTGGTATATCACCAGATATTATGCACCAGGGTATAAAGACCAAGGTGTCGAGTATCCAATGTGCTACAGACTAATACAATCTTGTCAAGATACAAGACATGAATATTAGTTGTAGTGATACTGATGCGATACAAATGCAAGATAAAAAGATAACACACACAAGCAAGCATGCACAAATGATTCAAAAATAAACAAGGTATTGCCCCTATCAAGCTATAAACCAAAGATTAATTGTTGATTGATTTATTGATGGATGATGATAGTGTTGTCATGGTGGGGAATGATGTATCCCTAGATCAACACAAGGATGATTGATTGAATGATTGATTGATTGATTGGGTTACTAGGCTAGGATAAGGACCATTGATTGCCAATTGATAGTTTGACAAGCTCGATTGACTTGATTGGTATGGATAAAGTATGACTTGCATTTGAGTTTTATTGGATGGATGATGGGAAGAAATGATAGAAGAATTAATCTTGGAAGAATTGTATTTGAAAGATTGATGAATTGATGAAGATAGATGATAGAAGAAGATGAAGAGAGAAGAAAGAGGAATATTGTCTGTGCCTGAATCTAGGCACTTCCTTCGTACTCCAGATTGCCTACATACCCTGTATCCATGGGATCAAGGCACATAACGATAGAGATGAGATGTAGTTCTAATTTTGTGATTTATTGATGGTGATGATGATGGTTTTGATTTGATGATTTGATTTTCATTGATTGATTGAATGATTGGAAGAATTGATTAGAAGAAGTGATTTGAAAGATTGATGATGATTATTTAATTTGAGGAATTGATTTGAAATAATTGATTTGATTGGATCAGAAGAAATGATTTGATTGGATTGAGTGGTTTGTCTTAAAAGAATTGATTGATATGAATGATTTGATGTAATTCATTTGATTTGTTTGAGTGATATGATGTGATTTGATAACTAGATTGGTTGATTGATTGATTTTGTTTGATATTTGATTTTTTGTATTTTTTTTAGGACTTTTTATGATTTTTTTTGGATTTTTTCAGGACATTTTATGATTTTTTAGATTTTTTCAAGACATTTTATGATTTTTTGGATTTTTTCAGGGCTTTTTACAATTTTTTTTATTTTTTTGGATGTTTTGAACATCAATGGATTTACAACTTTGGTAGCCTTTGTGCTAGATACCAGTGACGAGGGAGGAAACCAAGTCCAGGTGCAAGAAAGGATATAGGATGGATTAGGATGAATGGATAAAAGGATGGGTGGTAAGGGATGGAAAGGAAAACTCCTAATTAATGATTGGATAAGAGGATAGGTGGCATTGGATGTATTCATAAGAGAGCTAAGATGTGAACTCAAAGACTATGTCGCATAGGAAATAACATGCCCCATTCTAGGTAGTATGCTTGGGATTTTTCATGACAACACTTATGACAATAGGATAGGATAGTGATAGGATTAGGTTTATGAAAATGGGATGATGATAGGTGGGATGAGACAAGGTACCCCCACATAAGCATAGAAGATCAAACAACTACCTTGTATCATAATGAACACAAGCAAGATCCTATTGATCCTCCATCACCCATTATCGACCACATTTCAAATCCACCATCATATCCTGTGGGTCTATCCACCTTTATCCATGAGTGTTCCTCCCTAGGAACACAACAACCTTTATCCACCACCTCAGCTTCTCCATCTAATAAGGAACCCATGTCTAGTGTTCCACCTACACATAGTCCCATAGTCGATCGCATCCTCCAAAACATGAACTATCAAGGTAAAGGCTTAGGCCTTCTTGAACAAGGTGTTTTGGAGCCAATGCATGTCAAAGTCCCTCCTCCATGCTCATTTGGCCTTGGATACACCCCTCAAGGTCATCAATCTAATGATGTTGGTACCACCTCCACATATCCTAAGTCCACCACTTTCCATCGCAAATCCCATCACATTCCTAAAATGTATGTCGCCATTCCACCTCCCTCATCTTATAAATGTGAAAAGCATGTGACCATACACCTCCCGCCATCCACTTTGCTTCCGCTTCTTCCAACTCCTAACATCCCTCCATCGAACCTACCACCACTACTTCCAACACCTTATCCATCCATCCATAAGCTCTCTAAAAACCCTAATCGTGACCAACAAATGCACATATTATCTAAACATGGAGCTTCCACCAACCCCACTTCCACCATACCCATTGGATTCAAATGCAAGAACTTGGATGCCTCTACCTATAAAACAAAAAATCCTAAGAGTCCTCATGCCTTAGGACACAAAAGCGAAGAATTAAAGAAACATTCATCTCCAAAGTTGCATGTACACCCACACACCTCAAAGAAAAAATGGAAAAGATGTGGGTCCCCAAAAACAAACAATTGCCTCAAAAGATGCACAAAAGCCGCATATATCCCAAACCATACCTCCACAAGCAAAGTATAAAACTAAAATGGTATGGGTCCCTAAGCAACAAGCTAGCAAGTCAAATGAGGCATCCACCTCTCGTAAATCCCAACCATCTCCTTTTGTCCATTCCATTCAAAAGTAGCAAAATCCTCCATCCCACATGAAAAGCAAAAATAGTAAGCCCATGTGAGTTCTCAAATGCTTATGTCATCCATCTCCTAAACAAACATCACCATTGCTTCCTACACCACCATCCAGCCAAAAGCTTCAATGTTTATCACGGTGTGTGCAACCAATTTGACCAAGCATAAAACCCTAACTATTCTTTTCTTCCTGTTGACACAAGCCTTGTTTGATATACCTTGTCATCTTGGTTTTTCTGAGCTTTTGTTTTTGCCACCTGTAACCTCAGTGTGGAGTCTTAAAACCACTGCTCATAAAAAATAACAGTCGCCACCATAAATATTCAGGTCGCCACCTCTAAAATGTTGAAGTCATCATCTCTAAAGGCGTCGCGACCACTGAGATACTCCCTTCACAGCCATCGAAACTCTATCGACCATCTGCTTGCCAAAATCATTCAACTTCCCTCGTCGCTATCTGCCTGTCATAATCACCCATCAACCGAGTTCCAAGCTCACCATCCACTAGTCTTGATCTGTTGAAACCTTGTAACCACTGCAGTCTTAAACCCTCTATCTTCATTGTCCGTCGACACCTTTGTTTCTATTGGTAGCCACTGTTTAGTGATCTTGTCACCATAACCTCCGTCGATTCCTTCCTTGAAACCTCGACTGACTACTCTTAATTCCTGTCGATACCTTTTATTGCCCACTACCACCGACACTTAACACTCTCTGGTCACAGTCGTAAATCCCGGTCACCTTACCTGTCGCCGTCGATCCTTAAACTTTGACTCTTTCAATCACAGTCGCTTCATACTTAGACCTGTCATTCAAAGACATTCGACATTGACCTTCTCAACATCAAGCGTTTACCATTTATGGGGGGCATTTATAACTTAGGGTTTCAATTTTTAACATTGTGATATAATGTTTAAGTTTTGGGCTCTTGCATCATAAAATTTAAAATTTTAAAAGGATTGGGGTTTTAATTTAAAACAACAAACATAAAATCATCTTCCAAATAAGCATGTAAACTTTGCAAATAATCAAAATCAAGAACTCAGCCATCAAAGTCAAAATTTGAACAATCAATAGTCAAACAAAGTCAACTTTTTGGTCAACCTAGTCAACCCTGTGCCTTCAAACATGCTGAAGGAGGCTGTTTTTTTCTTTTTGCTATAACTTCTGCATATGGGGTCAAAAATTCTCGCGGAAGGACTCATTGGAAAGGTAAGAAGATGAGCTTCGTAATTCTAAAGGTTTTAGTAGGTAATTTCATCATCTCATTAGGCAATTTCTCTATCAAACATCAGCTTCATAATAAACTTCAATCGATCATATTTTGAGCAAAACACATCCAAATTTAATGATTTTTTAAAAAAAATTGCATAGAATCATCTCAACTTTCTATTTTTTTTTCCATCTATTTGACTATATCATATCATCATTTCCAAGTTTTTATCTAAACATATCTTTGGCATCTAACAATCTATCTATGCAGCGTGTCCTAATCACTTGTCAAAGAACGGAGAAAACAAACTACTGATCTATTTGCTGTAGGTTTGATCAGTCCAAGACACACAATTTATTATCACTGGAGTAGGCACACTTTGTTTGGTTCTTAAAATTAACATTGTCTTCTTTGTGCCTGCTTTTCCTTTATTTGTTTGCTTGTCTGGTCTGATTGTAACCTGATTTAGCAACAGAAGTATCCTCTCCCTCTACCTTTCCAATGGATCTAGGGTGCATGAGAAGCTGTTGCTAACTCTAGAGGGCCTACCTTCCCATTGTGAGAAGGGGTACGACCCAAGTGGAAATAGGTCAAAGCCAGACCATTCCAATCCGCTATATAAATAATGCATTTGTGATGAAAGTCACAAACGATGGGTGTTGTTCCGCTATACGGATGAATGTTTCCCCCAAAACCTTGTAGAGCCTAACCTCTGCAGGTTGGGAAGCCTCCTTAATGGAGTGAATCACCGCATGTATAGCCACCCGAACAGAAACCCTAACTAGAAACCTCCGTGTATGGTGTAGGAGCACCTAACACAAGGTGGCACCTAACACAAGGTGGCTTCCATGAGGTATTTAAATTCATGTTTATTTAGAAAATCAGGTTTTGTGTTGTAATAAAGTCTATTTGACCAATGCATGTCATTTTTGTTTGTATCTAGACCTAGAACAAACTTTGTAAGTCCCAAGTAAGTAGGTTGCATTTGTCAAATTGTTAATGGTAAGATGGTTAGTCTCCCAGCCACTTGGAATCAGTCTCCCAGCTGCTTGGAATGGGTTGGTGTTCCTCAGGGCAAGCTTATAAACCCCAAGGAAATGAACCAACTTAGGCATTAGATATTGCAATCAGATCAAAGCGAAGAAGAGTGGTATGTAATCGTGCATTGTGTTAAGGAGAAATTGAACTATTCTGTGTCGTCAATTTGTTTTCCATTCTTTGTAATTATAAATTGCATAGCTGTAGATTTCTTTTCCTTTCTATAATTCTGTTGTTGCAAAATGTCGATGTGAAGCATTCCAATGGTGAGATTTCTGTCGAAATCAGTGGAATGGCTTCATTGTACAATATTCGTTTGTTTCCTGTTTTGTTTCATTGTTCAGCGGTGTAGATGTTCCAGACTGAGGAGTTTACACACTAGATCACCTAGCATCTCCATGTGCTAGGGTTTGGATCGGAGGAGTTGGAGCTGTTATCAGTGAGACAGAAGCCATTGATGAAACATTTCTCTCTCAGTGGTCTTGCGAAGAGAGGTTCGAGCCATTGAAAGAAAGTCACGGTCTAAGGTTCATATCAGGAAGACAAAGTACATCAGGTAGGCAACTTGGTGTTGTGAGGACAATGTTGGTCCTACCGATCGAGGGTATTAGAGTGACAAGGGACAATTTACACTGACGGAGATCCATCAGGAGGAATCAGTGTATTGGCGATTCTAAAGTAAGTCCAACTGATAGCTCAAGTCATGCCGATGAGTGGTTGGTCTATCGGCACATTGGCTAGAAGTTGTGTGTGCTTGCCGATGTGTAGGGTATCACCGAAGATAACACATATTGGCATATCGGGAGAACAAACAAGGAGTTCACTGATGATCTAGGTCACAACAATGAGAGTTTGGTGACAGTTGACCTGACTGATGGCCTGAGCAAAGAGGGAGGAAGTCTTACTAACTGAGGCTCCCCATCATATTGCTATCAGAGCTCGAAAAGATTTGGGCAGCAAGTCAAATTGAGGATTTGTAGGAGTGTTGGCATTTGGGTGCTGTCTACGAATAGTGTATGTCAGACAGAGAGAGTGAGACTGAGGCAGAGAGGATGCCTCCCAAAAGTATGTCACAGGACACCATCAAGGCGCTGATCGAGGAGATGCTTGAATCCAAGTTGGGAGAGTTCAAGCAGTCCAAAAGCAAAGATAGGGAAGATGAAAGTGACAGTGATGAAGGTGATACAAAAATTGAGGAAACCAATAAAAAGGCAGAGGAGATACCTGTAGATCAAAAATACTTTCTTGAAGCCATCAAGGCAATTGGCAAGGATTCTTTGGAGGCTCGGATAGATATTCCCATGTTCAGTGGAAAGATGAATGCTGATGAAGTCATGGAGTAGATTGAGGCTCTAAACAATTATTTTGAGTACAAAGAAGTTCCTGAAAGTAAGAGAGTTAAGTTTGCAAAAACTAAACTCAAAAGTGCTACCCTTACATGGTGGAATTACACCCAAGGAGAAAGGGTAAAGAATGGGAAGAGTATGAAATCTTCGTGGAGCAAAATGCTGGAGAAGATCAAGTCCTAGTCCCTTCCATCTGACTATGAGGTGTAGGTTTACAGGAAAATGCAGAACCTCAAGAAAAAGGATATGGATGTGGCTACTTACACCGAGGAGTTTCACAAATACACTTTTTATTGTGGGTACATGGAGGATGAAAAAGCCAAGGTAGCAAGGTATTTAAATGGTCTAAGGATCAATATTCAAGATGAGATAAGTTTATTTACCCTGAAACCATGGAAAAATGTTTTCAAGTAGCATTAAGAGCTAAAGATAAGTTGCACAGGAAAGGTGAGCAGCAAAGTAAAGGAAGAGGTGACATAAATTTTAGAGGCAGTTTTGGAGGCAAAAGTCCTAACCAGAGGCCTAGTGGTGAATCTAGCCAAGACGAGCAAGTTGGAGACTCAAGTAGCAGAGGAAGCTACCACGGAAGTAGGCCAAATGAAAGAGGTGGGACAAATGGATCAAGTAGAGGATCCAAGTTCTCCAACATGAGATGTTATAATTGCAATCAGATAAGGCACCCAGCTTATAAGTGTCCAAAGAAGGCCTCAACTTCTCATGGCAATGAGAGAAGAACCACATTGACTCAAGAGGATGTAGGGAGTGTGATATCTCCTGAAGTGAATTTGACATCAGAAGTGGGAGAAAATCTGATGATCAAGAGGACACTACTCAAAGAACTAGCAAAGATTGAACCATCACAAAGGAAAGCACTTTTCAGGATCAATTGCAAAAGCAAAGGTAAAATATGCAAGGTAGTCATAGATTCTAGTTCAACAGATAATATGGTGTTCAAGGAAATGGTGGATAAATTGGACATAGAAAGGATTCCTCATCAAACTCCTTACAGAGCATCTTAGGTAAGTGATAGTCAATCACTTTTGGTAGATGAGCACGCATATGTTGATTTTAAAATCGGAGAATATAAGGAGAGAATTTTATGTGACATTTTGCCCATGGAGTGTTGTCACCTACTTTTAGGTAGGCCATGGCAATTTGATAGGTAAGCATTGTATGATGGATATGCTAACACATACACCATCAAGAAGGATGGAAAGACTTTTGTGATGACACCATTGTAGGAGGATGCTGAAGCAAAGAAGGCAGCCAAGGTCATTTTGATGGGTAAGAAAGAGTTAGTGAAGATGCATGATGAAGAGACAAGGAAAGTTGAGGATACCTCAAGGAGTGGGGTTGCCAACGGTCCAAGTTTGAAGTTGATTTCAGTTTTGAATGATGGAGATCAGATGGTGATTTCTGAAATGGATCAGATGAAGGTCAAAGAGTAGGTCTGCAAGCAGGCACAAGTTGATTGGAAAGAAGAGAATGCTATCATAGTAGGGACCATTATTTATCCTTTAGAACCAACAAGAGTTAAAGGACAATCATATTCTACCATAGCAGCAGTACCAGTAGCATCGACCAAGATTTTGAATACAACTGTTTAGGCAGTTCTGAAAGGTAAGCAATCATGGCATGCAACATCCAAGTTTGGTTGCAACCACTCACTCATGGAAAGGTGTGAGTAGAGCCTACAATGCTAGGCATGAGTTTTTGATTCCATGGAAGCAAGTTACAGTCCAGAGGTTGTGGGGAAGGCATGATGCAGCAAAGGATAAAGGTGGAGCAAGCCAAAGAACCAACTCATGGGACATGAGTTCTTTTCTAGGTGGGGTGTATGGTGCAGGAGCACCTAACACAAGGTGGCCTCCATGAGGCATTTAAATTCATGTTTGTTTAGAAAATTAGGTTTTGTGTTGTAATAAGGTTTATTCGACCAATGCATGTCATTTCTGTTTGTATCTAGACCTATAACAAACTTTGTAAGTCCCAAGTAAGTAGGTTGCATTTGTCAAATTGTTAATGGTAAGATGGTTGGTCTCCCAGCCTCTTAGAATTAGTTAGTTTTCTCCCAACCGCTTGGAATCGATCTCCCGACTGCTTGGAATGGGTTGGTGTTCCTCGGGGCAAGCTTATAAACCCCAGGGAAATGAACCAACTTAGGCATTAGATATTGTAATAAGATCTAAGTGAAGAAGAGTGGTATGTAATCATGCATTGTGTTAAGGAGAAATCAAACTATTCCATGTCATCAATTTGTTTTCCATTCTCTATAATTACAAATTGCATAGCTATAGATTTCTTTTCCTTTCTATAATTCTATTGTTGCAAAATGTTGATGTGAAGCATTCCACTGGTGAGATTTCTGTTGAAATCATTGGAATGGCTTCATTGTACAATATTCATTTGTTTCTTGTTTTGTTTCATTGTTCAACGGTGCAGACGTTCCAAACTGAGGAGTTTACATAGTAGATCACCTAGCATCTCCATGTGCTAGGGTTTGGATCAGAGGGGTTGGAGCTGTTATCAATGAGACAGAAGCCATCGATGAAATATTTCTCTCTCGGAGCGATAAGGGTGGTCTGGTTGAAGAGAGGTTTGAGCCATTGAAAGAAAGTCGCGGTCTAAGGTTCATATTGGGATGACAAAGTACATTGGGTAGGTGACTTGATGTTGTACCGATAGTGTTGGTCCTACTGATCGAGGGTATCAGAGTGACAAGGGACAATTTACACCGACGGAGATCCATCAGTAGGAATCAGTGTATCGACGAATCCGAAGTAAGTCCAACCAATAGCTCAAGTCCTACTGATGAGTGGTTGGTCTATTGGCACATCAGCAAGAAGTTGTGTGTGCTTGTCGACGTGTAGGGTCTCACTGAAGATAACACATATCGGCATATCAAGAGAAGAAACAAGGAGTTTTCTGATGATCTAGGTCACAGCGATGAGAGTTTGACGATGGTTGAATTGATTGACGGCCTAAGTGAAGAATGATAAGTCTTACTGACTGAGGCTCCCCATCAGTGTAGCAACCAAAAAATTCTATCTGTTGGTATAGGAGGAAAGTCTAATAGCTGTCCCACATTTTCATGGCTTATGGAAAAGATAGAAAGGTACCTCAAGATCTGCACATCTTGAGGACTTGGAACTTGGTGTGCCTAAGAAGTGAGTGCACTATAAGGGGATCTCATGCACAAGTTCTTGGAACTATACATGATAAGTAGGTGCAGTTAGGTAAAACCAAGTGGGAACCTAATAGATACTGTCCTTGGCTAGCCTAGGGTGTACACATTTATCATTGTGTTTGGTGTGCATGCATGTGTATATGAAGTCTTGTGTTTGATATCACCACATCATCCTCAATCCTACTTGTCATAACACATTTCCCAATCATTACCTATCATCCAATCCTTCCAAACCAAACCATCCTTATCATCCAATCAACCTTATCCTAATCGACCTAGGTCATCTAACCTCATCATTCTACATCATCCTCTATCTAATCCAATCCATACCATTCTACACCATCCCATCTAGTTTGACCATATCATATCATTAGACTTCTTGAGCCCTACATCCTTTTTGAAACTCTACATCAGTTGTTCCACATTGATCTAATCAACCAACATTATCCTTTGGCTTTGGTCCTTATCTAGCATTTGATGATATCAACATTATCAACCAACCTTTTGTAACCTTGAGTTCATGAGTCTATCTCTTGGGAGATAATATTTTCTAATCAACCAACCAATCAAATCAATCCAATTAATCGACCAAGCCAACCTAACCAATCAATCGAGAAAGCCACTCAATCCAAGAGTCTCAACATTGTCATATAAGTCCAATCCATGTCATTTTCCACCATGTCGATATTAGAGGACCTCATACATGACCTCATTGACCTACTTCACCAAGTGCAAACAAGATGATCACCCCTAAGCCAACAAATGATTCAATGTGTCCATAACATGATTCAACAACTTCAACTTCAAGTAGGCCAATCACCTCATATGCAACATCTTATAGCATAGGCCTAGCACCTCATAGTCACTTGCCAATCACAGACCCAATAAGTACATCATCATCCCTTATCCATTCAACACCAACCAATTCCATCTCATTCCTATGAGGCATCCCCTTCCATTTCACACCAATCTAATCCATTTACATATCATAACAATTCCACATCACCTTATCTTATTCCTTGTCAATCTAATCCATCCACATTTCAAATCACTTCCACATCACCTTATCCTACATCTTTTCATAATAGCTCCACATCACCTTATCCTATGCCTTCCCATAACGATGCCACATCACCATACCCCATTTCATCCAATACCTACCATTATCCACAACAATCCATACTCCAAGATCTTTCACCTACACATCCTACCATTTCATCTCTTCATCAAACCCATTCACAGGATTATCAGTGGCCCCCACACCATGAACATGGAAATCCGAGTGGCTCTTTGTACATAAATCAAGTGAACCCTAGTCCACTCTTTCCACAAGGCCTAATAGACTTAAGTCCACCTATGCAACAAGACCCAATAACCTTTGACTCAAGTCTAAGTGACCCTTTGTACATAAATCAAGTACCCTTAAGTTAGCCTAGGCTACAAGACTTAATAACCTTTGACGAATGAGATAGCAACCTAGAGAAAGCATCCTATGAACATCCTCCATCACTATCTAATCAAATGCCAACACATGAGCTTACTACTCCCATTTTGACACCATCATATGATCTCATTCCTAGTCTATTGCCCACCAACCATCTAATCTATCTAGTCCTACTATCCCTCCATCCAATCTTAATCTATCTAGCCTCACGATCCCTCCCTCCAATCCAAATCCTAGTTGTAAGCCTATAACACCATCCACTATCATCATCCACCCTCTATTATCCATCCACCCATACACTTACAGAGGATGTGATCCATTGGCTATTAGCAAGGAATAATCCATTGCCATGTCATGAAATTCCCATTCATAAGCCTATCAAAGAATCTCCCAATGCCTTGCTTATTCCTCCAACTCCACCATGTGGCCCACAAACCATTGAGATTATTGAGAAGACTTCTCCCATGAGTCCACATCAAGACCTATCATACCCTCACATTACTGAGAAAAATCATATCCAAGAGTCATCCCCTCCCATCCAAGTAATCCAAGAGCTATGTCAAGAGCATAATCCAATGCATGTGGAAATACCAAGCCTTCATCCAAATCAAGGTCAAAGAAACTCTAAGTTCAAACTATCCATGACCTATACATTTTCTGTGATCAAGATATTACTTATAATCATAACCCTATTCATGAGCAAAGAGATCCCCTTAATAGCCAAATTAATCTTTTTTATGCTCACCTTTGTGATTAAGATTTTATATATGATCATGAAAACCATGGTGACCATCTTAGCTATGATCATGAAAACCACGATGAGCCTCTTAGACAAACTTTATGCAAGCCATGGTCAAAAGGTTATCATTCCACCTATCCTTCCTCCCATACTCCTCCATGAGCAAGATATCCAAATTGCTCCTATCCATCCTCCATCTAAGCCTAATGAGACAACGTCTGCTTCTCATAATGAGACATGTGCCTTCCAGGAACACATAAACATATAAGATCAAATCAATACCTTGGATCTAAATGAAAAGAAGGAAGATCCTAATGATCCTCCATCATCACCTTTTGATTGTACTGCAAGTCCACCATCATATCCTGTAGGTCTATCCACCTTTATCCATGAGTGTTCCTCCCTAGGAACACAACAACCTTTATCTGCCACCTTAGCTTCTCCATCCAATAAAGGACTCATGTCTAGTGTTCCACCTACACCTAGTCCCATTGTCCATTACATCCTTCAAAACATGAACTATCAAGGTAAGGGTTTAGGTGCTCTTGAGCAAGGTATTTTGGAGCCAATCCATGTCATAGTCCCTCCTCCATGCTCATTTAGCCTTGTATACATACCCCAAGGTCATCAATCTAATGATGTTGGTACCACCTCCACATATCCTAAGTCCACCACTTTCCATCACAAATCCCATCACATTCCTAAAACATATGTCACCATTCCACCTACCTCATCTTATAAATGTCAAAAACATGTGACCATACACCTCCCGCCATCCATTTTGCCTCCGCTTCTTCCAACTCCTAACATCCCTCAATCAAACCTACCACCACTACTTCCAACACCTTATCCATCCATCCATAAGCTCTCTAAAAACCCTAATCATGACCAATAAATGCACATATTGTCTAAACATGGAGTTTCCACCAACCCCACTTCCACCATACCCATGGGATTCAAAAGCAAGAACTTGGATGCCTCTACTTATAAGGTAAAAAATCCTACAAATCCTCATGCCTTAGGACACAAAAGCCAAGAATCAAAGAAAAATCTATCCCTAAAGCAAAATCCATCCAAAAATTCAAAAAAAATTGAATTTTAAAAAAATTTCTGCTTTGAATGCAAAAATTCAAAGCAAAATCCATCCAAAAAGCAATCCAAACCCATACCTTCACAAGCAAAGTCAAAAACTCAAATGGTATGGGTCCCCAAGAAACAAGCAACTACTTCAAATCCATCTCCAAGGCTGCATACACCCACACACCTCAAAGAAAAAACTAAAAAGGTGTGGGTCCCCAAGCAACAAGCAATTACCTCAGAATCTATACAAAAGCCGCATATATCCCAAACCATACCTCCACAAGCAAAGTCTAAAACTAAAATGGTATGGGTCCCTAAGCAATAAGCTGGCAAGTCAAATGAGGCATCCACCTCTCATGAATCCCAACCATCTCCTTCCTTCCATTCCATCCAAAAGCAGCAAAATCCTCCATCCCACATGAAAAAGAAAAAATTATAAAAATACTAAGTCTATGTGGGTCCCTAAATGCTTACGGCATCCATATCCTAGACAAACATCTCCATTACTCCCTACACCACCATCTACACAAAAGCTTCAACGTTTATCATGGTGTGTGCAGCCGTTGGTCATGGTTCCCATCTATTCTGCAACAATTCCATTGACCTCCATCTCTCCATCCTTCAACTATTATCCTACATATCTTACCCATGACCTTCCTATGGCCCATGCTTTTGCATAAGCCCTCCATCCATAAGTCCTACATGATCCACAATCCACTATTTCCTTACATAATCCATATCATGATCCACTATCGCACCTTTCATAATCCACCATCGACCTAATCTATCTTTCATGAAATCCCCTACCAACATCTCTGAGCACACTTGACATGGTCCATGTGACGACATCCATCTAGCAGGACTATTACCTTTTATGGAACTAGACACTTGAGTCCCTCTTATCCATATCCACCTATCCCATCAAAAAAATAAAATAAAAAATAAAATTAAAAAAAAAGTCAAAAAAAAAGAAAAAAAGAAAAAAGTAAAGAGAAATCTCTTCGTCCAACGGTGAAAACCTGGTAAACAAGTGCCCTGGATAAGTACCATGATGAAAACTTGGAAAATAGGTGTCATGCATAAGTTTGATCTTCTATGTCACCTACACTTGGGGGCACCTTTTCTCAGCCACCATATCATTTTCAACCTATCTAATCACACCACCATCCTATTATCGTTATCCATTACACCTGCACATACTTATCCTATTGAGTACATTCATCCACCCTTCCTCTTTTTATCTTGATAAAGAGTGGGGGCAAAAATGTTGAGAAATGCCTTGGAAAAACTCTTGGTATACCTTATCCCTTCCAATCCATCTTGTCATTCTATCATCATCCCATTGTCATAAGCCTAATCCTATCACTAGCCTATCTTATTGTCATAAGCATTGTCATGAAAAATTCTAAGTATTGCACTTAGAATGGGGCATGTTATTCCTATGCAACATAGTCTTTGAGATCACGTCCTAGCTCTCTTATGCATACATCCAATGTTGCCTATCCTCTTATCCAATCATTTTTATTAATTTTCCTTTCCATCCCTTACCACCCATCCTTTTATCCATTCATCCTAATCCATCCTATATCCTTTCTTGCACTTGGACTTGGTTTCCTCCCTCGTCACTAGTATCTAGCACAAAGGCTACCAAAGTTGTAAATACATTGACATTCAAAGCATCTAAAAACACAAAAAGAATTGTAAAAAGCCTTGAAAAAATCTAAAAAATCATAAAATGTCTTAAAAAATCCAAAAAAAATCATAAAAAGTCCTGAAAAATACAAAAAATTAAATATCCAACAAAATCAATCAATCAATCAATCAAATTATCAAATCACATCAATCACATCATATCACTCAAACAAATCAAATGAATTAAATCAAATCAATCACATCAATCAATTCTTCTAAGACAAACCACTCAATCTAATCAAATCATTTCTTCTGATCCAATCAAATCAATTATTTCAAATCAATCAAATCAATTCCTCAAATCAAATAATCATCATCAATTTTTCAAATCACTTCTCTAATTAATTCTTCCAATCATTCAATCAATCAGTCCAATCAATCAACAAAAATCAAATCATCAAATCAAAACCATCATCATCACCATCAATAAAAAAAATTAGAACTACATCTCATCTCTATCGTTACGTGCCTTGATCTTGTGGACATGGGTATGTAGGCAGTCTGGAGTACAAAGGAAGTGCCCAGATTTAGGCACAAGCGATACTCCTATTTCTTCTTTCATCATCTTCTTCTATCATCTATCTTCATCATCATCATCAATCCTTCAAGACAATTCTTCCAATCATTTATCACAATATTTTCTTCAAATCAAAACTATCAAATCAAAGAAAATCAATCAACAAAAATTAAATCAATCATCATCACCATTAATAAAACAAAATCAGAACTACATCTCATCTCTATCATTATGTGCCTTGATCTTGTGGATACAGTGTATGTAGGCAGTCTGGAGTGCGAAGGAAGTGCTTAGATTCAGGCACATGTGATATTCCTCTTTCATCCATCTGTCATCTTCTTCCATCATCTATCTTCATTAATTCATCAATCTTTCAAAAGCAATTCTTCTAATCAATTCTTCGATCATTTCTTCCAATCAAGTCATTCCATCCAATAAATCCAAATGCAAATCAATCATTTATCCATACCAATCAAGTCAATCAAGCTTGTCAAATTATCCAATCGCAATCAATGGTCTTGATCCTAGCCTTGTCGTAAACCCAATCAATCAATCAATTAATCCATCATCCTTGTGTTGATCTAGGGATACATCGTTTTCCACCATGACAACACTATCATCAATCATCTATCACCAATCAATCAGCAATCAATCTTTGGTTTATAGCTTGACAAGGGAAATACCTTGTTTGTTTTTTGAATCATTTGTGCATGCATGCTTGCTTGTGTGTGTTATCATTTTTTGCATTTACATCTGTATCCAACCTAGCTAATATTCATATCTTGTGCCTACAAAAGGTTGTATTATGCTGGGGCAAGATACACATCATCACCTTGGTCTGTATACCCTGGTGCATAATGTCTCGTGTTATATCAAACATATGGTTGCTCACTTTCATTGCAGCGTAATGCATCCTTCCTTTTCTTCTATCCATTTCCTTATCTTATCTCTCCTTTACTAATCCATTTGATTTTGAGAGCCTACCCATGTTCTTCTAACCCAACTATCCTCTCAAGGGGGCATCATTATCCCATCCTCATCCTATCATTCCATCCTCATCTTATCTTTTTCCTCTACCCACACCTTAGCTTCTTTGAAATGATGTTACTCGACATAAATCTCATCATCTCAAAGAGGGGCAAAATGTAGACACTCAAAAATGTCCACCTTGTTGCAACGTCGCATCATCTAGGCATCTTGTTACATTTTTGACCTAGACACCCCTATATCTTTTCCTAATCTACCATTTTCCTCTAATAAATTAAATAAATATAACGTTTATTTAATTTATCCCATCCCTCACTTTATTAAATAAATAAATTTTATTTATTTATTTATTCCCACCTTTTATCCTATAGTTAAATAAATATTTATTATTTATTTAATTATTCATACATGCCACTTAATTAATTAAAATCACTTACCATTTTCTATCTCCCAAATCCTCTCTAGTTAACTCACTTACCTTCCAATTTCCTCTCAACTCATCTCTTACACCTTACTAATTCCATCTTCCAAATCACTCACCTACCTTCCATTTTTCTCTCCCAAGTTGCATAGCAACTTTCCAATTCGATCAACACTTGCAAAATGGAAGTTTCTAACCTTCCATTCTCTCACATTTGTCTATAAATTCACCCATTTTCATGCCATTTGCATGGATGAATTTTCTAAGCACCGTCACTCTACCAAAATTCTGCCTCATCCATCACCTACCTATCTTCTTCCATCAATCATCTTTCATATATCAAATCTCAATTCAATCATTATGTTGTAGATCGTGAGCAACCTACATTTCAAACAAGGAATCTCCAAACCCTAGGTGAAATTGTTATGTTTTGCATTCTTTTTATTTTAGATCTTTTGGGGTTTTGATTTCTTGAGTTTGGGTTGAAATCTGATCTTTGCTTTGTTTTGATCTTTGTTGAATTCTACCCAACACAAAATCAGGGCTTTTTACAATTTTTTTTTGTATTTTTGGGTGTTTTGAACCTCAATGGATTTACAACTTTGGTAGCCTTTATGTGAAATACCAATGACAAAGGGAGAAAGCCAAGTCTAGGTGCAAGGATGATGGAGGAATAGATGGATGAAAGATGGGTGATAGAATGAAAAGCTTATGATAGATAGATAGGTAAAAGGATATGCTATAGTGGATGTTATGGATGACTCATGATAAATGTAAGGATGAGGGGATAGGCGACATCGGATGTATGCATAAGAGAGCTAGGATGTGATCTCAACGACTATGTCACATAGGAATAACATGCCCCATTCTAGATAGTATGCTTGACATTTTTCATGACAACGCTTATGGCGATAGGACTTATGACAGGATTTGGCTTATGACGATGGGATAATGATAGGATGATAGGATGGATTGGAAGGGATAATGTATACCAAGAGTTTTTCCAAGGCATGTTTCAACATTTTGCCCCCAATCTTTATCAAGATCAAGAAGAGGAAGGATGAATGAACTCAGTAGGCTAGGTGTATGTATGTGGATGGATAAGGATGGTAAAATATGATATAGCAAGATAGGTTGAAAATGATATGGTGGATGAGACAAGGTGCACCCAAGTATAGGTGACATAGAAGATCAACTTATGAATGATGCCTGTTTTCCAAGTTTTCATCATGGTACTTATCCAAGGCGCCTATTTTCCAGGTTTTCACCATTGGACAAAGGGATTTCTCTTTACTTTTTTCATCATTTATTTTTTATTTTTTATTTCTTATTATTTATTTATTTATTTATTTTTTTGACTTTTTGAATAGGATGGGGGGGATATGGACGAAAGGGACTCAAGTGTCTAGTTCCATGAAAGTGGTAGTCCTGCTAGATTGATGTCATCACATGGACCATGTCAAATGCGCTCATAGATGTTGGTAAGGTGATTGCATGAAAGCGAGATTAGGTAGATGGTGGATTATGAAAGGTATGATAGTGGATCATGATATGGTTATGTAGGGAAATAGTGGATTATGAATCATGTAGGACTTATGGATGGAGGGATTATGCAAAAGCAAGGACCATAGGAAGGTGATGTGGAAGATATGTAGGATAATAAATAAAAGGTGGGGAGATGGAGGTTGATGGAATTGTTGCAGAATGGAATGGAGCCATGACCAACGGTTGCACACACTGTGATAAATATTGAAGCTTTTGGTTGGATGGTGGTGTACAAAGCAATGGTGATGTTTGTTTAGGAGATGGATGACGTAAGCATTTGGGGACCCACATGGGCTTAGTGTTTTTTATTTTCATGTGGGATGGAGGATTTTCTTTCTTTTGGATGGAATGGATGGAAGGAGATGGTTGGGATTTACAAGAGGTGGATGCCTCATTTGACTTGCTAGCTTGTTTCTTAGGGACCCATACCATTTTAGTTTTAGACTTTGCTTGTGGAGGTATGGTTTGGGATATATGTGGATTTTGTGTAGCTTTTGAGGCAATTGCTTGTTGCTTGGGGACCCACACCTTTTCTATTTTTGCTTTGAGGTGTGTGGGTGTATGCAACTTTGGATATGGATGTTTCTTTGATTCTTCACTTTTGTGTCCTAAGGCATGAGGACTCTTAGGATTTTTTAGTTTATAGGTAGAGGCATCCATGTTTTTTCTTTTGAATCCCATGGGTATGGTGGGGTTGGTGGAAGCTCCATGTTTAGACAATATGTGTATTTGTTGGTCATGATTAAGTTTTTTTAGAGAGCTTATGGATGGATGGATAAGGTGTTGGAAGTAGTTGTGGTAGGTTCGATGGAGGGATGTTAGGAGTTGGAAGAAGCAAAGGCAAAGTGGATGGCGGGAGGTGTATGGTCACATGCTTTTGACATTTATAAGATGAGGGAGGTGGAATGATGACATACGTTTTAGGAATGTGATGGGATTTGCAATGGAAAGTGGTGGACTTAGGATATGTGGAGGTGGTACCAACATCATTAGATTGATGACCTTGAGGGGTGTATCGAAGGCTAAATGAGTGTCCAGAGGAGGGACTTTGTGGTGCAGGAGCACATTCTCTATAGTGCAGGGTCATCTTTTCTTTTGTTGTCTCATAAGGCTCTTAAGCCATTTCATTTTGTAATAAGGGTCAATTTGGTCCCATGGATGTAAGTGTGCAAGGCACACATGTAGTTTTGCTTGTATGAAGGGTACACCAACGGCTAACTGATTTGAAAATTAGTTTGCACGGTTGGAGGGGATAACTGCTGTCTCTACATCTTCTTTAGAGGCAGGTTGTATGACACACGGGGCTGAGAAGTGTGTGTATTACAACAAGTTCTTTTGATAAATGAATAAAGAGAGTTCTGGGTATGATCTGTGTTGATTTTCTTGGGTGTTCTTAGTGGTTTGATATCTTTATCCTAATCTTGTATATTGAAGCCCTAACTAGATGCTATCTGTCAATCCATAGTGACCCTGTAGTGTGCAGACGGTGTAAAACCAACAGTTCCACAGAGGCTGGTTTGTAACCTAAGAGTAGGGTTTTGATTCATATATGGAGACCCTTTCCTCTGTCCACTGAAGCCCTGTGTAGTATCAGTGTGATGGGGGAAAGACTTTTCACGTTTGTTGTTGTTAAATTCTTACCCAGGAAGCCAAAGAACTCAATCAAGTTTGACTAGACATCGTCATGTGGCTAGTCAGGAAATCAGAGTGAAATTGGATAGCCTTGATGTGGGATCAGATTGCTACAAGTGATCGAGGGTTTGATATATGAATCGGCCAAATTCCATTGTTCTGTCGAAGGGAATCTTAGTTCAGTGTCACAGAACAGTTGGAAATCCATCGGTATAAGATCGAGTGTCAGAATAGTTTGTTTGAAGGACACCCGATAGACTATGTCTAACCGATGAATCTGACATCGGTGTGGAAAGACTCTCCGTCTTGTCGAAGATTGGTATAGTGTCGGAGACACATACCATTGTTGTTCGCATCGGTGAGAGTAACAATATCAAGCTAAGGAAAATACACTCAGCCGATGGTAGATAGTTTCACCGATCGGTGGGACATCCTCGGAGTATCGCCGATAAAGAGTATCGGTGTGAGGAACCTTGTCGGGGGGGAAGCCGAAGAAGTCACGGCGACCGTTAGAGTCCCGCCGATAGAAGCTCATCGGAAGGAGTTCAAGAAGTCTCAGTGACAAAAGACTCATCGGAATGAGATGAACCATCGGGGCCGCAAACCGGAGTCTTACCGAAGCAGAGGATCTGGCTGATGTGCCTGACAATATCGGTGAGAAACAAGGTGTCGGTGTAGGTGAAAGAAGCTTCACCAAATGAGGAAGTCTGGCTGACGAAGATTGGTCATCAGAGTACTGGAGTATATCGGCCTAAGATATTTCTCATTGTTCGATAGTCTGGGTGTTGCCGAAGGCAACCAATGTTGAACTTTTCATCGGTGTGAGGGAAACTTCGGGGAGACTTCTGGTGGACCGACCGATGTATGAGGTGTTGCCGATAGGCAACTAACTGCTACAGGGATATCGGTGAGAACTTGGCCATCGGGATAAACCAATGAGGAACAGCCGATAGCTCATGTCTTCTCGATAGAGAAGTCATTCTTGACTTCGGTGAAACATTGGGAGACCTCTTGCCGATAGTGAAGATATAGACAAATTTCATTCGCTTCTGCTGGCACTCTGCATCAAATTGGTATTAGAGCCAATATTCTGAATCACAGCCGTGTATGTCAGACGAAGAATTGGAGATAGAAACAGAGGCTAGCACAATGCCTCCCAAGACGATGAGCAAAGCAGCCATCCAGAAGATGGTGGAAGAAATTCTCGAAGAGAGACTGAAGGAAGAAAGATCCAAAGAGAAGGATGGAAGCACTTCTGAGTCAGAGGAGGATGAAGAAGGAGAAACTGGGGAGAATCCTCAAGGAGAAGGTATGTCTGCTGATCAAAAGGCATTCCTGAACGCACTCAAGGGTCATGGAGATAGTGGTGATCCAAAAATGGATGTTCCCACGTTCAATGGGAAACTAGATGGAGATACTCTTGTGGACTGGATTGAAGCCATACGTAATTACTTTGACTTCAAAGAGTATAGTGACAGTAAAAAAGTGAAGTTTGCAAAGATTAGACTGAGAGGTTCTGCATTGGTTTGGTGGAACTACACTCAATGTGAAAGGGAGAAGGTTGGAAAGAGTCCAATCACCAAGTGGAGTAGAATGGTGGTCATGTTGAGATCTAAATTCTTACCATGTGATTATGATCTGCAGACCATCAGAAAGTTTAATCATCTTAGGCAGAAAGATATGGATGTGGCTACATACACTGAAGAATTCCACAGATTGAGCATGAGAGCCAATCACAGAGAAGAAGAAAAAGAGATGGTGGCCAGATACCTGGACGGTCTGAGGTTCAATATACAAGATGAGTTCAGTATGGTGGTTCCCAAGACTGTGGATGAATGTTTTCAGTTAGCCTCTAGGGCAGAGGATAAATTGAAAAGGAGAGGTGATCAAAATAACAGAGGAAGAGGTGGTAGGAACAATAGAGGAAGAGGTAATTTTGGTAGAGGACAGCCAAACAAAGGTGAAAGTTCAAGTCAACAAGAATCACGTTCTGATACATAACAGAAAGGTGGTGGTTTCAGAGGTTGGAGAAGACCTAATGGCAGAGGCAGAGGTGGTGGTGCAGGCAGAGGACGTGGAGTCTTCACTGGAAGATGCTACAACTGCAATCAAGTAGGCCATACTGCAAGTAAGTGCCCTGAGAAGGCATCTAGCTCTCATGATGGTGGGAGAAGGAACCAACTATTGCAAGAGGATGATTGTCAGAGTGTAAACTCACCAATTGGTAGTGCTGCACCAGTACTTGAAGGAGAGAACATGATGATTAAGAGGACCCTCGTGAAGATGCCATTGAAGCAGGAACCCCCACAAAGGAAGAATCTCTTCAGAACCCAAGGAATAGCATATAGTAAGCTCTGTAAAATCATTGTTGATTCAGGTTCTACTAAAAATGTAGTGTCTACTAAAATGGTAGAAAAGTGTAAACTGAAAAGATTACCCCATCTTAATCCTCACAAAATATCTTGGTTGAATAAGAATCAGAACTATTTGGTGGAAGAACAAACTTGGGTAGAGTTTGAACTAGGTGATTATAGGGATAAGGTACTATGTGAAATTATTCCTATGGATGTTTGTCACCTTCTTCTTGGACGACCTTGGCAGTATGATGTGAAGGCACAGCATGATGGTGAGAAGAATACATATATGATCACCAAGAATGGTAAGAAGTTTCAGATGGATCCCTTACAAGAGCAGGTTGGAGAGAAGAGCAATGACAACAGTGTCATGTTAGTGAGTGGCAAAGAGTTCCTACAACTCATGAAGGAGGAGGATACCCAAGGGTATGCACTGATGATGAAGCCTGTATCAAATCAGCAAAGCAAGTAGTAGAAGGAGATTCCATTGGAAGTGCGACAATTACTGGATAAGTACCAAGATCTTGTGGTAGAGGATACTCCTAACTCCTTACCACCTATGAGGGACATAAGTCATCAGATTGACTTGATTCCTGGAGCCACATTACCCAATAAAGCTGCCTACAAGTTGACACCACAGCAGAATGAAGAAGTAGGTAGACATATTCAAGAACTTTTGGAGAAAGGTTTGATTAGGAAAAGTCTTAGTCCATGTGCAGTCCCTAGTGTACTTGCTCCTAAGAAAGATGGCAAATGGAGATTATGCACAGATTCAAGGGCTATCAATAAGATCACCATAAGGTATAGATTTCCTATGCCAAGAATTGAGGATCTGTTGGACTATCTTGGTGGTTCATGTTACTATTCCAAGATTGATTTGAAATCTGGTTATCACCAGATCAGAATAAGGCAAGGAGATGAATGGAAGACTGCCTTCAAAACGAATGAAGGTCTCTATGAGTGGCTTGTCATGCCATTTGGTCTCAGTAATGCTCCAAGCACATTCATGCGGTTGATGAAGAGGTACTTGTAGAATTTATTGGAAAATTTGTTATTGTTTATCTTGATGACATATTGATTTTCAGCAGGACCAAAGAAGAGCATGTGAAGCATCTTGGACAGGTGTTAAAGAAATTGCATGAGAGTAAGTTGATGATCAACTTGGATAAATGTGATTTTATGAAAACTGAACTAGTGTATCTTGGCTTTGTGATTTCCAATGACTGTTTGAAAATGGATCCTACAAAGGTTGAGGCTATTCTCAATTGGCCTACTCCTAAGACAGTGGGAGATGTAAGAAGTTTCCATGGTTTGGCAACTTTTTACAGGAAGTTCATTAAAGGGTTCAGTCACATAAGTGCTCCTATTCTCAATACCATCAAGGGTGGAGTGAAGTGTAAATTTCAATGGACAAAACAAGCAGATGATAGTTTTGAACTGTTGAAAAAGAAAGTGGCTATGTTACCTACGTTGGTACTCCCTGATTTTGACAAAGTTTTTGTTGTGGAATGTGATGCAAGCCAACAGGCTATAGGTGCTATTCTCAGTCAGGAAGGGCATCCAGTAGCATTCTTTTCAGAGAAGCTGAATGAGGCCAAACAGAGGTATTCTACCTATGCCCTAGAGCTGTATGCAATGGTGCAAGCTCTAAAAAAATGGAGACATTATTTACTGCCAAAAGAGTTCATTGTTTTTACTGACAACCATGCTCTTAGCTTCCTAAATAGTTAAGAAAAGTTGAATCATAGGCACGTCAAGTGGATGGAACAATTGCAGGCCTATACCTTCACTATTAAGCATAAGAAAGGTGTTGCCAACAAAGTGGCAGATGCTTTGAGTAGAAGGATACTGGTCATACAGGAAGTACAAATGGAACATATGGGTCTAGAATGTCTGAAGGAGTTGTACAAGGATGATGTAGATTTCAAGGCTGCCTATGAAGTGTGTGCAAGTTTGGCTAACACTTTTCATGGTGAGTATTCTGATTTTGTGTTGCAAGAAGGGCTCCTATTTAAAGGCAGTTTGTTGTGTGTTCCTAAATGTTCAATGAGGGACAATATCATCAGGGAGAAGCACAATGGAGCCTTAGGAGGACATTTTGGGTTAGACAAGACTTTGGAACAAGTCACCAGGTTCTACTATTGGCCCAAGGTACAGATAGATGTGAGGAGATATGTTGCAAGCTGTACCATATGTCAAAAGGCCAAAGGTATGTCTTCTAATGCTGGTTTGTACCAACCACTGCCCATTCCCACCAGACCTTGGGAAAGCATTAGTATGGACTTTGTGCTTGGTCTTCCTAGGACAGCAAGGGGTGTAGACAGTGTTTTTGTCATTGTGGATAGATTCAGTAAGATGGCTCATTTTGTGCCATGCAAATGCACAAATGATGCATCTCATATTGCTGGTCTCTTTTTCAGAGAAGTGGTCAGAATTCATGGTTTACCCCTTTCAATTGTTACTGATAGAGACTCCAAATTTGTTGGTCATTTTTGGAGGACCCTATGGAGAAAATTGGGCACTCAGTTGTCTTTTTCATCAGCCTACCATCCCCAGACTGATGGTCAGATTGAGGTTGTTAATAGGTCCTTGGGAAACCTTTTGAGATGCCTTACCAAACAGCATGGATTGGCATGGGATTTAGTGATCAATCAAGCTGAATATGCTTATAATGATTCAAGAAATTGAAGTACTGGGAAAAGCCCCTTTGAAATAGTTTATGGTTTCCACCCAAGAGGACCACTTGAACTCAAAGACCTTCAAGGATGGGATAAAAGGAGTGCTCTAGGAGAAGACTTTGCTACTACCATGAAAACAGTACATGATCAGGTCAAGCTTCAGTTGGAGAAAACTGTCTCCAAGTACAAGACTTAGGCAGATTTGAAGCGAAGGGAGGTACAGTTCAAGGTAGGAGATTTGGTGATGGCCTACCTCAGAAAGGAAAGATTGCCTAAGGGGCAACCAACCAAATTGTTGATGAAGAAGATAGGACTGTGTAAGGTAGTGCATAAATTTGGTCCAAATGCATACGAGATAGAATTACCATCTGGCCTTGGTATCTCTCCCATTTTCAATGTTGCAGACCTATTTCCTTTTAGACCTCCATTGCATGCTGAAGATGGCTCAGATGCTGTGATTGAAGATGAAGACTGGATCAGAGATTTACCTCCAAGTAAGCCTTTGCAGTTGGAATGCATTTTGGATTCCAAAATTGTCAAGAAGACAAGAAAGGGTGTATACAAAGACTACTTGGTCAAGTGGCAGGATCTTCCTGATTCTGAGGCAACCTGGATGAGTGAAGCCGATATTCTAAAGCATGGGATGACACTTCAGCAGTTAGCAACTCAAGGGACTTGAGTTTTTCCTGCAGGGGAGTATGGTGCAGGAGCACATTCTCTGTAGTGCAGGGTCATCTTTTCTTTTGTTGTCTCATAAGGCTCTTAAGCCATTTCATTTTGTAATAAGGGTCAATTTGGTCCCATGGATGTAAGTGTGCAAGGCACACATGTAGTTTTTCTTGTATGAAGGGTAAACCAATGGCTAACTGATTTGAAAATTAGTTTGCACGGTTCGAGGGGATAACTGCTGTCTCTACATCTTCTTTAGAGGCAGGTTGTATGACACACGGGGCTAAGAAGTGTGTGTATTACAACAAGTTCTTTTGATAAATGAATAAAGAGAGTTCTGGGTATGATCTGTGTTGATTTTCTTGGGTGTTCTTAGTGGTTTGATATCTTTATCCTAATGTTGTATATTGAAGCCCTAACTAGATGCTATCTATCAATCCATAGTGACCTTGTAGTGTGCAGACAGTGTAAAACCAACGATTCCACAAAGGCTGGTTTGTAACCTAAGAGTAGGGTTTTGATTCATACATGGAGACCCTTTCCTCTGTCCACTGAAGCCTTGTGTAGTATCAGTGTGATGGGGGAAAGACTTTTCACATTTGTTGTTGTTAAATTCTTACCCAGGAAGCTAGAGAACTCAGTCAAGTTTGACTAGACATCGTCATGTGGCTAGTCGAGAAATCGGGGTGAAATTGGATAGCCTTGATGTGGGATCAGATTGCTACAAGTGATCGAGGGTTTGATATATGAATTGGCCAAATTCCATTGTTCTGTCGAAGGGAATCTTAGTTCGGCATCAAAGAACAGTTGGAAATCCATCAGTGTAAGATCGAGTGTCAGAATAGTTTGTTTGAAGGACACCTGATAGACTATGTCTAACCGATGAATCTGACATCGGCGTGAAAGACTCTCCGTCTTGTCGAAGATTGGTATAGTGTCGAAGACACATACCATTGTTGTTCGTATCGGTGAGAGTAACGATATCGGGCTAAGGAAAATACACTCAGCTGACGGTAGATAGTTTCGCCGATCGGTGGGACATCCTCAGAGTATCACCGATAAAGAGTATTGGTGTGAGGAACCTTGTCGGGGGGAAGCCGAAGAAGTCACGGCGACCGTTAGAGTCCCGCCGATAGAAGCTCATTGGAAGGAGTTCAAGAAGTCTCAGCGACAAAAGACTCATCAGAATGAGATGAACCATCAGGGCCGCGAACCGGAGTCTTACCAAAGCGGAGGATCTGGCCGATGTGCCTGACAATATCGGTGAGAAACAAGGTGTCGGTGTAGGTGAAAGAAGCTTCGCCAAAGGAGGAAGTCTGGCCGACGAAGATTGGTCATCGGAGTACCGGAGTATATCGGCCTAAGATATTTCTCGTTGTCCTATAGTCTTGGTGTTGCCGAAGGCAACCAATGTCAAACTTTTCATCGGTGTGAGGGAAACTTCGGGGAGACTTCTGGTGGACCGACCGATGTATGAGGTGTTGCCGATAGGCAACTAACCGCTACAGGGATATCGGTGAGAACTTGGGCATCAGGATAAACCAATGAGGAACGGCTGATAGCTCATGTCTTCCTGATAGAGAAGTCATTCTCGACTTCGGTGAAACATTGGGAGACCTCTTGCCGATAGTGAAGATATAGACAAATTTCATTCACTTCTGCTGGCACTCTACATCACTTTGACATGTATTGTCTTCAAAACACCTTGTTCAAGAAGGTCTAAGCCTTTACCTTGATAGTTAATCTTTTGGAGGATGCGATCGACTATGGGACTATGTGTAGGTGGTACACTAGACACGAGTTCCTTATTGGATGGAAAAGTTGAGGTGGCAGATAAAGGATTTTGTGTTCCTAGGGAGGAACATGTTGCAAGTATGAGGTTATCCAGTGTTGTCATTGATGTCAACATACTCATATTGCATTGACAAGAAGGATTTGATGAGCTGTGTGCTGAGGATATTGAGAAAATTAGTCTCAGTCAGGAACAGTGAAGAACAGTGATGAGAAGAAGGTAAATGTACTGTATAGGATGAGAACCGGAGGATGCGGATTAAAGGGTTAGTAGATATGAGTCTTGAGATGCTACAGTTAAGATTTCAGAGGTCCGCATGAAGATCTGAAGGAGTTGTGGCTGCCGGTATAGAACCGGGTCCGGCAAGTATCCGGAGGTGACAGAGGATCACAAAAAGGTCCGGTGAGGTCCGGAATTGTATTACCCTAATCTGCTGATTGGAAGGAGTGTTTGGGATGTCCTTGTGATGTGTCATCCTGATTTGTGTATGATTTGGAGGTCCGAAAGTACCTCTTGCATTATGACAGTGGCGACAGACTGTGTTCTTGAAGTTCCGGATGAGGAAGACAAGAGATCCCAGTAAGCAGAGGAAGTGCGGATGTATCCGTACATTCAGACAGGCTTGTGAAGGTTCTTGGATCATGTTTAAGTTGTGTTGTTGGTCCGCATTGATGGTAGAGCCCGGAATTGAAGTTATTCTTCCGGATGAAGTTCTTGCTCTGTTTAGCCGACCGGATGAGTTGTTCATCCTGCGAATGTTCTTGTGATGGCCGACCGGATGTGTTATTCATCTTGCGGATACTCCTATGGTTGTTTACCGACTTAGATGCTTGTTCCTGAGTCGATGTCTTGTATAAATAAATGTTTGTAAGTTCATTTCAGTGTGTGGTATGTGGATGAGTGTGGCATAGCGAAGAAACGTGCGAAGGGCAGAGCAGAGATGTTGGGCTTAATTGGAACTGATCCGGACATGGTAGAGATGTCATTTTCCAGTTCAAGACTGTGATTTTCATCACTTTGTAGACAGTGTGTCTCCTTGTAGGCAGTGGGCCTCTTTGTGAGCAGTGTGCTCGGGCAGTGAGCCCTAATTGGCAAGTGCCATTTTTATTTTTCCTATTCTTCTAACAGAGAATAATTTTGGGTTAATCACCCCGTGGTTTTTCCCTTAACCGGGTTTTCCACGTCAAAATCTTGGTGTTCAATGTGTTGATGCTTATCTGCTCTTGTGTTTATGTATTATGCTTCCATGGATGATTATTTGATATGCTGCTAACTAACAACAGAAAGTTAAGTGTTTGAATGAGAAGAAGTTCTATACAACTGATTCACCCCCCCCTCTCAGTTGAATGCCCTAGATCCAACAATTGGTATTAGAGCCAAGTTCCTCTGACAAGAGCTTAACCGCTTGAGGAGATCCAGGATGTCGTCATACAAGAAGGATAGTCCGAAGTTCGATGGAACCAACTTCACTCTCTGGAAAGGTCGCATGAAGTGTCACTTGGAATGCATGGGAAAAGCATATCTGGGTATGATTTCAAAACCATATGTACCTCCACAAGGTGGTCCGACAACTCTGAATGAAATCACAGAAGCTGAAAACAATCTGCGGACCAAGGAAGCTCTTCTAAGCGCATTGAATGACTCAGATCTCTCGAATGTCATTGACCTACCCACTGCATATGAGATCCTAACTAAACTGGAACTTCTGTATGAAGGAGATGAGTTTGTCAAAAGTGCAAGGTTGCAACTTCTGAAAGGGAAATTTGAAAGATTGAAAATGAGAGATGATGAAAACATCACTACCTTTATGCCAAGAGTAAATGAGCTGGTATGTGGAATCAGAAATGCTGGTGGAACTTTAGATGAAAATGAGATTGTCTGCAAAATCCTAAGATCCCTTCCTGCTGCCTACAAAATCAAAGTTGCTGCCATTGATGAATTCAGAGCCCACACAACTGTCACAAGAGAACAACTGGCTGGCAAACTAGCTGCATTTGAAATGACCGAGTTTGGAGATGATCCTTCCAAGACTGAATCTGCTTTCAAAGCCAGTGCCTATGTGAAAGGTAAACAGAGATTTGATCCGGGTGAAAACTCATCAAGGAAAATGTCATGGTATGATCAAGCAAGAAGAGACATGGAAGAAGAAGAAGCAGAAACAGCTCAACTTGAAGCCCTCATTGCAAAGAGACTGCCAAGAGGATCCGGTAAGTATGAAGGAAAACTACCCTTTAAGTGTTTCAACTGCAATAAGATTGGTCATTTTGCCTCAAGATGTCCGGAGAGATCTGCAAGATCTAATACTCACAGACAAAGGTTTCAAAAGAATTGCTATTATGTTCATGAAGAAGATGACAATGAAGGAGTAACAGATGATGAATCAGAACTAGGAAGCAAATCCGGAAATGAGTGGGTGTTTATAGCCATCAAGGAAGAAGATTCAATACTCTCTGAATCTGTCAATCACAAAGTTGTTGAAAAAGCCTTGGCTGCTCAAGTGGAAGAAAGGGATGATTGGGTTATTGACAGTGGATGTTCTCACCATATGACTGGTGACAAGAATAAGTTCTTAGATTTGGAAAGATATGAAGGAGGAATGGTAAAGTTTGGTGACAATTCTGCTGGCAGAATCAGAGGTAGGGGAACTATTTCCTTTGATGGTAAGAGCAAAACAGGAAATGTACTGTATGTTGAAGGATTGAAGCACAATCTTCTCAGTGTTGGTCAGTTAGTGGACAAAGGCTATGATCTCCGGTTCAAGAATGGAAAATGCAGAATCTTTACAAGCTCCGGAACTGAAATTGCATCCGGTACTCAGACAAGAGGTAACATCTTTCATCTGGTTGGTTCAAATAAAAGTTGTTTGTTTGTTCAAATTGATCAGAGTTGGTTATGGCATAGAAGAATGTGTCATGTAAATTTTGATAACATCATTAAAATAAGCAATACTCAGGCTGTGAGAGATCTTCCAAAGTTGATAAAACCTACAAATAGTGTGTGTAAAGAATGTCAGTTAGGCAAACAAAGCAGAGTCTCTTTTAAAAGCAAAGATCAGTCTTCTACCGGATTGTTGGAATTAGTACATACTGATCTATGTGGTCCGACAAGAATCAAGAGTCTGCAAGGTGATAGATATTTCATGTTGTTAATAGATGATCATTCCCGGATGATGTGGGTTACCTTTCTAAAAGAAAAATCAGAAGCTTTTGAGAAGTTCAAAATCTTCAAAGCTATGGTGGAGAATCAAACCGGATTGAAACTAAAGTGTCTAAGGTCTGATAGAGGTGGTGAATTTACATCTGGTGAATTCATTGACTTTTGTGAGAAACAGGGTATAAGGAGACAGTTGTCTGCTCCTAAGACTCCACAGCAGAATGGAGTAGTTGAGAGAAAGAACCGGACCATCCAGGAAGCTACTAGGACAATGATGTTGGAAGCAAATGTTCCTCAAATGTTTTGGAAAGAAGCTATCAGCACTGCAGTCTACACTCTCAATCGAGTTCAAATCAGAAACAACACCGGTAAGACCCCCATGAACTCTGGTTTGGCATCACTCCTACTGTGAAATATTTCAGAGTATTTGGTAGCAAGTGTTATATTAAAAGAGATGAAGATCTAGGAAAGTTTGATGCTAGAAGTGATGAAGGAATTTTCTTGGGCTACTCCACTCAAAGCAAAGCATACCGGTGTTACAATAAGAGATTGAGGAAGATGATAGAAAGCACCAATGTAAAGGTTGATGAAGGAATTGAGAAGCCTTCAAGATTTTATGAGTTTGATGAAGATGACCAAGACAGTGTTCAAGGACCTCAATCCTCTCCGGTGAGACAGAGTCAGCCTGATCCGGTAAATCAGGAAGAAGATATAGGTTTGAATGAGCCTGATCAAGAAACAGCAGTGCTGGATACTCCCAAAATTCTAAGGTATGTAAGACTGAATCACTCTGAAGATCAGATCATAGGTGACAGAAGCAAAGGTGTACAAACTAGAAGGAATATTGCTCAAAATCAGAATGAATGTTGTCTGATTTCAAAGATTGAACCTAAAACAATAAATGAAGCCTGCAATGATGAAAACTGGACCAAAGCAATGGAAGATGAATTGATGCAAATTGAGAAAAATCATACTTGGGATCTTGTTCCCAGACCTAGAGACAGGAATGTAATTGGAACCAAGTGGGTCTTCCGGAACAAACTAAATGAAGCTGGTGAAGTAATCAGAAACAAAGCTAGATTGGTCTGCAAAGGCTACTCTCAAATAGAAGGAATTGACTTTGAAGAGACTTTTGCTCCGGTAGCAAGAATTGAAGCAGTCAGATTACTTCTTGCATTTGCTACCTTCAAAGACTTCAAGGTATATCAGATGGATGTCAAGTCTGCCTTCCTAAATGGTGATCTGGAAGAAGAAGTCTACATTGAACAACCGGATGGATTTCAATTATCTGATAATAATGATATGGTCTGCAAGTTGAAGAAAGCTTTGTATGGATTGAAGCAAGCCCCAAGAGCATGGTATGAAAGGTTGGATAAGCATCTTGTACAGATTGGATTCAACAAAGGTACTGCTGACAGTAACTTATATTTCAAAATTGATCATGAAAACATTCTGATTGTTGAAGTGTTTGTGGATGATATCATTTTTGGAGGAAGAGATAGTATGTGCAAAACTTTTGCAAATCAGATGAAAAGTGAGTTTGAAATGTCTATGCTTGGTGAAATGAATTTCTTCTTGGGTCTGCAAATTACTCAAACAAAAGAAGGGATCTTCATCTCTCAGACCAAATATGTGAAAGAATTGTTAAAGAAATTTGGTATGGAAGACTCAAAGCCTATGAACACTCCTATGGCAACCGGATGTAAGTTAAGCAAAGATGATGATTCTCCAAAGGCAGATCAGACAAAGTATAGATCAATGATTGGTGGATTGTTGTATCTCACTCAAACTAGACCAGATATAATGCAGGCTGTTGGTCTTGTGGCAAGATTCCAGGCTGATCCTAGAGAATCTCATGTTATGGCAATCAAAAGAATTTTTAGATACTTGAAAGGAACAGTTGAGTATGGTCTATGGTATCCTAGAGATCCGGATTTCTCTTTCCATGCTTACACAGATGCAGATTGGGTAGGAGATGTGGATGACCGGAAGAGCACTAGTGGTGGAGCATTCTTTTTGGGGAAGAGATTGGTTTCTTGGCTAAGCAAGAAACAAGATGCAATATCTCTGTCTACAACTGAAGCAGAATACATTGCAGCAGCAGGTAGTTGCACTCAAATTTTATGGATGAAGCAGATGCTAAGAGACATCAAAGTTGAATATGAGGAGCCTATCACAATTTTCTGTGATAATTCAAGTGCAATTAATATTTCCAAGAATCCGGTATTGCATTCTAAGACTAAGCACATATCTATCAAATTTCACTTTTTGAGAGAACAAGTAAACAAGGAAGAAGTCAGATTGGAGTATGTTCCCTCCAAGGATCAGATTGCAGATATCTTTACAAAACCTCTTCCCAAGGACTCTTTTGAATATCTCCGGGAGAAGTTAGGGGTCATGGCCCCTCCGGTGATGAACTAAGATGCACTGATGTGCATCAGTCCGGTGGCTATCACAGTCATATCTTGTGATCCGGACTATGGGGAGCTGCAACTAAGGGGGAGCAGCTGGTATGATTCTGATGTATGAGAATTGCAAGTATGAGCCCTTTGCCATTGATGTCAAAGGGGGAGAGAAAACATGTGAAAAACAAGTGGTTGATGATCAAAGGGGGAGCAGTAAAGGAAGAGAAGACATATGAAAAGTTGAAGTTCTTGTCTTAATGGTTTTTCACATCATATGTTGCCATCAATGACAAAGGGGGAGATTGTTGCAAGTATGAGGTTATCCAGTGTTGTCATTGATGTCAACATACTCATATTGCATTGACAAGAAGGATTTGATGAGCTGTGTGCTGAGGATATTGAGAAAATTAGTCTCAGTCAGGAACAGTGAAGAACAGTGATGAGAAGAAGGTAAATGTACTGTATAGGATGAGAACCGGAGGATGCGGATTAAAGGGTTAGTAGATATGAGTCTTGAGATGCTACAGTTAAGATTTCAGAGGTCCGCATGAAGATCTGAAGGAGTTGTGGCTGCCGGTATAGAACCGGGTCCGGCAAGTATCCGGAGGTGACAGAGGATCACAAAAAGGTCCGGTGAGGTCCGGAATTGTATTACCCTAATCTGTGGATTGGAAGGAGTGTTTGGGATGTCCTTGTGATGTGTCATCCTAATTTGTGTATGATTTGGAGGTCCGGAAGTACCTCTTGCATTATGACAGTGGCGACAGACTGTGTTCTTGAAGTTCCGGATGAGGAAGACAAGAGATCCCAGTAAGCAGAGGAAGTGCGGATGTATTCGGACATTCAGACAGGCTTGTGAAGGTTCTTGGATCATGTTTAAGTTGTGTTGTTGGTCCGCATTGATGGTAGAGCCCGGAATTGAAGTTATTCTTCCGGATGAAGTTCTTGCTCTGTTTAGCCGACCGGATGAGTTGTTCATCCTGCGAATGTTCTTGTGATGGCCGACCGGATGTGTTATTCATCTTGCGGATACTCCTATGGTTGTTTGCCGACTTAGATGCTTGTTCCTGAGTCGATGTCTTGTATAAATAAACGTTTGTAAGTTCATTTCAGTGTGTGGTATGTGGATGAGTGTGGCATAGCGAAGAAACGTGCGAAGGGCAGAGCAGAGATGTTGGGCTTAATTGGAACTGATCCGGACATGGTAGAGATGTCATTTTCCAGTTCAAGACTGTGATTTTCATCACTTTGTAGACAGTGTGTCTCCTTGTAGGCAGTGGGCCTCTTTGTGAGCAGTGTGCTCGGGCAGTGAGCCCTAATTGGCAAGTGCCATTTTTATTTTTCCTATTCTTCTAACAGAGAATAATTTTGGGTTAATCACCCCGTGGTTTTTCCCTTAACCGGGTTTTCCACGTCAAAATCTTGGTGTTCAATGTGTTGATGCTTATCTGCTCTTGTGTTTATGTATTATGCTTCCATGGATGATTATTTGATATGCTGCTAACTAACAACAGAAAGTTAAGTGTTTGAATGAGAAGAAGTTCTATACAACTGATTCACCCCCCCCCCTCTCAGTTGTATGCCCTAGATCCAACAGAACACTCATGGATAAAGGTGGATAGACCCATAGGATATGATGGTGGATTTTAAATGTGGTCGATAATGGGTGATGGAGGATCATTAGGATCTTGCTTATGTTCATTATGATCCATGGTAGTTGTTTGATCTTCTATGCTTATGTGGGGGACATGTGTCTCATCATGATAGGTAGATGTTTGGGGATCATGGGTAGGGCTAGATGGAGGATGGATAGGAGCAATTTGGATATCTTGCTCATCGATGGATATGGAAGGAAGGATAGGTGGAGTGATAACCTCTTTATCATGAGTTGCATAAAGTTTGGCTAAGAGGCTCATCGTGGTTTTTATGATCATAGCTAAGATGGTCACCATGGTTTTCATGATCATATATAAAATCTTGATCACAAAGGTGAGCATAAAAAAGATTAATTTGGCTATGAATGGGATCACTTTGCTCATGAATAGAGTTATGATTATAAGTAATATATTGATTGTAGAAAATATATAGGTCATGGATAGTTTGAACTTAGAAATGCTTTGACCTTGATTCAGATGAAGGCTTTGTATTTCTACATGCGTTGGATTATGCTCTTGACATAGCTCTTGGATTGCTTGGATGGAAGTGGATGACTCTTGGATAGGATTTTGCTCAATAATGTGAGGGTATGATAGGTCATGAGGTGGACTCATGGGAGAAGTCTTCTCAATAAGCTCAATGGTTTGTGGGCCACATGGTGGAGTTGGAGGAATAAGAAAGTCATTGGGAGATTCTTTAATAGGCTCATGAATGGGATTTTTATAACACGGCAATGATTTATTCCTCGCTAATAGCCAATGGATCACATCTCCTACAAGGGTATGGATAGATGGATAATATAGTGGGTGGATAATGATAGTGGATGGTGTTATAGGCTTAGAAGTAGGATTTGGATTGGATAGAGGGATAGTGAGGCCATATGGATTAGGATTGGATGGAGGAATAAGAGGATTGGATGGAGCGATAGGAGGATTGGATTGATTAGGAGTAGGATTAGATAAAGGTACCAAGATAAGACTAGATGGATCAAATGGTTAGCGGGTCAACAAACTAGGAATGGGATCACATGGTGGTGTAAAGATGGGACTAGTAGGATCATATGTTGGCATGTGATCAGATAGTGATGGAGGATGTTCATAGGATGCTTTCTCTAGGTTGCTATCTCCCTCATCAAAGATTATTAAATCTTGTAGCCTAGGTTGACTTCAAGGTACTTGATTTGTGTACAAAGGGTCACTTAGACTTGAGTCAAAGGTTATTGGGTCATGCTGCATAGGTGGACTTAAGTCTATTAGGTCTTGTTGCAAAAGCGGACTTGGGTTGATTTGGTTTATGTACAAAAGACCACTTGGACTTGCATGTTCATGTTGTGGGGGCCATTGATAGTCCTGTGAATGGGTTTGATGAAGAGATGAAATGGTAGGATGTGTAGGTAAAAGATCTTGGGGTATGGGTTGTTATGGATAATGGTAGGTATTGGAAAAAATGGAGTATGGTGATATGGCATTGTTATGAAAGGATGTTGGATGAGTTGGTGTGAGATTAAGTGATGTGGCAGTGATTTGAAATGCATATGGATTATATTGATAAGGAATAAGATAAGGTGAGGTGGAATTGTTATGATAAATGGATGGATTAGATTGGTGTGAAATGGAAGATGTCGCATAGGAATGAGGTGGAATTGGTTGGTGTTGAATGGCTAAGGGATGGTGATGTACTTGTGGGGTCTGTGATTGGAAAATGGCTATGAGGTGTTGGGCCTATGCTATGAGATGTTGCATGTGAGGCAATTGGCCTGCTTGAAGTTGAAGTTGTTGAATTATGCAATGGACCCTCTAAATCATTTGTTGGTCTAGAGGTTTTGGTGCTTGGTGAAGGATGTGAACAATCTCTTATGCTATGTCCTCTAAGGTTGGCATGGTGCAAGATGAATGTGGATGGGATTAGAAAGAGGATGATGTATAATGATGAGGTTTGATGACTTGGGTTGATTGGGATGGGGTTGATTGGATGACTAGGATGATTTGGTTTGGAAGGATTGGATGAAGTGTAATGATTAGGATATGTGTGTTGACAAGTAGGCTAAGGATGATGTGGCAATATCAAACACAAGATCTCACATACACATGCATGCACACCAAACATAGTGATCAATGTGTACACCCTAGGCTAGGCAAGGATAGTATCTATTGGGTTCCCACTTGGTTTTACCTAGTCGCACCTACTTATGGTTTATAGCTCTAGGAACTTGGGGCATAGGCTCCCCTTTATAGTGCACTCTCTTCTTATGCACACCAAGTTCTAGGTCCTCAAGATGCACAGATCTTGAGATACCTTTCTATCTCTACCATAAGCCACAAAAATGTGGGAAGTCTATCAAAGTTTCCTCCTGTACCAACAGATAGGGTTTTTTGGTTGCTACACAGAGGTTTCTAGTTAGGGTTTCCATTCAGGTGGCTATACATGCAGTGATTCTCTCCGTTAAGGAGGTTTCCTAGCTTATAGAGGTTAGGCTCTACAAGGTTTTGGGGGAAACATTCACCGGTATAGTCGAACAACACACAACGTTTGTGACTTTCATCACAAATGCATTATTTATATAGCATCATGGAATGGTCTGGCTTTGACCTATTTCTGCTTGGGTCGTACCCCTTCTCACAATGGAAAGGCAAGCCCTCTAGAGTTAGCAATGATTTCCCATTGCCAAATTGGGTTACAATCAGACTTAGACAAGCAAACGAAGAAAAGAAATGCAAGCACAAAGTAGATAGTGTTAATTTTGTACCAAACTGAAGTGTACCTACTTAGTGATAAAAAGATAATTCTTTGACGACTCAAACCTACAAGAAACATGTGAGTAGTTTTAATTTGCCTTTCTTCGACAAATGATTAGGACAAGGTACATAGATAAATTGTTAGCTACCAAAGATATGATCAGATAAAAAATTACAAATGATGATCTGATATAAACAAATAGATAATAAAACCAGAAAGTTCAGATTATTCTATGCAATTTTGAAAAAAAAATCATTAAATTTTGATGTGTTTTGCTCCAATTATGTGCATTTTAAGTTTGAAGGAAGGCTGAACTTTGACAGCGAAATTACCTGCCAAAATGATGAAATTACCTGCCGAAACCTTCACAACTATGAGTGCAAATTTTTGACCCCATATGCAAAAGTTATAGAAAAAAGAAAAATATACCCCCATTTGGCAAGTTTGAGAAGATAGGGTTGACTACTTTGACTTGCTTTGATTACAGTTTGACTTTTGATTTTTTCAGATTTTTGCAAAGATTTCTTTGTGGCACGTGTTGTTTGGAAGAAATTTTATGTTGATGGTTTTAAAATAAATACCGCCCCCTTTTAAAAGTTTAAGATTCCCAAAACATTAAAACCCTAAACTTAAACTAGGATGTCACTTATGGTATAAAACCCTAGATGTTGAATAAAACATAAAGTCGACACTTAAATGTTGAAATGATACCAAAGCTAGGGTTTATGAGGTCGAAGAATGTTGGATGTAGGAAGGTGAACGTAGGCTAGTCAAAAGGTCAAAAGAGGATGGTCGAAGTCATAAAATAATTGATCATGGTAGATTGGGGTTGAAAGATGAAGTATGCTGGTTGACGGATGAGAACAGAAAGAACACAAACTGCAACATTAAGGGCTACTCACTGGAGTTATTACACAACCAGTGATGTCAGCCGCAGATCTTAGATACCACCAAGGAAAGATTGTCGACCAAATTGTTTGAAGACTACAATAAAATGCTTGAAGTCTGTGACAAAATGCTTAAAGACTGTGATGAAATGCTTAAAGTCTACTATAAAGGTTTTTTTTTTTAAATGCTTAAATGCTTATGGAGGCAACTGAGAGGAAGTAGATGGCAACCAAGACACAGGCTAAGGTTTAAAGGCCGATGGGTTGCTAGATGGTGGCCAATAGGTTTGAACAACTATCAAAACATTCGGCATAGGCAAGGAGGATGGCTGGAAAAAAGCTATCAAGCTATCTAAACATTAATGGAGAATATCAACTTATCAAAACATTCCATGAAGCTGCGTCCCTTGGAGATATTTTGTCTATAGACTGCTTGGCTTGTCTGTGCTTCAAATTTTGCAGTGTAGGCAAACACTAAGGATTTGGGTTAAACATCTGTCGATAGCATTAGATTGGAAGTTTCTAAACAAATCTAAAAATTGAGTTTCAGTTTCCAGACTATCGTTAGAAAGATTTATTGAATCACCTCTTGCTAAGTTCAAGATAAATTGAACAACCCAAATTTCATAAGAAGTTTCTATGTTATTCTCTCGTTACTTATTGTATAGCCAAAAATCAAGTTAATCTAGAGGGGGTGGTGATCAGGGGTTTTGAAGATAATGACCAGGCTTTTGACTATCAACACATGGGTCGACAGAGTTTAAACCATCAAAATAAATAAAGAACCAACCATATCAAACCTACAAATAGAAACAAATGTTACCTAAAACACAATGCCTTTTACCTTGCAAATGAAGTTTAGATTCCATGTCAAAGAGAACCCCAGGCAGATGGTACGGCGGATCCATACAGTACTGTTCTGTACTGTATGTTCTACCAAACTTTAAAAAAGAAAAATTTCAAGAAATTCTAGTTGCTAAATATAGCCAAATTTAAGTCAACGAATACAGAAATAGCCTCCCAGACATGATGGCGCAGTCCATTTTTGCCCCAGAGATCAGTTGCAGCAGATTCTTGCAAAAACTCACAAATGAGAGAAAACACAAATGTTTATACCAAAAAATCTGGAAAAAAGATCATACGAAGTAGGTCCCACTAGGCGTGCCATTTTGTATGCAGGAAAATTTCATCTATTTAACAATTAAAACAATGTAACCTACAAACCTAAAAGAATCTAACCTAATTAAACAATTATGAAATGTAGAAAACAAGCAAATCAACTAGATTATGTGATTCTTTGGTTTTCATTGTGGATTGCTTCATCGTGTATGCATCCAAGATAAGGTGCCATGATTTTGATTAGGAAAGTGACATGCAATAGTGACAAAATGTAGAATATAGGATGAAGATGAATGCTCGGAAGATGGAAGAAGATTCTAGGAGAAAAAAGATTGGAGAAACTAAAATGAGAGTACAAGAGTGTATTTATAGGATGAGAGGATAATAAACTGATGGTGGAGATGATAAGGCAAGATCAATGGTCAAGAAGAGTTGTGAAAAGAGAAGGAATGTGCACGTGACACGTGTCTAAGAGAGGATAAAATTGCCCTTTCGAATATGGAATATTTCAATTGTTTGGTGGAGATAAAAATGATTTTTCTATTTTGATAAAATCTCACCATATTTTGATTTTTGATTTATTTTTATTTTCATGGCGAGTTGCTTTTTAATTTGTTGTTATTTGATATGTTGCTATTTTGAACTTGTGCACGTTTAGAAGAATTTGGAAGGTAGGAAAATTAAATTAAATAATCATTTTTATTTAATTTATTTATTGGAAAGTGGATAAATAAATCAAATAACGATGTTTATTTAATTTATTTAAAATGATAAGATGGAAACAGGGATAAGTTAAATAAATTAAGATTCATTTAATTTATTCATATGGTATGAGGGAATAAATAAAATTTAGGTTTTATTTATTTCTTAGAAGAATAGTGATGACATAAATAACCTAAGGTTATTTAATTATTAGAGGAAGATAGGAAAATGAGGATAATTAATTAAACAAAATTATTTAATTAATCATGATGACATAGGAGAAAAGAGGTTTTTGCTACAAGTGTGTTATAGGACATTTTTGAGTGTTTACAAGTATGTTCTATTACACAAGTCGAAACAAAGAAAACTACAAGCTAATGTTTACTATCATTGACAATAAATGAAAGAAGAGAGAGGGTAGGGTTAGAAAAATTATGCTTTTACAAAAGTGGTAATCCTACACTAGGTGCAACGACCATAGAATGACATGGCATATTGGCCACTAAAATGTCATGGTATGTGATCCAATACTCCCTTTTTTACATGGTGATGAGTCATTATGTAACTTTCTACAATACCAATAGAGGAGCATTAATTAAAGAATATATCCCCCTAAATTAGTTGCATCCACGAAATTTAAGGAATTAGAGGAGAGGGAAAAATAATACATGCAATTTAAATATAAGGTAAATATGTAAATCATGTAAAATAAATAATTGTAATAAGTACATCACATAATAAGAAAGTATATATCTTGAATGATAGGCATGGTAAGATCATGAGTTAGAGATTATTTTTAAGGTGTATAAGTTTCCTCCTATTATAAGCAAATGAGGAATAGTGATGTAGTACTCAGTGGCAAAAAATGCATATGTAATTAAATGCATATGACATGAGAAAACTCATATGCCCCCAATATAGCTACATGAGAATGCAATAATTGTCAAGGTAAGGCAATAGGTCCATAGTGGTAATAAAATCATAATACATGGAATAATATGTGAGCAATAGAATGGAGAAATTTATGGTGTCTCTTGTGTAGCTATAGGAACATGGTTAGGTCATGTAGTACACAATGTGGTAGGGAAGCCATAATGCATGACTCCCCCATTGTAGTGGATTGGTTGTTTGAACATGGTTAGGTCATGTGAATGAAATATGTTAAATGTGATCAAGTAAGATTGCATGTCAAAATGATTGCCCCTAAATGGGAGAGGTAAATGGTTTAATGGGTATGGATGATGAATAATGTATAGGCACCTAGGTAATAAGGTCTAATGGCCTTCAATGGATGAATAATTTTAATGAGATAATAAAAAATAGGTAAGTCATTGATGAATAAGCATGTAAGGTCACTATATATAGGATGCGAGAAAATTAGGGTATATGTAAAGCTAATTACCCCTAATATGATAAATACAATAAGATACCTCTAGAAGCATGATAAGAAAGTTTAATCTCATGTGATAAAAGGAAATTCAAATAAAATAAGCATAAGATGAAGATGTGATAAGGCACATAATCATATGATGTAAACATGACTAAGATTATACCATAATATGATAATCATAATATTGAATAATGAATAAAAATAGTGAGATTTGAATATATAAAGAGTGATAATATGGATCCCAAGGTGTAAGTACTTGAAGCATTAGAATAATGATAAAGTTAATCATAATGTAGTGACTTTTCACTACACAATTTAAGGTTTTGCCTTATGCATTTCAAACAAGGCCCACTATAGGTAGAAAATGAGTGGAGGCATAAAGCATAGTAGAGAGTAGTTGCTACTATCAAAAAATTTGACTTAATGATGTTTTATTATGTATCTACTAGGATTCCCACCTAGGTTTGCAAAGTAGCAATGACAATCAACTAAGTTTGATCAACAAAGCATGAGCATTAATAAATAAGTACAAAGTAGTTTGCAAGGAGATCACATTAGTGTAAATCCCCACCATCAGATGGAGATAAATCAAACTCATTATATGAATCATGTTAGTTCAAAAGCTTCTTCAAGGAGCTATTGAAGAAAGTCCATGACATAGGTTGGTTAGTAAACGAGACCCACATAGCACTTAAAGATTTAAGTGTTCTCAAAATAATATGTTAGAAAAGATAATGTTGAAGGAACAAACAAGACAACTGAGAGGGCAGGGGGTGAATTAGTTGTATCAAAACTTTAAACCCTCTTAAATAAAATCACATTCACATTCACTTATCTTAAACCTTTAATCTGTTGTGAAGATTAAACATGAAATGTAGAAACAAAACTTAAACACATCAACACTATACACACATGAACACTAGATTTTGTTGTGGAAAACCCTAAAAGGGAAAAACCATAGTGATTGTTAGATCACAATATAATGTGGTAAAAATACCAAATTATAAAGAGGTTCACTTCCTAGAAGGACCCACTATCCAAAAGGTGGCTCACTACCAAAGGGTGGCTCACTTCTAAAGGGTGGCTCACTACTAAGAGTGGTGGGCACTGCCATGAACTAATTTGATAGCATATACAACATGCCTAAATTCAAATCCATTAAAGTGTAATACATCTCTCCTTCACTACATTTACAATGCACACACTTTATCTTCTCATCTTTGCACTTACTCACCTCACTCACGAATTCATTACATATATTTATACCAATCTTCAACCTTGGAACATTCATCAAGGTCAGCAATACAATCTACAACCATTGGAACAGTCTCCAAGGTTGACATACATACATAATTTAGATTAGGTCTGGACATAAACAAAATTGTGGAGAAAATGAATGAAGAATGAACACTTCATGGCTTAGCTTGGGCCCAATTATGTCTTCACTCACTTCAACATGCTTCCACAATCTTATATTTTTAGAAAGCTAACAATTTTTTCTATAAACCCTTTTTGTTTTATCAATTTTGCATAAAAAAATCATCAGCACGAAGGGTGAAGTTTGAAGAAGAGACTGAAACATGAAAACACGTTAGAATCCATGAAAAGTCAACAACCAAAATGGATATCCGTCTTGCTTTGTACCAAAGCAAAACGTATATCCATTTTGCTTCAGTAAAAGCAACTCAAAATGGATATCCGTTTCCTTGATCTATGAAAAATTTTGTACCATTGGTTTTGGATGAAGAGAAGCAACATATTTGAAACATCGAGTCAATAATACAAGAAGTTAAAATTAGTTGGTCATTTATAGGTGTATCTATTGTTTCATATCACATTACACATAGAATTCTAATTAACAATCTAGTTTCCAGATTTGGAGGAACATTTTTTTATCCATTTCTAATGGAAATATTTAGTTAAAAATTGGTGGCTACTTGTGAAAAGTATGGGCTTTTATCAAGCATGCATAACCAAGAAGGTTGATATCCATTTTTCTTACATGTTTGTTGATCACATCTTATGAAACGGATGTTGCTTGGTGATAGTTCTGTTAGGGTTAGCCGGTAGAAGATATCAATTAAATGTAAATAAAGATTAAACAGTGAAATAGAAATACACAGAATTAATAATAGTGGGAGACAAGTTTTAATGTGGTTCACCCAAACTCGGGCTACATCCACCAAACGTAGAGTCCAATATTATTATCCAGTAAATCAAACCGATTACAACCAGCAATCCCTACAACTCAATACTGTAGCAAATGCTACAATACAATATCAAAAACCCTAACCCTTAGCCGCTTTTTATCAAGCCTTTTTGTCGGTTACAAAAAATAGGGTTTTCTTATGTCGGTTACAAAAAATAGGGTTTTCTTATGTTAGTCACAAAAATAGGATTTTTTATGTCGGCCCTAAAAAAATACATGGCTAGTGTACAGTACTTTCCTGATCAGTCACCACCTACCAACAATCTCCCACTTGGAGACTGATCAGGCTCCACACCAAACAATCTCCCACTTGGAGACTGATCCTGGATGACACCACTGCACGTGTAGCTCCTACTAGAAATAAGCACCCTGGACTCTACTATTCTATTTTTATTATTTTTAGTCTAGAAGACTAACTGAAGCTGAAGAGGAACTCAGCTTCTCCCTTGTCACTGCCTTTGCAAACATATCCACTAGATTTTCATCTGTATGTATCTTTTCCAACCTTAACTGTCCATTATCCAACACCAACTGAATAAAGTGATACCTCAACTGTATGTGTTTGGTCTTTGAATGCAAAGCAAAATTCTTTGCAAGATGTATGGCACTCTAATTGTCTGTATACAAAGAATTGTTAGCCTGTTGTGTGCCTAATTCTTCCATGAAAGATTGCAGCCATATCATCTCCTTGCTCGCCTCTGTTGCAGCGACAAACTCTGCCTCTGTGGTGGATAAAGCAACCACCTTTTGCAACCGTGAGATCCAACTCACTGATGTCCCACCTACAGTAAAGACATAACCTGTAGTACTCCACCTAGTATCAATATCTCCTGCCAAATCTGAGTCTATATAACCTGCTAAATCAGTATTAGAGCCCCCAAAATATAAATGTTTATTGGATGTACCTCTCAAATATCTGAGAATCCATTTTAGTGCATTCCAATCCTCTAATCCGGGATGACTCATATACCAGCTTATGACTCCTACAACATGTGCAATATCCGGTCTCGTGCATACCATGGCATACACTAAACTTCCTATAGCTAAAGCATATGGTACCTTGGACATTTTTTCTTCCTCCTCTTGTGTCTTTGGACACATCTCCTTAGTCAATTTCAAATGACTAGGCAAAGGTGTGCTGAAAGCTTTTGCATTCTCCATGTGGAATCTCTACAACATCTTTTCAACATAAGCAACCTGAGATAGAGTCAATTTTTTGTTCATCCTATCTTTGTAAATTTTCATACCAAGGATTTTTTTTGCTTCCCCCAAATCCTTCATATCAAATGATTGTGCTAACTATTGTTTTAACTCTCTAATGTGATCCATGTTAGACCCAGCTACAAGCATGTCATCAACATATAAACATAAAATAATGTAGCAGTCATTATCTAACCTCTTAAAATATACACAATGGTCAGAATTACACCTGCTATAGCCTTGCTCAGCCATAAAACTATCAAATTTCAAATACCATTGTCGAGGTGCTTGTTTCAGGCCATACAAACTCTTCTTCAATTTGCACACCTGTTTCTCCTTACCTTTGACCTCAAATCATTGGGGTTGTTCCATACATATCTCCTCCTCCAAATCACCATGGAGAAAGGTAGTTTTCACATCTATCTATTCCAAATGTAAATCTTCAGCAGCCACAATACTTAAAATAGTACGAATAGAAGTCATCTTGACAATCGGAGAAAATATCTCATCAAAATCAATGCCTTTTTTCTATGCAAATCATTTTACAACTAACCTGGCCTTAAATCTTTTCTTACCTCCATCTTCCTCTTTCAGCCGGTAAACCCATTTGTTTGGTAAAATTCTTTTTACCTGCAAGTAACTTATATAATTCCCAAGTCTGATTTTTCAGTAAGGAGTCCATTTCTTTCTTCATAGCAAGCTCCCACTGAACTTGTGTATCCACCTACATAGCTTCATTATACCCTTCTGGTTCACCAACATCTGTTAACAAAATTGAATACAAAGATGGAGAAAACCTTTCAGGAGGTCTACTTAGCCGTGTTGACCGTCTAACATTCACTGGAGTTTGTGGTATTGTTGGTTGCTGTTGTGGAGCATGAGGAACCACTGGAACATCACTATTTGGAGTATCATCCAGCACCACATAATCCTTTTCTTTCTTCTCATGTTGCTGCAACTGATCTTTGTACAACACCTTCTCATTGAATATAACATCCCTGCTTCTCACAATTTTCTAATTTTCAAAATCCCAAAGCCTATAACCAAATTCATCAATGCCATATCCAATGAAGGTAAATTTTTTTGATTTTGCATCCATCTTGGTTCTATTTTTAGAATCTATATGTGCAAATACTTCATAGCCGAAGGTTTTCAAAAAAGAATAACTCACCTTCTTACATGTCCATGCTTCCTCTGGAATACCACAGCCCAAAGGAACTGAAGGACCTCTATTAATTAAATATACAATAGTGTTGACAGCCTCTGCCCACATGTTTAAAGGCAGCCCAGCATGCAATCTCATGGTCCTTGCACACTCCATTATTGTCCTATTCATGCGTTCAACCACTCCATTTTCCTGTGGAGTCCCTGGAACCATTTTCTGCCTACAAATTCCATTAAAGGAACAATAATCTTCAAATTCTTTGCTACAATACTCACCGCCATTATCAGATCTGAGACATTTTAATCTTTTACCCATCTCATTCTCAACCAAGCTTCTCCATTTCTTAAATGTTTCAAATACATCAGATTTCTATCTAAGGAAATAAATCCAGACCTTCCTAGTTGCATCATCTATGAATGTAACATAATACCAAGAGCCACCGAGAGAAGATACCTGAGCTGGTCCCCATACATCTATATGCACAAGCTAACTTTTTATTTTTCTTTTGCTTCCCATCCTTGAGAAAACTGACTCTCTTTTGTTTACCATACACACAACTTTCATAGAAATCCATATTAATATATTTCAGACCTGGTAAAAATTTCTTAGAATGAAGTACCTTCATACCTTTTTCACTCATATGCCCAAGTCTGTTATGCCATAGTGTTGTCTCAAAACCTGCAGCAACTTTTCTAGTCTCTTCCTGCAAACCTGCAGCAACTGTTCCTGAACCTGCTTGTTTTTCCTCTGTAACAGCTAAAGTAGAAGGAACAGTATGACCTATACAAAGATATAAGGTGCCTACTTTCACACCTTTTGCTACTACTAAGGCACCTTTTGAAACCTTCCAATTTTTATCAGTAAATGTAACAGTGCAACCTTGTTCAGTTAGTTGCCCTACTGAAATTAAATTCCTACTAAGCCTTGGAACATGCCTTACCTCTTGTAGTAGCCAATGATTCACATTCTGCAACTTAATCTTAAATCTTCCCTTTCCAACAATCTGATAGGGTTCGTTATCTCCCAAATAAACCAGCCCAAAATCCCCTTAGACATAATCAAGAAAATAACTTCTATGGGGCGTAGCATGAAATGAGGCCCCTAAATCTAAAACCCATGAATCATCAGCATTATCTAGGGAAAGAATAAAAGCATCATCTTTAGATTTGTTGCTTACCACATTTGCCTCCTTATTGCCTTCTTGTTTGTCTCCTTTATTTTTCTGAGATCAACAATCTTTCTTTAGATGACCTAGTTTCCCATAGTACTAGCAATCCTTTTGTCCTCTGGTTTGGGATCTTTTGTCCTTTGATTTTCCTCGTGACTTCCCATGACCTCCAAAACCTTTTCCTCTCTCCTTTGATCTGCCCCTACTTTCTGCATTCAAAACACTGCTTGATGTGGATCCACCTAATCTTTTCTTACGAATTTCCTCACTCATAATAACACCAACAATATCATCAAATTTTAGGGTATTTGAACCAGAAACAGAGTTACTAACCACCATTACCAAACTATCCTAGCTTTCAGGCAATAAACATAATATCAAGAGAGCTCTAACTTCTTCATCAAATTTTACATTTAAAGAAGTCAATTGACTGAGAATCGTATTAAATTCATTTAAATGACTTGTCACAGATCCACCTTCAACCATTTTCAAATTAAACAAATGCTTCATGAGAAATACCTTATTTAAGGCTGAGGGTTTTTCATACAATTTAGCCAAAGCTTTCATTAGACCATCTGTTGTCTTTGCTTCTGTTATATTGAATGCCACCGATGGTGCCAGGCACAACCGAATGGTTCCCAGTGCCTTTCTATCAAGAAGATTCCAATCCTCATTAGACATTGTTGTCAGTTTCTTGGATACTCCTTCCAACGGCATCCATAAATCCTTTTGATAGAGGTAATCCTCCATCTACACCTTCCATAACTAATAGTTCTGCCCATTGAATTTATTGACCTTCAATTTACCCTCGTCTGCTATTGCTCCCACTCAACCGTGAGACTTTCCTGCAGATGATAATCAAACACAACCTGCTCTGATACCACTTGTTAGGGTTAGTCGGCAGAAGATATCAATTAAATGCAAATAAAGATTAAACAGAGAAATGGAAATACATAGAATTAATAATAGCAAGAGACAAGTTTTAACGTGGTTCACCCAAACTCGAGCTACATCCACCAAACAGAGAGTCCAATAATATTATCCAGTAAATCAAACTGATTACAACCAACAATCCCTAGAACTTAATACCATTACAAATGCTACAATACAATATCAAAAACCCTAACCCTTAGCCGATTTTTATCATGCCTTTTTGTCAGTTACAAAAATAGGGTTTTCTTATGTCGGTCACAAAAATAGGATTTTTTATGTCGGCCTGAACCCCAGCGAGGATACATGGCTAGTGTACAATACTTTCCTGATCAGTCGCCACCTACCAACAAGTTCTAGGTTTAGTGAACAATATTCTCAAGCTTATTGTAATTTTTACACTTGTGACCAAATTGGGCACCAAACCCTTTCACCTTTTCAATTAATCCTGATAGTGTCATCTCACTCCATGCAAATCAAACCAACATTAGGACCATGTGAATGAGATTAAGGATAGCCTTGCAATATGAATATTTGTACTGTTGACTATCCTTTTAGCATGACAGTCCTTTAGGATCATTGGACCCAGGTGCAACAATCCTTCAATCTTCTTTTATTTATATTTCTTTCCTCTTCATACACAAGATTCTCATGCCTTGTAGTCATGACAATCCACAAATCACCTAACTGTCCTTAGTGAGACTATATCTTATTTTGACAGTGATAGTCATTGCCCATTCAGAACTCTCCTCTTTAACATAGATACCCTTTGCACATGTTTTGACTTCATGATTTTCCTTTTGTATGTTGTATTATGGTATGAAAATACTATGGCCCCTTCTTCATCCTCTTGTATAATGAAATTGAAGGTTGACACTTATGATTACTCTTCTTTATTACTTGGTGATAATGAATCCCTAAGCTCATTTTTTATTGTCTTGAAGCCAAATTTACCACTGTTGAGACAGTCAGAGTTGATTCTTGATCATGAATATTGCGAATTACTTCAAATATCCATGGAAAATTTCAATTGTGTTTCTTAAGACAACCATGCCTTGACTATCCCTTAATGTTGGTCATGATTGTGCTTGGATGGCACAATAGTTCATAGTTAGATTTTTGCCACTAAACTTTTCCTTTGACAAAGTCATATTTGTAGTCCACCTTTTGATGATGTTCAAACAATATAAATACTTATTCTTAACATAAGCAATACATTTCTCAAAAATACCAATGCATTCTACTCATAAGGTTTATGGAACCATGCCTAAAGGCATGATAGTCAGTAGTGTACTATTATGGTAGTCTATGGTTGGTTTGACAATCTATAATAGTGATAGCATTCATGCCTAACAGTCCTTATCATTATTGTCATAATATATTTTACATTTGAGGCCTTGTCTACAACATACAAAGTTTACCTTTCTCACCCATACCTTTAGTATATAAAGGACATTGATAGGGAATTTTTAATTTCCACTCGGTCAGTGCAATCTAGGAGAGGATAGATTGTCTAAAGTTGTAATCTATTTCCATTTACACTTGCCTAACTACAAATGCTTAGTGTTTATTCTCAACCCCAGTATATGAATAAAATGTGACCTACTGTTCTAATAGGCCTATAGGGACAAAGAGGTGATAAAGCCTTTAATTTTAAACATGACATGGTTTTGATAACTTCCCATATTGGTAAGGTCCTGGATGATAATCCTTTGATGCACCTAATTGTAATAGGTGTTATGATAGTCCTTGGTATTTTTTCATTTCTTTCTTGAATGGCCTGCAAATAAGACATAAGACCTATTAGATCCTTCATAAATAAGAATTCTCATACATTACATTTAAACTTAAACTCCCTAAACATCCATCAATCCATCTATTAATATCAAAATGCCATGAATATCCTATGATCAACCATTCTAATTCCTAGGATAGTCATATATTACAATTTTGCTTCTCTATACTAAAATAGCCCAAGGAATATCTACCCTTGAATTTGTATTTTAACAATCTAATGTCTTTACGAATAACATTGAGCCTTCTTTTGGGACAACATTTTTGCCTTTAGAAGCTCCTCATTTCATGATAGCCTAAAATAGAATAAGTGGATAGTCATAACATTTTAGCATAATGGGAAAACCCTAAAGTGTGAAAGTCTATATATTATCTATTCCCATCCATGTCACGAAGCAACTATTCAAATGCTAGGCCATCATGATTTACACAATCATAAGGGCCAACAATCCACTTTAAATGCATGGGAAAAGGACAACTCTTGGATCCCATATTAATCATGTTCACATGGCTGCTAGCATCTTCAAGTGAGTCAATACAAAAATTGAAACCCTCAAACTCATACACTTCAGAAAAATATACCTAATTATAAATTTGATATGCATGAATAAGGAAGTCCTCATGCAATACAAACTAAAATGTGTCATATTTAGACATGTCATCAAGTTGAACTACATCATGTTGAGACTCGTGTTTACTTAAGCATTACAAGTCACTTGCCTCTTTGCATGCTTCAAAGTTCCAAACAAAGGACTCAACTTTAGGTGTAGCAGAGTCCTCATCAATGACTGATTTACATGGCCTTCAACAAACTAAAATTATATATCATCTTTATGCTTATATGGAGGCTATATCATTTTTACAATTTTATGTCTAGGCTCTTTAGGAGTCTTCACAAATGTGTCCAAAGTAAGATTACTCAAATCAAATAATGGCTTCTATCCAGAGCTTTATTAAGTTGATACCTAGGTGGATTAGTGTGTAAACATTCAAATTAGATGGTAATTCACAAGTTTATAGAATAATAAAATGAATCCCTAGTCTAGAATCCAAATGTATATAATAAAACATATATCTATTTTGTAGTAGTGATATGGACATTGTAGAGTGCCCATTGGCAAATAATTGGGATTTAAGAAATAGATATCCATTTCTAAAATGGATATCCATTATGTGAATGTAGAAAAAAGACAAAAGGAATATTGTTGGGCCTGACATTCGCAACTAGAGACCCTCTGTTGTCGAAATACTCGTGATTTCTGGCTATGACAGTGAAAGGAATATTTTTATGCACTTTTGGAGACAATTTTCTTGTTACAATCATAAGGGTGATATTTTTGTTCCCCTAATGAGGAGAAACAGTCGTTGTAAAGCAAAAAGGAGGAGGAAAGTTACATTGGAGGAAATTGAAGCAATTAGGGAAAAAGATAGGGAAAGGAAGAGGATTGGAAGAGTGGGTTTGGCGGATGCTCATCAAGGTGAATCTTCTTCTTTACTATCTAATGACATGCAAATTGAAGATGTTAATTTTGATTATAATGAAATGCTAGATAAGAATGAAATTCACCATGATATTGCAAATGAAAATATTGAAAAATGTTATGAAACACCTATTCATGATAGCAATACCATGGACAAAGAAGAAGAAGAAAAACAAAGACGTGCACTTGAAGAAAGTGGATATGAACATCATGATGTTGAAATTGCACTCCATAATCCATTTGTTGATAAAATTGATAAGGTTGATAACATGGATGAAACAAGAACAATCAATGTATCTCCAAATTTCATAAGAAGAGAGGACATTTGTCAAGAAAGAATAACCGTGATGAAATTGGAAAAAACCCAAGAACCCCAAAATGGTTACTTGAAATTGATGAGAACATAATGAAAAAACTTGAAAGCAAGAGGTCGTCACGAATGGTTTGGTTGTGGGATACAAAAATCTTCAATGAATACTTTGAGAAGAAAACATTAACCAAACAATGCCAACTTTTTGTATAATTATTAAAGATGTACAAAATGAGACCTTTACTAAAGAAATTAAAGATATGGTTAAACAAAGTGTCCGATCAGAATAAAATTATTGTTAGAAGCCTTTTCAATGCACTCAATTCTATTGGAAAGACTAGCAAGGAGAAAGATAAAAGAGCTGCCCCTAGAGTAATATCAACGTCAATAGTAAGAAAACAATTAATAAATGCTCGATTAATGAGGCAAACTTGTGTTGACTTAAGATTGAATCGTAAAACATTGTCAAAAGCACTAGCATTAAGATCAAGGATAGATAGTGCTCTTGCCAATGATACTTGGGCTTTCAGTGGTAGGCTTCCATGAGTTGACAAGAAGCTAATTGATAGCAAAAAGGAAGAAATTGAATGATTTTGGCACACTAAATCTAGGGTATCACCGAATGCAAAAGATGTTGTAAAGTTAAGAATTGGTGATAAAGACCATACACCACATCCTAAACATTACTTGGAATGTAGCCAAACAACATTACATAAACAATATTGTGAAACTTACCTAGGTATGACAATCTCACAAAGAGCATTTGAATCTCTTAAGCCATTTTATTGTGTTCCTCTTAAAGTTCGTAATACTTGTTGTAAATACCATGTAGAGTTTTCTATGTACCATGAATTATTATGCAATATTCATTCTACTTTGCACACTAACGAAATGTTATAGGAGTGTGGTACAATTCAACTACCAAAGTCATCTAGGGACTTATTGGATTTATTTCTATGTAATAGAGATGACGATTGCATGTTCTACAAGAATGATTGTTTAAATGAAAAGTGTTAAAAATGTGGTGGGTTATCAAAGTTTGTATCATGTTTTCGTGAGGACAACGAGTATGATTTTGGAAAGAGAATGGTTGAGAAAAAGAGATATGAGATAGTGAAATACAATTGGAGGTGAAGGTTCTAGATGTGAGTTGATTGTAAGAGAGGTAAGTATTGCTGATTTTATTGATGATTTTAATAAAAATCTTTTCTACAAGTATGTCAAACATAGCCACAGGTCTCGATGGTTAGATCAATAGTTCAGGATATGTAAAGACTCCTTCTCGATTGGAACTATTGTCTCTGTAGTTGATTTTGTAGAAAACTATACATTGCAACCCCAAAATGAAGTTCAATCCCAGTACGACAATTCTATTCAGATTGCTATTTTTGTTCACATCACATACAGACATGCCCCCGAGAGTACAGAAGAGAACAAGAAGATTGTCAAAGAATACTATTTTTACATGAGTGATGATCGATCTCATTCAACAGAGTTTGTGTAATATTGTTTTCAACAATTTTATGGGTTCTTGTGAGAAAAAGATATTAGAATGGATCAACATCTCATTTGGTTAGATAATTACACTGGTCAATTCAAGAATGCTCGTAATTTCTATTGGTTTAGCAAAATGCATGTAGAGAAGGGTATACCTCATATTTGGAATTTTTTTGAAGCCGGGCATGGAAAAGGTGAACATGATGGAGCAGGTGCATGTGTGAAGAGAGCTCTTTTTAAAGAACAACTAAAGATTAGAGGTGGTTCTACATTCAGTGATGCAAATTCTATTGTTAAGTGGTGTAACTATGCATTGTCACTAGGAGTGGCTCTTGATTCTAAAGTGCGCAGGTTCTTTTGGTTGGTTGATGATGGGATAGTGATAAAAAAATTGGAATGTCAAGGAATCAGTGAATCATCAAAGATGCATTCATTTCAAAGCTCAGATGCAAGTACATAGACTATTTGGACATGAGAATTAGCTTGTTTTTGTCAGAGTTGTATTAAATGTGATTGGGACAATTGTGAGGCAAGTGAGTGGGTAGATGCATGGATTCCACAATATTTAATCCCTTTATATGAAGGTAAATCGTCTTCTATCAATGACATGGAGAGCTCATTTGACTATGAACATCTTTCAAACCTTGTACAACCAGGTCATGTTTATACAGTTATTGTACCGCATGGAAATGAAGAGAGGTCAGACTATTGGTTGGCACAATGTGTACAAGGAAAACAAAAGCTAACACAACCTATGACAGATGATGATGGGTTCACATATCCTACAGGATTAGTTGTTATTGCTGGGACTTGGTTACTAACATATATGATTAAAAAGAATGGCATCCTGGCCTTTGAAGACTTTGAGAAGCATAAAACCATATTGATGTATTCTCACCTAGTTGTAGCAACAAATGTCAAGTTACTAAAGCATTGTGGAAAACCAAAATCAAAAGTACTATGGACAATTAGTAATGCTGATCATGAAGTAATATTGGATACTTTGAAGGTAAGAGATGACCCTTTAGGTACGCTTTACTAGCATTTAAACTTCCAGATGGACAAATATGACATTTTTTTTTTATCTTAACTTGTTCTTGTTTTTTCTATTTTTCATAATTGTTTTATTAAAAATCTTATTTCTTTAACTATAATGCATGCTTTTGACTATACAGGATTGCAAATAAGGTTATTTTACATGGCATCATAGATTATTTTGCATGGCATCATAAATTATTTTGTATGGCATCATAGGTTATTTTGACTATACTCGAAGTATGATTTTTAGTTCTCATTTACATATTTCTTAATATTGCACATTTGTACCTTTTTCTACATAAGGCATTCCATGAGATGACATGTATTTGATGTCTTTTGCCGAACAGTTCGTGTGCCTTGTCTATGCTTTCACATATTACATACATGTGTCACATGGCAATTGCAACTACAACATCTGACAAAATTTTCATTTCTTTGAGGTATTCCACCAAATAGTTCATGTGCATTGCCTATGATTCCTTACTTTGCATTCTTATAAAAGTCCTATAACAGTCATAATTAATCTTCATACTAATCTTGATAGTAATCTTGCCATCATTGTATTCCATGAGATGATAGTCCTATAACAGTCCTATACATGTCTACTAGGATAGTTTTAACTACAACAGTCCTAAAATAGTCCTAGAACAATCCTATAATAAGCGTAGCATTTAATGTACATATTCATGATATTCATGTTTACTTAAATTTGCTTGTTCATGCTTTTTATAGGACGTCACCTCCCCTACCCATCTAGCTCTACAAAAGAAGAGAGACAACAAATGATCAAGACGGATCACCAATTGGCGGTAAGTGATTGATTACTTATGTCATGTTATATATTTTGAATATTAAATTCTATATCAATGTGCATGTTGTTTGATTGTTTTAATAGGTGGAATTCAAAAATCTCTATCGAGGAGGTCTAGTTGATGAGCGATAGAGGATGTCATTGACTGGTTCACCATCTTCATGGCCTAACAAGAGCCATAGATTATTTGATAGAAATCCATAGGAGATTTGATTTTGGGACATTTTGTTACATATGCCTATTTGGCTTTATAAACATACTTTTGTATGTTATCGATGTATATCATTGTATATACCCATATGGTTTAATTTGTACATGCCTATATGGCTTGATATATACACTATACATTATTTTCATTACATTATGCATATATGTATATATAAGATCCTAATTTGGCACAAGTAGGGAGAATGCTTGCAAAGGTTATGGAATTTGGTTTTACACGTTCCAATTGTATTTGCTTCAAATTTTCTAAAGCCTTTTCAAAAAATCCATTTTGTGCATATCTTGCAATCATTGCATTCCATGAGATAGCATCACTTTGAGGTGTCATGCCAAATTGTTCACATGCCTTGTCTATGCTTCCACACTTTGCATAAATGTCTACAAGGGTAGCTGTAAATACATCCTATTCTAAAAATCCCATTTTTACATAGGCAAGGAGAATGGTGGATAAGGTTGTGGAATTTGGATTTACACCCGCCAATTGTATTTTCTTAACATTTCCTTTCAATCCTTATCAAAAATTCCATTTTGTGCACATATTGCAATCATTGCATTCCTTCATTTACAACACATGATTAAATAAGAAGATGCATATTTACAACACTTAAGAATATGTAGTAGTGTTGCTCATGTCACCAATACTATGTTTACATCTTCACATACATGGCTTACAACATGTGACAATATGAAGTGATGAAGAAACTTGTTATTTTGATGTATTTCAACTCCAAACTTACGCCTAGAAGTGAAGGTGCTAATCCTTGATCAAACTAACCTAAAAGTATGCCTTGGTACTTAGGGCACTAGATTATGATTGATCAACCTAAAATGTGTGCCAAAGGCTAGATATTGAATTGGAAGGATAAAATGCATCATCAAAGGCATTTATAGTTATTGAAGGCATCAAATGATGACTTGGGCACACATCTACCTCTCTACACCATCAAATGTGCACCTAGATTAGTGAGGCACCACTTCATATCTCTATGACTTTGGATATGCGCCTTGATAATGAATTGATCTTGCAAGTTGAGGTTGTCTCCACAAGTTGAAAGAATGTCCAAAGAATACAAGGTGCTAATTATTGAATAAACAACCTAGAATGAGTACCTTACTACTTGAGGTGCTAGTTCATGCTTCTAGAACACCAAAAGTGCACCTAGATGTTGAGGCGCTGGCTCTTGCTCAAGCAACCTTGAAAGTGCGCTTTGACAAGGAGGTTAAAATGTATTATCAAAGGATTAAGTTGAATTAAGTAATCATCATTGAAGACAAGTAAAACATGATTGTGAATGAGGTGCACTTTTCATCATCTCTAACCTCACAATTGTGCCTTCTCTTGGAAGCTCATATTGTGCCTAAAGGAATGGTATTGAGATATCATCCATGTCAATGATTGAGAATGTGTCAACTAGAACAATATTTTTTGTTCTGCTCATCGTGATGTCGAACGAACTACACCAATGTGTCAGGGTGGGCAGGTAAATGCTAGTGGAGGTCTCATTTTGTGGACCAAGTGTCCCAGTCATTCTAGGCAAGAGGCTACCGACAAAGTCCCTTAAGATCCCTGAGACCAAAAAACTGCCAAACTTTGACGGAGCAGTTCTTGGAATTTGTGACAATTAGGAATGTTTTGTTTGGACCTATAGGTGCACATGGGGTCCATCCACAATAACCTCTCTCATGTTTGGTCAACTCTATTTCATTTTACCATGCCAAAATCAAACACATTGTTGCAAAATGCTTCAATTTGTTGAAGTGGAAAGGTGCTAGGTGTGACATTTTTCATTCCATAGCTCGTGGGGTCAAATGGACTACACCAACACATCAGGGTGGGTTGGTAAATGCTAGTGGAGGCCTTATTTTGTGCACCAAGTGTCCCAGTCATTCCAGGCAAGAGGCTACCGGCAAAGTCCTTTAAGATCCCTGAGACCAAAAAACTACCAAACTTTGACAGAGCAGTTTTCATAGTTCGTGACAACTGAAAATATTTTGTTTCAACCTATAGGTGCACATGGGGTCCATCCACAATAACCTCTCTCATTTTTGGTCAAATCTATTCCATTTGACCGTGCCGAAATCAAACGCATTGATGCAAAATGCTTCAATTTGATGTAGTGGAAAGGTGCTAGGTGTGACATTTTTCATTCCATAGCTCATGGGGTCGAACGGACTATGCTAATGCATTGGGGTGGGCAGGCAAATGCTATTGGAGGTCTCGTTTTGTGCACCAAGCATCCCAGTCATTCCGAGCAAGAGGCTATCGACAAAGTCCATTAAGATCCCTGATACCAAAAAATGCCAAACTTTGACGGAGTAGTTCTCAGAATTCATGACAGCTGGGAATGCTTTTTTTGGACCTACAAGTGTATGTGAGGTCCATCCATAATAACCTCTCTCAGTTTTGGTCAACTCCATTCCATTTGACCGTGCTGAAATCAAATGCATTGTTGCAAAATGCTTCATTTTGATGCAGTGGAAAGGTGCTACATGTGACATTTTTAATTCCATAGCTTGTGGGGCCAAATGGACTACACCAATGCATTGGAGTGGGTAGGTAAATGCCAAGGGAGGTCTCATTTTGTGTTCCAAGCATCCCAATCATTCTGAGCTGTAAGCTACCGACAAAGTCATAAGTTACTAGGATTGAATTTTGCATTCCATAGTTCTTGGGGCCAAACAAATTATGCCAACACATCGGGGTGGGTGGGTAAATGCTAGGGGAGGTCTCGTTTTGTGTACAAAGCATCGCAGTCATTCCAAGCTATAAGCTACCAGCAAAGTCACTTTGCCGGTAGCTTACAACTCGGAAGGACTGGGAACCTTGGCACATAAAATGAGACCTCCCCTAGCATTTACTCGCCCATCCCAACATGTTGGCGCAATTTGTTTAGCCCCAGGACCTGTAGATGTTAGGGTTAGTCAGCAGAAGATATCAATTAAATGCAAATAAAGATTAAATAGAGGAATGGAAATACACAGAAATAATAACAGTGAGAGACAAGTTTTAACGTGGTTCACCTAAACTCGGGCTACATCCACCAAACATAGAGTCCAATATTATTATCCAATAAATCAAACCAATTACAACCAGCAATCTCTGCAACTCAATACCCTTGCAAATGCTACAATATAATATTGCAAAACCCTAACCCTTAGCCGCCTTTATCAAGCCTTTTTGTCGATTACAAGATGGGGTTTTTTATGTCGGTCAATGAAAAAATAACTCTCGGTACCTTTATAAAATAATAAAAAACCATGTGAGGTTTCGGGGGCACTACCCCCGAGCCCTAATGAGGGCACTGCCCCTCAACCCCACCCAGTATCACAATAGGGAATGCGCCAGGGGCATTGCCCCTAGACCCCGCAAGGGGCACTGCCCCTTGACCCCATCTTGGGGGCATTGCCCCCAAACCCCTACAAGGGGTGCTACCCCTTGACCCCGTAGGAATTTGGGGGGAAACTGCACCGATAAAATTGGGGTAAATTTAACCTCTAAGTTTGATTAGGCTCCATATAACAATAGTAGAATGCAAAAATTCAATCCTAGCAACTTTTGACTTTGTCGGTAGCTTACAGCTCGGAATGACTGGGATGCTTGGCGCACAAAACAAGACCTCTAATGGCATTTACCCATCCACCCTAAAGCATTGGCATAGTTCGTTTGACCTCATGAGCTATGGAATAAAAAATGTCACACCTAGCACCTTTCCACTACATCAAATTGAAGCATTTTGCAACAATGCGTTTGATTTCGACACAGTCAAACAGAATGGAGTTGACCAAAACCAAGAGAGGTTATTATGGACGGACCCCACATGCACCTGTAGGTCCAAACAGAGCATTGCCAGCTATCATGAATTCCAAGAACTACTCCGTCAAAGTTTGGCAGTTTTTTGGTCTCAAGGATCTTAAGGGACTTTGCCTGTAGCCTGTTGCTCAGGATGACTGGAATGCTTGGCGCACAAAATGAGACCTCCACCAGCATTTAACCACCCACCCTGATGTGTTAGTGCAGTCCGTTCGACCCCACAAGCTATGGAATGAAAAATGTCACACCTAGCACCTTTCCACTTCATCAAATTGAAGCATTTTGCAACAATGCATTTGATTTCGGCACGGTCAAACATAATGGAGTTGACCAAAAATGAGAGAGGTTATTGTGGATGGACCCCACGTACACTTGTAGGTCAAAATAGAGCATTCCTAGCTATCACGAATTCCAAGAACTACTCCGTCAAAGTTTGGAAGTTTTTTGGTCTCAAGGATCTTAAGGGACTTTGCCGGTAGCCTCTTGTTCGGAATGACTAGGATGCTTGGTGCTCAAAATGAGACCTCCACTAGCATTTAACTACCCACCCTGATCCGTTGGTGTAGTCCATTTGACCCCACGAGCTATGGAATGAAAAATGTCACACCTAGCACATTTCCACTGCTTCAAATTGAAGCATTTTGCAACAATACGTTTGATTTCGGCATGGTCAAACGGAATGGAGTTGACCAAATCTGAGAGAGGTTATTGTGAACAGACCACACATGCACTTGTAGGTCCAAACAGAGCATTCCTAGCTATCATGAATTCTGAGAACTACTTCGTGAAAGTTTGGCAATTTTATGGTCTCAGGGATCTCAAGGGACTTTGCTGGTAGCCTCTTGCCTGGAATGACTGGGATGCTTGGCGCACAAAAATAGATCTCCACTAGCATTTACTCACCCACCCTGATGTGTTGGAGTAGTCCGTTCGACCCCACGAGCTATGTAATGAAAAATGTCACACCTAGCACCTTTCCACTACATTAAATTGAAGCATTTTGCAACAATACATTTGATTTCGGCACGGTCAAATCGAATGGAGTTGACCAAAAATGAGAGAAGTTATTGTGGATTGACCCCACATACACCTATAGGTCCAAACAAAACATTCCTAGTTGTCACAAATTCTGAGAATTGCTCCGTCAAAGATTGGCAGTTTTTTGGTCTCAGGGATCTTAAGGGACTTTGCCAGTAGCCTCTTGCCTAGAATGACTGGGATGCTTGGTGCACAAAATAAGATCTCCACTAGCATTTACCCACCCACCCTGATCTTTTGGCATAGCCCGTTCGACCCCACGAGCTATGGAATGAAAAATGTCACACCTTGCACCTTTCCACTGCATCAAATTGAAGCATTTTGCAACAATGCGCTTGATTTTGGCACGGTCAAATGGAATGGAGTTGACCAAAAATGAGAGAGGTTATTGTGGATGGACCTCACATGCACCTGTAGGTCCAAACACAACATTCCCAACTATCATGAATTTCGTGAACTGCTCTGTCAAAGTTTGGCAATTTTTTGGTCTCAAGGATTTTAAGGGACTTTGTTGGTACCTCTTGCCCGGAATGACTGGGATGCTTGGTGTACAAAATGTGACCTCCACTAGCATTTAACTGCCCACCCCAATGCATTGGCGTAGTCTGTTCAACTCCATGAGCTATGGAATGAAAAATGTCACACCTAGCACATTTCTACTGCATTAAATTGAAGCATTTTATAACAATGTGTTTGATTTTGGCACAGTCAAATGGAATGGAGTTGACCAAAAATGAGAGAGGTTATTGTGGATGGACCCCACATGCACCTGTAGGTTCAAACAAAACATTCCCAGTTATCACAAATTCTGAGAACTACTCTATCAAAGTTTGGCAATTTTTGGTCTCAGGGATCTTAAGGGACTTTGCCGGTAGCCTCTTGCTCGGAATGACTGGGATGCTTGGCGCACAAAACAAGAACTCCACTAGCATTTACCCACCCACCCTGATGTGTTGGCGTAGTCCGTTCGACCCCACGAGCTATGGAATGAAAAATGTCACACCTAGCACCTTTCCATGCATCAAATTGAAGCATTTTACAACAATGCGTTTGATTTCGGCATGGTCAAATGGAATGGAGTTGACCAAAAATAAGAGAGGTTATTGTCGATGGACCCCACATGCACCTATAGGTCCAAACACAACATTCCCAACTATCATGAATTCTGAGAACTGCTCTGTCAAAGTTTGGCAGTTTTTTGGTCTCAGGGATCTTAAGGGACTTTGCCAGTAGCCTCTTGCCCGGAATGACTAGGACACTTGGCGCACAAAAAGAGACCTCCACTAGAATTTACCCACCCACCCCAACGCGTTAGCGCAGTCCGTTCGACCCCACGAGCTATGTAATGAAAAATGTCACACCTAGTACCTTTCCACTGCATCAAATTGAAGCATTTTGCAACAATGCGTTTGAATTCAACACGGTCAAATGGAATGGAGTTGACCAAAAATGAGAGAGGTTATTGTGGATGGAGCCCATATGCACCTATAGGTCCAAACAAAACATTCCCAATTGTCATGAATTCTAAGAATTGCTTCGTCAAAGTTTGGTAGTTTTTTGGTCTTAGGGATCTTAAGGGACTTTGCTGGTAGCCTCTTGCCTGGAATGATTGGGACGCTTGGTGCACAAAACAAGACCTCCACTAGTATTTTTCACCCACCTTGATGCGTTGACATAGTACGTTCAACCCCATGAGCTATGGAATGAAAAATGTCACACCTAGCACCTTTCCACTACATCAAATTGAAGCATTTTGCAACAATGCATTTGATTTCAGCATGGTCAAATGGAATGAAGTTGACTAAGAATGAGAGAGGTTATTGTGGATGGACCCCATGTGCACCTGTAGGTCTAAACACAACATTCCCAGCTATTGCAAATTCTAAGAACTGCTCCGTCAAAGTTTGACAGTTTTTTGGTCTCAGGGATCTTAAGGGACTTTGCTGGTAGCCTCTTGCCTAAAATGACTGGGATGCTTGGTGCAGAAAACGAGACCTCCCCTAACATTTACCTACCCATCTCGATGTGTTGGTGTAGTCCATTTGGCCCCACGATGAGTAGAACAAAAAATATGGCACCTGGCAAGGTTTTTGCTCTTAGGATCTTAAGTGACTTTGCTCTTACAGAACAATGTATCAACAAAGACCCTGGTTTTCATAAGGGGAGACATGTGATTTTAAGAGGTTGTTGGGAATGTGACTTTATCCTTCCACTCCTTATCCAATGACGAGTTTATTCTCAAAGTTTGATGGCTGTTATTAGCATATACACAATGTTGTTTTAGGATAGTCATAAAGGGCAGTTTTGGACAACCATGTGTATCTTTTTAACAATCATAAAGGGCAAGTTGTACATGGACTGTGACAGTTTGAAAACTCATATAAATCATCCATTTTGGTTTTTGACAACCTTATAAATCCATTAGATCATTTATACAAACCCTAATGCAACTTATAAACCCTCTTTACATAGTAATTTCATGAATGACTATCTTGTATGATTGTTTTGTGCATTTTAATAGCCCAATGAGGATTGTATGGTGTTGTGATCTTCATGATTTTAAATTGATGTGGAGATACAATCCAACTCAACATGATAGAGGCATCATTACAAATGGATTGAATTGCAATAGTCAGAGAGTCAACCTCCTATCAATGAGAGTTCAATGATAGTAAATAGAGAGCTACTTGACCATAAATAGGATTTACATACATACATACATATATATATGATCTCGTAGGCATCTAGGTTTCATACACAAATTACAATAGTTGTAGACCCAACCTCCTATCAATGAGAGTTGAATAATAGTAAATAGAGGGCTTCTCATCCATAAATGGGATTTGCATACACACACACACACACCCAACTGAAATAGTATCCTTATTGGCCTTATTGGCACCTCCCTCCAAGATGTAAGTTTTTTATGTTTATAATGTGCCCCCAGTGTCCTTATTGGCCTTATTAGCACCTAAAACACAAGAAAGTAGATTCCACTAGCTTTCAATTACAATTGCTCTCAGGCCCTAACACATCCATACAATGATGTACTAAATAAAGAAATAGTAGGAAGATATTAAAATATGCAAAAACAGAGTTTCTTGACATTAATTTCATTCAAACTTGTCTTCAGTTCATCTTCAAAATGTTTTCAATACATCTCCAATGCCTTTTCCACAAAGGTTTATCCATATTTATACATGATTTGAGGGAAACCAATAGTCTCCAACTAACTTTTGAGTACTTGACTGTTCATCATCCATACTTTTGCATTTTTTTTATATTTTTCATATGACAACTTTGACATATTTACAAAATTTGACAAGATGAAGACTAAATACATGATGAAATGGTCTATCATGACCTTATTAGATTTCAAGCTACTATGCTTGATTAGGGCATATAAGGAATTTTGTCATATTGATTCTATTGATTCTATTGATCTAAAACCATTCTCAATGCTAAACATATCATCAATGGACTAAAGAACTATCATCATAATGCATGGCATCATGGGAAGTATCATTACATGCACATAAAGAAATTAAATTATATTGTACATCAAGGTGTATATATATTAAAATCTAGTCCATAATGGTAGACATATAACAAAATTTGGTAAATATGCCTATTGTCTCTCAGATTTGCACCCTTGCTACAGTTGTAAAACTTTAGCAATTTGGAGAAACATGGGGATGATCTCGAAGTGTGGGACCTTGTGAATTGAGATCAAACCTCTAGAGAAGGTCAGCTTTCTTAACTGGTAATCACCTAAAACTGCTAAATTTTTAGAGGAAAAGGGAGAAGGAATGTTTTTGAATGAAAGATAAATAGAAAAACTTAAAAATAAAGGGGTGATTCACCTAGTTGAAAAAAAGAACCCTCACAGTACTGAGAAGATGCACAACATAACCAGATACAAGTAGACTTACACAGATTTAAATGATTCTAGCAGAGGTGAGAAACAAGATGGTTGAGAGGAATAAAATGTTCATAGATAATCATATGTGAATTCACACTAAACTGGAAAATTAGCAAAAGAGGTAAAATAACTTGCATATATTCAATAAGAAGGCATGGTTACAGTAGTAGAAAGTTCTATTTGGAAACAAAAAGACTAGAAAGCCAAAAATTTTCCAACCCTATTTACATCTCATGCTTATGCATATATATCATTTCAATTTGACCTAAGTCAGTTACCAAAATTCCCTCAAAGAGCTATGACAAGAAAATATCTATCTCCAAAGGGACGTCCAATTGCAAGGAGTTATGCTATGAAATATCTAGAACAGGGAGATGGAAGATATTTTCTAGGGATAAGAATGTCAGCAACTCAAAAAATCCATACTCAACAATGAATACATAAAATAGCTGAAGCAAGGAAGTTGAGAGATATTTCTGGTCATCAATGTGAGCTGTTGAATGTCGACCTGCACCCATAAATGCAACAAATATTTGCATCCTACCCAAAAATGGTCACTGAAACATCCAGTCACCAAAACATGCAAATCCAGATCTAAAAATGAAAGTGAGAATATTCCCCTCAAAAGCCTGCCAAATGAAAAAGGAGGCAAAAACAAGCATTTTTGCCTTTTGCAGCATGTAGAAATTTGCCAGGATGTGCAAGATATTCATGGGCAAAGTTGCGGTCAACTGCTTGTGTATATCGCTTTACATCTGTGTGCTTGTATATGCTTTTGTATGTTCCATTGTATATACAATATGACTGCGCCTTTAGGTTCACTTGGTGCAACCGCACTTTCTTTCTCTTTGCATATTCAAATTACTTTGCATATGCCTTTATACAATTGCGGGCTTTACCTTTTGAATCAACCTTTGAATCACCCCTGACATGTGGCACCACCTGATTCACCACCACATTGAAGCTAGGACCCATCGTTGAAAAACTGCATCTTCTATCGCCTGTTGGAAAGACCATGAACTAAGTCGCAATGCAAGAGGTCACGCCGAAATCCCCTGTATGTTGGCCTTGTATATTGCAATTGTATATCACATATACAATCGGATGTATACATACAATGCGGACTCCAACATACATCTGCTGCATTTGAACTCCAGTCGAATCCAGACCTTGTATTGTGTCTCTTTGCATATTCCCTTGTATATTGCATTTACACAATCATGTGAATACAAGCAAAACATTCATACAATTGCACTTCACATACAACTGTTGCATTTGACCTTTGTTTGTGACCTTTGTATGTTTGATACAAACAAGGATACATACAAGGTATCTGCCTTTATAGACCAGATTGCATATTTTATGAGATCCGGGCCTTGCATGTCAAAAATGTATATTACCTTTGTATATTGCATATACAATGTAAAAATACAAGCAAAACATGCATACAATCACTTGTACATTGCAACTGTTGCATTTGACATATGCATGTAACCTTTGTATGTTACTTTGTATATGACCCTTTGTATGTGCCAACATACAATTCAAAATATACAAAGGAAAACATGCATACAAACCTTGCATACAAACATACATTTCAACTTGTACCTGCCCCTTGTATGTGTGCTTGGTGGGCCCCAGGCTTTGTATCTCTTCCCCTTGCATATTGGCATATACAATGTACTTAACATACAGACCGTGGACCCCACCCTTGAGTTTACCAATTTATATTTTCCAGTTGGGTACGGCTTGTATGTTTTCCCATTGTATATTTCTTTTGTATATTTCTAATTGTAAGATACAACCGCCCAATATACAATCACCTTTGTATCAAGCAGACCCCACCTTCCCTTGTGTATTCCACCTTGTCTATTGACTTTGCATGTGCACTGATATACATTCTCCTTTGTATATGGCCCTTGCATATACAATTCAAAACCTGATGCACATTTGTCTTTGGATCCCAACTTATATCTTCCCCTTAGCATCTTTGACTTGCATATTACCTTTGTATATTTCCTTTGTATCTTACCGATATACATTTTGCAAGCTGTTGAATGTCGACCTGCACCCATAAATGCAACAAATATCTGCATCCTCCCAAAAAATGGTCACTAAAATATCTAGTCACCAAAACATGCAAATCTAGATCTAAAAATGAAAGTGAGAATATTCCCCTCAAAAGCCTGCCAAATGAAAGAGGAGGCAAAAACAATCATTTTTGCCTTTTGCAGCATGTAGAAATTCACTAGAATGCACAAGATATTCGCAGTCAAAGTTGCGGTCAACTGCGTGTGTATATCGCTTTGCATCTATGCGCTTGTATATGCTTTTGTATGTTCCATTGTATATATAATGCGACTGCGCCTTTAGGTTCACTTGGTGCAACCGCACTTTCTTTCTCTTTGCATATTCAAATTACTTTGCATATGGCTTTATACAATTGTGGGCTTTACCTTTTGAATTGGCCTTTGAATCACCCTTGACACATGGTACCACTTGATTCACCGTTGCATTGAAGCTGGGACCCATCGCTAAGAAACTGCATCTTCTATTAGCTGTTGGAAAGACTATGAACTGAGTTGCTGATGCAAGAGGTCACACCGAAATCCCCTATATGTTGGCCTTGTATATCGTAATTGTATATCGCATGTACAATTGCATGTATACATACAAGTCAGATCTAGACCTTGTATGTGTCTCTTTGCATATTCCCTTGTATATCGCATTTATACAATCGCATGAATACAAGCAAAACATTCATACAATTGCACTTCACATACAATTGTTGCATTTGACCTTTGTTTGTGACCTTTGTATGTGTGATACAAACAAGGATGCATACAAGTTTTCTGCCTTTATAGACCAGATTACATATTTTGTCAGATCCAAGCCTTGCATCTCAGAAATGTATATTACCTTTGTATATCGCATATACAATGTAAAAATACAAGCAAAACATGCATACAATCACTTGTACATTGCAACTGTTACATTTGACATATGCATGTAACCTTTGTATGTTACTTTGTATATGACCCTTTGTATGTGCGAACATACAACGCAAAATATACAAAGGAAAACATGCATACAAACCTTGCATACAAACATGCATTTGAACTTATACCTGCCCCTTGTATGTGCACTTGGTGGGCCCCAGGCTTTGTATCTCTTCTCCTTGCATATTGGCATATACAATGTACTTAACATACAGACCACGGACCCCACCCTTGAGTTTGCCAATTTATATTGTCCAATCATGTCCAGCTTGTATGTTTTCCCTTTGTATATTTTGTTTGTATATTGTCAATTGTATGTAAGATACAACCACCTAATATACAATCACCTTTGTATCAAGCAGACCCCACCTTCCCTTGTGTATTCCGCCTTGTATATTGACTTTGTATGTGCGCCCATATACACTCTCCTTTGTATATGGCCCTTACATATACAATTGAAAACATGATGGACATTTGTCTTTGGATCTCGGCTTGTATCTTCCCCTTAGCATCTTTGACTTGCATATTACCTTTGTATATTTCTTTTGTATCTTGCCGATATACATTCTGCCCTTTGCATCTTGGCGATGTACATTTCCTTTGTATATTGCCCTTGTATCTTTGTCCCTTGCATGTTTCTTTTGTATGTTTCCTTTGCATGTTATCAACATACAATGGCAAATGTATATGCGAATATACATTGGAAAATGGATACACAAATACTAAGCATGAAACTGAGAAATCCCTATGATTGAAAATACTTGAAGCTAAAAGATTTCTGGGTTTTTCTGGGTTTTTGGCAAAGATTATCAAGGCAAGATTTTTGAGATTTTTGGCAAGGTATAGCATGATTATTTGAAAGATTTGAGCCTTGCAAGGGCATTCTCAAAAGGAGTTTCAAGGAAAATACAAGGTGAATTATATGATTCTGAATAGAGGAAAAATAGGTCAACAATGCCAACTCAAAACATTTTTTATAAAATGTGGCATATGCCATGTCTCAAAATCTATATACAATCTACATGCCAAATAGCTACGTCAAATACTACAAGTCCACTTGACCCTCAATCTATGATGGATCCTGAAAAAGTGTCCTCTTTGTACCAAAATGTCTAGTAATTGATGGAGGCAAAGTTTCTTGCATTAACAAGTCAAAACACAAATTTGATTAATCTCTTCAATGGTAAATAGAAATAAGTCAAAGTTAGTAAATAGATTCTTATCTACTACAATTAAGAACTTTCATTTATTAACATACATCTAAATCACTACAATCAACTATTAGACTGCTAGATAAACTATCAATTATTTAGAAAAATTTAATTCAATTACCTTGACTCTATGTTGTTCAGACAATCGTTCTGCAAATAATTTTCTCTTAAGACGATTAGGTGTCCTACTGAAGTATGATGGCAAAGGTGGCACATCACTCACATTCTCAAGAGACTACATAAAAGCAAAGTTACATTGAAATAAATTAATATATAATTATTAAACAAAATAGGAAATGCGTACATTTAAAAAGGTTAGATGTGTTACACACAAACAATCTAGAGTGCAGTACACAAAAACTTATCTACTAGAAAACAAGCACATACCACCATCGAGGCCTCCTGCATCAATTGAGAAGGACTCTAAATTATCAAAATGACAAGAATGAAAGACTCTAAATGACTATAATAAAATATTTAAGTTTTCTAAATTATCAGTTAAAGTACAATTCAATCAAATTACCTCCACCCTTTGTTGGCATTGAGAAAGCCGTTCTACAAATGGTAGTCCCTTGGGTTGATCAAGAGTTCGAGAAAAGACTATTGGAAAAGATGCCACATCATTCACATTTTTGATTGACTATAAAATAAAATTAACATCAAGATATAAATTAATATATAATTACTCACAAAGAAATAAATACATAAAAAAAGAGTGGATGTGTAGAACAAATTATACCAGCAAGTCCAAGCCAAATTGGATGGTAGACAAAGTTCCATAATGAACTTTTGTCAACTCCTCCTTTATCATCAACTGTTATCCCACTTAGATACATTAGTACTAATAAATTTGTTTATATATTCAAATGGAATAGACCATAAAATTTAACTTTAAATTTTACCTGCATAAAAAATTGCTCATGCATTTCTCCTTCTCTATGGTTCACTGATCCAGTAGCTTCTACTCTTGTCCCTGACCCCTCAGCTTGAGTTCTGGACCCTATTGCCTCATCTCATGAATGGAGATCATACTCTGATGTGTTTAACGGTGGCTCACTACTCTCCATAATAGTACCTAAGCATAAATGATTGTAATAAATGCAATGATGGGGCACACATACATGTGTGGACGATGACGGTCTAGTAGAACCAGGTGATCCAATATCATCACCTTCATCATGTGCTTGTGCAAACTGAGATGTCTATATAATCAAATGCTCGGTCAAAGAGTGTATGGCACTAAGGCCCTGTTGTGTTGCATTTGCAACAACATCTGGGTGCTACATTGGAGGTGGAGAAGGGATAGCAGGAGGGGGAATATAGGGACCTTGTACTTGTCTCATTGCCCCAGGTCAATCTTGAGGCATTCCCGCACCCACTCCTTGAAACTCTCTAAAATCAAAATAATTAACATGTTGACCCATGATGAAATTTGCATAGAGTTTGCGAAGGAAATACAAAGGTACATCTAAATTGTTGTTGGGTGGTTTATCAAAAACCATCCACCAACAATCCCAAAAGTTCTAACTAATGCCCTCATGAATACACCATTTGATTGAAAACTTGGGCTTACGGACATCAACATGCAATCTAGTTTTAGAATTGACAAAGTGTTCGGCTAACATAGTTTTTGTAATCTCTAATTCTTTGACTTCATCATATGACAAACTATTACCATATTTGACATTCCTGGCTTCTCACCATTGCCTAAATGATTCATGTTGGGTTGACAAGGTTTGAACATGATTAATGATTCCCTCTAAATTCAATGTCATTGTAGACAATCGAGGGTGGCGATGATACATTTCTATGACCCTATTTATTTGATCAATATTTCTTTGAATATTCTCTTCTATTGTTGGAGAGGGAGGGTTTGGTGGTGGAGGGTTTAGGTTTTTATTTTGTGTATCCATTTTACCTAATTAAAATAAAAAACATACCCGCTTAGCATAAAAAACTAAAAAATTTTCTTGAATATACAAAACAAACAAAAAAAATGTGAAAGATCTTACCTTTTTGGATCGGATATCTATTCTTCACTTCTGATATCTGTTCTCCAAAGATGACACTGCGTTTTGCAAGCCGCGGGTTTGCAAAAATGCGACCCTTTTTCACTTTTTATGTTTTTCAAAATGGATATCCATTTTGAAAATGGACATCCGTTATCAAAATGGATATCCATTTTCTTTATCTCAATTGTTTTCATTGTTTTTTATTTTAGTATTTTAGCATTTTAGCATTTTAATATTTAGGCATTTTAGCTGTAAAATACAATCCAAATTTTAGAAAGACTGTATCATATGAAAGGAGAGATTTTGGACAAACTATTAAAATTTATATAGGATTATGATGATATATATATTTGATTTTTATATGATTTACTTATACTAAGGTATCTCATAGTATTTCAAAGGCACTTTTGAATAGATAATTGTAATAAAAAAATTGTAAAAGCAAGTAGTTTTGGTGTAAATTCTAACAAATCATTTCATGTTTAACTTACATATTAGATGATATTTGTGTCAACAATTGAGATCAAACTTGTGACACTCGGGATCGACCTCTTATTTTTCTATACCTATTTAAATTCCAAGACAATCATTGGATTGATGTAATTTATTTTCTAAAGGTGACAAATCAATTTAGCACATCCTTAACATCATTGGATTGATGTCGATAGAGAGAGCAAGATAGAGAGAGGGAGATATCTATAGAGAGGTAGATACATGAGAGAGGTAAATACGGGTTAGGGGTTAGGGATTAGGGCCATTATTTAGGGTTTATAGATTTAGAGAGAGAGAGACTACTTTTGACATGTAACCGTAAACCCTAAATAATGCCCCTAAACCCTAAACCCAAGTAACCCTAAATAATTCCCCCAAATCCTAAACCCTAACCCCTAAGCCATAAACCCTAAATAATTCCCCTAAGCCCTAAACCTGAGAAAGGGAGTCCTAGTTTTCTCATTTCCATTTCCTTCATTTATAAGGGAGAGGGAAGAATAGAGGGGAGAGATAGGATATATAGGAATGATAGGGGGAGAGAGGCAAGAGATAGAGAGATTGGGAGAGATGGCTAGGTATAGAGAGATAGAGGAGACGAAGGGGAGAGATAGGGAGATTGAGAGTTAGAGAGATGTCCAGAGAGACAAGGAGATATAGGAATGATAGGGGAGAGAGAGAGGCATGAGATAGGGACAGATAGATATAGGTAGAGAGAGAGAGAGGAGATAGATTGGGAGAGATAGAGGAGACAAAGGGAGAGATAGGGAGATAGAGATTGAGTGAGATGTCTAGAGAGATAGGGATGGAGATTGAAACCTATGGAGGGATGATAGAGAGAGAGAGATAAGGGAGAGATAGGAAGATAGAGGTGGAGGGATATTAATTTTAATGACCTCCAAATTTTCCATAAATTCTTCTCCACTAAACCCTAGACCATCACCCAAATCCTTACTTTGCTAATAAAGCCCTTCCCCAAACATCATTTGATCATGTGACTCCTTCCATCACTAAACAGGTGCCCAGGTACTTTCCATTATTCATCTAATACTGTAATCCCAATGTCATAGCTCACATTCCCACACCTACATTCATAAACTCCATTCCCCCTATTGACACCATCATTGATAATCATTATATAAGGACACTCCCTTGAATAATAATTAAACCATGGATTATCCCATATCCCCATCTTACACTTTCCTCACCTTTGACCCCTTAGAAAATGACATTTAGCTATCCCCACCATTACCAATCACACTTTCTAGCAATCCCATATAAGACACCTTACCCATCACTTCACCTAGGTCATCACCAATTAAATCACCTCATTACTCCATTCAACCATACCCATACCAGCCCTTTCTCACTCCACAACCTGTATTAACACATGATTAAACCTAACCCCTAAACCCTAACCCCTATTTCCCAACCCCTAAACCCTAAACTTGAGAAACCATAAACCCCTAAATCCTAAACACTAAACCCAAAAAACCCTAAACCTCTATCTCTTTATCTCCCTATCTCACTATCATTCCTCTACCTCTTAATCTCTCTCCCTATGCTTTGGCCTTGTCCCTCACTCTATATCTCCCTATTGGTCGTCTCTCTCTAAACACTAAACCCTAAACCTCTAAACCTTAACCCCTAAACCATAAACTCTAAACCCTAAATAATGCCCCTAAACCTTAACCCCTAACCCCTAAACCCTAAACCCTATTTCCTATCTCTCCCTTATCTCCCTATCTCTATCATCCCTCTACCTCTCAATCCTTCTCCCCATTTCTTTGGACATCTCACTCACTCTCTATCTCCCTATCTCTCCCCTTTGTCACCTTTATCTCTCCCTATCTATCTCCTCTCTCTTTCTATCTAGCTATCTCCAAAACTGAGAAACCCTAAACCTAGGTACACCCTAAATCTAATCAACTCTAAACCTATATCTCCCTATCTCTCCCCTATCTCCCTATCTCTATCATCCCTCTACCTCTCTTGATCTCTCTTCCTATGTCCCTGGCCATGTACCTCACTCTCTATCTCCTTATCTCTCTCTTCGGTCTCCTTTCTCTATCTCCCTATCATTCCTCTCTCTCTATAAACACTAAATCCAAAACCCTAAATCTCTAAACCTAACCCCTAACCCCTAAACAATTTAAATCCTAAACCCTAAATAATGCCCCTAAACCCTAACCCCTAACCCCTAAACCTAAGAAATCCTAAACCCCTAAACCCTAAACCCAAGTAACCCTAAACCACTATCTCCCTATCTCTCCCCTATCTCCCTACCACCTTTGTCCCTCTACCTCTCAATCTCTCTCCCTATGTCTCTAGCCATGTCCCTCACTCTATCTCTCCCCTCAAACTCCTCTATATCTCCCTATCTCTCCCCTCAGACTCCTCTATATCTCCCTATCATTCCTCTCTCTCTTTATAAACCCTAAATCCAAAACCCTAAACCTCTAAACCTAACCCCTAACCCCTAAACAATAAATCCTAAACCCTAAATTATAATGCCCCTAAACCCTAACGCCTAACCCCTAAACCTGAGAAACCCTAAACCCCAAACCCCTAAACCCTAAACCCAAGTAACCATAAACCATATCTACCTATCTCTCCCCTATCTCCCTATCACCTTTGTCCCTCTACCTCTCAATCTCTCTCGCTATGTCTCTTGCCATGTCCCTCACTCTTTATCTCCCTATCTCTCCCCTCGAACTCCTCTATATCTCCCTATTTGTCCTTTATCTCTCTCAAAACCCTAAACCCTAAACCTCTAAACCTTAACCCCTAACCCCAAAACCCTAAACCCTAAATAATGCCCCTAAACCCAAGCAACCCTAAACCTCTATCTCCCTATCTCTATCATCCCTCTACCTCTCAATCTCTCTCTCTCTCTCTCTATGTCTCTAGACATGTCTCTCACTCTCTATCTCCCTATCTCTCTCCTTTGTCTCCTCTATCTCTCCCAAACTTTGTCAGTCCCCTCTCTCTATCTCTATTTAAACTATAAACCCTAAACCCCTAAACCTCTAAACCCTAAATAATTCCCCTAACCAACCTCTAAACCACTTCTCTATATAGGTGCAACTAATACCACTTTTTCATTGTTTTCCACATTGAATTATATTCTTTTCTATTTTCCAAGTCCTACATGTGTCCAAGTTGTATTGTTTGTCAAGTTTTTAGTCTAATTGTTAGTCCCAGCTCTCATGGTTATTAAAATGTTAGTATAGTTAGATTTATCCTTAGGTAACATTAATTTACTCATTGTTGCACAAACAACCACACTAAAACATAACCTTACCTACTTAAGGTTAACCTTTAAGGTTCTTTCATAAATGGCGAGCTTAACAGATCCAACTAGTTCAATGTTCTTATAGTCCATGCTTACCCTTCCAAGAGAGTTCATGCCATGTTAACTTTGCATTATGTCCTAACATATCACATGAAGGACATCATCATCACAAGGAATTACAATGTCATGAAGGATTAATGAAGGTGTAGCTTTACCACATAAAGTATCATTCATAATTTTATCACTAGTAAGGGTATATCATGTGTATCCTTCTCAAACCATGTATCATGAATCAAATCATATTATAGATCAGGTAAAGCAATTTAGGGCATGAAATCCAAAATGGATATCCATTTTGTATTTCTAGAAATGGATATCCATTTTGAAATGGATATCCAAACCAAAACAAATATCCATTTCAAAACATATGAAAGTCAAACTTTGCCAAGCCGTGAATTTGGCTAAGTAGAAACACAATTCTTTTCCCATTGCCACTGTTTGGCCCGCAATGATCCTGTACATACCCAAATCTTTTATTGTAAAATTATATGGACCACCAAATTATGGATTTAGCACCTTTAAACACTTCTCTAAAACATACCCATATCTCATCCTCTAGTCTTCAACATAGAAGAAATGCGGAGAAAAATACTTAGACAATATCCTTAACATGACAACTCAATCAAGCAACTATCAACAATATCAGAAGACATAGTTGACACTAATGACAACACAATCATGTTGACATCAATGTCAACACTAGTTAGCACATACTTGTAACAATCTCCCCCTTTGTCATTGATGGCAACATATGATGTGAAAAACTGAACAACATGTTCCTCCATCAAGACACAACTCTACATCAGAACTCCCCCTTTCCTTTATACATTTGAACTCTTTCTCCTCTTGAGTTTTTCACATGACTTCTCTCTCCTGAACATCAATGGCAAATGACATCACATCTCTTCCACTGCACATACTTGCACACTACTGCTTTTATCAATCTAGCACCTTTCTTTACTCTCCCTATCTACAATAATCATTTGAAACCACTACATGCTTCCCCTGAGAGGTAGTCTCCAACATCAGTCCAAAAAGATAAATGTACTTTAAGGCACATTGGACTGATGCATCTCCTTATGTATCTAGTTAAAGGAAGGAGGGGCAACAACCCCTAACTTCTCCTAGAGATACTCAAATGTATCCTTTGCTAGAGCCTTAGTGAATATAACAACAACTTGATCTTTTGTAGGTACATACTTAAGCTTTACTTCATCCTCTATGACTTTCTCCCTCAAAAAGTGATACTTAACTAAAATATGCTTTGTCTTTGAATGCATCATTAGATTCTTTGAAATATTTATGTCACTTGTGTTATTACAAAGAATAGGGATTGGCTCATCATACTCACCTTTGATATCCTTCAAGGTCTGTTTCATCCACAACACCTGAGTATAGCATGATACTGTAGCAATATATTCTACCTCTATAGTAGACAAGGAAACTAATTCTTGTTTCTTGTTATGCCAAGATACCACCCTATATGCAAGGAAGAATGCACCTCTAGTTGTGCTTTTCCTATCATCAACACATTCAACCTAATATGTATTTGTATAGGCACTCAAGGAAAAGTCATTCTTCTAGGATACCACAAACCATGATCCAAAGTGCCCTTTAAGTACCTGAATATCCTCTTCACTACCACAACATGTGATTCTCTGGGATTTGATTGAAATCTAGCCATAAGATAGATTGCATGCATGATATACGATCTAGTAGCAATCAGATAAAGCAATCCTCCAATCATAGATCTATACTTGCTTTGATCAGCCTTAGGCGATTCATCATTCTTGTTCAACATACAATCAATAATCATAGGAGTACATGCTAGTTTAGAGTCCTCTGCTCCAACTTCTTCACCAACTCCTTAACATACTTGAATTGAGAAATGAAATACCTTTATCAGTTTGATTGATTTGTAGCCCAAGGAAAAATTTCATCTCACCACACATAGACATCTCAAACTCTTTTTACATCTCATTCGCAAACTTCTTACACACCTTCATTTCCACCAAATTTGATATCATCAACATAGACTTCAACAATTAGGATTTGATCTCTACTTATCTTGGTGTACAAATTACTATCTACATACTCTTTACCGAATCCTTGCTGCAATAGATACTTATTGTTGGCAAGAGACACTGTGTGGCTTCATGAGTGTTGTCATTGATGGAAAAAAAGTCCATTAGACACATCCGTAGCACATGGTATGTCTTTACCAGAAGTCAGATTGAAGAGTGTTTTGGTCCGGTAAGCAAGAATAGAGCATGCAGCAAGGTCTGACAATCAGGTCTGGATCTCTCAGAGGAAGTATCTCAGCAAAGTGCAGACTTGGGGAAGTTAAGAGGAGTACCATGACTACTACATTCCAAAGATTGAGCCTCCGATGATGAAAGAGTGAAAAGATATGAGCACCTAAGTGTTGGGTTCCTATTTGGCAGAGTAGACTAAGGAAGAACTAACTGACAGAGCATCAGACCTTAATCTGGATGAGAAATTGATGGTAATCAAGTTTCTTGAGGGATCATTCATGGTTGGACAATATGATTGATGACTCCTATAACTATCTTTTTGATACGCATCACTTAGCAAGCATGGATTTAGCTGACAGACTAGAGTTTGGGAAAATCTTGAGTATTCCGGATCCCAAATAGAAAGATGTTGAAATTCTTTGTGCAGATATATATACTAGATGGATTTCAATGTGAAGGTGTATGTTGTGTAATAGTGTGTGTGAAAAAAAGTAGAGAGCAGTGTGGAAGCATCTATACAAATCTGGTATGTGACAAAATAGTAGCACTAAGCAGAGGAAGAATGAAGTGCAGCAGATCAGTATATTGAGCCTAACTGGAACTGAACCTTAGCATATGTGGATGGCTTTGATCAGTTCAAACACCTGATTACTTTCTATATACCTTGTAGACAGTGAGTCTCTTGTAGGTAGTGAGCCTCTTGTGAGCAGTGTGCTCAGGTAGTGAGCCCTAATTCGCAAGTGCCATTTTGTACTCTTATTCTTTTAACAGAGAATACAATCTTGGGTTAGTCACCCCGTGGTTTTTCCCTTAACAAGGTTTTCCATGTAAAAATCCTTGTGTTATGTGTGTTGATTTCATTTATGCTCTCATGTTCATTTATGCTTATATGTTTTGATACTGCACTGTTATTAAAGAAGAAAAGAAAGTTAAGAAATATAAGATAACTGATTCACCCCCCCTCTCAGTTATCTGCATTGTTTCCATCAATTGGTATTAGAGCTAAGTTCCTCCAAATAGAGCCTAACAGCTTGAGGAAGATCTGGGAATCTCAATGGATATGTATGGTATGAGGGAACAACTTTAGTCTACCCTAGGTGATCTTGAGCAATCTCACTCCGAAGTCAATAACTTGAGGGAAAGACTCAAAAAAGTTGATGATTTCATAAATGAACTCAAAGAAAAATTGAGTATCTCTGTGAAAAAGAGAAAGGAACTACTTCAACAATTAGCAAGTCAAAGTGAAGCCAATGATACTAATGAAGATTTGAATGAGAAAAACAAGTTATGTGAGAAGCTATCAACAGAGGTCATTATGGTAAGACATGAAATGGAATCAAGGGTTATGAAATTCACCCAAGAAATTGAAGAGAAAAGAAAAATTGAAGATAATCTAAAACAATCTCTCAAGGAGAAGTCAGAAGACTGCCACAAAATGGATAGAATAATTAGGCATCTAGAATCTGATCTTGAAGAAGCTAGAGATAATGAAGAACAACTTGAGAATCAGATAGACACTCTTAAAAGGGATCTTCAAACAACAAATGAATACAAAGAGAAATTCAAGATAAGCTCTGCTTAACTTGAAGTTCTTCTTGAAAGTCAAAAGAGGGTAGATGACAAGCATGGCTTGGGATATGAGAAAGGTGAAAGTTTGAGATCCGATCAGAAGAACTCTGGATCAGGAAATCTAAGGTACAAGACTAGAAGACCTCTGGTAAGGCAACCAAATGCTCAAAGATATCCATCCTTCAATGGAAACTGCTACAATTGTAATAACTTCAGTCATAAAGCAAATCAGTGTAGAAGAAGAATGAATCATACTAGCTCATCCTTCTCCAGACAGTGTTTTAACTGCAAGAGGTATGGTCACAAATCTCATGAATGTAGAAATATGCAAATAATCAATTCTTTCAATGGTATATGCTTTGCATGTAATAGAATGGGACATATGACTAATCAATATAGATCAAAAGGATATCAGCCAAATATGCAAAGAAATGTTATTTGCTATAACTGCAATAGATCCGGTCATATTGCCAAATTCTGTAGAAGTAAGAATCAGGATAAAAGGGGTCTGGTGCATCATAATCAAGACAAAGGGAAAAGAAAAGTGAATGCAGATTAAGTTCAAAGGGAGATGAACAAGATTTGGGTGAAGAGAAGTACAAAAAATGTTGGGGATGAATCCGCACCAGAATCTAGTGCTGATATTCCTTCCAGAAACTAAATAGATGAGCTCTGGCTCAGGGGGAGTCACAAAGGAAAACAAATTCCCCCAGCTAGTCAATCAGTGCCTGAAATTGGCACATGGAAAGTTACGGATTAAAGGGTTCTCAGAGAAATATCTAAATAAACCTTGGTAAAAATATGGAAGATCTGCAAGGAGTTTTGAGTAGGTTAATCATCCAAGATTGTTCTGGCTTGACAATCATCCGGTAAAAGTAGGATTCTCACAGTTAGATCCAGTATGATTCAAAATTGAAATATCTTGATTTGTAGATAAATAGGATGATTCAAGGAAGGGAGATACATTGTAAGTTATCATTCTAAGTGCATCTCAGTGATCCGGAAAGATCTCTCTTAGAACAAGAAGAACAAGGCAACTGAAATGACTTAAGGAGTGCATTTATTGCAATATGGAATTAGGGTTTGTGCAAAAATAAAAGGGTTCTTTTGTTCATCATTTACACATTTGCATTCAAGAAAAAGAAAGAAAGAGCTCTGCAACAAGATTGCTTCAACCCTCTCAAGGATCAACTGTAGAATTCGATTCAACCAGCGATCTTTTCAGCTCTTATAGTGAACCATAGAAGCATAAAAAGGTATTTCCACTCTTCAATATCTCTCTCTGAATCTTTTGAAAGATGGCTACTCCAAAATGCTACTCCAAATGTTGTTAAGATCACTGATAGGGCACGCCCTAAGTTCAAGAAGCATCCTTACAAATCCCTAGAAGTTGATCCCCTAGGTGCATTCTTTAGCATTCCGCATGGGGTTCTACACGTAGAAGATGTTAGGGTATACATTCACACCAACATTGAGGAATTTGGGGAATCCAAGCTGATGGATATCTATCACAAGGAATTAATAGATGAATCATTTGAACTTAAACCCCAATACAAGGCCATCTAGGATAAACATTTTGGACATTGCATCCATTTCCCCTATTTTGAAGAAGATGAATGGGTCCGGTATGTTCTAAGAAGAATGCATGACAACTTCATGTGGTTGATGAGGCCATTTAGGATCACAAAAGATGCCATTAGGGTGGTAACCAGATTGCACTCATTCGGTGGGTTACCTGCTCTCAAATCAGTCAAAAACCAAACTGTAAGTGAGGCTACGGGATCAAAATTTGACAAAAGAGCAATGACAATAGAAGATATCATAGATCCAGATATCAAATTTGCCTCTATGATTATTGGCTACAAAATATATCAGTCCAGTAGGGAGAATTCTGTATCCAAAACAAGAATATACACTGCTTATGAGATGCTAAGGGAAAATGCTGATTATGATCTTTGTGAGCTTCTCTTGAACCAATTGTTAGAGAATTTGCAGAAAATAAAGAAGGATAAGAAGAATCCCTTTAAGTACAGTGGCTTGATACTATGTCTATTCTTCTACTATATGAATAAGCTACCCAGAACTAGTGGCTAGATATGGCAAAATGACAGACCTGTTGCCATAGAAATCAAAGATTATATGTATGGCCTTGGCGATGCCAAGGCTCAAAGCACAGCTCTCTGGGGATATTTCAAGAATTTCCAAGGTATGATGCAGTCCAGAGAAAGAATTCCACAAACATTAGTTGAAAAATACAAAGACATAGTGTGTTTCATGGTAGACATTGATCAATGCCTAATGGAGGCAGTGGAGCCCAGGACAGTCCAGATCATGCCAATGGGATATGAGGTAGATGAGAAAATCTTTGAACTACATGTCCAACACCTGTTGAGTTAGCCTAAGGACCCAGAGGTAGAAAGGTTTGGAACCTTTCAAGAATTGAGTGTGAAAATTCATGTTGAACAAAGACAACCAGAGATGAAGAGAAAGGTGAGAAGGGAAGTAGAAGAAGTTGCCAAGAGATATGGGATATCAAAAGAGGCGATTGATGCTAATAGAGAGACAATAGAAAGAGCAGAGAAAGAGAGATAAGAAGAAGAAAAAAAAAGTGATCCGGTGCAAGCCCCCTCCCGGACTAGATCCTCCAAAAGCTTTGCACCTACCACTTCTAAGAGCCAAAAAGCCTCAAAACTGGAAGCCAAGACATATAGAAAGGGAGAGAAGAGAACAAAGACAAAGGCCACAAGGTCATATATAAGTCAAAAGGATGTTGAAGAGACAGAGATAGATGAGGAGGTTAAGAAAATGAAGAAGAAAAAGAAAACATCTGTGGAATTCTCTACCGGTAAGAACAAAGAAGAAGCAAAAGAATTTGTTGAAAGGCCTACTCTTTCTGTTGATGATGTCATCAAAGTAGTCATTGTAGATGGGAATTTGCAGCCCATAACTAAATTTTATGATGAGTATACTGACACTAACAAAAGAATACTGGAGGAAGCCATAGTCAAGTACTTGAATATCTATAATAAAGCATTCATTGAAATCATCTCTCTAATCCCCAAGAGTTTAGAGAAAGTACTTGAACTCAGAAAAGACAATGCCAAGGAAAAGGATATGGAGATCTAGGAGCAGATAGCTATTTAGCTCTATCCTTCCATCACTCCAAAACAAATGAACATGATCTTCAAGGATTGCAAGGATGAGTTCTAAAGCAAAGCCAGAATGAACAAGCTTATGCTTGGAGAGATTGATCAGGTGGCAAAAGAGACTGAAGACATCCTGTTGATAACTGAGAGGGGGGGGTGAATCAGTTATCCTAATTATTTCCCTTTTTGAACTTTCTTATTAATTAATGCAGCATTGAATCAAACACAAAAACATTACCATGAAATAAGAAACACATGACACAGTATTTTTGACGTGGAAACCCTGTTAAGGGAGAAAACCACGGGGTGATTAACCCAAAAATTATTCTCTGTTAGAAGAATAGGAAATTACAAAAAATGGCACTTGCCAATTAGGGCTCACTGCCCGAGCACACTGCTCACAAAGAGGCCCACTGCCTACAAGGAGACACACTGTCTACAAAGTGATAAGAATCACAGTCTTGAACTGATTGGAAGCATCTACATATGCTGGAGTTCAGTTCCGGTTAGGCATAGTACACTGATCTACTGCACTTCATCTTTCCTCTGTTCTTTATTCTGTTATCCTTTCACATACCGGATCTTTCTTGCTACTTCTGCTCTGTTCTTGCACTTATTCGCATATTCCTTCACACAATCACACACTTCACAACTAAATCCATCCTCTATATATATCCGCACAAGTAATTTCATCACTTTTCTAGTCGGCATCCGGAACAGTCTAGTTTCTCACACACTCTGTTCTGTCGGCTGAATCCTTGCTCACCAAGCAATGCGGATCAAGCATATACTTGTAGATATCATTTATCATGTCGGCCAAACATGATTCATGCCTTCACAACCTTTATCATCAACAGTAACACATCCGGAAAGTAGTCTGATACTCTGTCAGTCAGTTCTTCCTTTGTTTTCACTGTCTTTCAGGAATCTGGTACTCAACTATTCATATCTTTTTCCTTGTCCATCACCGGAGGCTAAATCCTTGGAATATACCACTCAAGGTAGTCCTCTTGACTTTCCCAAATCCACACTGGACCAAGACACTTCCTTTGAGAGATCCAGACCAATCTGTCGGACCTTGCCACATGCTCTGTTCTTGTTCACCGGACCACAACAATCTTTATTCTGACTTCCGGTAGAGACACACCATGACTTGCGGATATGTGGGATGACCTTTGTTGCCATCAATGACAACAACCATGAATCCATATAGTGTCTCTTGCCAACAATCTCCCCCTTTGGCATTGATGGCAACACTTAGTGAAAAATGACTAAGTGTTTACACTATGCTCCCCCTTGGCTGATGCTCTATTTTTATATACAATTTCCAGAACTCCCCCTTAGTTAGATTCCTCATTTTTCACTGCTTCTCACTCCCCCTTTGACATCAATGGCAAAGCGTAGGGTCCGCACACCAAAATTTTTAAAAATTTTCTATACATAGCCGCATATTTACATACTCACATATACTGAAGAATGTCTGCAAAGGATGTCTTCAATTGGATCAGTTCTGTAGCCCAACTTTGCTTCATTCTATCCAAAATTGAAATGTGACCACTCAACAAAAATGCAAAAGCTTCTGCCCTCTTGAGATCTGTCGGATCATTTGTTTGGGCGGTGGTCTGAGCATCACTGATGGCCTCATGCATAGTTTCTAACTTAGGGATTATAATCCTTCTAAGTTCTCCCATCCGGTTGGTGATATTCTTCCTTTCCTTCTCAAGGTTCTTTATTTCATTCAAGACTGCAATAGTCTGACATTCTTGATTTATTATGGAGGAAGAGAGACGATCAAAACTTTGAGATAAACTTTGTAGTTTGTCCTGTTCCTCTTTTATTTTCTTATCAATTTGTGATGTTGCCTTTGACCAAGATATACAAAATTTGTAAATGTCACCGCCATCCTTAAGAGCATTTTCTAAGCTCTTTATTCCAACACTCACAATTTTCCTATCGGTAGAGATTAATCCTAATACTTCTGAAAATCTTTTATCCAAAAATTCCTTCCGGACCTTTTCTTCAGCTGATTTTTCTAGAGATTCAAAATGTGTACTAACACTGCTGACTAAGGTTTTGAGATTACCGGAAGAGGAGGCTGTTGGATCTATCTGGATTGATGGCATAATCTTCTTAAGCACTCCGGAGGCAGCCTCTATCAACTCACAGTCTTCCATATGAGACTTTAGTAGTTTCTCTTTGACTTTCTCATTTGCAAATGAGGCTATTTTCATTGTTTGCACCGGTGACAAAGAGTCAAAATCTAATGGTCCTTTAAGCAAGTCCGGTTCATCAATTTCTATAGTAGCTTTTGTCAAGAATTCTTGAACAGTTTGTGCTGTGTCTCTTGCTGGAGACAGATGTTTCTCTGTTGGGGTCTTCTCTTTCTCAGCATCCTTGGTGCTGTCAACTTCTTTTTCTTTGACTGCTGCTTCTTTCTCCTGTAGTTTCTCTTCTTCTTGGGATCCGGAGACTGTAGGGGAAACCGGAGAAGAGATGTTAGTCTGTTCAGGGCCCACTTCTTCCGAAGCAGATAAATCCGCAGCTGTTTCTGCACCTAAGTCCTCTACAACAGGAAGATTGAACCTTTTGAAGGCCTTCCGGAGGATCTCTTCTGTCTCTTTGGCCACTTTGTCAGTCTCACCAAGCATGAGTTGATTCATCCTGGCTTTACTTCTGAACTCATCTTTGCAGTCTTTGAAGATTATGTTCATTGTCTTGGGATCAATTTGAGGATATAGCTGAATAGCTATCTACTCCCGGATCTCAAGATCTTTTGCATGAGCATTATTCTTTCTTATTTCTAATTCCTTTTCTAGGCTTTTAGGAATAAGAGATATGATCTCAATGAAAGCCTTATTGTATATGTTCAGATATTTGACTGTGGCTTCCTGCAGAGTCTTTTGGTCAGCCTCATTGTAGTCATCATAAAATTCAGTCATTGGTTGAAGGTTTCCATCCACCGTAACTGACTTGATTACACTCTCTAGAGACAAAGTGGGCTTTTCAACAGATACCTCTGCCATTTCATCCTTGTCTTGGCCTGTGGAGGGTTTACCGGATCCTTTCTTCTTCTGCTTCTTTATTTCTTTTACTCCCTCATCTGACTCTGTTTCCTCTTCATCCTTTTGGCTTTCATAAGCCCTTGTGGCTTTTGTCTTAGATCTTTTACCGGATGCCTGGACTTCCAGTTTTGAGCTTTTGGTTGTGGGAGGTGCAGATCTTTTTGATGATCTGGTCTGGGTGGAAGTTTCAACCGGAACACTTTCTTTACTTTTCTTTTCTTCCTCAGCCTTCCTCTTTTCCCGGCTGGCATCAAGTGCCTCTTTTGAGATGCCTAGGCCTTGAGCAATATGCTCTACTTCTTTTCTCACCTTTCTCTTTATCTTAGGTTCCCTGAGTTCTACATGGATCTTTACACTTAGCTCCTCAAAGGTTCCAAACCTTTCTACCTTTGGATCTTTGGGCTGACTTAGCATGTGGTGAACATGCAGCTCCACTATTTGTTCATCCACTTCATACCCCATGGGCACGATCCATACAGTTCTTGGTTCTACTGCCTCCATTAGACACTGATCTGTTTCTACCATGAAGCATATGGTGTCTTTGTACTTTTCAACGAGGGATAGGGGTATTCTTTCTCTTGCATGCATCATGCTTTGGAAGTTCTTGAAGTATCCCCATAGAGCTGTGTTTCTTGCTTTAGCATCCCCAAGTCCATGCAAATAGTCTCTGATTTGGATGGCAACCGGTCTGTCATTCTGCCATATCCATCCACTGGATCCGGGAAGCTCGTTCATGTAGTAAAAGAAGAGACAAAGGATCAGATTACCATACTTGAAGGAGTTTTTCTTGTCCTTCTTAATCTTCTGCAGATTTTCAAAGAGTTGGTTTACACGAAGCTCACACAAGTCATAGTCTGCATTCTCCTTTAACATTTGATAGGCTGTGTAGATTGCAGTTCTCGGTACTGAATTTTCCCTACTGGAGTGATAGATTTTGTAACCAATTATCATAGATGCAAATTTGACATCCGGTTCAGTGATGTCATCAACTGTCATAGCTCTCTTGTCAAACTTGGATCCGGTTGCATCACTAACTGTCTGATTTTTGACAGACTTGAGAACAGGTAATCCACCGGATGAGTGCAGACCGGTTACAGCCCTAATTGCATCTTTGGTGATCTTGAAGGGCTTGTTCAACCATAGGAAGTTGTCATGTACTCTACTTAGTACATACCGGACCCATTCATCTTCTTCAAAATAGGGGAAATGAATGCACTGTGCAAAGTGTTTGTCCCGGATGGCTTTGTACTGAGGTTTGATCTCAAAGGAGTCATCTATCAATTGTTTGTGATAGATATCCATCAGTTTTGATTCTCCAAAGTCTTCAAGATTCGCATGGATGTAAACCCTAATATCTTCCGTGTGCAATACACCATGAGGAACACTAGAGAAGGCTCCTAGTGGATCTACCTCCAAGGATTTGTAAGGATGTTTCTTGAATGTGGGGCGAGGTCTATCAGAGATCTTAACTATATTTGGAGTAGCCATTCTTCAAAGATTTGTAGTGAGATAATGAAAACGGAGAATACCTTATGCACCTTCGGTTTGCACGGAGTGGTTGGATTGATTTCTTTATGCAATGACTTCGGCAGGAGATCTTTGGTGTGCTTGATGAATCTTGTTGCAGAGCTCCGCTTTTCACTTCTTCTTGGATGTGGAATGATCAAATGATTGTTGAGAATTCCTTATATCATTTCGCAAACCCTAATATCTGTTTGCAATAAATGCTTCACCTATATTATTCTGGTTTGCCTTGTCCGGATAGCTTGGAGTATCTCAGATCAGTCCTAATCTATGAACATTATGCGGATCTTTCAATCATGAATAAATCAAGATAACACATCACAAGGACATCCCAAACACTCTGTCCAATCCGCAGAATAAGACAATGCACTTCCGGATCTCTCCGGACCCTTTTTGTAATCCTCTGTCATTCCGGAGCATCTCCCGGAACAGGTCTTACTTGATCGATCACAGCTTCTTCACATTTTCATGTGGACCTCTGAAATCTTATCTAGATCATCTCAAGACTTATATCCTTTACTCCGCATCTTGTGACACATCTGGCACCACTTGATTGGCTGGGGGAACAGGATTTTCTTTGAGTCTCCCCCTAAGCCAGAGCTCACTTTTTAATTTCCGGAAGAAATATCAGCACCAGAGTCTGGTGCGGATCCAACCTCTACATTCTCTGAACTTTTCTTCACCCAAATCTTGCTCATCTGATTCCTAACTTCATCCGCATTCATCTTTTGTTTACCCTTGTCTTGATTTTGATTATACACCGGACCTCTTTTGTCCTGATTCTTGTTTCTGCAGACTTTAGCATTATGACCGGACCTATTACAGATTTGGCAAATAACATTTCTTTGCATATTTGACTGATAACCTCTTGATCTGCATTGATTAGCCATATGACCTACTCTATTGCATGTAAAGCATCTACCTTTGAATGATTTGTTTACTTGCATATTTCTGCATTCATGGGATTTGTGTCCATACCTTTTGCAGTTAAAGCACTGTCCGGAGAAGGATGAATTAATCTGATTCATTCTCTTTCTGCATTGATTAGCTTCGTGACCAAAGTGGTTGCAGCTGTGGCAGTATCCATTGAAAGATGGATATCTTTGAGCATTGGGCTGTCTTACCGGAGGTCTTCTAGGTCTATTCCTTGGATTTTCTGATCCAAAATTCTTTTGACCGGATCCGGAGCTTTCTCCTTTCTCATATCCCAAACCATATTTGTCATCTATCCTCTTTTGACTTCCAAGAAGAACTTCAAGTTGAGCAGAACTTATCTTGAATTTCTCTTTATATTCATTTGCTGTTTGAAGGTCTCTTTTGAGAGAGGCAATTTGATCCTCAAGTTTTTCTTCATTATCTTTGGCATCTTCAAGATCAGATTCAAGATGTCTGATAATCCTGTCCATCTGGTGGCATTCTTCTGATTTTTCTTTAAGAGATTGTCTTAGATTGTCTTCATCTTTTCTTTTTTCTTCAATCTCTTGAGTAAATTTTATAGTTCCTGATTCCATTTCATGTCTTAACATAATGACTTCTTTTGATAACTTTTCACATAACTTGGTTTGCTCAGTCAATTCTTCATTTGTATTGCTTTCTTCACTTTGTCTTGCCAATTGTTGGAGTAGCTCCTTTCTCTTTTTCATAGAGAGACTTAATTTGTCTTTTAATTCTCTCATGAATTCATCAGCCTGTTTGAGTCTTTCCTTTAATTCATTGACTTCAGAATTTGACTGTTCAAGATCCTCAAGGGCAGTCTTGAGTTGCTCCCTTAAACCATATGCATCCATTTGAACTCCCAGATCTTCCTCAAGCTGTTAGGCTCTATTAGGAGGAACTTAGCTCTGATACCAATTGTTGATAACTGAGAGGGGGGGTGAATCAGTTATCCTAATTATTTCCCTTTTTGAACTTTCTTATTAATTAATGCAGCATTGAATCAAACACAAAAACATTACCATGAAATAAGAAACACATGACACAGTATTTTTGACGTGGAAACCCTGTTAAGGGAGAAAACCACGGGGTGATTAACCTAAAAATTATTCTCTGTTAGAAGAATAGGAAATTACAAAAAATGGCACTTGCCAATTAGGGCTCACTGCCCGAGCACACTGCTCACAAAGAGGCCCACTGCCTACAAGGAGACACACTGTCTACAAAGTGATAAGAATCACAGTCTTGAACTGATTGGAAGCATCTACATATGCTGGAGTTCAGTTCCGGTTAGGCACAGTACACTGATCTGTTGCACTTCATCTTTCCTCTGTTCTTTATTCTGTTATCCTTTCACATACCGGATCTTTCTTGCTACTTCTGCTCTGTTCTTGCACTTATTCACATATTCCTTCACACAATCACACACTTCACAACTAAATCCATCCTCTATATATATCCGCACAAGTAATTTCATCACTTTTCTAGTCGGCATCCGGAACAGTCTAGTTTCTCACACACTCTGTTCTGTCGGCTGAATCCTTGCTCACCAAGCAATGCGGATCAAGCATATACTTGTAGATATCATTTATCATGTCGGCCAAACATGATTCATGCCTTCACAACCTTTATCATCAACAGTAACACATCCGGAAAGTAGTCTGATACTTTGTCAGTCAGTTCTTCCTTTGTTTTCACTGTCTTTCAGGAATCCGGTACTCAACTATTCATATCTTTTTCCTTGTCCATCACCGGAGGCTAAATCCTTGGAATATACCACTCAAGGTAGTCCTCTTGACTTCCCCAAATCCGTACTGGACCAAGACACTTCCTCTGAGAGATCCGGACCAATCTGTCGGACCTTGCCACATGCTCTGTTCTTGTTCACCGGACCACAACAATCTTTATTCTGACTTCCGGTAGAGACACACCATGACTTGCGGATATGTGGGATGACCTTTGTTGCCATCAATGACAACAACCATAAATCCATATAGTGTCTCTTGCCAACACATCCTCTGGAATGCATTTAAAAGATTTAATCTTCCTATTATAGAGAACATAGATGATGAACCTTTTGCTATGAATGATGAAGGATTAAGTACATCTAAAGAAGAAAATACTATGAAAAATGCAGAAGAGCCAAAGGACATAGGTGAGGAGAGGGCTAAGGACTTGGATTCCTCTGCTCCAGAAGAGGAAGTCTCTGCAGAAGTAAACATCTCTCTTTTGGATCCCCCAACAGATTCTAGAACTGAAGGAGAAGGAAGAAAAGAGGAGAAGGTAAGTCAAGAAGAGGAAAAAAAGGGTAGAGAAGAAGAACAAACAGAGAAGATCTCTGTTGACACCTTTGAGGCTGCAAGAGGAAAGAAGTCTCTAGCAAGAGACACTGCAGAAGTAGTGAAGAATTTCCTGACCAAGGAAATAATGGAGATTGATGAATTAGAACTGTTCCAAGTACCACTCAATTTTGATTCCCTCTCCTTGGTTCAGACAATGAAGATAGCATCCTTTTCCCAAGCAAAGGTAAAAGAAAAACTTTTGAAGTCTCACATGGAAGATTGTGAGCTGATAGAGATTGCTTCTGGAATGTTGGAGAAGATCATGCCATCCTTTCAAAAGGATCCTTTGGCCTCTCCATCTAGTAATCTTAAATCTCTGATAAACTTTGTCAATACTCAGTTTGATTCCTTAGAAAAGACGACAGAAGAAAAGGTCTGGAAAGAATTTTTGGGAAAGAGATTTTCTGAGGTACAGAGACTTATAACAAATGATAGGAGAAATTTGGATATTGGGATAAAGAGCTTAGAAAATGCTCTTAAAGATGGTGGATATTTATACAAATTTTGTCTATCTTGGTCCACAGTGATAACAGACATTGCCAAGAAGGTGGAAGAACAAGAGAGAAAACTATCAAGTTTATCTCAAAATTTTGATCCTCTCACCTCTTCCACAATGAATCAAGAGTGTTAGACTATTACAACTATAAATAAAATAAAGAGGCTTGAAAAGGAGAAGAAGAATAGAATAAACAGGCTAAGTGAACTAAGAGGGATAATTATCCCCAAGTTAGAGGAAATGCATGAGGCCCTAACTGATGTTTAGACCACAGCCCAGACCAGTGATCTGATAGACTTAAAGAGGACAGAAGCTTTTGCATTTCTATTAAGTGGTCACATCTCAATTTTGGATAGGATGAAGTAGAGTTGGGCAACAGAATTTATCCAGTTGAAAACCACTTTTGCGGATATACTTAAGTATATGTAAGTATAACTTGTCTATATACTTATGCAGCTATGTATAGGTTAAATTTTGCAAATTTTGGTGTGCAGATTTCACCCTTCATCATTGATGTCAAAGGGGGAGTGAGAAGCAGTGAAAAATGTGGAATCTACCTAAGGGGGAGCTCCAAAAAAGTGTACATAAGAATAGAGCATAAGCCAAGGGGGAGTGTGCTATGACACTTAGTCATTTTTCACTAAGTGTTACCATCAATTCCAAAGGGGGAGATTGTTGGCAAGAGACACTGTGTGGCTTCATGAGTGTTATCATTGATGGAAACAAAGTCCATTCCACACATCTGCAACACATGGTATGTCTTTACTGGAAATCAGATTGAAGAGTATTTTGGTCTGGTGAGCAAGAACAGAGCATGCAACAAGGTCTGACAATTAGGTCTAGATCTCTCAGAGGAAGTATCTTAGCAAAGTGCGGACTTGGGGAAGTCAAGAGGAGTACCATGACTGCTACATTCTAGAGATTGAGCCTTTGGTGATGAAAGACTGAAAAGATATGAGCACCTAAGTGTTGGGTTCCTGTTTGGCAAAGTAGACTGAGAAAGAACTCACCAGCAGAGCATCAAACCTTAATCTAGATGAGAAATTGATGGTAATCAAGTTTGTTGAGGGATCTTTCATGGTTGGCTGACATGATTGATGACTCCTATAACTATCTTTTTGATACGCATCACTTAGCAAGCATGGATTTAGCTGACAAACTAGAGTTTGGGAATATCTTGAGTATTCCAGATGCCGACTAGAAAGATGTTGAAATCCTTTGTGCAGAAATATATACCAAATGGATTTTGATGTGAAGGTGTGTGTGAAGAAAAGTAGAGAGCAGTGTGGAAGTAGCTATACAAATCTGGTATGTGATAGAACAACAACACTAAGTAGAGGGAGAATGAAGTGTAGTAGATCAACATATTGAGCCTAACTGGAACTGAACCTCAGCATATGTGGATGCCTCTGATTAGTTCAGACACCTAGTTACTTTCTATATACCTTGTAGACAGTGAGTCTCTTGTAGGCAGTGAGCCTCTTGTGAGCAGTGTGCTTAGGCAGTGAGCCCTAATTAGCAAGTGCCATTTTGTACTTCTTATTCTTTTAACAGAGAATACAATCTTGGGTTAGTCACCCCGTGGTTTTTCCCTTAACAGGGTTTTCCACATAAAAATTCTTGTGTTATGTGTGTGATTTCATTTATGCTCTCATGTTCATTTTGTTGGATCTAGGGCATACAACTGAGAGGGGGGGTGAATCAGTTGTATAAAAACTTGCTCTACTTCTAATACTTGATTCTTCTTTGTTAGTTAACAGCATATCAATTAACCATCCATGAAAGCATAATGCATAAACACAAGAGCAGATAAACATCAACACATTTAACACCAAGATTTTGACGTGGAAAACCCGGTTAAGGGAAAAACCACGAGGTGATTAACCCAAGGATTATTCTCTGTTAGAAGAATAAGAAAAATGAATGGCACATGCCAATTAGGGCTCACTGCCTGAGCACACTGCTCACAAAGAGGCACACTGCCTACAAGGAGACACACTGTCTACAAGTGATAAGAATCACAATCTTGAACTGGAGAATGACATCTCTACCATGTTCGGATCAGTTCCATTTAAGCCCAAAAACCCTTGCTCTGCCTTTCATACTTCTCTTTGCTATACCACACTCATCTCCACAATCCACACATCAAAATGAATTCCCAAACACTTATTTATACAAGACATCGACTTAGGAACAATCATCTAAGTCAGCAAACATCACAATAACATCCGCAAGGCATGTAGAACATCCGGTCGGCCTGTTACAGGAAGAACACCAACAACTGGTAGCCATAACATCAAATCCAACTCTAACTTCAATGTGGACTACCAATACAAACTAGATATGATCCAATGATCATCATAACCTTCCCTTAATCATCAAAAACATCCGCACTTCATCAGCTTACCAGAATTCTTCTCTTCATCATTCGGTACTTCAAGAACACAGTCTGTCGCCACTGTCACAATGCAAAAGGTACTTCCAGACCTCAAAATCATACACAACTTGAGAAGACACATCACAAGGACATCCCAAACACTGCTTCCAATCCACAGATTAGGATAATACAATTTCAGACCTCACCGGACCTTTCTGTGATCCTCTGTCACATTTGAACACTTGCCAGAACCGGTTCCACACAGACAGCCACAACTTCTTTAGATCTTCATACGGACCTTTGAAATCTTAACTGGAGCATCTCAAGACTCATATCTACAAACCCTTTAATCTGCATCCTCTGGTTCTCAACCTATACAGTACATTTGCCTTCTTCTCATTACTGTTCTTCACTGTTCTTCACTGTTCCAGATAGAGACTGATTTCCTCAATAACAACAGCACACAACTCATCCAAACCTTCTTACCAATGCAATATGAGTATGTTGACATCAATGACAACATTGGTTTACCTCATACTTGCAACAATCTCCCCCTTTGTCATTGATGGCAACATATGATGTGAAAAACCATCAAGACAAGAACTTCTCCTTTTTGTCATAGCTCCCCCTATCAGCAACATGTCTTCTCCTCCTTTACTGCCCCTTTTGATCATCAACCACTTGTTTTTCACATGTCTTCTCTCCTCCTTTGACATCAATGGCAAAGGGCTCATACTTGCAATTCTAATACATCAGAATCATACCAGCTGCTCCCCCTTAGTAGCAGCTCCCCATCATCAATCCAGATCACAAGATATGACTGTGATATCCACCGGACTGATGCACATCAGTGCATCCTAGTTCATCACCAGAGGGGCCATGACCCCTAACTTCTCCTAGAGATATTCGAAAGAGTCCTTGGGAAGAGGTTTAGTAAAGATATTTGCAATCTGATCCTTGGAGGGAACATACTCCAATCTGAGTTCTTCCTTATTCACTTGCTCTCTCAAAAAGTGAAACTTGGTAGATATGTGCTTAGTCTTAGAATGCAATCCCGGATTCTTAGAAATATTAATTGCACTTGAATTATCACAGAAAATTGTGATAGGCTCCTCATATTCAACTTTAATGTCTCTTTGCATCTTCTTCATCCATAAGATTTGAGTGCAACTACCTGCTGCTGCAATTTATTCTGCTTCAGTTGTAGATAGAGATATTGCATCTTGTTTCTTGCTTAGCCAAGAAACCAATCTCTTCCCCAAAAGGAATGCTCCACCACTGGTGCTCTTCTGGTCATCCACATCTCCTGCCCAATCTGCATCTGTGTAAGCATGAAGAGAGAAATCTGGATATCTAGGGTACCATAGACCATACTCAACTGTTCCTTTCAAGTACCTAAAAATTCTTTTGATTGCCATAACATGAGATTCTCTAGGATCAGCCTGGAATCTTGCCACAAGACCAACAGCCTACATTATATCTGGTCTAGTCTGAGTGAGATACAACAATCCACCAATCATTGATATATACTTTGTTTGATCTACCTTTGGAGAGTCATCATCTTTGCTCAACTTACATCCGGTTGCCATAGGAGTGTTCATTGGCTTTGAATCTTCCATACCAAATTTCCTCAACAATTCTTTCACATGTTTGGTTTGAGAAATGAAGATCCCTTTCTTTGTTTGAGTAATTTGTAGACCCAAGAAGAAATTCATTTCACCAAGCATAGACATTTCAAACTCACTTTTCATCTGATTTGCAAAAGTTTTGCACATACTATCTCTTCCTCCAAAAATGATATCATCCACAAACACTTCAACAGTAAAATGTTTTCATGATCAATTTTGAAATATAAGTTACTGTCAGCAGTACCTTTGTTGAATCCAATCTGCACAAGATGCTTATCCAACCTTTCATACCATGCTCTTGGGGCTTGCTTCAATCCATACAATGCTTTCTTCAACTTGTAGACCATATCATCATTATCAGACAATTGAAATCCATCCGGTTGTTCAATGTACACTTCTTCCAGATCACCATTTAGGAAGGCAGACTTGACATCCATCTGATATACCTTGAAGTCTTTGAAGGCAGCAAATGCAAGAAATAATCTGACTGCTTCAATTCTTGCCACAGGAGCAAAGGTCTCTTCAAAATCAATTCCTTCTATTTGAGAGTAGCCTTTGCAGACCAATCTAGCTTTGTTTCTGATTACTTCACTAGCTTCATTCAGTTTGTTCTAGAAGACCCATTTGGTTCCAATCACATTCCTGTCTCTAGGTTTGGGAACAAGATCCCAAGTACGGTTTTTCTTAATTTGCATCAATTCTTCCTTCATTGCTTTGGTCCAGTTTTCATCATTGCAAGCCTCATTTACTGTCTTAGGTTCAATCTTTGAAATCAGACATTATTCATTTGAATCTTGAGCAATTCTTCTTCTTGTTTGTACCCCTTTACTTTTGTCACCTATGATCTGATCTTCAGAGTGATTTAGAGTTACATACCTTGGAGCTTTGGGAGTTTCTTGCACTACTAATTCTTGATCAGGCTCATTCAGACAAACTTCTTCTTCCTGATTTACCGGATCAGTCTGGATCTGAATTTCAGAGGAGGAAGGAGCTCCTTGTACCAGAGGATCATTCTGATCATCTTCATCACATTCATAGAACCTTGAGGGCTTCTCAATTCCTGCATCAACTTTCACATTAGTACTTTCTATCATCTTCCTTAGTCTCTTATTGTAACACTGGTATGCTTTGCTTTGAGTGGAGTAACCCAAGAAAATTCCTTCATCACTTCTAGCATCAAACTTTCCTAGATCTTCATCTCTTTTAATATAACACTTGCTGCCAAATACTCTGAAATATCTCATAGTAGGAGTGATGCCAAACCAAAGTTCATAGGGGGTCTTACCAGTATTATTTTTGATTTGAACTCGGTTGAGAGTGTAGACTGCAGTGCTGATAGCTTCTTTCCAAAACATCTGAGGAACATTTGCTTCCAACATCATTGTCCTGGCAGCATCCTGGATGGTCCAGTTCTTTCTCTCAACTACTCCATTCTTCTGTGGAGTCCTAGGAGCAGAAAACTATCTCCTTATACCCTATTTCTCACAAAAGTCAATGAACTCACCAGATGTAAATTCACCACATCTATCAGACCTTAGACACTTCAGTTTTAATCTGGTTTGATTCTCTACCATAGCTTTGAAGATTTTGAACTTCTCAAGGACTTCTGATTTCTCTTTTAGGAAGGTAACCCACATCATCTGGGAATGGTCATCAATTAGCAACATGAAATATCTATCACCTTGCAAACTCTTGATTCTTGTCAGACCACAGAGATCAGTATGTACTAATTCCAACAATCTGGTAGAGGACTGATCTTTGCTTTTGAAAGAGACTCTGCTCTGTTTACCTAGCTGACATTCTTTGCACAAACTATTTGTAGGTTTCACCAATTTTGGAAGATCTCTTACAACCTGAATATTGCTTATCTTGATGATGTTATCAAAATTTACATGACATATTCTTCTATGCCATAACCAACTCTGATCAACTTGAACAAACAGACAACTTTTATTTGAACCAAACAGATGAAAGATATTACCTTTTGTTTGAGCATCGGATGCAATTTCAGTTCCAGAGCTTGTAAAGATTCTGCATTTTCCATTCTTGAATTGGAGATCATAGCCTTTGTCCACTAACTAACCAACACTGAGAAGATTGTGCTTCAATCCTTCAACATATAGTACATTACCTATTTAGCTCTTTCCATCAAAGGAAATAGTTCCCCTACCTCTAATTCTGACAGCAGAATTGTCACCAAACTTTACCATTCCTCCTTCATACCTTTCCAAATCTAAAAACTTATTCTTATCTCTAGTCATATGGTGAGAGCATCCACTTTCAATAACCCAATCATCCTTTTCTTCCACTTGAGCAGCCAAAGCTTTTTCCACAACCTTGTGATTAACAGATTCAGAGGATATTAAATCTTCTTCCTTGATGGCAATAAACACCCATTCATTTCCAGATTTGCTTCCTAGTTCTGATTCATCATCTGGTACTCCTTCATTGTCATCTTCTTCATGAACATAATAGCAGTTCTTTTGAAATCTTTGTCTGTTAGTATTAGACCTTGCAGATCTTTCCGGACATCTTGAAGCAAAATGACCAATCTTATTGCAGTTGAAACACTTAAAGGGTAGTTTTCCTTCATACTTACCGGATCCTCTTGGTAGTGTCTTTGCAATGAGGGCTTCAAGTTGAGTTGTTTCTGCTTCCTCTTCTTCCATGTCTCTTCTTGCTTGATCATACCATGAGATCTTCCTTGAAGAGTTTTCTCCCAGATCAAATCTTTGTTTGCCTTTCACATAGGCACTAGCTTTGAAAGTAGATTCAGTCTTGGGTGGATCATCTCCAAACTCAGTCATTTCAAATGTAGCTAGTTTGCCAGCCAATTGTTCTCTTGTGATAGTTGTGTGAGCTCTGAATTCATCAATGGCAACAACCTTGATTTTGTAGGCAGCAGGAAGGGATTTGAGAATTTTGCAAACAATCTCATTTTCATCCAGAGTTCCACCAGCATTTCTAATTCCACATACCATCTCATTCACTCTTGGCATAAAGGTAGTGATGTTTTCATCTTCTCTCATCTTCAATCTTTCAAATTTCCCTTTCAGACTTTGCAACCTTGCACTTTTGACAAACTCATCTCCTTCATACAGAAGTTCCAGTTTAGTCAAGATCTCATATGCAGTTGGTAGGTTGATAACATTTGAGAGATCTGAGTCATTCAATGCGCTTAGAAGAGCTTCCTTGGTCTGCAGATTGTTTTCAGCATCTGTGATTTCATTCAGAGTTGTCAGACCACCCTGTGGAGGTACATATGGTTTTGAGACCATGGCCAAGTATGCTTTTCCCATACACTCCAAGTGACATTTCATGCGACCTTTCCAGAGAGTGAAGTTGGTTCCATCAAACTTCAGACTATCCTTCTTGTATGATGACATCTTGGATCTCCTCAAGCGGTTAAGCTTCTTTCAGAGGAACTTGGCTCTGATACCAATTGTTGGATCTAGGGCATACAACTGAGAGGGGGGGGTGAATCAGTTGTATAAAAACTTGCTCTACTTCTAATACTTGATTCTTCTTTGTTAGTTAACAGCATATCAATTAACCATCCATGAAAGCATAATGCATAAACACAAGAGCAGATAAACATCAACACATTGAACACCAAGATTTTGACGTGGAAAACTCGATTAAGGGAAAAACCACGGGGTGATTAACCCAAGGATTATTCTCTATTAGAAGAATAAGAAAAATGAATGGCACATGCCAATTAGAGCTCACTACCTGAGCACACTGCTCACAAAGAGGTACACTGCCTACAAGGAGACACACTGTCTACAAGTGATAAGAATCACAATCTTGAACTAGATAATGACATCTCTACCATGTCTGAATCAGTTCCATTTAAGCCCAAAAACCCTTGCTTTGCCTTTTGCACTTCTCTTCACTATACCACACTTATCTCCACAATCCACACATCAAAATGAATTCCCAAACACTTATTTATACAAGACATCAACTTAGGAACAATCATCTAAGTCGGCAAACATCACAATAACATCCGCAAGACATGTAGAACATCTGGTCGACATCCGGTCGGCCTGTTACAGGAAGAACACCAACAACTGGTAGCCATAACATCAAATCCAACTCTAACTTCAATGCGGACCGCCAACATGAACTAGATATGATCCAATGATCATCATAACCTTCCCTGAATCATCAAAAACATCCGCACTTCATCAGCTTACCAGAATTCTTCTCTTCATCATCTGGTACTTCAAGAACATAGTCTGTCACCACTGTCACAATGTAAAAGGTACTTCCGGACCTCAAAATCATACACAACTCGAGAAGACACATCACAAGGACATCCCAAACACTCCTTCCAATCTACAGATTAGGATAATACAATTTCAGACCACACCAGACCTTTCTGTGATCCTCTGTCACATCTGAACACTTGCCGGAACTGGTTCCACACAGACAGCCACAACTTCTTTAGATCTTCATGGGGACCTCTGAAATCTTAGCTGGAGCATCTCAAGACTCATATCTACAAACCCTTTAATCTGCATCCTCTGGTTCTCAACCTATACAGTACATTTGCCTTCTTCTCATTACTGTTCTTCACTGTTCTTCACTGTTCTAGATAGAGACTGATTTCCTCAATAACAACAGCACACAACTCTTCCAAACCTTCTTACCAATGCAATATGAGTATGTTGACATCAATGACAACACTGGTTCACTTCATACTTGCAACACATTTATGCTTATATGTTTTGATACTACACTATTGTTAAAGAAGAGAAGAAAGTTAAGAAATATAAGATAACTGATTCACCCCCCCTCTTAGTTATCTACATTGTTTCCATCACTTATCCAGTCTTGCATACCAAGCTTTGGGAGCTTACTTCAATCCATACAAAGCCTTCTTCAACTTGCATACCATGTCTAGTTTGTCTGATAGTTGGAACCCATCTGGTTGCTCTATGTAGACCACTTCTTCTAACTCACCATTCAGGAAAGTAGACTTCACATCCATCTGGTATACCTTGAAATTTTTATGTGCTGCAAATGCCAAAAATAGTCTAGTACCTTCCATTCTTTCCATAGGAGCAAAGGTCTAGATTCATAGTCTATTGCTTCCACTTGTGAGTAGTCTCTACACACAAGTCTTGCCTTGTTTCTCACAATTTCTCCAACTTCATTCAGTTTGTTCCGGAATACCCACTTTGTTCCAATCACATTCTTATCTACAGATCTAGGGACAAGTTCCCAAGTCTTGTTCTTCTCAATCTGCATTAGTTTTTCTTCCATTGATTTGATCCAATGTTCATCATTGCATGCTTCATTTAATGTTTTAGGTTCCACCTTTGAGAATAGATAGAGATTTACTTGTTCTTTTGCAACTCTGCTTCTTGTCAACACACCTTTTCTTTTTTCACCAATAATCTAAACTTTAGAGTGATATCTTTACACATACCTAGGGGTTTTTGGAACTCTTTCTAGAGCTTCAACTTGAACTTCTTCTTCTGGAGCAACTTACACTTTAGTTTGAACTTCCTTGTCTTTGTCTTCTTCAACTTTCTCTATATCAACCGATCCATCTGACTCATATCTATTTAGCTATGGGGTTTTCTGAATATCTTCATCTACCTTCACATTTGCAATGATCTTTCTCAATCTTTTATTCTAGCATCGATAAGCCTTGCTCTTAGTAGAGTACCCAAGGAATATGCCTTCATCACATCTAGCATGAAACTTTCCTAATTCTTCATCTCTTCTGATGTAACATTTTCTTCCAAAAATTTTGAAATATTTGATAGTAGGATTTCTTCCATACCATAGCTCATAATGTGTCTTTGTTCCTTTTTCTCTGACTTGCACTTTGTTCTGAATGTAGACAACAATGTGTATTGCTTCTTTCCAATATACTTCTGGCAGGTCTACTTCCTTGATCATTATTCTAGCAGCTTCCTAAATAGTTATATTCTTCCTTTCAACCACTCCATTTTGTTAAGGAGCTCGGGGGGTAGACAAATGTCTCTTTATTCCATGTTCTTCACAAAAAGCATTAAACTCATTTGAAGTAAACTCACCACCTCTATAATATCTCAAACACTTCTTTCTCAAATCGAACTCATTTTCAACTATAGCTTTGAATGCCTTAAACTTGTCTAGGGTTTCTAATTTTTCTTTAACAAAGGTAACCCAAGTCATCCTTGAATAATCATCAATAAGAATCATGAAATACCTATCACCTTGTAGACTTCTTGTTCTTGTAGGGCCACATAAGTCTGTATGGACCAACTCTAGCCAACCAGTAGAGGATTGTTCTTTTCTCTTGAAAGTAGTCTTTGTCAACTTTCCAAACTGACATTGTTTGCACATAACATTGGTAGGTTTTACAATCTTAGGTAGGTCTCTCACAAATTGTACTATGCTTATTCACAACAAATTGTAATGTGCCACATTCTCCTATGCCGCAACCAACTTTCATTTGTTTGATCCAACAAACAACAATTATCAGTACATTTCAAATCATAAACATTAACATGAGTCTTCTTACCAATTGTAATTAAGGTTCTGGAGCTTTTTGTTATCTCAAACCCATTGTCCTTAAACACCAGATTATACCCTTTGTCACACATTTGTCCAACTCTTAGAAGATTATGCTTTAAGCCTTTGACATTAAGAACATCATCTATATTATGCTTTCCATCAAAAGTAATTAATCATTTTCCACAAACCTTACTAGCTACATCATCACTAAACCTAACTAGCCCTCCATCATACTTTTCAAACTTAACAAAATTACTCTTATCTCCTATCATGTGATTTGAACATCCACTATCAATGATCCATTCATCTTCCTTTTCAACATGAAATTCAAACAAATCTCCTGGACTTCCTTCCTTCACACAGCTTACAAGGTTAGCAGAAAGAGGTTCTTTTCTTAGAGAAATAAATAAGCATTCACTAGCATTACCATCTTTAAAATCAGATTTATCATCAGTTACACCATCATTTTCTCTAACATAGTAACTTTTTCTTACCATTTTTCCTCTACCTTGTTTGTTTTTAGTTTTCAAATCTCTGTCTGGACACCTTGAAGCATAATGACCAATCTTACCACAATTGAAACATTTGAAGGGTAACTTACCTTTGAACTTTCCACTACCACTTCTTTTCATTCTACTTGCAAATTTTGCTTTAAGCTCTTCAAAATCTTCTTCATTTGATTCCACTGCATATTTATTTGATCTAGCAATCTTTTCTTCCTTGGCCTTAAAGGCAGTCTCATTTTTCACCAGGCCATTAGTGGTACCAAATTATCTCACCTCAAAAGTAGTTAGTTTACCAAGCAATTGATCTTTTGAAAGCTTGCCCATATCAAACAATTCTTCAATTGATGATACCTTGTGACTATAAGATTTGGGAAGAGTTCTAAGTATCTTATCTACAACATCCATATCAAATATCTTTCCACCAAGACCCTTGATGTTGCTAACAACTTCATCAATCTTTTGTATGTAACTTGTTATGTTCTCATCCTCAAACATTCACATGGTTTCATATGTGGTCTTCAATTTATGCAACTTAGCCTTCTTGATAGATCCATCACCTTCATAGATGTTTTTCAATTTGTCCTAGATCTCATGAGTAGTTTCCAAATCCAGAACTTTCTCCATTTCAATGTTAGACAAATCATTTAATAAAGCATTTTTAGCTTTGTGATTAAGCTCATAAGCCTTAATCTCATCATCAAATTGCGCACCAATTTTAGGTACTCTGTATTTATCTTTAGCCATTTTTTAGACATTATAACCAGTAAAAACAAGATAACTTTGCATTCGTACCTTCCAATAGGTATAGTCAGATCAATCAAACTGAGGAATGTCTTTCTTGTGTGCCATCCCAAATCTACCTTAAGCTGTTGGCTTTCTTCCAAGGAACCTCACTCTGATACCAGTTGTTGAAGACACAAGACAACTAAGAGGGGGGGTGAATCAGTTATATCAAAACTTTAAACCCTCTTAAACAAAATCGCATTCACATTCACTTATCTTAAACCCTTAATTTGTTGTGAAGATTAAACATGAAATGCAGAAACAAAACTTCAAGACATCAACACCATACACACATGAACACTACAATTTTACATGGAAAACCCTAAAAAGGAAAAAACATGGTGAGTGTTAGCTCACAATATAATGTAGTAATAATACCAAATTATAAAGAGGCTCACTGCCTAGGGCTCACTACCCAGAAGGACTCATTGTCCAAAAGGTGGCTCATTGCCAAAGGGTGGCTCACTACCAAGAGGGGTGGCTCACTGCCATGAATTGATTTGATAGCATCTACAACATGCTTGAATTAAGTTCCGTTGAAGTGTAATACATCTCTCCTTCATCACCTTTACAACACAAACACTTTATCTTTGCATATTTGCACTTACTCACCTCACTTATGAATTCATTACATATATTTATACCAATTGAATCAACCTTGGAACATTCATCAAGGTCAACAATACAATTTACAACCATTGGAACAGTCTCCAATGTCGGCATACATACATAATTCAGATTAGGTTTGGACCTAAAAAACTTGTGAATCAAATGAATGAAGGATGAACACTTCACAACTTAGCTTGGACCCAATTATGTCTTCACATGCTTCAACACACTTCCACAATCCATGAAGCACCTCCACAACAAGTGTAAACAACCAAGTCGAATAGAACTAGTGTAAACACCAAAAACACTTAGGCACATGCTTCCATGAACACTAGAGCATGACTTGTGGACTAGAAAGAATACTTCAACATGATTTGGATACATCCACAAACAACCTTTAGTTACCAAATAATCACCAAAAAGATCTGTAACACTTTTCATTTGAGGAGGATTCACTGTCTGTTCACAAACAATACTGTCAAACTCTACTACACAAAAAATTGCTTTCTGGAGCACTAAATCACAAGTCCTTTGGAATGAAGATAGCTAAGAACATTATGATAATACGTCTAGAACTGCATCACCTAAACCCATTTTGTGGAGAAATGCGGAGCAAAATACTTTCTCCTAGACATTTCTACACAACTCATAAACCTTGTCAAATATAGTCTTCAAACTGATCATGAATAGATCTTTTACTGCACAGTGATCTAGACCACCCAATTCTATATTTAGTATCTTCAAACACTTCTCTAAAACATATCCAAATCTCATCATCTGGTCTTCAACATAGAAGAAATGTGGAGCAAAATACTTAGACAATATCCTTAACATGAGAACTTAATCAAGCAACTATCAACAATATCAGAAGACACAGTTGACACTAATGACAACACAATCATGTTGACATCAATGACAACACTGGTTAGAACATACTTGAAACAAATAATAGCTACAATATTAAAGTGATTCAACATATGGTCAATGTTCCACATGAGTTCTGAGAGGTTATCAAAAAGATGTTAGAGATATTGAATGGAAATTGTTAATTTATATCAAAGGGGGCCACTAGTCAATGATAAGTAGGATAGCCATAATAAGTAAAAATAATAGCACGATAGATGTAGATATAATATTCTACTAGTATCAAATGGCTAGTTAATATTTAGGGGATTGATAAATAAAATAAAACATTTAAAATTCCTAAAATATAAAGTTGAGCAATATAGAGTATGTTGAAATGTGATCCACCATGTGACTCATTCCACTATAGTCTAGAATTCTTGCAAGTATATATATAATCTAGTAAATGAATCTATATCAAGCATATAATTTAAAAATTAGATAATATTCACTACATGTTACACATAAAAGAAGATCTAATTATGCATTATTTTTAGGCAATCACAGAAACTTTTAAGTATAGATTTTGATTTCATTGTTATAAATAAGAGTATGTTTTTCATAGATAGGTTAGAGGTGGATTTGTAGAATTTGTGTTATCATAAATTTATTCTCAATGCTATTTGTCAAGATTTTTCATTTGTAGTCTATGTATTAGCCATGTAGTTGTTTTCAATAACTCCAGTAGTGTTGAATATAATTCAATCATACAAACTCTTGAAGTATTCAATACAAACTATTGCAACTATCTACACTCTTCATGTATATTTATCTATGAATTGGATGTTGTGTTTTATACTACATTAACTACTCTTGATATGTTTTTTTATGAATTGATAAACCCTATACAAAATTTGCGAGTAATATGTGAAATAATTGATTGATTTTGGTACGTCATTCCATTTGGTTTAGTTTATTTGGTTTTAGTAATTTGTGTCTTTTTTCCCAATCAAGTTAAAGGTATAGCTAAAATAGAGGGAACTAGCCTACTAAAAATCTCACTTTGTTAAAATAGTTCCATAGCTATAAATCTTCCCATGTTTCTATGAGTTACGAGAGTAAAAGGAGTCTTAAAATCTATACTTAATTAGATAATTTCATTAGAGAATATATTTGGTATGCTCAATAGGACATAATATTCAAGATATTATTTTCTTATGAAGATCTTGATCTACCTACTCTAATGAGTACATGAAATCATTCACCTGGTGAATTTGTTGGAGAAGAAATCTAGAATCCTATGAGAAGTCCATCTAGACAAGTCTTTTATTTAAGATAATCTAGATGAAAATCTTTTTTAGTATTAAATCCTATCTCCATGGAGGAGACCTAGACACAAACCTCTACCTAGACTTTAAAACCCAATCCATGTAACCCAATCTCTTCATTCTATCCCAAGAAATCACTACAAGAGAATTATGGTAGATCCTAGAACTCATCCTTTTATTACTTGGAACAATGGTATCCCTTTAGCTATATAACAATTAAATCTCATCCCAACTTCTAGTTTAAAATCCCTAACTCATTACTCAAAAAATAATCCAAACCTCTATTTAATAGATTTAGGATATGGCCAATTTATGTGTAGCAAAGAATATAAAACAAGTAGGTGTATCATTTAGATTTCTTGTGGTCTCTTTTAAAGGCAAATCTTTGAGATTGGTATTGAATTTTTCCTTTAGAATAAATTCAATACTAAGACTAGCTAGGTAGTTCTCTCTATAAAAAATTCAAAGAGAGGTTCAACATTAGATTCAAGAAGATATGGTCAAGGATACTAAAAGAGGGTACTCCACTTCTAGGTATGGATTCTTAAATTTTTAAGAGATTTCAATCCATAAATTTCTATGATAATTAAATCCGTGGGTAGAACTAAACTTCCTATAGCATGCAATACTATTTCTCTAACAAAAAATAGCCTAATCCAAGCTAGAAACGTTATCTCTTATACATACAATTCCCCTATTTCTAGATATTTATATTCTTACCCAACCTCCTACTCTTTTTCCTATTTTGGTGATCAATCCAATTCCTAAACCTCTTCAGACTATATCCCAATCTTTAAAATAACTCAATGAAGTTTAGAACATTCTTAGAGGTTTTTAAAATGAACTAGTAGATATTAAGATGAACCATGCTCAGATTCCTCCTAGGCCTTACTATTAGATTACCAACCTTAATATCGACCTATTAAAAACCCTCATACTCATCAAATGTCTTTTATTTCTTTTTCTAGGAATTTACAAGAACTCCCATCCATTCCTAATCACAACAAAGCCTTATTTACATTCTAAATCAAACTTGTTGAAGATAAAAACTATTGGTGTTACCCTTGTGCTGGATGCCACATGACTCTAAAATTTGTCATAGAGGAAATCCATAGGGGTATTTATGGTACATAACACCTTTAGATTACAAGAATAGTAAGGATCCACTTGATTAGGGACCTAAAATTCTTGATGAATCTCTTGTATGTTGGGAGGATAATTAACTAAATGCAATAAATGAGATAGCTATGAATCTTCTGAGGCCCCAAATTTATCCTAACTATGATAAGGACAAAGAAGTGAGAAATTATAGAACAATACAAATCTACTCAAGTAAGACCAAGTGTTAAAAGTCCTCAAATAGACTAAATAGCAATAGAACATCCTTGCTATGATTTGGTAGGAAAGAGTCTGAAACGTACTAAGCTTGATGAGGTATATGAGTGTGTTCTTCTTCTTAAGAAAATAAGACAAGGATATGCAACAAATCTTTTGTCTTTGAATGGTGATGATAATGTCTTAGTTGTTCTAATATGTAAAAGAGAAATATAGGGCCTATGTTGGTGAAGCTTGTAAAGTAGAAAATAAAAATGCATGCTATGATGAAATAATTGGGGTAGGGGATCATCTTGAGGATAAACTGGGTGATGATAAGGCTTAAATAGATAAGAAGATCCAAATACATTTCATCGTAAAGAGGCTAAAGTATGTGAAGTTACATATTATGGTAGTTTTGTGAATTAGGGGGTAGATGTGTGCACAAGTGTTTAGTGTAATGAATGGACTCATATGGATGATAGTATTGAAGTAATACATGCAAATTTTCAATGATTAGAACAAACACTTGTTTCTTTCCCAGATGTACTCTTAGGATTTCCTTTATTTGAGGAATGCAATGTTATTACTCATTCTACTAAAAACATTTCACACATGAGAACAAGATGAATAACTTTGTACTTGAATTAACCATGCTAATAAGGATTATGTTATAAACAATAATTTATAGCATTATAATGATGCTATTGGAGACAAGTGTGTAGGCACTCAACTTGAGGGACATGAACATGGTTTTATACATAATGTACTTGATTCATTAATTGTAATGATAATGATTCTAATGGGTTCTTTGCTATATGTGATTTGTATCATAAGGATGAGGTGAAGATATTTCTACTTTACAAGAACAATGTACTAATGTAAATTCTAATAAGGAAACATGCTTTCCTATAATTGAATACATTTTCTTCCTTGGTGATTTTTGGGAGCACAAGTTTGAGGTGTTGACCTTTATAGATACAAGCAATGTTGAGAATTCATTTTTATTTTCATTGAATGAATGTGATAATTTTAAACATATAGATTCTAATAAGGTCTGAGGTCCTTGTTTTGATGATGAAGAACATGAAATCATTTGTGAGTTCCTTTGTAGTAGTTTTGTTATTGTAAATTGCTGTGAATAGCCTAAAATATAGATCCAAACTAAAGAATGTAGTCCCTCTCCTAAAGTGTCTCATGTTGAAGTATGTGTTTATGGTTTGACCAATGAGTTGACTTACACTTTTTGATTCATCTAAATGGAGTGGTATATCAACATTTGTAATAAATTTGCATGTTGGTAGCCTTATGTCTAGAAGTTTGATGTATACAAATGATGATGGACCTTTCCAATTTTATGATGGCCATGGTTAACTTATTGATAAGGAACTTGTTATGTTTGAAGAAAAATTATTATACGTGACATTCTAGCATGCAATCAAGTTAGTAAGATGCAACACATAAATGAGAATAAATACAAGTATTATGTAGTTCAACTTGAAGAGGTTCCTAAATTTAAATTGTTTTAGTTGAGTTTTCTTGAGGGTTATCTCCTTCATGCAAATAATAATTCAAATCAAGTATACTTACTTGTCCCTCATGAATGGAAGACATCTCTTAAGGACCTCATTGCTGATTCAAGGAAGAATGGTGAACTACCATATCATGCATGTATCCCAAATAACTAATTTTTTTAGATCCTATTATTTTGTCTTAGAGGGGAAGGATAATTTTATTATGAATAATTAAGATAGAGGTTAGGTATTGCTACATGAACCCATTGAGTATGGAAGTCTAACATTTAGTATAAATAGTCATGAAATGTCTTGTTCAATGGATTATAAATGTTTTAATTTTTTAGTTCATATTAAAAAACACATGACAATGTATTAATCTAATCTCTTTGATATAAAATGTTACAATGTAAAAGGGCATGGCATATTGAACAAGTGTAGTCCATATAATGAAATATTGTATCTAAAATTCTACTGTAAAGTCCAAGTGTGCCTTATATTTTCAAATAGTGGTATGTTTAGACATCTAGTAAGATGCATTAGTATCAATTTTAGACAATCATGCCATAGTAGTTCTTTAGGATCGATTTTAGGAAATCATAAAAACTAAAGTATATGATAGAGGTAGATGCTAGTTTTACATTTTTTGGTGGCTTAGAGACACTCATAAATGATCATAGATTAGAAAATTTAGAGGTTTGTAGATTGAATAGTTCATGCACATTCATGGTTATTCCTTGGTTTGCACATCAAACATCACTTCTGTGATCTCTCTATACTCATGAGGGGCATACATTCCTAAACAAGGTCTATTTTTGGAACTAATTGTATAGCATAATATTCCTAACATTCAGCACTTAGTTTAATGTGACAGTCCTATTTTTTAGCACTAAAATGGTAGGTTGGCTAAAGACTTTATTTAAGAATTACTTGGGTTTATTGATTGATATTCAAGGTTTGGCACCGGGAGAGGTTTATATAATTCAACATGTTCCCTAGCTCTAATTTCATCTTGATTAGGCGAGATTTGAGTCCATAATTGATTGCTTGGTGGTTGAGAGCATCTACACATGGCATGTGTGAAAAGGTAAAATTTTTCAATTATGGAAATTATATAGGTTTAGATAATACATAAGTAGCTCCTAGTTTCAATTTCAAGTTTGTCAAGCAAAAATTGAGGTAGTGGCAAAATTTTGATTAACTACCCAAAATTGGTAGTATTTATGAAAAACACCAAGACAAATCTTTATTTTCCAAATTCTAGAAAATGTATGATGAGTAGAATCATGTCATGTACCTTCCTAACATTTTTTATATTTATCAGGAAAAATTTGTGGCCATGGTATGAATACTATCAATTATGTGTTTAACCATTTAACACATGCCAACTCAAATTTCATGATGGAATATGCAATTTGATATTATTTTAAAAATATTAGGGACTCTTGTATTAATAAAGAATAATTTGACTAGCTATCAAAATTAAAGTGAGGTGAAATTTTTAAATTTCCCACTTTAATTTACTAGTAAAATTAATTAAAATGAATTTATTTTCATTTTAATTCGAAGGGGCCCTAGAAATAACTTGTATGTTTTATTCCATATTAAAATAAACTTATATATTCTATCAAAAGGGGAATAATTTAATCCTTGAGGGAGGGGACAATTTTAAGATTTAAAACAAAGAAAATGAAGTACATCACTATTAGATTTGGGACAAACAATTGAGAGGGGGGGTGAATCAATTATCCAAAACTTTCTTCCAATTAGTCACTTAAATCCTTTTTTTAATTCAACAATATAATAATAAATCAATCATATAAACATAATGCAACAATTCAAGAGCAGAAACACATTAACACATATGTCACCAAGTTTTTCAACATGGAAAACCTGGTTAAGGGAAAAACCATGGGGTGACTAACCCAAGATTGTATTCTCTGTTAAAAGAATAGAAAGAACAAAATGGCACATGCCAATTAGGGCTCACTACCCGAGCACACTACTCACAAGAGGCCCATTTCCTATAGGAGACACACTGTCTATAGAATAATAAGTATTGCATACTTGAATTGAAGAATAGTATCTTCACCATGCTTGAGTCAGTTCCATTTAAGCCCAATACTTCTGCTCTACCTTTCACTCCTTTACTCTCTACCACACTCTCATCTCACCCACGACTACTTTGAAATGACTTCACAACTCCTTATTTATACAAGACATCGACTTAGGGATAATCATCCAAGTCAACATACATTACAGAGCAAATATATAAATACAACATGACTAATTACAAAAAGACTTCACGTGGATCAATAGACTATCGGCCACACAAATCTAAGACTTCAATCTTTCTTTAGGAACACACCATTCTTCACAAAACATCTTCAAAATCATCTGCAGGATGTGTAACTCATCCAGTCGGCCAGACTTAGGAAGAACACCATCATCCAGAAGTAATTTTTAAATTACGATCTCAAACTTCAATGTGCACCACCAACACGAATTGGAAACAATCCAAAGACCTCCACAAGCTTGCCTAAATCACCAAGAACATGCACTCTACTTTTGTTTATTGAAATCATTCTCTCCTTCATCTAGAACCTCAAGAACACAGTCTGTCATCACTGCCATAATGGAATAGATGCTTGCAGACCTCCAGACCACAAACCAATTGAGTTGTCAATTCACATTGACTTCCTAAGCACTCCACCAAATCAGCAAAACAAGATATTTCATTTCTGGATCTCACTGGACCTATCTGTGTCACTCTATCATCTCTGAACATCTGCTAGAACTAGTTTTACTTAAGTGGCCACAACTTCTTCAAATCTTCATACGGAACTCTAAACTCTTTACTGGATCATCTTAAGACACTTATCTACAAACCCTTTGAAGCGCATCCTCTAATCTTCATCTTAGCTGGAATCTTTATCTCACTGTCTTCACTATTCTTCTTGGTTCCTGACAAGACTAATTTCCTCAATATCCTTAGCATTCAGCTCATCTAATCCTTATCATCAATGCAACAGGAGTATGTTGACATCAATGACAACACCGATTAGGCCCATACTTACAACAATCACACCATTGGCAAGTGGTTGCTATTTCTTATGTTTTACTTATCGATTGCTTTTGGTTGTGTGATAGAGTATAACTAGTAAAAGAAACTAAGGTGCTATCAAATGGCTGATAGGAACAAATATTCATAGGCCTATCACCAAATAGTATATATTTATATTTTTATATGCACAATATAACTACTATTTGTATGTTTTGGCCATTTTGATATGCAGTGTAACTATTCTTTGTAACACATCAACATGATTTGATTAGTTGATCATTTTAATTCTAAAGCATAATTTTAATAGCATGGAAGAAAATACTCACAATTCAACTCTCTTATTAAAATAATACCTTTTGAAGTATGCCTTAGAAACACGCGTTTGATGAATGTTGTAAATTTTTTTACATGAACTCTATAATGTAGATTTATGATACCATTCTTGCATCCTAGAGAATTTGAGATATCCTAATTCTAACCTTAACCATAAATATAACCTTAATTCTTACCCTAATCTTAACATAAAACCTAAGCTAACCTTGACCTTAACCCTAACCCTAACCCTAATTATTCTAACCATCGCTTCTTCCTCTAAGACACTACGCTTCCTCTTCTTTGCCAAGGTTGTGTTGCAAATATGTGCCTAATCAATTTTGTCATTGACATCAACATATCCTTGTTGTCATTGGTGTCAACTATATCCCATTCTAGAAGACTTGTATGTTGAGGATATTGAGAAAATTAGCCTCTCCAGAAGAAACAAGTGAGTTACATATCTCTCTCTAAGAGATAGTGAAGACAATGTAGTTCAGTGAAGTATATTTCTCTACATTCCCAATGAGATGAAGATCAGAGTCTATGGACCAAGGGGTGTTGTAAAGGATTGTTTGAAGATGATCTAGTTAAGATTTGAGAGATCCACATGAAGAATTTGTGAAGTTATGGCCATCTGAGTAGAATCAGGTTTTGCAGTTATTTAGAGGTTCGACAAAGTGATAGAAAATTGGTCTAGATTGATCCACATTGGAATATTATGATATGTGGATCTTGAGGTGTGTTTGGGATGTTGATGTGTATCCTCAACTCAAGAGGTTCATGGTTTGGAGGCTCATAAGTAATCTTTCTAGTCTAATAGTCATGACAATGAGAGTTCTTAAGTTTTTAGATGAAGATACAAGTGTTTCTGGTAAAGTAAGGTGGTGTAGTTATTCTTGTTGATTTCATTGTGGTTGTGGTGGTCTCTAGATTGTGTGCCTACTATGTAGGTGGTCTGTATCAAGGTTTGGGCTCCTGGTTGAAGATTTATCGTTGGGTGTTGATGTTCTTTCTAGTCTTGGCTGATTGGATGCTTTGTGCATGTTGCAGATGATCTAAGAGAGGTTCTATTAAGTGTGACATGTTGTTCAAGGAAGATTTGGATCCCAGCTATGTTTAGCCAACATCATAGTGATTCAGGTTATGTCAGTGCCAACCTTGATGTTTATTCCAAGGTTGATGAAGGATATAAATATGTGTGGTTGAGTTGTGGAAATGCATCCTTGTGCGAAAATGATAAGATCCTAAGAAAGGAAGAAAGGCAGAGTAGAGAAGAGGAAGAGCAGAAGAGGAAGAGTAGTAAATAATGAGGAGATAGCAAAAAGTGTTTGGGGATAGAGCAAAAGTGTTGTGTGCTTCAATGGAATTGACTTTGGCATGAAGAAGATGATGTTTTCAAGTTCAATCTTTCTGTGATAAACTTATAAATATTTCTATAGGCCATGAGCCTCTTTTGAGAAGTGAGCTCTAGGCAGTGCACCCAAAGGCAAGTGCCTTCTCATTTTCTATTCTTTTAATAGTGAATAAATCTTGTGGGTTAACCCCCACCGTGGTTTTTCCCTTAACCGAGTTTCCATGTAAAAATCCTGGTGTTATGTGTGTTGATTTTGTTTTTGCTGACATGTTGTTGATTCATGCTTTCATGGATATAGCATTCATCTGTTAATAAGTGATAAAGAAGATTAATTGTAGAAAAGGATAAAAGTTTTTGGGACAACTGATTCACCCCCCCTCTCAGTTGTTTGCCCTAATTTCAACAATTGGTATCAGAGCTAAGTTCCTTGGAAGAAGTTTAACAGCTTGAGGAAGATCTGGGAAGGAGTTTCAATGGGTTCATTCAGGTATTCAAATGGCATCAATCAACAACTTAAACTAGATTTAGAAGATCTTGATCAGTCCAGAGTAGAAGTCAAAGAACTGCAAGAGAACTTCAAAGATGCTCAGGATTTCATTCAGACTTTAAAAAGTTAACCAGGCAAATCTAATGAAAAGAGGAAGGAACTACTTCATTGGTTAGCAAATCAAAATGAAGACAATGGCATGGATGAGGATTTGAAGAAAAAGAAAAAGGATTGTGAGAAGCTAGAAAAAGAATTTGCTGTCCTAAAACATGAGATGGAATTTGGAGTGATGAGGCTAACCAAGGAAATTAAGGAAATGAAGAAGATTGAGGAAAACCTAAATCAATCTCTAAAAGAAAGAACATAAGAGTGTTGTAGATTGGATAGAATAATTAGCCATCTAGACTCTGATCTTCAAGAAACTAGGGCTAATGAGGAACAATTTGAAAGACAATTGTCATTCTCAAACATGAGCTAAAAGTTGCAAATGAATATAAAGAGAAGTTCAAGATAAGATCAGCTAAACTTGATGTGTTGCTTGATAGTCAGAAGAAGGCAAATGATAAGCATGGTTTGGGATTTGAGAAAGGTGAAAGGTTTGGATCTAGTCAAAGAAATCCTGAAGGAAGAAATCAAGGAAGGAATCATTGAAGGCCTCTGGTAAGACAACCTAATGCTCAAAGGTATCCATCTTTCAATGGTAATTGTTTCAAATGCAATAAGTATGGTCATAGAGCTAATCAATGCAGAAGTAAAGAGAATCAAAATGCATCATCTTTCTCTGGTCAATACTTTATTTGCAAAAAGATTGGTCATAAGGTTGAGGATTGCAAAAGTGGATTAAGGAATCCTCCTAAGAACAAATAAGCTTTCAATGGAAGATGTTTTACTTGCAACAAGCTTGGCCATATTACAATGCAATGTCAATCTAAACCTGCTCAAACATGTAATTGTCATGGGAATAAGATTGTGTGCTTCAACTACAATAAAACCAAACACATTGCCAAATTTTGTAGAAGTAAAAAGGAGAACTCACAGGCAGGTAATGGAAGAACAGAGTAGAAGGACAAAGGCAAGGGAAAAGTGAACGTGAATGAGATCCAGAATGAAATTAACAAAACATGGGTGAAGAAAGGTGAAATGAATAATGGTGATGGGTCCGCACCAGAATTCGGTGCTAATAATTCCTCTAGGAATTGAATTAGGAGCCCTAGCTCAGGGGGAGTTGCATTGAAAATCTAATTCCCCCTACCAGCAAGTGGGTGCTTGAATTTGGCATGATGAATGAAGAAAGAGAAGCCTATTGCAGATCTGTTGAAGCAAATTTAGGAAGAAAAGAGGATAATACGATTGATTGCGGAATCATAAATAGAGTAACCGAATGAATTAGGGAAAATGGCATTTATGACACCAAAAAGTATGGAAAGAAGGATTGAAGCATAATCTTCTTAGTGTTGGATAGTTGGTTGACAAGGGATATGATCTCTAATTAAAGGATGGAAAATGCAGAATTTTGGAAAGCTCCAAAACTGATATTGCATCTGGTACACAGACAAGAGGTAACATCTTTCATGTAAGTGGTACTAGTAAAAGTTGTTTGATTGCTCAGATTGATCAGATTTGTCTATGGCATAGGAGTGTTGGCAAGAGACACTATATGGACTCATGAATGTTGTCATTGATGACAACAAAGGATATCCCACACATCCATAGGACATGATGAGTCTTTACCAGAATTCAGATTGAAGAAGTGTTGAGGTCCTGTAAGAAAGAACAGAGTAGTCAGTAAGGTCCGACAGATAGGTCTGGATCTCTCAGAAGAAGTATCTCAGTGAAGTGTAGATTTGGGGAAGTCAAGAGGAGTACTTGACAAATAGAATCCAAGGATTTAGCCTCCAGTGTTCAAATGATGAAGAGATATGAATACTTGAGTGTCAGGTTCTTGATTGACAGTGTGAACAGAGGAAGAATTGACTGGCAGAACATAAGACATTATTCCGGATGTGTTACTAATGATGGTAAAGGTTCCTAAGGCATAAGTTATGATTGGCTGACATGATTGATGACTTATACAAGTATATCCTTTATCTGCATCCCTTGGTATGCAAGGATTTAGCTAACAGATCAGAGTTTGACGAAAATATTGACTATTCCGGATGCCGACTAGAAAGGTGATGAAATCACTTGTGTGGATATATATACATGATTGATTTAGATGTGAAGGTGCGTAAGTGTTCTGTTGGTGTGAAGAAAAGTAGTAGAGTAGAGTGTAGATAGTAAAAGAGGTCCGGAATGTGACAGTACAGCTGCATCAAAAGAGAGTAAGAATGAAGTGTAGCAGATCAGTTTATTGAGCTTAACCAGAACTGAATCTCAGCATGTGTGGATGCTTCTCATCAGTTCAAACATTGATTTACCTTTCTTTTCCATAGACAGTGAGTCTCTTGTAGGCAGTAAACCTCTTGTGAGCAGTGTGCTCAAGCAGTGAGCCCTAATTGGCATGTGCCATTTTGTATCTTCTATTCTTCTAACAGAGAATAATATCTTGGGTTAATCACCTCGTGGTTTTTCCCTTAACCAGGCTTTCCACGTCAAAATCACTATGTGATGTGTATTAGTGGTATTTCCTTTTCATGATTATGTTTGCTCATTTGATTTGATATTGCATTAATTGTTAAAGAAGTTCAAAAGGTAAAAGATTAAGATAACTGATTCACCCCCCCTCTCAGTTATCAACAATTGGTATTAGAGCCAAGTTCCTCCCAACAAAGCCTAACAACTTGAGGAAGATCTGGGAATTCAAATAGATGTGCATGGTATGAGGGAGCAACTTGAGTCTGCCCTTGATGATCTTGAGAAGTCAAATTCTGAAGTCAATGAATTAAAGGAAAGACTCAAACAAGCTGATGATTTCATAAAAGAACTAAAAGAGAAATTGAGTCTCTCTATGAAAAAGAGAAAGGAGCTACCCTAGCAATTGGCAAGTCAAGGTGAAGCAAATGATACAAGTGGAGATCTGAAAGAGAAAACCAAGTATTGTGAAAAGTTATCAAAATAGATCATCATGATACATGAAATGGAATCAGGAGTTATGAAGTTTACCCAAGAAATTGAAGAGAGAAGAAAATCTGAAGATGACCTAAGACAATCTCTCAAAGAAAAATCAGAAGATTGCCACAAGATGGATAGAATAATCAGACATCTTGAATCTGATCTTGAAGATGCTAAAGATAATGAAGAAAAACTTGAGGATCAAATTGTCTCTCTCAAAAGGGATCTTCAAACAGTAAATGAATACAAAGAGAAATTCAAGATAAGCTCTGCTCAACTTGAAGTTCTCCTTGAAAACCAAAAGAGGGTAGATGACAAGTGTGGCCTGGGATATGAAAAAGGTGAAAGCTCTGGATCCGCTCAAAAGAATTTTAGATCAGAAAATCCAAGGAACAGGCCTAGAAGACTTTCAGTAAGGCAGGCTAATGCTCAAAGATATCCATCCTTCAATGGATACTGCCACAATTGTAATAACTTTGGTCATAAAGCTAATTAGTGCAGAAGAAAAATGAATCAGACTAATACATCCTTCTCCGGACAGTGTTTCAACTGCAAAAGGTATGGTCACAAATCTCATGAATGCAGTAATATGCAAATGAATGATTCATTCAATGGTAGATGCTTTGCATGCAATAGAATGGGTCATATGGCTAATCAATGCAGATCTAGAGGATATCAATCAAATACACAAAGAAATGTTGTTTGCCAAATTTGCAATAGATCCGGTCATATTGCCAAATTCTGTAGAAGCAAGAATCAGGACAAAAGAGGTCCGGTACATCATAATCAGAATCAAGACAAGGGAAAACAAAAAGTGAATGTGGATGAAGTTCAAAGTGAGATGAACAAGATTTGGGTAAAGAAAAGTATAGATAATGTAGGGGATGGATCTGCACCAAACTCTGGTGTTGATATTCCTTCTAGAAATTAAAAAGTGAGCTCTGGCTTAGGGGGAGATACAAAGAAAACCATTTTCCCCCAGCCAGTCAATTGGTGCTAGAACTGGCACAAGGAGAGTTGCGAATTAAAGGGTTCATAAGAGAAACGTCTAAATAAACAATGGTTAAGATTTGGAAGATCCGCAAGATGTTTAGATCAAGATTGATCCAGTTCTTCAAGTCATCCGAATAAGGCAAACCGGAATGACTTATGTTGAGCATTTATTGCAACTTGGTTTTAGGGTTTGCGGAACAATATAAGAGTTCATCTTATTAAACATTTGCTCATTCTACATTCAAGAAGAAGAAAAGAGGTGCTCTGCAACAAATTTCCTCAAGCCCATCAAAGATCATTTGCAGAAGTCAATTCTTCCAAAAATTGATCTGGCTCACTCCGTGAAACCTAAAGGCACAAAAGGTGTTTTTCGTTCTCAAATATCTCTTTGCAAATCTTTTGAAAAGATGTCTACTCCAAATATTGTGAAGATCACTGATAGGCCTCGCCCCAAATTCAAGAAACATCCCTATAAATTCTTGGAAGTAGATCTCCTAGGAGCATTTTCTAGTGTTCCGCATGGTGTGTTGCATACAGAAGATATTAGGGTTTACATACATGTGAATATTGAAGAGTTCAGGGAATTCAAACTAAGAGACATCTATCATAAACAATTGATAGATGATGCTTTTGAACTTAAACCTCAATATAAGGGCATCCAGGAGAAACATTTTGATCAGTTCATTCATTTCCCCTACTTTGAAGAAGATGAATGGGTCTGGTATGTATTGAGTAGGATGCATGATAACTTCCTATCGCTGAACAGACCTTGCAAAATCACTAAGGAGGCAATTAGTGCAGTAACCGGCTTATACTCCTCCGGAGGGATACATGTCCTCAAATCTGTCAAAAACCAAACTATAACTAAGGCCAATGGATCAAAATTTGATAAGAGGGCAATGACCATTGAAGATATCACTGACCCAGATATCAAGTTTGCATCTATGATAATAGGGTATAAGATATATCATTCCAATAGGGAGAATTCAGTGTCTGGAACTGCAGTGTATACTGCCTATGAGATGTTGAGAAAGAATGCAGAGTATGATCTCTGTGAACTTCTTCTAAGTCAATTGATGGAGAACATACAAAAGATCAAAAAGGACAAGAAGAACTCCTTCAAATATGGTAGACTAATATTATGTTTATTTTTCTACTTCATGAATGAGCTGCCCGGATCCAATGGATGGGCATGGCAAAATAACAAACCGGTAGCAATTCAAATTAGAGATTACTTGCATAAACTTGGGGATGCCAAGGCAAGGAATATAGCTCTATGGGGGTACTTTAAGAACTTCCAAAATACTATGCAAATCAGAGAAAGAATCCCAAAATCATTGGTTGAAAAATATAAAGATACAGTGAGCTTCATGGTAGACACTGATCAATGCCTAATGGAGGCAGTAGAGCCAAGGACAGTCTGGATCATGCCTATGGGGTATGAAGTGGATGAACAAATTGTGGAGCTACATGTTCAACACATGCTAAGTCAGCCAAAGGATCTAAAGGCAGAAAGGTTTGGAACCTTTGAAGAGCTAAGTGTAAAAGTTCATGTGGAACTCAGACAACCAGAAATAAAGAGGAAAGTGAGAAAAGAAGTTGTCAAAGGCTTAGGCATCTCAAAGGAGGCACTTGATGCCAACAGGGAAAAGATGGAAAGGGCTGAGGAAGAGAAGAAAGAGGCAGAAAAGGGAAGTAGGGAAAGTGCTCTAGTAGAATCTTCCACCCAGACAAGATCATCAAAGAGATCTGCACCTGCCACTGCTAAAAGCTCAAGGACATCAAAACTGGAAGAAAAATCATCCGGCAGAGGAGAGAAAATAACTAAAACAAAAGCCACAAGGTCTTATGTTAGTCAGAAGGATGATGAAGAAACTAAATCAGATGAAGAGATAAAGAAAATGAAGAAGGAGAAGAAGAAAACATCCGGTGAACCCTCTACCAGTCAAGGTGAAGAAGAAAAGGCAGAAGAATTTGTAGAAAAGCCCACTCTATCTTTAGATGATGTCATCAAATTAGTCATTGTGGATGGAAACCTTTAGCCAATGGCTGAATTCTATGATGATTACAATGAAGCAGACCAAAAGATCTTGCAGAAAGCAACAGTTAAGTATCTAAACATATATAACAAGGCTTTTATTGAAATTATATCTCTTATTCCCAAAAGCCTAGAAAGAGAGTTAGAAACAAGAAAGAATATTGCCATGGCAAAAGATCTTGAGATCTGGGAATAGATAGCCATTTAGCTATATCCTTCAATCGATTCAAAGCAAATGAACATGATCTTCAAGGATTGCAAGGATAAATTTTGAAGCAAAGCCAGAATGAATCAGCTCATGCTTGGTGAGACTGACAAGATAGCCAAGGAAATAGAAGAGATCTTCAAGAATGCCTTCAAAAGATTCAATCTTCTTGTTATAGAGGACTTAGGCGTTGATCCTTCAGCCATAAGTGTTGAAAAGGAATCCACTGAGGAAATGACAGAAGAACTAATGGACATTGGTGAAGATAAGGGCTTAGAATCCTTTGCTCTGGAAGAGGTGGCCCATGAACAAACAAACATCACTCCTCCAGTTTCCCCTATTGACTACAGATCCAAAGGAGAAGAAAGAATAGAGGAGAAAGAAGCAGAGGTGAAGGAAAAAGAAGATGACAGTACCAAGATTGTAGAAGGAGAAAAAGCTCCAAGAGACGGTTCTGAGACTGCAGAAGAGAAGAAGAATCTGTCTCCGGCAAGAGACACTATAGAAACTATCAAAACATTCTTAGATAAAGAGACAATGGAAATTGATGAACTAGAACTTCTGCAAGGGCCATTTAATTTTGACTCTCTTTCTCCGGTACAAACAATGAAGATAGCTTCATTTGCTAATGCAAAGGCCAAAGAAAAACTCCTGAAGTCTCACATGGAAGACTGTGAGCTTATAGCAGCCGCATCTGGAGTGTTAGAAAAGATCATGCCATCTTTTCAAAAGGATCCCTTAGCCTCCTCATTTGGTAATCTCAAATCTTTGATTAATAGTATTAGTACACATTTCAATTCTCTAGAGAAATCAGCTGAGGAGAAGGTCAGGAAAGAGTTTTTGGATAAAAGATTCTCTGATTTGTAAGGGCTAATAGAAAATGATAGGAGAGTAATGGGTATTGGGATAAAGAGCTTGGAAAATGCTCTCAAGGATAGAGGAGATGTATACAAATTTTATATATCCTGGTCTAAAGCAACAGTGGAGATTGAGAAGAAAGTGAAAGAACAGGAGGACAAACTAACAAAACTTTCTCAAAATTTTGATCCACTTACCACATCCATAATAAATCAAGAATGTCAAACGATTGCAGTTTTGAATGAAATTAAAAAGCTTGAAGAAGAAAAGAAAAATAGAATCAGCAGGTTGAATGAACTTAGAGGAATAATTATCCCTAAGTTGGAGGCCATGCATGAGGCCTTAAGTGATGCTCAAACTACAGCCAGAACAAATGATCTGACAGAACTAAAAAAGGCAGAAGCTTATGCATTCCTGTTGAGTGGTCACATCGCAATTTTGGATAGAATGAAGCAAAGTTGGGCACAGAATTTGTCCAGTTGAAGACATCTTTTGCAGATATCCTTCAGTTTTAATAAAGTATAGCATGTATAAATACTTATGCAGCTAAGTATAGAAGTGTTTTTGAGTTTTTTTTTTGTGCGGACCCCACCCTTTGCCATTGATGTCAAAGGGGGAGTGAGGAGCAGTGAAAAATGAGGAATCCAACTAAGGGGGAGCTCCGGAAAATGTATATAAAAATAGAGCATCAGCCAAGGGGGAGTATAGTGTGACACTTAGTCATTTTTCACTAAGTGTTGCCATCAATGCCAAAGGGGGAGATTGTTGGCAAGAGACACTATATGGACTCATGAATGTTGTCATTGATGGCAACAAAGGTTATCCCACACATCTGTAGGACATGATGAGTCTTTACCGGAAGTCAGATTGAAGAAGTGTTGAGGTCCGGTAAGCAAGAACAGAGCAGTCAGTAAGGTCCAACAGACAGGTCCAGATCTCTCAGAAGAAGTATCTCAGTGAAGTACAGATTTGGGGAAGTCAAGAGGAGTACCTTGACAAATAGAATCCAAGGATTTAGCCTCCGGTGTTGAAAGGATGAAGAGATATGAATACTTGAGTGTCAGGTTCCTGATTGATAGTGTGAACAAAGGAAGAACTGATTGGCAGAACATAAGACATTATTTCAGATGTGTTACTAATGATGGTAAAGGTTCTTAAGGCATAAGTTATGATTGGGTGACATGAATGATGACTTCTACAAGTATATCCTTGATCTGCATTCCTTGGTATGCAAGGATTCAGCCGACATATCAGAGTTTGAGGAAAATATTGACTATTCCGGATGCCGACTAGAAAGGTGATGAAATCACTTCTATGGATATATATACATGATTGATTTAGATGTGAAGGTATGTAAGTGTTGTGTTGGTGTGAAGAAAAGTAGCAGAGCAGAGTGAAAATAGTAAAAGAGGTCCGGAATGTGACAGTACAGCTACATCAAAAGAGAGTAAGAATGAAGTGCAGCAGATCAGTTTATTGAGCTTTACCGGAATTGAATCTTAGCATGTGTGGATGCTTCTCATCAGTTCAAACATTGAGTTACCTTCCTTTTCTGTAGACAGTGAGTCTCTTGTAGGCAGTAAGCCTCTTGTGAGCAGTGTGCTTGGGCAGTGAGCCCTAATTGGCATGTACCATTTTGTATCTTCTATTCTTCTAATAGAGAATAATATCTTGGGTTAATCACCTCGTGGTTTTTCCATTAATCGAGCTTTCCACGTCAAAATCACTGTGTAATGTGTATTAGTGATATTTCCTTTTCATGGTTATGTTTGCTCATTTGATTTGATATTGCATTAATTGTTAAAGAAGTTCAAATGGTAAAAGATTAAGATAACTGATTCACCCCCCCTCTCAATTATCAACAAGGAGAATGTTTCATGTGAACTTTGATAACATTGTAAAGATAAGTACTTTTTAGGCTATGAGAGATCTTCCAAAGCTTGTGAAACCTACCAATAACATGTGCAAGGAATGTAAATTGGGCAAATAGAATAGAGCTACATTTAAGAGTAAAGAACAATCTTCAAGTGGATTGTTGGAACTTGTGCACACTGATTTGTGTGGTCTTGCCAGGGTTAGGAGTTTGCAAGGAGACAAATACTTTATGTTGTTGATTGATGATCACCCCTAGATGATGTGGGTCACTTTCTAGAGAGAAAAATCAGAGAGTCTTGACAAATTCAAAGTATTTAAGGCTAGGGTGGAGAATGAGATTGGTGTGAAGATAAAGTGCTTGAGATCTAATAGAGGCGGAGAGTTTACCTACGGTGAGTTTAGTGCATTTTGTGAAAACCATGGAATAAGAAGACAATTGTCTACTCGTAGGACTCCTCAGTAGAATGGAGTTATGGAAAGGAAGAACTGGACTATTCAAGAGACTGCGAGAACCATGATGATGGAAGCAAATGTTCCACATGTCTATTGGAGAGAGGCTATAAGTACTATTGTCTACACTCTTAACTAGGTGCAGATCAAAGGTAATTTTGGTAAAACACCTTATGAACTGTAGTTTGGTAATGCTCCTTCTATGAAATATTTTAGAGTTTTTGGTAGTAAATGCTATATCAAAAGAGATGGAGATCTAGGCAAGTTTGATACAAGATGTAATGAAGGAATATTTCTTAGTTATTCTAATCAAAGCAAGGCATACCAGTGTTTTAACAAGAGATTAAAAAAAAGGTTGAAAGTACTAATGTCAAGGTTGATGAAAGCAAGGAGAGACATTCAAGGTTTTGTGGATATGAATCAAATGATCAAAATGAAAATTGAAATGAAGGATGCAAGGTCAATTTAGTATGGAGAATCTAGTTACTCAAGAAGTTAATAAAAATGTTGAGGAATAAGTTCAAGAATCATAAGTTGAAGAAAATCCCAAAATTGCTAGTGAATGAAGCTTGTAATGATGGTAAAAGCAACGGAATAAGAATTAATACAAATTGAAAAGAATCATACTTGGGATCTTGTTCCTAGACCTGAAAAACAAAAATGTAATTAGAACTAAATGGGTCTTCTGGAATAAATTGAATGAAGATGGTGAATTTGTGAGAAACAAAGAAAGATTGGTGTACAAAGGTTACTCTCAGGTAGAGGGAATTGATTTTGAAGAAACTTCTACTCTGGTGGAAAGAATTGAAGTAGTCAGATTATTTCTTGCCTTTGCTTCTTACAAAGATTTCAAAGTCTACCAGATGGATGTCAAGTCAACATACCTAAATGGAGAGTTGGAAGAAGTCTACATTGAACAACCAAAAGGATTCCAGTTGTCTGATCAAGAAGATAAGGTCTATAGATTGAAGAAAGCATTGTATGGACTTAAACAAGCCCCAAGAGCTTGGTATGCAAGATTAGATAAGTATTTACTAAAGTTAGGCTTTAGCAAAGGCACTGTTAGCAGTAATCTTTATTTTAAAATTGACCATGAACACATCTTGATTATTGAGGTCTACAAATCATTCAGTAAAAAAAAAGACATCTTCATATCTCAATCTAAGTATGTGAAAGAGTTGTTGAAAAAGTTTGGAATGGAGGATTCAAAACTAGTGAGTACTCCTCTAGTAATTGGATGCAAGTTGAGTAAAGATGATGATGCCCCGAAGGAAGATTAGAAAAGGTATAGATCAATGATTAGAGGGCTGCTTTATTTGACTCATACCAGACCTGATATTATGAATGCAGTTGGCCTTGTTGCTAGATTTCAAGTTGATCCTAGAGAATCTCATGTTGTAGAAGTCAAAATAATTTTTAGATATCTAAAGGGAACATCTGATTATGGCTTATGGTATCCTAAGGGTGATGATTTCACTCTTCATGCATATACAGATGCTAATTGGGCAGGAGATGCAGATGATAGGAAGAGTACTAGTGGAGGTGCATTTTTCTTGGGAAAGAGATTAGTTTCTTAGTTGAGAAAAAATCATGAGGCAATATCTCTGTCTACTACAGAGGCAGAGTATATAGTAGCAACACGTAATTGTACTCAAGTTTTGTGGATGAAGCAAATGTTGAAGGATATCAAAGTTGTGTTTGAAGAACCTATTACAATCTTCTCTGATAATTCAAGTGCAATAAACATTTCAAAGAATCCGGTGTTGCATTTAAAGACAAGGCATATATCCATCAAGTTTCACTTTTTGAGAGAGAAGGTAAATGAGAATGAAGTCAAATTGGAGTTTGTCTCTTCAAATGATCAGATTGCAAATATCTTCACTAAGCCTCTACCTAAGGATACTTTTGAGTATCTCAAAGTGATGCTAGGGGTTATTACCCCTCCTGTTTAGAACTAAGGTGCACTAATGTGCATCACTCCAGTGGAATTCATAGTTATATCTTGTGATCTGGATTGGTGTTAAGGAGTTGCTACTCAAGGGGAGTAGTCAGTATGCTGATTTTGGATTAAGAAACAAAAAGAGGAAGAGATGATTGCAAATATGTGCCCTCTTCCATTGATGTCAAAGTGGGAGAGAAGTCATGTGAAAAACATGGAAGCAAGTAGTTGCTGGTGAAAGGGGGAGTAGTAAAGAAAGTGGTTGTTGGTGAAAGGGGGAGCAGTGAAGAAAGTGGTTGTAGATGTGACAAGAGAGAAGTTCTTGTCTTAATGGTTGAAATAATTTTTCACATCATATGTTGCCATCAATGACAAAGGGGGAGATTGTTGCAAATATGTGCCTAATTGGTGTTGCCATTGATGTCAACATATCCTTGTTGTCATTGGTGTCAACTGTATCCAATTCTAGAAGACTTGTATGTTCAGGATATTGAGAAAATTAGCCTCTTTGGAAGAAACAAATGAACTATATATCTCTCTATAAGAGACAGTGAAGATAGTGCAGTTCATTGAAGTAGATTGCTCCGCATTCCTAGTGAGATGAAGATTAGAGTTTGTGGACCAAAGGTGTTGTAAAGGATTGTCTGAAGATGCTCCAATTAAGATTTGAGAGATCCGTATGAAGAATTTGTGAAGCTATGGCCATCTAAGTAGAACCAGGTTTTATAGTTGTTTAGAGGTGATAGAGTGATAGAAAATTGGTCCAAATTGATCCGCATTGGAATATTATGATCTATGGATCTAGAGGTGTGTTTGGGATGTTGATGTGTATCCTCAACTCAAGGGGTTCATGGTTTGGAGGTCTGCAAGCAATCTTTCTAGTATGACAGTCATGATAGTGAGAGTTCTTAAGTTTCCAGATGAAGATGCAAGTGTTTCTGGTAAAGTAATGTGGTGTAGTTCTTCTTGTTGATTTCATTGTGCTTGTGGTGGTCTTTGGATCATGTGCCTACTATGTTGGTGGTCCGCATCAAGGTTTGAGCTCATGGTTGAAGATTTGTCCTTGGGTGTTGCTGTTCTTTCCAATCTTGGCTGACCAAATGCTTTGTGCATGTTGTGGATGATCTAAGAGAGGTTCTATGAAGTGTGGCATGTTGTTCGAGGAAGATTTTGATCCCAGCTATGTTTAGCCAATAGTATAGTGATTCACATTAAGTCAATTTCGACCTTGATGTTTATTCCAAGGTTGATGAAGGATATAAATATGTGTGGTTGAGTTGTGGAAATGCATCCTTGTGCAAAAATGATAAGGTCCTAAGAAAGGAAGAAAGGTAGAGTAGAGAAGAGGAAGAGTAGAAGAGGAAGAGTAGTAAAGGATGAGGAGATAGTAAAAAGTGTTTGGGGGCAGAGCAGAAGTGTTGTGTGCTTCAATGGAACTGACTTTGGCATGAAGAAGAAGATGTTTTCTAGTTCAATCTTTATGTGATAAACTTATAAATATTTATGTAGGCAGTGAGCCTTTTTGAGTAGTGAGCTCTAGGCAGTGCACTTGAAGGCAAGTGCCTTCCCATTTTGTATTCTTTTAACAGAGAATAAATCTTGTGGGTTAAACCCCACCATGGTTTTTCCCTTAACCAGGTTTCCATGTAAAAATCCTGGTGTTATGTGCACGTTGATTTTGTTTCTGCTCATGTGTTGTTGATTCATGCTTTCATGGTTATATCATTCATCTGTTAATAAGTGATAAAGAAGTTTAATTGTAGCAAAGGATAAAAGTTTTTGTGACAACTGATTCACCCCCCTCTCAGTTGTTTGCCCTAATTTCAATAGGTTGTCCCTACCTCTCTTTCTTCCCCCTCTTTGGATATCATGTGTTCGTCTAGGTGTCATTTTCCTGTTGTAGATGCCATTAATGCCAAACACTTCAAACCCTCTAAATTTCTCTAAGAGCTATGCTACAAAATGAAGCATACAAGCAATCTAATATCAACATGCCTTTGCTCTCGAAGACTGAACTCTTCATTATTTCTCTCGTGTGTGGGGAGCCATCATACATATGCTATCCTTTGCTTTGGATTGGTTGCCCATAATGGAGCCACCTCACTCCTTTCGTCCTTTCATCATGTTCTCTAATTTAATTAAGATAAAAAAACTAACATTTACTAAGTTCATATTATTCAATACTAACCCAAAAGGATAAATAAAATCATCCATGCTATATTTTATTTTTTTAAAATTTATTCATAAATAAATAAATCACTATTCCAATTAATATAATTAAATAAATGTCATGGAAATAAAATCAACCATTTATTCTAATTATTTAAAAGAGGACTTCGTTTTAAATTCTATATTTTGAATAAATCAAGCTTAGATGTAAAAATATTAAATTTTAAATTAAATTAAATTAGATTTCTAGAAGCAAGAACATACTTTATTAAAATTATATCAAATTAATAAATTACAATGCACAAGATTTGATTCATAAAAACAATTCTAAATAATAAAATTAAATAAACTTAAAAATCAAATCTTAATTAAAAGATATGAATGCTTTTCTAAAATTAATTTCATTTTAAAATATATAGTTACAATTTAGGGATTATCTTTGACTAATTTAAGAAGGAATATCTAAATGATTGGAGGTATGAATATATCTATAATTTAGGGATTGTCTTGGACTAATTTAGAAAAGAAAATCTAAATGATTGGAGGCATGAATATATCAATTACAAAATCATCTTGTCATATTTTTCTTATTAATTATTTAATTTGATTAAAATAAACAAACTAACATTTACTAAACACATTACAATCATGTATTATTTTGGTCATCTCATAAAATCATATTTCGATCAAGATTTACTTGCAAAAGAGTATCCCATTTCCTTCTCTCAGATTACGGGATACTATTTTTTGTGAATCATACCGGGGAGTCCAACAACAAAAGAAAATGAAGGTGTGGTTAGAAGCCCCTTGAAAAGTTTCTACACAAAGACAATGATTATTGATAACTTGATAAAATGACTGTTACAAAATGATTTTTACTACTTTACTCAAACCCCAACAAGTTTTTATTTTTAATTTTAATTTAGTTTTTTTATTATTTAGTTTTCTATATTGATTTAAGTTGATCAATCTAATTTTTTTTTTTTAGAAAAACAAAATTGAAAAATGACCAATTTTTTAAAAAAATTTGGACAATTAAAAAAATAATTTTTTTTGGAGACTACCAAATTTTTGGAAATTACAAAATGTATGCACATATAGAATAATGGAAAGGCCTATGGGAAACAAATTAAAATTTTAATCTATGTTCATTTGCATGAAGTGGGCCCATAAAAAAACATATATAGTGGGTGATGAGAATTTTAAAACTAGTATATTTATATTTAAAAAAATATATCTAAATATGCAGATATCTTTCAACTTTTGTCCATGTTTTTTTGTTTTCCTTAGCTTTTCTAATTTTTTTTTTTTAAATTTCCACTTTTTAAATTTTTTTCAATTGGTTTCATAATTTTATTAATTTTCTCCACTTTTTTTTACTCAACCATTTCTAATTTCTTTTTTGATTTTTATTTTTTATTTTTTATTTTAATTTTTTTTTTTCCATTGGTTTCATAATTTTATTAATTTTCTCCACTTTTTTTGACTCAACCATTTCTAATTTCTTTTTTTTTTAATTTTAATTTTAATTTTTTTTTATTTTTTCTAATTTCTTTTTTTATTTTTATTTTTATGTTTATATTTAAAAAAATATATCACCGAGGATATCTTTTTTTCCATAGTCTCTTTGATTTTCTCACTTTTTTTCCCTTTTTTATTTTTATTTTTTAATATTTCCAATTTCTTTTTTGGTTCTTATTTTTAATTTTTTCCAATTTCTTTTTTTTGTTCCATTTTTTTGTGATCTTCTCCACCTTTTTATCCTTCATGGTTTTTATTTTTTATTTTCTCCAATTTCTTTTTTGAATTTTATTTTTTATTTTTTCTAAATTTATTTTTTGTTTTTAATTTTTTATTTTCTTCAATTTATTTTATTGTGATGAATTGATTAAAAAAATAGGCAGCTCAAGACGGATATCTCTCGGCGTACTTTAGATATATTTTTTCAATATAGGTATACCAGTATTTTTTTATTTTTTTGCTATAAATTTACACAAAAAAAAATGAGTGCTCTCATCTCCACCCTGATATGGCTATAAACTGCCTCTTAGCATAAATACATATGAAAGTGAAGCTAAAATGAGATTAGATTTTAAAGAAAATTAAATGTTTCTAATGCCATGTGCAAGTTGCTAATTGAATCACACACTTTATATGCATAAGTGATTGTTTTATATTTTTTTTTATCTACTTGATGATGATTATGGAGTTGGCATTGGGAGCATTTATCTATTTTTCCTTCTTAAATAAATGTCCATGTTAGAGATGAAAAAACAACAAATTAATAATTATTCATTTTATTATGTTTCCTTGGTTGGAAATAAGCTATGGGAAATCCTCATTGTAGGCAACAGTAGTTCAATATTAAATGAGGGCACCTAGTTTTCAATCATGGTCTTAGTTTACATTTTTACTACTGAATGTGAGGCATGAGATGTAGAGAAAATATGTGTTTTTTTGTACTCTTTTTTATAGAAATAAAACAAAGAAAAAAATAATTCAATGATGGAGCTGTCCTGTTTGGAGTGTATTTTCCATTTATATGGTTGTTGCAATAGATAGAGTGTAGAGAGTAGGTCTCACACTATGTGTCTTATTTTCATTTTTAAAGGCATTTGACAATGATTTTTATTATATCTTACATTTTATTTTCAAAATAAACTTGGGTATTGTATATTTTCTCATATACACAATTATGTGTGTGTGTGTGTGTGTGTGTGTGTGTGTGTGCGCGCGCATACATACATATACATATATGTATGTATGTATAGATACATACATATATACATATATAGTTGTGTATATATAGATATACACACACACACACATATATTATATACATACATACATACATACATACATACATACATACATACATATGCACATGCATGTATATATATACATATACATATACATATACATATACATATATACATATATGTATATATGTATAGGTATAACTATATATATGTGTATATGTATAGGTATATGTATATTTATATATAGGTTAGAAAATTTAGTAGGAGTTAAAGGAACTGAAGTTTAGCAAATTTTGAGACACTAGCAAATGGAAGAATGCATGAGATGTGGAAAAAAAAATAAGACTTCTACACCAACTTTGTGAAATTTGAAATTGATTTCCATTTGAGAGCAAGTGACAAAAATCAAGATAGATTTTCTTTGTAATTTGTAAGTCTCACTTTTATAGAAGCATGCCATGTGGGAGTTTTCTTTGAGGGAAATTAAACTATTTTTCAAAATGCCTCATGAAAAGGACCTGAAAAGCATGCATATAATGATTTTATTCAAAAATTGCCTATTCCAAAATAACTTTATGCTTATCAACCTCTTCATTCCCCAAAATAAGGCTATCTTTATCCTCCTCTTCATGGGTCAAAGCTTCATTCTATGCTTGTCTTTAAGGACCAACTCACCATAGCCTTTAATATCCTCATGCTGCTTCAAATCTATTGCTAGAACATGCATTTGCATGCTTTCTTTATCTTTGCCAATAAACAAGGCAACTCATCAAATAGGTCAGTGCTTCCACTCTCCATAGTTTGTACAGAAGCTTCCTTTACAATCTTTTCCTATAAATGGGGAATGGAGCCTTCATAATCCTTACGTAAACACTTCTCATCTTCAAAAGGATTCAACAAGTCATCCTCAGAATATTCCTTGTTTTCATCTTTCTTTGCTACTTGTGCAAGTTGTGTCCACAACTAAAGATCCTCACCATGCATGCTTTGCATTCTACTCTCATTGATGTCATTAAAAGATTGAGAAAAGCCTTCAAATAAATCAAAAGCTAGAAGATTCAACATTGATCTTGACTCAACATTCCCCACATGTGCATGTTTGTCATAATCAATAGATTTCTCCTCACTTGTGTCTTCTTGAAAGAGAATAAGCTTTTGAGAGGGTGGTTCCTGAGGGATAATGCACTAAACTTTTGCATAGGAATAAAGGATGATGGCCTCCAAATTTTAGAATTTTGAAACAAGGAGACTTAATTGAAGTTTTTGAGGGATTTCCTTGCTTGAAGATTGGAATGTTGAAAGCGAAAGCCTTCTCTTGTATAGGCTGTCCCATAGTGGTAGGAGAAGTTAGGTTGAAACTAGGAATGGAGGAGGTTGATTGGGGTTCCATCCTCTGAATCTGAGCAAGTAGTTGCCTCATCTGTTCCTCCTTAGATGCAAGCTACATAGAAAGACCTTCTTGATAAACTTGATAAATAATCTCCTCCTCAATTTGGAACTCCTACCAGTGGGGATAAGCTTGATAAGAAAGCTTCTTCTACTGAAAGTTATGTTCTTTCTCTTGTTCAATCTCCTTCACTACTCCTTGGAAGTCTAACATGATATCCCTGATACTCATGTTGCTAGTATTCTGGGGAAAATTAGGAGGGTAACTATTAGCAAGAAATGTAGAGGTGATACTGGTCTCGATATCTGGTCCTTAGTCAAGTCTTTGTAGTCAGTTTATGCCCCGGTCAAGTAGCTAGAGTTTGATAGAAAAACATAAAGAATAACCAAACAGAGTATCACATATACATCAAAATAAGATAAGACAATTGTGAGAGATAAAATCTGCAATATGAAGATAAATGAAAGAAAATAAATCAAATAGCAATTTTATCTTCCTTCTCACACAAATTTGACCTCACTGATTGAGCGTATTGGAGTGCACCCAAACTCCAATGGATATATACTCTTTCGATATGTGAATTGCTCAGCTCAATAGCATAACTTTAATCTCCCAAGGTGAATGAGTTAATTGCAACAACATAAGTTTACTAAAAATGAGAGATGATGGAGAGGTTTAGAAGATGTTTTATTTATAGATTTTTAGAAATGAAGATCAATGGTAGAAAATGATTAGAGAGATCAATGGATGGGATGGGATGAGAGGATTTGAACAAATTAGAGAGTGACAATTGTCCTTGTCCTCTCATGAATCATGGGAATTAATAGATTTGATTGGTGAGTTGACTAAATTGTTTGATTTGTTAACTGGATAGATTGGATTGTTAACAAAATTGATTGAGTTGTTAATAGAATAGACTGATTAGTCAACTGATTTGATTGATTTTTTAATTGTTCTAATTGAGATGAATTATGGTGAGATGGAAAAATAGGGAAATTAAATAAATAAATTATTTAATTTCATGTGCACATGGATAAACAAATAAAATATTAAATTTTATTTATTTGGAGGAAATGGAATATTTAATTAGATAAATAATTTGAATTTATTTAATTAAACCATGGAGGGAAATTAGCTTAATTAAATAATTTAGGAAGTGATGCAAATGTGATGTAGTGATATGGAAAATGCATTGGTGAATATTAGGTGTCTACAACATTATTACCCAGTATCGGTGGATATCCATACATCATCTATCCATCCTTTAGCAGGTTATATATATATATATATATATATATATATATATATATATATATATATATATATATATATATATATATATATATATATATATATATATAAAATCAGTCATCAAATACATACATCATCTATCCATCCTTCGGCAGGTCTAAGTCTCTGCCTCATTAGTTACAAACATGACTTCTATGTCATTGTTACATCAAAATATATCTGATACTCCTATGCTTACATTCTACTATCTCCTATCTCTATATATATTATATCTAATATATCTAGGGATGTATATTGTGTAGCATCCTTTGGTCAGCTCTATTCTATGCCAAGTAACATGCTAACATTATCCCCCTAAAAAGATTATGTCTTGTCCTCAAGACATTCAAAATCAGCTACTAGGTAGGATAGTCTTATAGATTTGCTTAAGCTGAGTTAGATTGGTATCCCACTACTTCTTGGCCTTAGCCACCATGGCTATCTGTCCTTCTACCTCCCTTTGCTTCTTCTATATTTGCTGGTATCTTTATAGTTGTTATGTCAGAAAAAGTAACTTTGGGTGCTTTTCCTATTAAGGTTTATCTCATGTGTCCTATAATTGCATTTAGAGCATCTTACATGCTATTTCTGACTCTCGATGAGAAAACCCTTGGGTCTTGTGACAAATAGGACCTAGGGGGCTGCACTTTGATGAATCCTGAGAAACAATGGTAGGACTTGGGCACTAGCACCCTAGTCCAGCCCTATTTTAGATCTGCTCTAATTTCAAATGTCGGTATAGTGACTGTTAATTAGGTCCTATGCTGACATCTAAAATTTGAATTATAAAATTCTTAGCGGGAATCTTTGTAGCTGCATATATAAGCATGATTAGGCTTCATTTGCAAACTAGATGGAAACTAGATGGCATTTTGGATTAACAATCTTTTGTGAAAGTGATTCAAGGCATTCATTGTGTTGCAGAGCAGTAATTTGTGTTGTTATTATGTTTGTATTTGTAGATTTGATAGCTATCTCCTCGTGGCATGAAGAGCATCGTCCTCCCATGAGATCTTCACCACAAGGTGATATCTACTATGTTTTCAATCATTTATCATTTGGATTTTTGCCTCTATCCCACCGGGATATGTACTCTCATCTAACAACGATGTTCAAAAGACTTGAATTTCTCTCTGGGGCTTGACTAAGGCAAGCGTCTAAAAACCACAACCCCCTCCCACACTCCTTGTGATTGCAAGTTATAGGTGTCGAGTCCCATTGAGTGGAGTTGCAGGAAGGAGTAGTAGACATAGAGGATTTAGGATCTAAAAATAAGCAAGACACTAGTGCTTTTCTTGGACTAGGGCGCTAGTCCTCATGTTCTCCACAATGGAATTTTTGGAAACTAAAGTTACAATGAAGATCAGTGTTGGAAGGAGATTAGGATCCCACAAAGAAATAGGTAACTTGGACTTGGGTGCGATTCCCCGTGTCCTTGACTTCTCTACCTTTCAAACTTCAAAAAATAGTAAGTTAAGGGTCTTTCTCCTTCACCTTGTCTTAAGAGGATTTGTCATAATTCATTAATTTTCTTACTGTTTTGCATAATTAGGTCTTCTAAGCATAATTGAACATTAGATAGAGACATTGTTTGATACATCCAAGAGTCCACAACTTCCCAAGTGGCTGCCCAACATGATAGGTGATTGCTCGCGCTTAGTGGAGATTCAAATCAGTTGATAAGCCTTTGGAATGTTTGTTAGGAAAGGAGGATTACACACAAACAACTAACAACCATCACCCTCATTTTCCCCTACAAAACATTTTGGTGAACCTATGTTTTTGAACTTTTTGGCACCTTTCTGAGTGTTGTTTGATAGAATTTCATTCATTCATATTATTGCATTCAAAAAATTATAAAAAATTTGCAAAATGGTGTAGGGGCACCATGTCAACTTTTGTAAATATGGTCTTATGCTAGTTTTTTGAGGTGTTTTGAGTCTTGTGAGTCCAATAAGGTCATAATAGACCATTTTATCATGTAATTAGTCTTCATATTGTCACATTTTGTAATAGTGTCAAAAGTTGTTATATGTAAATGGGGAAAAAGTGCAAAAAATGGAAGTTGAACAGTCATGGAACTCAAAAGGCAGTTAGAGAACCTTGAAAATTGTTAGAAATGTTTATATAAGGCTTGTATCATCATGGAGGAAGAGTAGGGATTGGAAGGATGAAGTTCCATTGATGTTTGAGAGAGAAATTAATAAAGAACATAGTTTTTCATGCCTATTTCTCTGTCCTACAGTACTGTACAGATTATACGGACCTCTTGAGGGTGTGAGACCACCTGGACTTGAAAGTTCTCTAAGTCTAGTCATTATGGTTTTTTTTCATTCATTTTCATGGATCAAATCAAAAGTTATTGTAATATCTAGAAAAGCAGTGAAAACCCTCAATTAGGGTAATAGTGAATAAACAATTTTGTGTTTCTCTAATTTTGTCTAGTGGTAAACTCTAGTTTTTGGTGAAATGTTTTCCTTTTTGCATTCATTTTCATATTCTAAAGTTGCAGACCAAAGGATCAAGGTTAGCATGTGAATGGTTGATGCCCTAGGACTATGTTTTCATATGCATCATACCGGTAATGCAGCAAGTGAAGGTTTGAGGGCCTTGTTGACAAGTTTAGTGTTCACCACAAGTGGTTTTGCCTTGTAAAATTTATCAATTTGTATTGTGAGACTTATCCAAACTAGGGTATGTTAAAACAAGGATACTTGTGATTCTTATTACCACTATCCTGTTATGGCAAAGTTGACAGTTAAGACAAAACTGTGTTTAGCAAGGCTTTGTAGTGTTTCTTAATGAATGCTTGTAAACTCTTTTGAAGATGACTTATTTAGGTGTTACCAATGTCAATGAAAGTTGTATTGAATCTTAGGAGATCATCTTTATGTTGAATGTTAAGGTTGGCAAGTTTGAACCTTTTTAAGGAAGCCTAATAGGCCTAAGGAAGGGTTTGTGATTCAGTGAACTTATGGTTGTTTTAGTTGATAAAAATTATGGATTAAGGCCATTTGATACCTTCCAAGAACATTTGAGTAGATAATTTTGATTGGAGGAGAGTTTACCCTATGGTTGCTTTGGAAAACAGGGCTAATTACCCCTCTGTTTAGCATACCAATCAATTTTAAGTGATGAGGTTCAAAAACAAAGGTATGTGCTTTTGGGGTATGTTGAAGAACACCTTAATGGGTATCTAAAAAGGTAGTTCTTTTCTAGGTTTGAAGTTGTTCTTTCAAGATATGTCGAAAAGTCTCTATTTGGAGGGCTATTAGCATTTGGTGCAACCAATAAGGGAATGGTCAAGAATTGAAGGGGCATACTTTGGTAAGGGATTAGTTTGGTTGTGTTTGGGTCCTTGAGGTGTAAGGAGGCTTGTGGTAACCTTGTGAGGTTAGAGAAGCTAGAAACCCAAGTTGTGCCCTTAAAGAAGGAAGTTGCCTTGAGAAGGTTGCTTGTGAAAATTGTAGAAGTTTCTTATTTGAACCCATTTTTGTGAAATATGCCTCCATTAGATTGAGTATGAACCCTTTCTCTGCATCAAAAAATTTGAAATTTTTTAAAAAATTGGAATTTTAGGCTTGCATTTTAGCATAATTTGAATTATTTGGCATTCAATCTCATTAAATTTCTATCATTTTCATTAGATCTAATTTAATTTGTAGAAATTCATCATTTAGGTGACTAATATTACTGCTATAACCTGCTACATCTCTTAAAAATCTATACAACACCCTTTTTACTAGGCCTTTGCATTGAAAATTTGCAAAAATTACATATTTTGGCTATATTTTCACTAGGGTTTGACTTAGATTGGCACTATTAGCATGTTGTGATGAATTTTATGGATTTATGTGATTTATATTACTGTTATAATCTTCTTCCCATCCTAAAAATCTTTACAACACCCTTTCTACTAGGTCTTAGCATGGAAAATTGTTGAAAAATTGCATATTTTATCAAATTTTCTCTAGGTTTTGACTTGTCATCACTCTAGGGTTGCATCAAAAGAATGTTTTGAAAGATATTTTTGAATCATTGGACTGTTATTAGGCATATTATTTTCTATCCCTCTTTAAATTTTTCACAACACCTTTTCTCTTAGTGATTTGCAGTGAAAAAAGATGAAAAATCAAGCATTTTAGGTCATTTTCATACACACTTTTGCACTTTTTCTTGCATAAGAGTTGAACACCTTTTGAAATCTGATTTGGCATTCATTTGAAAACATATATCATGGATACATCTTTGGAAGCTCTATTTACATACATCATAGACATGGTTCATTTCTCTAAATTTACTCATGAATATCCTCAAGTCTTGGAACAAATAGCATACATTCATGATATTGGTCTCTCTATGTTCTCCACATATGAAATCCTTTGTTATATATCTGATTTTAATAGCTTCACAAATCTCATGGGAATATATCCTTCGATATTAGATGATCTCACTAAATTCATGATCAATAATATATATAGTAGTGATGACCTCAAGATGTTAAAGATGAAGCCTTAGATGACTTTATGGAACATTTCACTACAACACCTATTGCTAAAACATGTGATGATAACTTTGGTTTACCTTATCATCCCTCTCCCAAAGTTTTTCCTCCTCATGAGGACACTTTGATGCAAGAGGATGATTTCATTGACACATCTCTTAACATCATACCACCACTTTCCCATTCCATTGCTATCCCTAGCCATGATGAAACATTAGTGAATGAGGAGCTCCCTTTAACAAAGAACATTCCATGGATAGACAATGAACAATCATTTAACAAAAATAAAAATCCTACCCTAGTACATGAAACCTCTATGGATCATCCCACCAACCTTCTTCCTTTAGTTGATTGTTCACACACCTTGGATATCACTAAGGAAGAGAAAACCCTTAATCTCCCTCCTTTGATTACATATCCAAGTCATTTAGACATCAATAAGGATTTAAAAACATTTATTACCTCTCCTCACAACACCTTACCTTCCCCTCATTCCTATGCTCTTTCTTCAAAAGATGTAGTACTAATGGATGAGGAAAGGTCTCTCACATTAAATCCCTCAAGGATGGATATTGAGATCACTCAAAACAAATCACTTCTTCCACCTCCTAAGAGGATAGTCAATAGGTGTACTAATGAACTTCAACAAGAAAAAAATCCACCTAACATTAAGTCAAACCAAGAAGCGTTTAAGAATGAACAAAAGAATAATGACAAAGACTTTGCTATTGTACCTTATCTACCTCTTTTTTCTAACATTCAAGATTAGGAAGAGAATGATTTGATTGTTGACAATATCTAGCATGAATCTCTGTACAGGTAAGTATTTCTAACCCTTTATCTCTATAGTGTGTTTCCCCCATGATGTGTTATGTGTTGTTTAGGCCTCCTAGGATGACCCTTGATACTCTCATAAGGTCAGGGATACTAGGAGACTGCCTCTATTGTGACCCTTCTTCTATTTATATCATCATTCTTCTATATTGCTTCTCCTCTATTTTCATTGTTGTGTGTTGTGTCTTATGGACATAGCATTAAGGTTGGTGACTTGGGGGCACCCTCCTATGTGACTATCCCTAAGACATTTATTTATCTTCTCTTGCTGCATTGTTTTCCTTCTTCTTGTGGTTCTATCTAACGAGCGGATGATGAAAAAAATATTATATTGATGTGGACCTAGTGTCCCTTTAGTGACTAATAAAAAAATGGACCTAGTCCATACATGATGGTGGGGTTGTTATATATTATCCGACGCTTGGCTAGTGGAATCACTCTATGTGATCTTGATGTTGTCTTATTGCACTTACAAAAAATAACAATACTGCTGCTATGTGCACTTTGTCTATCTTGAATCTTGCATTCCTCAGTTCTTTATGTATTGTTGTTTATCATGATTATATGGACACTAACGCTTTTCTTGTAGGAATGTGTTTGTGGGAACATTTGGCGATCATAAAGTCAATATCACCTCCGGGGGGGCATGGGCTTGGTGAGAGCTTATGTTCCCTTATGTGTTTTCTTCTTACCTTAACACACTTGATATCGGTACATGACTTCAACCACCTTAAGGTGGGGCCATATATAAGGTAACTTGTCTATTAAAGATGTTAGAAATGTGTGTTTGTGAATCTTGAATCTACTGCAATCACTTAAGCCCTCTGCTGAGGTGAGATATCATGCATATCCTTTTTCTCTTAAGCCCTCTGTGTGAGGCGGGGATTGTGCATTTCTCAAGGAGAGTGCACAATCCTATCATTTTCAAAAGTCCTTTGCGGAGGTGGGGAACGATTCTATGACTAACCTAACCCTTAAGCATGTCTTTGACAATTGTTGTGGCGAAGCACAATCATCAAAAGGTTCCTATAATGTACCTGAGATGGTGATGAACCTAGAAATAGGTACACTCCATCGCTTGTCTACTATTTTTTCTCCGTGTCCTCTATGTGTGTGTATGGCATGTTTGTTCCCAACCATATTCTAAAGACCAGTGGTGATGAGTCCCTCCTATGCTTTGGGATTTTTTTTGCATGCTTATTTTGTATGGTGTGTTTGTTCACAAATGCAATCTAAAGATTGGTGGTGATGAGTCCCTCTTGTACTTTGAGATTTTTTTTGCGTGTTTGTTGGCCCATGTGCAGTCTAAAGACTGGTGGCAATGAGTCCCTCCTGCATGTTGGGTTGTGTGTTTACTTTCTTGTACTTGCATTCTGCATTTCATATATGAGAAAAAGAAAAAGAAAATAATCATTGCATTCACTGTATTCATTGTGTTTTACGTGTATTCAATGCTATCTTCTTCGTGTTTTGCATGACTGTAACTTTCTTCTCTGTGTTTTGCATGCCTGTTATTGTCTTCAATATTTTTGGCATGTCTTCTTCATGTTTGGCATGTTTTCTATGTTTGTTAACTGTACTTTAATGCATGTATTAGCCTTGCACTTATACATACATTAAAGTGGGGGCTAAATGTTATGTCAAAAAAAGTAACCTTGGAGGCTTTTTCCTATTAAGGTATAGCTCCTGAGTCCTATAATTACATTTAGAGCATCTTGCATGTTATTTTTGACTCTCGATGAGAAAACCCTTGGGTCTTGTAACAAATAGGACCTAGGGGGCTGTACTTTGATGAATCCTGAGAAAAAAATGGTAGGGTGGATTTGGGCACTAGCACCCTAGTCTAGACCTATTTGGGTCTACCCTAATTTCAAATGTCGGTTTAGTGACCATTAATTAGGTCCTATGTCGACAACTAAAGTTTGAATTACAAAATTCTTATCAAGAATCTTTGTAGTTGCATGTATAAGCATAATTAGGTTTCATTTGCAAACTAGATGGAAACTAGATAACATTTTGGATTAACAAGATTTTGTGAAAGTGATTCAAGGCATTCATTGTGTTGCAGAGTAGTACTTTGTTTTGTTATTGTGTTTGTATTTGTAGATTTGATAGCCATCTCCCCATGGCATGAAGAGCATCTTCCTCCCTTGACATTTTCACTACAAGGTGATATCTATAGTGTTTTCAATCATTTATCATTTGGATTTTTGCCTCTATCCTATCAGGATATGCACTCTCATCTAACAACGGTGTTTAGAAGACTTGAATGTCTCTCCAGGGCTTGACCGAGGCAAGCCTCTAAACACCACAATCCCCTCCCACACTCCTGATTGTAGGTTACATGTGTCAAGTCCTATGGACTGGAGTTGCAGGAAGGAGTAGCAAACATAGAGGATTCAAGATCTGAAAAGAAGTAGGACATTGGTGCTTTTCCTTGACTAGGGCACTAGTCCCAGTGTCCTTCGCAATGGAATTTCTAGAAACTAAAGTTGTAATGTAGATCAGTGTTGGAAGGAGATCAAGATCCCACAAAGAAACATGTACCTTGGGCTTGGACACAAGTCCCCATGTCCCCTACTCCACCTTCTAAACTTCAAAAAATAGTATGTTAAAGATCTTTCTCCTTCACCTTGTCCTAAGAGGATTTGTCGTTTCATCAATTTGCTTATTGTTTTACATAATTAGGGTTTCTAAGCATAATTGAACATTAGATAGAGACATTTTTTGATACATCCAAGAGTCCACAGCTTCCCAAGTGGTTGCCTAACACGATAGGTGATTGTTCTCGCTTAGTGGAGATTCAACTCAGTTGATAAGCCCTTGGAATGTTTATTGGGAAAGGAGGATTGCACACAAACAACTAACAACCATCACCCTCATTTTCCAATCCAAAACAATAGTCTGAGTAGTTTGTTTAGCTTCTTAAAAACTATTGGTTAGGCTAGCCAATCATTGGTTTACCACCTCCCTCAGCTGTATTATTTGGTCCTTGATCTGGTCCCTTTGATCCTGGGGCTGTTAGTGTTGATTATTTAATATCTCCACCTGTGCTCTTATCATGCCATCCTTATTTGCTAGAGGTTCATTTTGTGCTGCCACATTTGTGATCTAAATCTCTAAAACATCCATTTGATATTTTATTGCTTTTGTTGACTATGTCCATTTTAAACAAAATTGGTATAATATATTAGCCTCTGCAATACTTTGCTATATATTCTTTAGTTGTACTTCCATCTGAGTGTGTGCCTTGGTAAACTTACTAGTCATTTTTGCCAGTCTTTTCTTATTCAACTGCTCAATGACCTTCTCCAACTAGCTAGAGTACTCATTGAACCCTTGTGTTAGTTGTTTCAACTACTCTGACAGGGGTAAGGTAGTATCTCTCAGTGTCTCTACATCTCCTTGGGGAATGTGTCCACCACATCCTATAGGAGTTCACTTCCTTCCACATGTTGCTTCAAGAATTCTTCTCTAGTAGAGGAATAAAAGATGTCTCCTAATTGTAGCTTTTGTAGTGGAGATATACCAACAAGGTTTATTTGGCCCTCTACCACCTATAACTATGGCAACTTTGGGGTCACAATGGGCATTATTTATAATTTCTGCTCCAAAAATTCCTTGATTGATTCAATTAAAGATGATGGGGCCTCTAGAATATTAGTTTGTTTTGATTCCCTTTCTTCCTTTGTGTCCTCTCTTCCATCTTCTTTATTCTCTAGGTTCTTGTTTGTTGTTATGTGTTCTTCTCCTCCACCCTTGTGTTCTTAGGAGGAGGGACTCCTTGTGTCAAAGCTCATGGCAAGTTGTCCCCTACACTATTCTCTCCTCCTACTGGCATCTCATTGTTATGTGGAGGTGAAGGTGCTGACTGTTGTTGTTGCTCTTTGATCGCCTCATATATCTTCATTGTGACTTCTTCTGTCTCTTTTTCTATTTTCTCTTTTTCCTGTTTATTTCAGCCCATAAGGGTGTCTACCCTTTGTTTTCTTCTCATCTCCATGGCCTATTGTTATATCAGCTAATTTTTTCCCTCTAATGATAATGTGCCACTAAGTCTATTGATGGCATTTTGCCTTATTTCTTCCTCCAATTGGAGTGTTTTATTTCTCCTTTCCCTTAATTCTTCTATTAGGCTCTCCGAGAATCCTTCCATTGTTTCATCTAATGTTTTATTCTTGTCCCTCATGTATTGTATCATAGCAATTACTATCATTTTTTTATTCTCTCTATATGAATCCTCATAGAAAAGAGCAATTTCTCTCAACATACCTATATTTTCCATTGCATTGATTAGTGCCTCAAGGTTATATAGCTCTTGTGTCGATTCCTCTGATGCTTGTTCCACTAGTTTTTCCTCTAGTTTCTGTTGTCCCTTCTTTCTTTTCCTCAAATTTGATTCCCGCTCCTCTCCTTCTTCATTTGGCTTAATCTCCTTTGGGATGTCTTGAGCTTTCTTCTTTTTTTCTTGTTGTCTCTATTAGGGAGCCTCCTTCTTTATCTTCTTCTTCATTCTGGATACTACTTCTATTGCTTCTCTCCCTCTAGATGATATAGTAGAGGTTGATGGTGTCTGTGGTGTTGTCCTCTTTGATCTCCTTACTACTTGAGTCTCTTTGGTAGGTAGGGGAGCTGATGTGGATGGCTTTGGGGTTGATGTAGTTCCTTTTTTTGGATCTCTCCACTATTTATGCAAGTTCTTTTTGTTCTTTTCTAGATGTTACTCTAGATGCTTCTTATGTTGTTTGTCCATAACTTTTGCATAGGTTCCAAATCTCTCTGCACTTGTATCTTTTATTTTTCTTAGTAGGTGTTTTGCATAAGCATCATCTTCTACTGCAATTATCTCATAGGGTAATTGAGGTGCCCATGTTGTTCTTGGTTCTACTACCTCCATGTATGTAAAATCATTATCCACCAAAAATGTGATATATTTGATGTATTTCCTCACTATTCCATAAGGGATTCTATCCCTTTCCCTCATGTCTTCCTGTAGGGTTTTGAAAAACCCCCAATATGTGGCACTATATGCTTTGGTATTGAAAAATGAAGCTATGTGTCATTTGACCTTTAACCCTACCAATACATTTTGTTGCCATTGCTTCCCCTTATACCCTAATGACTCATTCAAAAAACAAAATGCAAAGAAAATGATTAAAGTGTCATACTAGATGTTATAAGTAGAATCCTTGATATTTTGTAGGTTCTCCATGAGTTGTTGGTGCATCACCTCTTAAAGGTGAAAATCCTTGCTAGGCTGAACCCTCTCGGTTGGCATAGTAAACTTTGTATACAAATTCCATGGTGACATACTTCACCCCTGGATATGTGATATCCTTTACATGTATATTTCTCCCATCTATTATCATTCCAATCAACTCCCTCACTTGATCCATTCTGATATCTTTCATTTCTTGTAGAGGCCCTATGACACTCAACCTTGTTACAGCCCTAATGGCCTCCTTTGTTATTATGTAGGGCTCGTCTAGATATATAAACTCATCATGTATTCTACTAAGGATGATCCTTACCCATTCATGGGCATCTGAGAAGTTGGAAAAATTTCTCCATATGTCCAATTTCTTTGCTAGAATGCTTTCATATTCTAGTAAATACCATGTACCTCCCAACAGTGCATGTCCCTCAGCTCTTCAAGTTTTGTGTGGTTGATCTCTACCAAAGTATTATGAATATATTTTATCGCATCCTCTGTATACACCACATCTACTAGCACATTCGAGAATGCACCATCTGGATCCACCTCTAGGGATTTCTAGGGATATTTCTTGATTTTCAGTCATAGCTTGTGAGTGATGTCGATTAGCTCAATAGTCACCATTGTGTATTTGTTGGTTTCCTGTGTGCTTCTTCTCTTCATTTTTGAATTCTCCACTTGTTTCTTCTCTTAGAGCTCTGATTTTGCCAAATTATGAATGCAGAGTGAGGTTCCTTTAGTTATATTGGGGTTAAATACCTTTTTGTTTTCCCCTAATTTTTCCTGCCTATATTTCTTTTTCTTTTTCTTCATTACTTTATTCCTTTTGTTAAATGACTTAAGTTTTTCTCCTTATTAGTGGCTAGGCTTTGATATAGCATGTTGTCATGGTGGAATCTTTCTACAATTAATTTCTTTCTTTCAGAGATGGATGATCTGATGATTTGATATACTAAGCAACCTCTCTCCAAAGTTTTCCTTGTGTTAGTTTTTCCTTTATTCTTCTTCTTTAGTTGTGACTATTCTGTGTGTATTTCTTGTAACCTAGTCATCTTGGTATGTTGACTTCTTTGTTTCTTTTCTACCACTTGTTGAGCGTTTTGAGATATAAGCTTCTTGTTTATCCCTAATGTGTATCCATTGATGTGCAATGAGTTTTCATGATATGCAAAGAATTGCGATGTGTTTTCCTTTCCATTCCTGATCATGCATATGCTCTGGTAGCCCAACATTTTCCTTGTTTTGAGTTCTAGTTCTTCTCTCAACCAATATTCTGAAACCTCCTCACTATCTGTACTATAGTGATCATCCTCTATCTCCACTTCTCCCTCAGGATTAGGATCTTCTATTGTCTCCTCTGCATCTAGCCTTGTGATTGTCTATAGGTTCTTGGCATCCTTATCATTGTATTCCTCTTGATTGGTTTCTTGGTGCAGTCATGGTAGGAGGATCCAAAGAATGAACTATCTGAACCATGCAGCTAGAGTAAATACAATGGAAAAAACACAAATATAGAACATAATGGAAGATTAATATACTCAATATATCAAAGAATTACAATGCTCATATGTTGGCAACATGTGGGCTATAATCAAAGGGTGCAACAACCTACTTTCTAGGTTACAACAGATATGCAAGATATGGTATTGAAGTACCTTTTGGAAAGAAGTCTAATATCTATCTTATGAAATCTATTAATTGACTTCCTAATACATCTAAGAGATCTATATATATCATCTTTAAGCTCAAAGAATCCTCTGTGTTAGCCAAAAGAGGTTACAAACTCCAATGAATGATGTATCGTGTAGAAACATGTACGTTGACCTACAACACATGGCATTGTTCCACAAATCAATGAAACTTGGTGCAAACCTCAAGGAAGGTCTATCTAGTCCTTATGTACTGTCTATGATGTTTCATTAGTCTCTACAAGTCATGGAAGTGCTCAACAAACCTTCTCCTCTCAACTGTCTACCTGAATGCTTTACTCTGTAAAAACTGATGATCTTCTTGTTATGTTAGAAAATGTCTCCTTGGGGGCTTTTCCCTCCTAAGGTTTATCTTGTGGGTCCTTTAGAATGCATTTAGGTCATCTTGCATGTTAATGATGACTTCCAATGAAGAAACCACTAAGTTTTATGACAAATGGGACCTAGGGGATGTGCTTATCATGAATCCTGCCTACAATAGGTGGGAGGACTTGGGCACCTGCGCCCTAGTCTTGCCCTATTTTAGGTTAGGGCCTATTTTTCATGTGTTGAATATATGACTGTTATTAGGTCCTATGCCGACACCTCAAGTTTGAGTTATGAATTTCTTGGCAGGAAGTTGTTTAGTTGCATATATAAGCATGTTTAGGCTTTGATTTGTAAACTAGATGACACTTTCGATCTATGAGTTTACGTAAAAAATGATTCAAGGCTTTCATTGTGGCAAGAGCAGAGCATTGTTATTGTGTTTGTGATTGTAGATTTGATTCCATTTCCTCATGGCATGAAGAGCATCTTCCTTCCATGAGATCTACACTACAAGGTGACATTTATTGTGTTTTCAATCATTTATCATTTGGATTTTGCCTCTATCACATAGGGATATGCACTCTTTATTTGACAATGGTGTTCAGAAGACTTGAATGTCTCTCTGAGGCTTGACTGAGGCATACCCACAAGAAGTTGGGTCCACATAGAGGGGAAGTCGTGGGAAAAAAAATCCTGACAGAAATGGGTACCTATTTTAAAAGAAATGGACACCCATTTAGGAATGGGTGCCCGAGCCTAAACGGGTACCTACTTAGGAATGGGTAACCATTTAGAAATGAGTGCTCAAGCCTAAACGGGTACCCATTTAGGAACAGGTACCCATTTCTATATAGCTATTTGAATTTGCAAAAATCATTGCACGCTTTTTTTCCCACACAAAAGGAATGGGTACCCATTTTAGAATGGGTACCCATTCTTAAAATCATAGGCTTAGGAATGGCATGGTAAGCCAACCCCTTGGCTTGGACCTACAAGTACAAGTCTATGTTTAGATCAAGAGAAAAGACCAGCTTTACCAATATGGTTGACAATGTTTTTTTCTAAATTTTTTTACAAAATTCATAACATGTGCCTATTTTAGAATGGGTACCTGTTCCTAAAAGCATAGGCTCAGGAATGTCATGGTAAGCCAACCCCTTGCCTTGGACCTACAAGTACAAGTCTATGTTCAGATCAAGAGAAAAGACCAACTTTACCAATATAACTGACGATGTTTTTTCTAATTTTTTTTACAAAATTAAAACTCATTACAAACGATGATGTGTAGTTTTCAAATATGTATTTTCTATTCATTTGATTTGTTTTTCTATTTATTAATTAATTTATGAGTGTGCTAGGGTTTAGGATTTCAAATATGCAGAAATGAAACTACAACAAACCCTAACTACAATAAAGTACAATGTAGCCTAGAAATCAAATGGAAAATAAATGAAAAATCTAAGGTAACATTGATTAACCTTCATTGTTCTCCTCATCATGCATTGTGTTCTTAGATTTACAAGTTTATGCAACGATCTTGAGAAGCTTGTGTGCGTATGATTAGCAATATTTTGGAGGGTTTGCAAAGAGAGAATTCTAAGAGCATAAGGGATCAAAATGAGGCTGAATGAGGTGTTTTATAGAAGAGAGATTTTGAATGAAGGGCCAGGATTGAGAGTTGTTAGGGCCAAATGGAGGGCTAGGATGAGTTAGGGTTTTCTAAAGTCACTAGAAGACAAAAGACAATTTAAAATTGAGATAAATGGTGAGGTGGGATTTGATTTTTAAATTAAATAAATTAGGTTCATTTATTTAATTTATTTGAAAAGAGGGATTTTGGGCAATTAGGTGGGATATTTAAACAAATGTCTATTTGTTTGAATTAATAGGATGAAAGGGACATTAGGAAAATGAATGATTAAATAAATAATTAATTAAAATCAATTATTTAACCATAGAGGCAAATTAGGAAAAATTAGGAGAATATGGAAGTGATTAGGGTTTCATGATCTAAGGACACTTTTAGGTGTCTAAATTTTGCCCCTCTTTGAGATGATGTGATTTTTGTCGAGCAACATCATTTCAAAGAAGCTAAGGAAATGGATAGAGGAAAAGGATGATGATGGAAAGATAGGATGATGATGCCCCCTTGAGAGGATAGGTGGGTTGGACAACAGCAGGTAGCCTCTTGAAATGAAAGGGATTGGTTGGGGAAGAAAGATAGGAGAATGGATAGAAGAAATGAATGATATGTTGCAATGAAGGAAAAGGAGAGAAGATGCAAGAGAGAGATGGTGGTTGAATGAAAGATTGGCTAGAAGAATGGAAATGAGATCTTGCTTTGATAGATTTTTGAGCTTCTCACTTGTAATTTGTCTGCTGATCATCATAGAACTTATTATGTCAAAGGCCAAGGTGGAAAGTGTTAGGGTTAGCTGGCAGAAGATATCAATTAAATGCAAATAAAGATTAAACAGAGAAATGGAAATACATAAAAATAATAATAGTGAGAGACAAGTTTTAATGTGGTTCACCCAAACTCAGGCTACATCCACCAAACAGAGAGTCTAATATTATTATCCAGTAAATCAAACCGATTACAATCAGCAATCCCTGCAACTCAATACCGCTACAAAATACTACAATACAATATCAAAACCCTAACCCTTAGCCGCTTTTTATCAAGCTTTTTGTCAGTTACAAAATAGGGTTTTCTTATGTCGGTCAATGAAAAAATTAACTCCCGGTGCATTATAAAATAATAAAAAATCGTGTGAGGTTTCGGGGGCATTGCCCCCAAGCCCCCACAAGGGCACTGCCCCTCGACCCCGCCCTGTATCACGACAGGGAACATGCCAGGGGTACTGCCCCTGGACCCTGCAAGGGGCACTGCCCCTTGACCTCGTCTTGGGGGCGCTACCCCCAAACCCCCGCAAGGAGCGCTGCCCCTTGACCCTATAGGAATTTGGGGGGAAACTGCACCGATAAAAGTGGGGTAAATATAACCTCTGAGTCTGATTACGCTCCATATAACAACAATCTCCCACTTGGAGACTGATCAGACTCCACACCATATCATCTCCCACTTGGAGACTGATCATAACACCACTGACCCTGTAGCTCCCACTAGAAATAAGCACCCTGGACTCTGCTATTCTATTTTTGGTTGTTTTTAGTCTAGAAGACCAATCGAAGCTGAAGAGGAGCTCAGCTTCTCCCTTGGTACTGCCTTTGTAAATATATCTGCTGGATTGTCATCTGTATGTATCTTTGCCAGCTATAACTATCCATCATCCAATACCGACCAAATGAAGTGATACCTTAACTATATGTGTTTGGTCTTTGAATGCAAGGCATAATTCTTTGCAAGATGTATGGCACTCTAGCTATCTATAAACAAATAACTGTTAACCTGTTGTGTGCCCAATTCTTTCATGAAAGATTACAGCCATATCATCTCCTTGCTTGCCTCTGTTGCAGCTACATGTTCTACCTCTGTGGTGGATAAAGCAACCACCTTTTGTAACCTGGAAATCCAACTCACCACTATTCCACCTACAGTAAAGACATAACCTGTAGTACTCCACCTAGTATCAATATCTTCTGCCAAATCTAAGTCTACATAACCTGCTAAATCAGTATTAGAGCCCCCAAAATATAAGTGTTTATTAGATGTACCTCTCAAATATTAGAGAATCCATTTTACCGCATTCCAATGCTCTAATCCAAAATTACTCATACCTACTAACGACTCCTATAGCATGTGCAATATCTAGTCTGGTGCATACCATGGCATACTTTAAACTTCCTACAGCTGAAGCATAGGGTACCTTGGACATTTTCTCTTCCTCCTCTTGTGTCTTAGGACACATCTCCTTGGTCAATTTCAAATGACTAGGCAAAGGTGTGCTGACATCTTTTGCATTCTCCATGTGGAATCTCTGCAACACCTTTTCAACATAAGCAACCTGAGATAGAGTTAATTTTCTGTTCTTCCTATCTCTACAAATTTTCAGACCAAGGATTTGTTTTGCTGCCCCCAAATCCTTCATATCAAATGACTATGTTAACTGCTGTTTTAACTCTCTTATGTGATCCATGTTAGACCCAGCTACAAGCATGTCATCAACATATAAACATAAAATAATGTAGCTGTCATTATCCAACATCTTAAAATAAACACAATGGTTAGAATTACACCTGCTGTAGCCTTACTCAGCCATAAAACTGTCAAATTTCAAATACCATTGCCGATGTGCTTGTTTCAGGCCATACAAACTCTTCTTCAATCTGCACACTAGTTTCTCCTTACCTTTGACCTCAAATCCTTAGGGATGTTCCATATATATCTCCTCCTCCAAATCACCATGGAGAAAGGCAGTTTTAACATCTAGCTATTCCAAATGTAAATCTTCAGCAGCCACAATACTTAAAACAGTACGAATAGGAGTCATCTTGACAACCAGAGAAAATATCTCATCAAAATCAATGCCCCTTTTCTATGCAAATCCTTTTACAACTAACCTGGCCTTAAATCTTTTCTTACCTCCATCTTCCTCTTTCAGCCTGTAAACCCATTTATTTGGTAAAACTTTTTGACCTGTAGGTAACTTACATAATTCCCAAGTCTGATTTTTCAGCAAGGAGTCCATTTCTTCTTTCATTGCAAGCTCCCACTGAACCTGTGTATCCACCTACATAGCTTCATCATACCCTTCTGGTTCACTAGCATCTGTTAATAAAATAGAATACAAAGAGGGAGAAAACCTTTCAGGAGGTCTACTTACCCTTGTTGACCATCTAACATTCACTGGAGTTTGTGGTATTTCTGGTTGCTATTGCGGAGCATGAGGAACCACTGGAACATCACTATTTGGAGTATCGTCTAGCACCACATAATCCTTTTCTTTCTTCTCATGCTGCTACAACTGATCTTTGTACAACACCTTCTCATTGAATATAACATCCTTGCTTCTCACAATTTTCTGATTTTCAAAATCCCAAAGCCTATAACCAAATTCATCAATGCCATATCTAACAAAGGTACACCTTTTTGATTTTGCATCCATCTTGGTTCTATTTTCAAAATCTATATGTGCAAATGCTTCATAGCCAAAGGTTTTTAGAAAAGAATAACTCACCTTCTTGCCTGTCCATGCTTCCTCTGGAATACCACAGCCCAAAGGAACTGAAGGACCTCTATTAATTAAATATACAGCAGTGTTGACAGCCTTTGCCCACATGTTTAAAGGCAGCCCAGCATGCAATCTCATGGTCCTTGCACGCTCCATTATTGTCCACTCTATTTTCCTGTGGAGTCCCTAGAACCATTTTCTACCTACGAATTCCATTAAAGGAACAATAATCTTCAAATTTTTTGCTACAATACTCACCGCCATTATCAAATCTGAGATATTTTAATCTTTTACCTGTCTCATTCTCAACCAAGCTTCTCCATTTCTTAAATATTTCAAATACATCAGATTTCTGTCTAAGGAAATAAATCCAGACCTTCCTAGTTGCATCATCTATGAATGTAACATAATACCGAGAGCCACCGAGAGAAGATACCTGAGCTGGTCCCCATACATCTATATGCACAAGCTGCAATTTTTCATTTTTCTTTTGCTTCCCATCCTTGAGAAAAATGACTCTCTTTTGTTTTCTATACACACAACTTTCACAGAAATCCATATTAATACATTTCAGACCTGGTAAAACTTTCTTAGAATGAAGTACCTTCATATCTTTTTCACTCATATGCCACAGTGTTGTCTCAGAACCTGCAGCAACTTCCAGTCTCTTCCTGCAAACCTGTAGCAACTGTTCCTGAACCTGTTTATTTTTTCTCTGTAACAGCTAAAGTAGAAGGAACAGTATGACCTATACAAAGATATAAGGTGCCTACTTTCACACCTTTTGCTACTACTAAGGCACCTTTTGAAACCTTCCAATTTTTATCAGTAAATGTAACAGTGCAACCTTGTTCAGTTAGCTGCCTTGCTGAAATTAAATTCCTACTGAGCCTTGGAACATGCCTTACCTCTTGTAGTAGCCAATGATTCCCATTCTGCAACTTAATCTTGATTTTTCCCTTTCCAACAATCTGACAGGGTTCGTTATCTCCTAAATAAACCAGCCCAAAATCCCCTTGGACATAATCAAGAATATAACTTCTATGGGGCATAGCATGAAATGAGGCCCCTGAATCTAAAACCCATGAATCATCAGCATTATCTAGGGAAAGAATCAAAATGTCATCTTTAGATTTATTACTTACCACATTTCCTTCCTTATTGCCTTCTTGTTTGTCTCCTTCTTTGTTCTTCCGAGACTAGCAATCCTTCTATCCTCTGGTTTGGGATCTTTTGTCCTTTGATTTTTCTTGTGACTTCCCATGACCTCCAGAACCTTTTACTCTCTCCTTTGATCTGCCCCTGCCTTTTGCATTCAAAGCACTGCCTGATTTGGATCCACCTGAGCTTTTCTTATGAATTTCCTCACTCAGAATAACACCAACAACATCATCAAATTTTAGGGTATTTGAATTAGAAATAGAGTTACTAACCACCATTACCAAACTATCCCAGCTTTCAGGCAATGAACATAATATCAAGAGAGCTCTAACTTCATCAAATTTTACATTTACAGAAGTCAATTGACTAACAATTGTATTAAATTCATTTAAATGACCTGTCATAGATCCACCTTCAACCATTTTCAAATTAAACAACTGCTTCATGAGAAATACCTTATTTGAGGCTGAGGGTTTTTCATACAATTTAGCCAAAGCTTTCATCAGACCATTTGTTGTCTTCGCTTCTGTTATATTGAATGCCACCGATAGTGCCAAGCACAACTGAATGGTTCCCAGTGCCTTTCTATCAAGAAGATTCTAATCCTCATCAGACATTGTTACCGGTTTCTTGGCTACTCCTTCCAACGGCCTCCATAAATCCTTTTGATAGAGGTAATCCTCCATCTGTATCTTCCATAACTGATAGTTCTGCCCATTGAATTTATCAACCTTCAATTTACCCTCGTCCACCATTGCTCCCACTCAACCTTGAGACTTTCCTACAGACAATAATCGAACACAACCCGCTCTGATACCACTTGTTAGGGTTAGCCGACAGAAGATATCAATTAAATGCAAATAAAGATTAAACAGAGAAATGGAAATATACAAAAATAATAATAGCGAGAGACAAGTTTTAGCATGGTTCACCCAAACTCAGGCTACATCCACCAAATAGAGAGTCCAATATTATTATCCAGTAAATCAAACTGATTACAATCAGCAATCCCTGCAACTCAATACCACTGCAAAATGCTACAATACAATATCAAAACCCTAACCCTTAGCCGCTTTTTATCAAGCTTTTTGTCAGTTACAAAATAGGGTTTTCTTATGTCGGTCAATGAAAAATTAACTCCTGGTGCATTATAAAATAATAAAAAACTGTGAGGTTTCAGGGGCGTTGCCCTCGAGCCCCCACGGGGGTGCTGCCCCTCGACCCCACCCTATATTGCGACAGGGAATGCGCCAAGGGCACTGCCCTTGGACCTCGCAAGGGGTGCTACCCCTTGACCTCGTCTTGGGGGTGCTGCCCCCAAACCCTCGTAAGGGGTGTTGCCCCTTGACCCTGTAGGAATTTGGGGGGAAATTGCGCCGATAAAAGTGGGGTAAATATAACCTCTGAGTCTGATTAGGCTCCATATAACAATAGAAAGTGTAGTCCCTTGTGAAATAGGCATGTGACAGACAAGGAATGCCTAACTCAGACTAAGTAGCTGTGATACCTTGTCAAAACATGCAATGAGATAGCTGTGAGGTGTACAAGTCCTTATGCAAGGAAGCAGTTATTCTTTTCAATGCATAAGATGTCTTTGATTCACACCCAATGGAATCCCAATCACATGCAAGGCACCAAGTTGCCCTAGTCATTTTGCGAAGGAAAACCACAAACATCAATCAAAGAAAAAGGTCTCACTCTATCCTCACTTCTCTTCATTACTTAGGGACTACCTTGAGAAGCATAAGAACGAGACTGTAAAACAATCACGTAAAATAAGATAGATTAGACAACTAACTAGTTGGAACTTTTGCCAAGTGATATGTGCTTGATTGATTGTGATTAGATGAAGGAGGCCTAGTTTCAGGATAGGAAGCATGTCGTATAAGACTCCTAGTTTGGTTTCGATGATGCTCCTTCCTCTTTAAGGTAAGTGATTGATTGATTGACACTAGTGTTGTTGGCCATGCAAGCAACACTAGGGTTTGATTGATGATGTTAGATAAATGACGCATGTCATATAAGGAACAGAATCACGGTTTCAATGATGCCCCATTCTGTATAAGTGTATGTGATAGTTGATAAGGATAGTTTGATGGAAATTGATTGATTTGGTTGATTTGAATAGCTTGTCTTGTTTGATGTTAGGATTGGTTTGAAGTGCGAAAGGTTGATTGCTTTAGTTTGATTGAAGTGTCCATCTCATGAAGGGACAACTTATTATGATGGTCAAGACTCAACGGGCCCTAAGGGACTGACCTAATGCCTTAGGGGTGCATCAAAGATGGCCTTGCCTACGTGAAAGCTCAAAGGTGATGTAGTTCGACCATGCGAACAAACACTGTTTATTGCTTGGGATTTTGTTGGATATTTGATTTTTTTGTGATATTTGATGATATTTGATGTTTTTGGGATTTTGAAGATATATTGATGTTTTTGGAGTTTTAGAATATTTGATGTTTTTGGTTTTTTGGAAATATTTGATTTTTTAGAGTTTGTGGAATGTTTTGATTTTTTTTTTGGAATTTTTGACATGTTTTGATTTTTTTAATTTTGAAATGTTGTGATTTTTTTGGGATTTTTGAGAATATTTGAATTTTTTTGGATTTTGAAGATATTTGGATGTTTTTAGATTTTTGAAATGTTGCAATTTTTTGAATTTTTGAAATGTTGTATTTTTTTAGATTTTTGACATGTGTTTATTTTTTTGGATTTTTGACATGTTTTGATTTTTTTGTGTTTTTTAAAAATATTTGATTTGTTTGTGTTTTTTGAAAATATTTGATGTTTTTGGATTTTGAAGATATTTGGATGTTTTTGGAGTTTTGGAATATTTGATGTTTTTGGTTTTTTGGAAATATTTTTTTGGAGTTTGTGGAATGTTTTGATTTTTTTTTGGATTTTTGACATGTTTTGATTTTTTTGGATTTTGAAATGTTGTGAACTTTTTGGGATTTTTGAGAATATTTGATGTTTTTGGATTTTGAAGATATTTGGATGTTTTTGGATTTTTGAAATGTTGTGATTTTTTTGGATTTTTTACATGTGTTGATTTTTTGAATTTTTGACATGTTTTTTTTTTTTTTTTGAAAATATTTTTTTTTTTTTGGATTTTGAAGATATTTGGATGTTTTTGGATTTTTTAAATGTTGCGATTCTTTGGATTTTTGAAATGTTGTGAGTTTTTGGATTTTTGACATGTGTTGATTTTCTTGGATTTTTGACATGTCTTGATTTTTTTTGTTTTTTTTGAAAATATTTGATTTTTTTGGATTTTGAAGATATTTGGATGTTTTTAGATTTTTGAAATGTTGCAATTCTTTGGATTTTTGAAATGTTGTGATTTTTTTGGATTTTTGACATGTGTTGATTTTTTTGGATTTTTGACATGTGTTGATTTTTTTGGATTTTTGACATGTTTTGATTTTTTTGTGTTCTTTGAAAATATTTTATTTTTTTGGGTTTTGAAGATATTTGGATGTTTTTGGAGTTTTGGAATATTTGATGTTTTTGGTTTTTTGGAAATATTTGATTTTTTTGGAGTTTGTTGAATGTTTTGATTTTTTTTGGATTTTTGACATGTTTTGATTTTTTTGGATTTTGAAATGTTGTGATTTTTTTGGGATTTTTGAGAATATTTGATGTTTTTGGATTTTGAAGATATTTGGATGTTTTTTGGATTTTTGAAATGTTGCATTTCTTTAGATTTTTGAAATGTTGTGATTTTTTTTTATTTTTGACATGTGTTGATTTTTTTGAATTTTTGACATGTTTTGATATTTTTGTGTTTTTGAAATATTTTGGAATGTCAAGGGATGACAATTTGTGTAGCCTTTGTGCTAGATACCAATGACAAGGGAAAAACCAAGTCTAGGTGCAAGGATGGAGGTAAGATTGCGTGAATGGATAAACAGATAGGCAATAGTGGATGGAAAGGATGTATGTGTAAGAGGGCAAGGATGTGATCTCTGAGGACTATGTCACATAAGAATAACATGCCCCATTATTGGTGTAATTTTTAGGATTTTTCATGACAGAGCTTAGGATGATGGGATGATGATAGGATTGTTTTGAAAGGGATGACGTATATCAAGAGATAACCAAAACATGTGTCAACATTTCTGCCCCCAATCTTTATCAAGATCAAAAGAGGAAAGAAGGATGGATGGACTTAATAGGATAGGTTTATGTATGCTAAGAGAGGATGGAAATGGCATGATATGATAGGAAGGAAATTATAAGGTGGGATGAGACAAGGTGCCCCCAAGTATAATTGACATAGAAGATCAACCTACACATGATGCCTATTTGCCGGGTTTTCATCATGGTACTTATCCAAGGTGCCTATTTACTAGGTTGTCACCATTGGACAAAGGGATTTCTCTTTACTTTTTTTGTTTGTTCTCTTTTCTAACATTTTTTTAAATTTTTTTGACTTGGAATAGGTGGATATGGACGAGAGGGACTCAAGTGTCTAGTGCCATGAAGGGTGATAGTCCCATTGGAGAAAGATGTCATCACATGGACCATGCCAAGTTGTTATGCTCATCGATGTTGGTAAGGGATTGTATGAAAGTGAGATGGATAAGGTCGATAGTGGATTATGATGTGGATTATGTTGGACTTAAGTAGGGAGGATGGATGAAATGTTTATGTAAAACCATCGACCATAGGGAGGTGATAAGGTAGATATGTAGGGTAATGATTGAATGATGGGGTGATGCAAGTGTGAAAAGGAATCATGACCAATGGTTGCACACACCGTGATAAACATGGAAACTTGTGATTAGATGTTGGTGTAGGAAGCAATGATGATGTTTTCTTAGTGGATGGGTGATGTGAGCATTTAGGAACCCACATGGACTTAGTATTTTATGATTGTTACTTTTCATGTGCGATGGAGGAATTTGATATTTTTGAATGGAATGGATGGAAGTGGATGGTTGGGATTTTTGGGATGTGGATGCCTCTTTTGAGTTGCTTGATTTTGCCTAAGTACCCATACCATTTTAGTTTTTGACTTTTCTTTTGGACATATGGGCTTGGATGGATTTTTTATTGTACTGTACTTTGATTCCTTGCATTTGTACCCTAAGGCATTAGGACTGTTAGGATTTTTGGCTTTAGGTGAGGAGGCATCCAAATGTTTGTTTTTGAATCCCATGTGGCAAGTGGAATGAGTGGACGCTTTATGTTCAGATTGTTGGAATTAGGCTAGACAACTGAGAGGGGGGTGAATCAGTTTTTCCAAAACTTTAACACTTGTAGCAATTAATTCTTCTTCTTTACCACTTGAAATAGAATAATGATGTAAACATTAAAGCATGAATCATCAACACATGAGCAAAAACAAAATAAACACACATAACACCAGAATTTTAACCTAGAAACCCAGTTAAGGGAAAACCATGGTGGAGATTAACCCACAAAATTTGTACCTTGTTAAAAGTACTTAGAAGAAAAGAGAAGGCACATGCCTTCGGGCGCACTACCTAGAGCTCACTACTCAAAAGAGGCTCACTGCCTATAGGAGGCCCACTACCTACAAGACTTTATGTTCAACACAAAGAAAATGAACTGAAAAATAGCATCTTCTTCATGCCTGGTTCTATCCCATTGAAGGCTCACTTATTTCTATTCTATCCCCCAAACACTTCTTCTCTATATCTTCATCCTTTATTACTTTTGTTCTTCTGCTTCTCCTCTTCTCTACCCTACCTCTGTACCTTTATTAGGATTTTATCATTTTCACACAAGGATGTCTTTCCACAACTCATCAACAAGTATTTATATGCCTCATCAACCTTGGAATGAACATCAAGGTCAGCTTGACTTAACACGAATCACTATTTTGTTAGCCAACCATAGCTAAGACTTGAATCTTCTTCCAATAACAAACCACACTCCAGATAATTGCTCTTAGATCATCTGTGACACGCTTGAATCATCCGGTTGGCCAAGACTGGGAAGAAGAACACAAGGAAGAAATCTTTAGTAATGAGCTCAATCTTCAATGTGGACCTCCAACACAGTAGTCACATGATCTATACACCTCCACAAGCACACTGAATTCAACAAAAAACATCCACACTACTCCAAATCATCAGAATAACTTGCATCTTCATCTAGAACCTTAAGAACACTATCTTCTATGACTGTCAACTTAGAAAGATTGCTTATGGACCTCCAAACCACAAACCACTTGAGTTGATGATACACACTGACTTCCTAAACATGCCTCTAGATCCACAGATCATAATATTTCAATGCAGTGCAATCCAAACCAATTTATTGTCACTTTGTCTCTTCTGAACACAACAAAACCCAATTTTACTCAGATGGCCATAACTTCTTCAAATCTTCATGTGGACCTCTCAAATATTAGCTGGAGCTACTTCAAACAATCCTCTACACAACCATATGGTCTGCATACATTGATCTTCATTAATTTTCTCAATATCCTCAACATTCCAGTCTTCTAAACATGCAACAAAATAGGATACAGTTGACACTAATAGCAATAGAGATATGTTGACATCGATGACAACACTGATTAAGAACATATTTGCAACAATCTCCCCCTTTTGTCATTGATGGAAACATATGATGTGAAAAATTGATTCAACCATCAAGACAAGAACTACTGCCCCTTTCTCTTATCACTTTTGCAACTACTTTCTTCACTACTCTCCCTTTAATCGGCAACTAGTTACTAGTTTTTCACATGACTTCTCTCCCCCTTTGACATCAATGGCAAAGGGAACATATTTGTAATCTTTTCTCCCCCTTTTTGTTTTAGACTAATCTCCAAAATGCATACTAACTACTCCTCCTGAGTGGTTTCTCCTGAACATGAATCTAGATCACAAGATATGACTGTGAATTCTACTAGACTAATACACCTTGGTGCATCTTAGTTCTAAACAAGAGGGGTAATAACCCCTAACTTCTCTTTGAGATACTCAAAAGTATCCTTAGGTAGAGGCTTGGTGAATATATCTGCAATCTAATCCTTTGAAGAAACAAACTCCATTTTGACTTCATTCTCACTTACTTTTTCTCTCAAGAAATGAAACTTGATGGATATGTGTTGTTGGCAAGAGACCCAGTGTATCTTCATGAGTGTTGTCATTGATGGCAACAAAACTCATCCCACCCATCCGCAGGACATGGTGTGCCTATACCAGAAGTTAGATTGAAGAGTGTTGTGGTCCAGTAAGCAAGAACAAAGCATGTGGCAAGGTCTGACAAACAGGTCCGGATCACTTAGAAGAAGTATCTTAGTAAAGTGCAGACTTGGGGAAGTCAAGAGGTGTACCTTGACTAATACATTCCAGAGATTGAGCCTCCGGTGATGAAAGAGTAAATAGATATGAGCATCTAAGTATTGAGTTACTATTTGGTAGAGTAGACTATGAAAGACCTAACTGGTAGAGCATCAAACCTTAATTCGGATGAGATATTGATGGTGATCAAGCTTCTTGAGGTATCATTCATGATTGGATGACATGATTGATGACTTCTATAAGCATCTCCTTGGTATGCATCACTTGGTATGCAAGGATTCAGCCAACAGATCAGAGTTTGGGAAAATACTGAGTATTCCGGATGTTGACTAAGAAAGTGGATGAAATCCTTTATGCAGATTTATATACCAGATGGATTTAGGTGTGAAGGTGTGTGTGGTGTGTGGAAGTCTGTGCAAAGAAAAATAGAGAATTATTTTAGAAGCAGTAATACAAGTTTGGAATGTGACTGGACAATAACACCAAAGAAGAGGAAGAATGAAGTGTAGCAGATCAGTGTATTGAGCCTAACCAGAACTGAACCTTAGCATGTGTGGATGTTTCTCATTAGTTCAAGTATCTTGTCACTTTGTATCTTGTAGACAGTGAGTCTCTTGTAGGCAGTGAGCCTCTTGTGAGTAGTGTAATAGGGTAGTGAGACCTAATTGGCAAGTGCCATTCTTGTATTTCTATTCTTCTAAAAGAGAATACATTCTTGGGTTAGTCACCCCATGGTTTTTCCCTTAACAGGGTTTTCCATATCAAAATCATTGTGTCATGTGTATTGTTGTTCTCTCTGTTTTCATGATTATATTTGCTTATATGATTTGATGTTGCACTAATTGCTAAAGAAGATCAGAAAGTTAAAGTAATTAAGATAATTGATTCACCCCCCCTCTCAGTTATCAACAATTGGTATCAGAGCTAAGTTCCTCCAAACAGAGCCTAACAGCTTGAGGAAGATCTGGGAATTCAAATGGATGCGTATGGTATGAGGGAACAACTTTAGTCTGCCCTAGATGATCTGGAGCAATCTAACTCCAAAGTCAATGAATTAAAGGAAAGACTCAAATAGGCCGATGATTTCATAAATGAACCAAAAGGGAAACTGAGTATCTCTATAAAAAAGAGAAAGGATCTACTTCAACAATTCACAAGTCAAGGTGAAGCCAATGATACAAATGAAGATCTGAAGGAGAAAACCAATCTATGTGAAAAGTTATCAAAAGAGGTCATTATGGTAAGACATGAAATGGAATTAGGAGTTATGAAATTCACCCAAGAAATTGAAGAGAAAAGGAAAACTGAAGATGATTTAAAACAATCTCTCAAAGAAAAGTTAGAAGACTGCCACAATATGGATAGAATAATCAGGCACTTAGAATTTGATCTTGAAGAAGCTAGAGATAATGAAGAATGACTTGAGAATCAGATTGTCACTCTAAAAAGGGATCTTCAAATAGCAAATGAATACAAAGAGTAATTCAAGATAAGCTCTGCTTAGCTTGAAGTTGTTCTTGAAAGCCAAAAGAGGGTAGATGACAAACAAGGATTGGGGTATGAGAAAGGTGAAAGCTCCGGATCCGGTCAGAAGAACTCTAGATTAGGAAATCTAAGGAACAAGCCTAGAAGACCTCTGGTAAGGCAACCTAATGCTCAAAGATATCCATCCTTCAATGGATACTGCCACAACTACAATAACTTTGGTCATAAAGCAAATCAGTGTAGAAGAAGAATGAATCAGACTAATTCATCCTTCTCCAGATAGTGTTTCAATTCCAAAAGGTATGGTCACAAATCTCATGAATGGAGAAGTTTGCAAATGAACAATTCATTCAATGGAAGATGCTTTGCATGTAATAGAATGGGACATATGGCTAATCAATGTAGAACAAGAGGATATCAGTCAAATATGCAAAGAAATAGTGTTTGCTACAATTGCAATAGATCCAGTCATATTGCCAAATTATGCAGAAGTAAGAATCAGGACAAAAGGGGTCTGGTGCATCATAATCAAAACCAAGACAAAGGAAAAGAAAAAGTGAATGCAGATGAAATTTAAAGGGAGATGAACAAGATTTGGGTGAAGAGGAGTACATAAAATGTTGAGGATGGATCCACACCAGAATCTAGTGCTGATATTCCTTCCAGAAACTGAATAGATGAGCTCTGGCTCAGGGGGAGTCACAAAGGAAAACTATTTCCCCTAGCCAGTCAATTGGTGCCTGAAATTGGCACATGACAAGTGGTGGATTGAAAGACATCTCAGAGAAACATCTAAATAAGTTTTGGTAAAGATATGAAAGATCTGCAAGAAGTTTAGAAGAGGTTAATCTTCTAAAGACTGATCCAGTTTTACATTCATCCTGTAAGAAGCAGGTCTTTGCAGTTAGATCCGGTATGATTCAAAATTGAGGAATCTTGATCTACAGATAGATTAAATGATTGAGGAAAGAAAGATAGATTGCCAATAATCACCAAGAATAACTCGAAGTATATCTTAGTGATCTAGAAAAAGATCTTTCTTAGAACAAGGAGAACAAGGCAACCGAAATGACTTGAGTTGCACATTTATTGCAATGTGAAATTAGGGTTTGCTCAGTAATAAAAGGGTTCATTTGCTCTTCATTTACACATTTGCATTAGTGAAATAGACAAGAAGAGCTCTGCAAACAAACTTGCCTCATCTCTCTCAAGGATCAATCACAGAATTCAAATCAGCTGGTGATCTCTTCAGCTCATTCTGTTAACCCTAAAAGTGTAAAAGGTATTTGTTGTGATGTTCACAACACGCCCCATTATTGCTCCTTAGCAAAATGGGGACCCCTGCTATCGCTTTGCTTTTTGTTTCTGCTTGTGTTTGTCTGCTTTCTGGCGGTTTGGTAAAAATGAGTCAGGTGCATCATCATCATGAAGGTCAGGATGAGGTAGGTCATCATCATGAGGTCAGTTTGTCAAAGTTCATATTTTGTTTCTGTGACCTCATATTTAGAAAGAGCTTGAAATTCTAGGCAGGTTTGCCTTTTACATCACCCTAAAATTCGTCCATATGAGAAAGTTATGACAAGTCAAAGGTCTGGTCAAACATGATTTTAGGAGGGTCATATTTCATAACAACGAGCATCATGATATTTTTACATCACCTGATATTATAATATCATGTTGATATTATAATATCACCCTGCTTAGAAAATCCACCATCTGCATATTTGCATGCGCATGTCAAAATCCTATCAGAGGGTCATCATCCTGATCTTTCAAGGGAGGATCATATTTGCTGATATTCGCTAATATGATGATGACGTCATCATATCCTCCTGATCTCCTTTTTTATATGATCATGATGATCACCCTATCTTTTAAGGGGGGGTAATACTCTCAGCAGCATGATCATATTTTAAATATCACCCTAGCGCTAACCTGATGATGGCCTCAACTCATCCTCATGCTCCTAAGGCGGAACATGATGGTTACCTCATCATGATATTCGATGAGGAGGATCATATTCCTAATGTAACCCGACATTTCATAAAGTCCTCCTGCCGAGAAATATGACCTTTTGCAAATATCCTGATGACGTCATCCTAACCTGATAAATGAAGAAGCAAATATTAGGATGACATCATCATCACATTTCCCTTCGGCAGGATATTTTCCAAAACATGATCTGGTTCGCGAATATGATGATGACGTCATATTCTAAGTTCAACAAAAGCCCCGGATATCCTGATGATCATCATCATCTTGATCTTTCGAGAGGGTTACCTTGGCTGCAAAGGGGTCATATTACATTCACCACCTGATCATGCTCCTTAGGTGACCCGATATTACATTTATCCCCTGATCTTAACTAAATATGATGATGACGTCATCATTTGCATTTTAATGAAGCCCAGATATGACGATGACATCACCATCATATTCCTTTCCTCAGCAGCAGGATCATATTTCATATCCTCCTATTTTCCTTCGACATGATGATGATGATGATGTCATTCTTTTCCCCAATATACAGAAGCGAAACATCCTGATGACGTCATCTGGACCTTCGGAAGGGGGAGCATCATTTTTCCAAAATATCATGCAGATGAAAGTTTTAAGTCTTGCTATCAGCAGTATGTGAAATTGTCACCCCGAGGGGGGTATCTCTCACCGATGAGGAAGAATACAAGCCACTAGGGCTATATCGGCATAACTCTCGCTGATGGAGGATGAGCGAAATAAAAGGCCATCGGCCAAATAATGAATATCGGCCATACATTTTTTAGACACGCTGATGGCGGTTCTCACGCCGATGGCAGAAAACAAAGGAAAAGGGCATCGGCCCAACGGAGAACATCGGCAAAGGAATTTTGGGGCCCGCCGATGGCGATAGTCACGCCGATGGGCGGGAATGTACATAGCGGTAGAGTTTTAAAACGTTTTTTGGCGCCCGTGGCATTTTCCCGGTCAGCGATAGTTGACCCGATGAGTTTTGAGCAGTCTGTATGCGTTTTGAACGCGTTTTAAGAGTATTTTGGACCTGATTTCCACAATTTTGCATAGTCACCATGATTTAAACGATTATTTTAATTTCCTACTGTTTATGTGATAAATGAAATACTTATTGCTTGTCTTGTCTTGTAGGCTTGCAGTTGAGGAAGCAGCTGGAACTTGATCACAGTGACATCATGGAGGAAGAAAATCCAATCTCAGGAGTAGGAAGATAAAGATGAAGTGCGAAGAAGTCAAGGCCATTCAAATAAAGGACAAAGTTGCAGCTGAGGGTATTACTACAACAGACAAACAAAAGTTATTGCCAAGCTGTCGGAACTTCTCAGAAGGGGCAATATTTCGCCCAGATTTGACACTGCTCAGAGATATTTTGAAGAGCTGGTTCACCTGTATTTATTGCTGTAACCAGGGGTTCAGTTAGGTTTCTGCTGTAGTGAGGACAATCAGAATGTCTTTATATTGTGCCTCTCTACACTGTAATACTTTACAACAGGGGCTACAACAGGGATTTTTCTTTTAGAAGCACACAGCGAGTTAGCTTAGCATAGTTTAGAGGTAGAAGAAGGAGGTCACCTGTTTGTTTGCAGTAAAGTGCGCGTGGAATGTCTGGCTGCCTTACTGTATCTGTAAAGCTTGTAAGTTCCCTGTAGTATGATCAATGAAACTAAGAGTCATTCCTACATTGTAAATCATGTATGACTATTCGTTTCTAATACAATAGAATCTGGAGTTCTGCATCTATCTTCTGAGTGTTCTCCTGCTCTTCTTTGTGTTTTGAAATATTTTCTTTGAGAGCTTGCAATTTTAAATGTATGTTTGTGAAAATGCTCAAAACTTGCATTTAAGGTTTTTACTGTGGATTTGATCAAATTACTGTGGTATTTACATAGTGCATAACAGAAACAATTAGATCCTTCGGTAGATTAAATGAGGTATAGATTAGATTTTCCTAACTTTTCCCAACCCATCTGAAATATTTAGCTAAAACGTAGAAATCTAAAGGAAATTGTCTCAAATTTGAAGAAGCATGCATAACAGAGTTAAGAGTAGACAGTTTTCATAAGTGCATGAAGGAGAAAGCTGCAATAATTCAAGAAAACCATCTAAAACTTACAGCACAGTAACACTTTTATGAAAAGGAATGAAAAGTATTGACATATCTCATGATCTTTTTGCATATTCTTAGTCCAGTAAACCACCAAACAAACCTAAACTACGTAAGGCCCCTTGAACATTACAGCTTCACATTGACCATCTGAACTTGACCAACCGAACCATTGTAGACTTGGAATTAGTTGAATCTCAAATGATTCCTTCTTATCTTTCAAGTATAGTTTCAGTTCATTATATGTGAATTTTAACTTATTGTTATGATTGCATCAAAACAATCATCAACAGTTTTCTGATGTTAGGAGGAAGGCTGTATATTGCAATCATCAACAGTATTTTCTATTCTTGATCAAACTCTCTTTGAATCTTTAAGATGAATACTCTGAATGTTGTGAAGATTACTGATAGGCCGCACCCTAAATTTAAGAAACATCCCTACAAATCTCTAGAAGTGGATCCCTTAGGCACATTTTCTAGCATTCTACATGGGGTTTTGCATGTTGAAGACATTAGGGCATACATTCATGCGAACATTGAGGAATTTGGGGAATCCAGGTTGATGGATATCTACCACAAGGAACTGATAGATGATTCATTTGATCTCAAACCCCAATACAAGGTCATCAAGGATAAACATTTCAGTCACTTCATCCATTTCCCCTGTTTTGCTGAAGATGAATGGGTCTGGTATGTTTTGAATAGAATACATGAAAACTTCATATGGTTGAACAAACCGTTTTAGATCACTAAGGATGCCATTAGGGCAGTAACCGGATTACACTCAACCAGTGGGATGCCTACTCTCAAATCTGTCAAAAACCAAATTGTAAGTGAGGCTACCAGATCAAAATTTGATAAAAGAGCTATGACAATTGAGGATATCACAGATCTGGATATCAAGTTTGCATCAATGATAATTGGCTATAAGATATATCACTCCAGTAGGGAGAATTTAGTATCTAGAACTACTATATATACTACTTATGAAATGTTAAGGAAGAATACTGACTATGATCTCTATGAGCTCCTTTTGAACCAACTTTTGGAAAATCTATAGAAGATAAAGAAGGACAAGAAGAACTCCTTCAAATACGGTGGCTTGATACTCTATTTGTTCTTCTATTATATGAATGTGCTACCTGGATCTAGTGGCTAGATATGGCAAAATGATAGACCAGTTGCCATACAAATCAGGGATTACTTGCATGGACTTGGTGATGCCAAGGCACAAAACACTGCACTCTAGGGCTACTTCAAGAACTTTTAGAATATGATGCAAGCTAGAGAGAGAATCCCCCAATCTCTAGTTGAAAAGTATAAGGATACAGCCTGCTTTATGGTAGAAACTGATCAGTGCCTAATGGAGGCAGTGGAGCCAAGGGTAGTCTGGATCATGCAAATGGGGTATGAAGTAGATGAGAAAATAGTAGAGCTACATGTTCAACACATGCTTAGTCAACCCAAGGATCCTAAGGCTAAAAGGTTTGGAACCTTTAAAGAGTTGAGTGTGAAGATTCATGTGGAACTAAGACAACCAGAGATGAAGAGAAAAGTGAGAAAAGAAGTAGAGAATGTTGCCAAAAGGTATGGCATATCAAAAGAGACACTTGATGCAAATAGAGAAAAGATGGAATGGGCAAAGAAAGAAAAGGAAGAAGTGGGAAAAGAAAGTACTCTGGTAGAATCCCCCTCTCAGACCAGATCTTCTAAGAGCTTTGCACCTGCCACTGCTAAGAGCTCAAAGGCATCAAAATCAGAAGCAAAATCATTTGGTAAAGGAGAAAAGAGAACAAAGACAAAGGCAACAAGGTCTTACATCAGTCAGAAGGATGATGAAGAGACAAAGATAGATGAGGAAGTAAAGAAAATGAAGAAGAAGAAGAAAACAACTGGTGAATCCTCTACCGGTCTAGATTAGGAAGAAGAAAAGATAGATAAATGTGTTGAGAAGCCTACTCTTGATGATATCATCAAGGCAATCATTGTGGATGGAAACCTGAAAACATTAACATAATTCTATGATGAATGTAGTGAAGCTGACCATAAGATCCTGCAAGATGCCACAGTCAGGTATCTAAATATCTACAACAAAGCTTTCATTGAAATCATATCTCTAATTCCTAAAAGCCTTGAGAAGGAACTTGAAATGAGAAAGAATAATGCCAAAGAAAAGGATATGGAGATTCGGGAACAGATAGCCATTCAACTCTATCCTTCCATCACTCATAAGCAAAAGAATATGATCTTCAAATATTGCAAGGATGAGTTCTAGAGAAAAGCTAGAATGAATCAGCTTATGCTTGGAGAAACTGACAAGGTGGCAAAAGAAATAGAAGACATCCTCCGGAATGCATACAAAAGATTCAATATTCCTATTATAGAAGACTTAGGTGATGATCCCTCAGCCATGGATGACAAAGAAGAATCTACTGAGACAATGGCAAAAGAGGCAAAGGAGACAAGTGAAGAGAAAGCTAAGGACTTAGATTCCTCTACTCTAGAAGAGGAAGTTCATGAAGGAGAAGACACCTCTCTTCTGGATCCTCATGCATACTCTGAAATTGAAGGAGAAGAAAGAAAAGAAGAGAGCACCAGTCAAGAAGAACAAGTACACATCTCTCCTCCGGTTTCCCCTGCTGACTCCAGATCTAAGGGAGAAGAAAGAATAAAGGAGAAAACTAGTCAAGGAGAAAAAGTACAAGAAAAAGGTCAAATAGAGAAAGTGTCAGATGACAGTGCTAAGGCTATAGAAGGGGAGAAAACCCTGTCATTGGCAAGAGACACAGCAGAAGCAGTCAAAGATTTCTTAACCAAAGAGATGATGAAATTTGATGAACTAGAACTTCTTTAAAGACCATTCAATTTTGACTCTCTCTCTCTGGTTCAAACCATGAAGCTAGCATCCTTTACTCAAGCAAAGGTGAAAGAAAAACTCTTGAAGTCTCACATGGAAGACTGTGAGCTCATAGAAGCTACATCCGGTACATTGGAGAAGATCATGCCATCCTTCCAAAAGGATCCTTCAGCCTCCACATCTGGTAATATAAAGTCCCTTGTAAATTCTGTTCATACACATTTTGATTCCTTAGAAAAGTCAGCAGAAGAAAAGGTCTGGAAGGAGTTTTTGGGAAAAAGATTCTCGAAAGTGCAGGGTCTAATAAAAAATGACAGGAGAGTTATGGATATTGGAATAAAGAGCTTAGAAAATGCTCTTAAAGATGGTGGAGATATCTATAAATTTTGTTTATCTTCGCCTAAAGTGACCAAGGATATTGAGAAGAAAGTAAAAGAGCAAGAGGATAAATTATTAAGTTTATCTCAAAGTTTTGATCCTCTCTCCTCCTCCATAGTAAATCAAGAATATCAGACTATTGCAGTCATAGATGAAATAAAGAAGCTTGAGAAGGAGAAGAAAAATAGAAAAAATAGATCAATTGAACTTAGAGGGATCATTATCCCTAAGTTAGAGGCCATGCATGAGGCCCTAACTAATGCACAGGCCATAGACCAGACCAATGATCCGATAGATCTTAAAAAGGTAGAAGCTTTTGCATTCCTATTGAGTGGTCACATCTCAATTTTGGACAGGATGAAGTAGAGTTGGGCGGTAGAAGTTGTACAGTTGAAAAATATTTTTGCAGACATACTTAAGTATATGTAAGTACAACTTGTATATATACTTATGCGGATATGTATAGACTATTTTTAGAAATTTTTGTGTGCAGACCCTACCCTTTACCATTGATGTCAAATGGGGAGTGAGAAGCAGTGAAAAATGTGGAATCTAGCTAAGGGGGAGCTCTGGTAAAGTGTACATTAGAACAGAGCATTAGCCCAGGGGGAGTATAGTGTGACACTTAGTCATTTTTCACCAAGTGTCGCCATTAATGCCAAAGGGGGAGATTGTTGGCAAGAGACATAGTGTAGCTTCATGAGTGTTGTCATTGATGGCAACAAAGCTCATCCCACCCATCCGCAGGACATGGTGTGCCTATACCGAAAGTCAGATTGAAGAGTGCTGTGGTCCGGTAAGCAAGAACAGAGCATGTGGCAAGGTCTGATAGACAGGTCTGGATCTCTCAGAAGAAGTATCTTAGTAAAGTGTAGACATGGAGAAGTCAAGAGGTGTACCTTGACTAATACATTCCAGAGATTGAGCCTCTAGTGATGAAAGAGTAAAGAGATATGAGCATTTGAGTATTGAGTTACTATTTGGCAGAGTAGACTATGAAAGACCTGACTAGTAGAGCATCAGACCTTAATCTGGATGAGATATTGATGGTGATCAAGCTTCTTGAGGTATCATTCATGATTGGCCGACATGATTGATGACTTCTATAAGCATCTCCTTGGTACGCATCACTTGGTATGCAAGGATTTAGCTGACAGATCAGAGTTTGGGAAAATACTGAGTATTCCAGATGCTAACTAAGAAAGTGGATGAAATCCTTTGTGTGGATATATATACCAGATAGATTTAGGTGTGAAGGTGTGTGTGGTGTGTCGAAGTGTGTACAAAGAAAAGCAGTGAATTATTTTGGAAGTAGTAATACAAGTCCGGAATGTGACTAAATAGCAGCACCAAAAAAGAGGAAGAATGAAGTGCAGCAGATTAGTGTATTGAGCCTAACCGGAACTAAACCTCAGTATGTGTGGATGCTTCTCATTAGTTCAAGTATCTTGTCACTTTGTATCTTGTAGACAGTGAGTCTCTTGTAGGCAGTGAGCCTCTTGTGAGTAGTGCACTCGGGCAGTGAGCCCTAATTGGCAAGTGCCATTCTTGTATTTCTATTCTTCTAACAGAGAATACATTCTTGGGTTAGTCACCCCATGGTTTTTCCCTTAACAGGGTTTTCCATGTGAAAATCATTGTGTCATGTGTATTGTTGTTCTCTCTATTTTCATGATTATGTTTGCTTCTATGATTTGATGTTGCACTAATTGCTAAAGAAGATCAGAAAGTTAAAGTAATTAAGATAACTAGTTCACCCCCCCTCTCAGTTATCAACATGTGTTTTGTCTTTGAATGGAATACTAGATTCTTGGAGATGTTTATTGCACTTGAATTATCATAGAAGATTGTAATAGGCTCCTTAAATACCACGCTGATATCCTTCAACATTTGCTTCATTCGCAAAACTTGAGTGTAATTACTTGCTACTGCTATGTACTCTTCCTCTGCAGTAGATAGAGATATTGCCTCTTGCTTTTTTCTCAACCAAGAAACTAATCTCCTTCCCAAGAAGAATGCACCACCACTAGTACTTTTCCTATCATCCACATCTCTGACCCAATCAGCATCTGTATATGCAAGAAGAGTGAAGTCATTGTCCTTTGAATACCACAAACCATAGTCAAGTGTCCCTTTAAGATATCTAAAAATTCTCTTGACTTCTACTACATGGGATTATCTAGGATGAGCTTGAAATCTAGCAACAAGTCCAACTGCATTCATGATATCAGGTTTGGTCTAAGTCAAATAGAGTGGTCCTCCAATCATTGACCTATACCTTTTCTAATTTGCCTTAGGGGAATCATCATCTTTACTCAACTTACATCCAATTACCATGGGTATTCCCACTGGCTTTGAGTCTTCCATCCCAAACTTTTTCAACAATTCTCTCACATACTTAGATTGAGATATGAAGATACCTTTATCTAATTAAGTGATTTACAGACTTAAGAGGAAATTCATTTAACCAAATATTGACATCTCAAATTCACTTTTCATCTGATTAGCAAATGTCTTGCACATACTCTCATTTCCACCAAAAATGATATCATCAACAAATACATCAACAATCAGAATGTGCTCATGGTCAATCTTGAAGTAGAGATTACTGTCAGCAGTGCCTTTGCTAAAACCTAATTTTAGTAGATACTTATCTAATCTTGCATACCAGGCTCTTGAGCTTGTTTGAGTCCATATAGTGCTTTCCTCAATCTATAGACCATATCATTTTGAATGTAGACAACTAAAATCCTTCTGATTGCTCAATGTAGACTTCTTCTTCCAACTCTCCATTTAGAAATGCTAACTTTACATCCATCTAATATAGCTTGAAGTCTTTATAAGTAGCGAATGCAAGAAATAATATGACTGCTTCTATTCTTGCCATCAAAGCAAAAGTTTCTTCAAAATCAATTCCTTCCACTTGAGAGTATCCTTTGCATACCAACCTTGCTTTGTTTCTTACAACTTCACCATCTTTATTTAGTTTATTCTAGAAGACCCACTTGGTTCCAATCACATTTTTGTCTTTAGGTCTAGGAACAAGATCCCAAGTGTGATTCTTCTCAATTTGCACTAATTTTTCTTCCATTGCTTTTACCCAATTTTCATCATTGCAAGCTTCACTTACTGATTTTGTTCAACATTTGAAATCAAAAAAATCTCCTCTTGATCTTCAACAATTCTTCTCCTAGTTCAAACACCTTTATATCTATCTCCTATGATCTAATCTTTAGGATGATTTAGTCTTACATACCGAGGAGTTTTGGGATTTATTTGAACCTCTATTTCTTGAGCTTGTTCTTCAACATTTGCACTATCCTATGGATTTTTTGGATCAATTAGAATTTGAGTCTGGGTTTGAACTTGTCTTCCTTGACTTTGACTTTCATCTTGATCATCTAATTCATATCCACAAGTCTTGGAATGTCCTTTACTCTCATCAACTCAAACATTTGTACTTTCAACAATCTTTTTCAATTTTTTGTTAAAGTACCGGTATGCCTTGCTTTGAGTAGAGTAACCTAGAAATATCCCTTCATCACTTCTTCTTTCAAACTTGCCTAGATCCTCATCTCTTTTGATATAGAATTTGCTACCAAAAACTCTTAAATACTTCATAGTAGGAGGATGACCAAACCATAGTTCATAAGGGGTCTTACCAGAATTACCTTTGATATGCACTTAGTTGAGAGTGTAGACAATAGTACTCATAGCTTCTCTCTAATAGACTTGTGGAACATTTGCTTCCATCGTCATGGTCTTGGCAGCTTCTTGAATGATCTAGTTCTTTCTTTCCACAACACCACTTTGCTAAGGAGTCCTAGGAGTAGATAATTATCTTTTTATTCTTTGCTTCTCATAGAATGTATCAAACTCATCGGAGGTAAACTCTCCACCTCTGTCAAATCTCAGACACTTTATCTTTACACCAATCTCATTCTCCACCATGACCTTGAACACTTTGAATTTGTCAAGAGCTTTTGATTTTTCTTTCAAGAAGGTTACCCACATCATCCGAGAGTAATCATCAATCAACAACATAAAATATCTATATCCTTGCACACTCCTAATTCTAGCAGGACCACAAAGATTAGTATGCACAAGTTCCAACAATCCACTTGATGACTGTTCTTTACTCTTGAATGAAGTTCTATTTTGTTTACCCAATTGAGGTTCTCTACACATGCTATCAGTAGGTTTCACAAGTCTTGGAAGATCTCTTACAACTTGAGTGGAATTTACCTTGACAATGTTATCAAAATTCACATGACACATTCTCCTATGCTAGAGCCAACTCTGATCAACCTAAGCAATCAAGCAACTTTTACTAGAACTACTTAAATGAAAGATGTTACCTCTAGTCTGAGTACTAAATGCAATTTCAGTTTTGGAGCTTTCCAAGATTTTACATTTTCCATCTTTGAATCAGAGATCATAACCCTTGTCAACCAATTGTCCAACACTAAGAAGATTATGCTTTAATCCTTCCACATATAGAACATCATTAGTGTTATTCTTACAATCAAAAGAGATGGATCCTCTTCCATGGTTTCTACTAGCTGAGTTGTCTCCAAACTTCACAAGTCCACCTTCATATTTTTCAAAGCTTACAAACTTACTTTTATCACCAGTCATATGATGAGAACATTCACTGTTAATCACCCATTCATCCTTTTCTACAAACTGAGTAGCCAAAGCACTTTCTACATTTGCATAGCTAATAGATTGAGTAGGCACTGGATCTTCTTCTTTGATAGCAATGAACACCCAATTATTATCAGTGGAACCTCCATGATCAGATTCATCATCTGTGACTCCTTCTTTTCCAACTTCTTGGACACAATAACATTTCTTTTGACCTTTATACCTGTTAAGGATTGGCTTTGAAACCTTCTCCGAACATCTTGAGGCAAAATGACCAATCTTATTACATGCAAAACATTTGAATGGCAGCTTTCCCTCATATTTACCAGATCTTCTTGGAATTCTTTTGGCAATAAGAGATTCAAGTTTTGTAGTCTCAATTTCATCATCTTCAAGATCCTTCCTTGCCTTCACAAATTTGTTTGATCTTCCTGAAGAACTTTCATCGAACTGATGCACTCAAGTGCATCTTAATTTTGATCAGGAGAGGTAATGACCCCTAACTTCTCTCTGAGATACTCAAAAGTATCCTTGGAAAGAGGCTTAGTTAAAATATCTACAATCTGATCCTTTGAAGACACAAACTCTAACTTGACTTCAATCTCATTTACCTTCTCTCTCAAGAAATGAAACTTGATGCATATGCTTTTTGTCTTTGAATGCAACACCATATTCTTTGAGATGCATATTACACTTGAATTATCATAGAAGATTGTGATAGGCTCCTCAAACACAATTCTGATGTCTTTCAACATTTGCTTCATCCACAGGACTTGAGTACAATTGTTTGCTACTGCTATATACTATGCCTCTGCTGTAGATAGGGATATTGCCTCCTATTTTTTGCTCAGCCAAGAAACCAATCTACTTCCCAAGAAAAATGCACCACCATGAGTGCTTTTTCTATCATCCACATCTCCTACCCAATCAACATCTGTATATGCATGAAGAGTGAAGTCATTATCCTTTGGATACCATAATCCATAATCAATTGTCCCTTTGAGATATCTGAAAGTTCTCTTTATTGCTACAACTTGGGATTCTCTAGGATCAGCTTGAAATCTAGCAACAAGTCAAACTGCATTCATGATATTAGGTCTGGTCTGAGTCAAATAAACTAGTCCTCCAATCATTGATCTATACCTTTTCTAATTTGCCTTAGGTCAATTATCATCTTTACTTAACTTGCATCTAGTTATCATAGGAGTACTTATTGGTTTTGACTTCTCCATTCCAAACTTTTTCAATAATTCTCTTACATACTTAGATTGATATATGAAGATACCCTTATCTCACTGAGTGATTTGTAGACCAAGGAAGAAATTCATTTCACCAAACATGGACATCTCAAATTCACTCTTCATCTGATCAGAAAATATTTTGCACATACTCTCATTTGCACCAAAAATGATATCATCAACAAATACCTCAACAATCAAAATATTCTCATGATCAATCTTGAAGTGAAGATTATTGTCAATAGTGCCTTTGCTATAGCCTAGCTTTAGTAGATACTTGTCTAATATTTCATACTAGGCTCTTGGGGCTTGTTTGAGTCCATACAATGCTTTCCTCAACCTGCAGACCATATCTTTCTGATCAGACAACTGGAATCCTTCCAGTTGCTCAATGTAGATTTCTTCTTCTAACTCTCTATTTAGGAATGCTGATTTGTCATCCATCTAATAGACCTTGAAATCCTTATAAGTAGCAAATGCAAGAAATAGTCTGACTGCCTCTATTCTTGCCACTGGAGGAAAAGTTTCTTCAAAATAAATTCCTTCCACTTGAGAATATCCTTTGTATACCAACCTTGGTTCATTTCTTACAACTTCACCATCTTCATTTAGTTTATTCCAAAAGACCCATTTAGTTCCAATCACATTTTTGTCCTCGGGTCTAGAAATAAAATCCCAAGTGTGATTCTTTTCAATTTGCATTAGTTCTTCTTCCATTGCCTTTATCCAATTTTCATCATTGCAGGCTTCACTTACTAATTTTGGTTTAATCTTTGAAATTAAACAAATCTCTTCTAGATATTCAACAATTCTTCTCCTAGTTCAAACACCTTTATTTATATCCCCTATGATCTGATCTTTAGGATGATTCAGTCTTACACACCTAGGAGTTTTGGAATTTGCTTGAACTTCTCTTTCTTGAACTTATTCCTCAACTTCTGCATTATCCTCTTGAGTTACTGGGTTTTTCGTATCAATCTAAATCTGAGTCTGGGTTTGAACTTGTCTTCTTTAACTTTCATCTTGACATCTGATTCATATCCATAAGACTTGGAATGTCCTTTGCTCTCATCAACTCTAACATTTGCACTTTCAACAATCTTTTTTAATCTTTTGTTAAAGCACCAGTAGGCCTTGCTTTGAGTAGAATATCCCAGAAATATCCCTTCATCACTTCTTGATTCAAACTTCCCTAGATCCTCATCTCTTTTGATATAGCACTTACTACCAAAAACTCTAAAATACTTCACAGTAGGAGCATGACCAAATCATAGTTCATAAGGGGTCTTACCAGAATTACCTTTGATCTGTACCCGGTTAAGAGTGTAGACATCAATACTCACAACTTCTCTCCAATAGACTTGTGGAACATTTGCTTCCATCATCATGGTCCTAGAAGCTTCTTGAATGGTCTAGTTCTTTCTTTCCACAACTCCATTCTGCTAAGGAGTCTTAGGAGTAGATAACTGTCTTTTTATTGCTTGCTTCTCACAGAATGAATCAAACTCATCGGAGGTAAACTCTCCACCTTTGTAGGATCTCCTTCACACCAATCTCATTCTCCACCATGATATTGAACACTTTGAATTTGTCAAGAGCTTCTAATTTTTCTTTCAAGAAGGTTACCCACATCATTTGGGAGTAATCATCAATTAGCAACATGAAATATATGTCTCCTTGTACACTTCTAATTCTAGTAGGACCACAAAGATCAATATGCACAAGTTCCAAAAATCCACTTGATGAGTGTTCTTTACTCTTGAATGAAATTCTATTCTATTTACACAATTGACATTCCCTAAACATGCTATCAGTAGGTTTCACAAGTCTTGGAAGATCTCATACAGCCTGAGTGGAACTTATCTTAACAATGTTATCAAAATTTACATGACACATTCTCCTATGCCAAAGCCAACTCTGATCCACATGAGAAATCAAGAAACTTTTGCCTGAACTACTTAAATGAAAGATGTTACCTCTAGTCTGAGTATTGGATGCAATTTTAGTTCCAGAGATTTCCATGATTCTACATTTTCCATTCTTGAATCTGATGACATAACCCTTTTCAACCAACTGTCCAACATTGAGAAGATTATGCTCCAGTCCTTCCACATAGAGAACATCATTAGTGTTATTCTTACCATCATATTTTTCAAATCTCACAAACTTACTTCTATCACTAGTCATATGATGAGAGCATCCACTATCAATCACTCATTTCATCATTTTCAACAACCTGAGTAGCTAAGGCACTTACCACATTTGCACAACTAGCAGATTCAGTAGACACTAGATCATCTTCTTTCATAGCAATGAACACCCAATCACCTTCAGTGGAACCTCCATGATCAGATTCTTCATCTCTGACTCCTTTTCTAGCTTCTTGGACATAGTAACATTTCTTCTGACTTTTATATCTGTTAGGGTTTGGCTTTGAAATTTTCTTAGGACATCTTGAGGGAAAATGGCCAATCTTATTACAAGAAAAACATTTGAATGGCAACTTTCCTTCATACTTACTGGATCCTCTTGGCATTATTTTGGGAATAAGAGCTTCAAGTTCTGTAAACTCAATTTCATCATCTTCAAGATCCTTCCTTGCCTTAGCAAATCTGTTTGATCTTCTTGAAGAACTTTCACCCAAATCATATCTTTGTTTCCCATGAACACAATCTTTGAATGCAGATTCAGACTTAGGAAGAGTATCACCAAACTCACTTAATTAAAAAGCTAAAATTTTGCCAACCAACCAATCTCTTGTAACTTTTGAGACAGTCCTAATCTCCTCTATAGCAACAACCTTATGTTTGTATGAATTAGGTAAATATCTAAGCACTTTTGCCACAATCTCTGATTCTTCCAAAGTTCCACCAGCACACCTGATACCACACACAAGTTCATTTATCTTTTGCATGTAGATTGTGATGTTTTCATCTTCACTCATCCTCAAATTTTCAAATTTTCCTATTAGACTTTGTATCTTGGCACATTTCACATATTCATTGCCTGCATAAAGATTCTCCAAGTTCTTCTAGATTTCATGAGAAGTTTTAAATCCAAAGACATTTGTCATCTCTGAATTAGTTAGGGAACTCAACAAGGCTTCTTTAGCTTGAAGGTTATTTTTTGCATCTTTGAGTTCATCTGAAGTTGATGCACCTTTCTCCAGAGGATTATACTCATCCTTTGTTATCACCCATGCAATGCAAATGACACTTCATGTGACTCTTCCAAATAGAGTAATTTGTTCCACCAAATCTTGGACTATCCTTCTTGTAGGTCAACATCCTGGATCTCCTTAGGTGGTTAAGCTCCTTTTAGAGGAACCTTGCTCTGATACCAATTGTTGGAATTAGTCTAGACAATTAAGAGGGGGGGTGAATTAGTTGTCTCACAAATTTAACTTTTCTTCTTTCTACCTTCTTTATCAATTTGTAATCAGATTAATGATGTAAACATTGAAGTATGAATAAACAATACATGAGAAGAAACAAATTGAACACACATAACACCAGGATTTTTATGTGGAAACCCGGTTAAGGGAAAACAATGGTGGGGGTTAACCCACAAGATTTGTACCCTGCTAAGAGTACTTAAATGAAATGAAAAGGCACTTGCCTTAGGGCTCACTGCCCATAGCTTGTTAGATTTAGGGAAGACAACTGAGAGGGGGGGTGAATCAATTGTCCAAAACTTTCTTCTTTGAATACTTACATTCACTTAGCATTAACAATAAATCAATCATGAAAACTTAATGTAATTAACCAAAAGCACAAACACATCTACACATGAGACACCAGGATTTTGATGTGGAAAACCCAGTTAAGGGAAAAACCACGGGGTGACTAACCCAAGATATTATTCTCTGTTAGAAGAATAGAAAGAATAAGATGGCACATGCCAATTAGGGCTCACTACCTGAGCACACGGCTCACAAGAGGCTTACTGCCTACAAGAGACACACTATCTACAATAAATGAGTATTACATACTCAAACTGGTAAATAGCATCATCACCATCCTTGAATCAGTTCCATTAAAGCCCAAATCCTTCTGCTCTTCCTTTCTCTCTTCTCCTTGCTACCACACCCTCATCTCCAAAAGTTCACACTTGAAATGTCTTCGTAAACCTTTATTTATACACGACATCAACTTAGGAACAAACATCTAAGTCAGCAGGCAACCACAAGAACATTCGCAAGGTGTATAATTCATCTGGTCGGCTAGTCATAGAAAGAACACCTTCATCCAAAAGTATTTCTTCAATTCCAGGCTCCAATTCTAATGCGGACCATCAACACGAACTGAACATAATCCAAGGACCTTCACAAGCTTTCCTGAATCACCAGGAACATCTGCACTTCCTCTACTTACTAAAATCCTTCTCTTCTACATCTGGAACCTCAAGAACATAGTCTATCATAACTGTCACAAAGGAATAGGTTCTTTCAGACCTTTAAACCATAAACTGATCTACTTGACACTTCACAAGGACGTCCTAAACACTTCCTCAAATCCACAGAGTGGGATAATGCATTATCGGACCTTACCGGACCTATTTGTCTCACTCTATCGCCGCTAAGCACTTGTCTAAACCGGTTCTACTTGAGCGACCATAACTTCTTTAGATCTTCATGCAGATCCTTGAAAACTTGACTGGAGCATCTCAAGACTTATATCTACAAACCTTTTAAACCGTATCCTCTGATCCTCAACCTATCTTGGACTTTTACCTTGTTATCATCACTGTTCTTCACTGTTCCTGATTGAGACTAATTTTCTCAATATCCTTAGCACACATCTCATCCAATCCTTCTCATTAATGTAACATGAGTATGTTGACACCAATGACAACATCAGTTCAACCCATACTTGCAACAATCTCCCTCTTTATCATTGATGGCAACATATTATGTGAAAAACCATCAAGACAAGAACTTCTCCTTACTGTCATAGCTCCCCCTATCAAAAATAACTATTCACATGTCTTCTCTTCCTGTACTGCTCCCCCTTTGACATCAATGGCAAAGGGCCCATACTTGCAACTTTATAATCACACCTGCTGCTCCCCCTAAGTAGCAGCTCCCCAACACCAATCCGGACCACAATATATGACTATGATATCCACTGGACTGATGCACATTAGTGCATCCTAGTTCATCACCGGAGGGGTAATAACCCCTAACTTCTCCCTGAGATACTCAAAAGAGTCCTTGGGAAGAGGTTTAGTAAAGATATCTGCAATCTAATCCTTGGAGGGCACTTACTCCAATCTGACTTCATCCTTGTTCACTTGCTCTCTCAGAAAGTGAAACTTGATAGATATATGCTTGGTCTTAGAATGCAACACCGAATTCTTAGAAATATTTATTGCACTTGAATTATCACAGAAAATTGTGATAGGCTCCTCATATTCTACTTTAATGTCTCTTAGCATCTACTTCATCCATAAGATTTGAGTGCAACTACCTACTGCTGCAATGTATTCTACTTTAGTTGTAGACAGAGATATTGCCTCTTGTTTCTTGCTTAGCCAAGAAACCAATCTTTTTCCCAAAAAGAATGCTCCACCACTAGTACTCTTCCGGTCATCCACATCTCCTACCCAATCTGAATCTGTATATGCATGAAGAGAGAAATCACAATCTCTAGGATACCATAGACCATACTCAACTATCCCCTTTAGATATCTAAAAATCCTCTTGATTTCCATAACATGAGATTCTCTTGGATCAACTTGGAATCTAGCAATAAGACCAGCATCCTACATAATATCTAGTCTAGTTTGAGTGAGATACAACAGTCCTCCAATCATTGACCTATATTTTGTCTAATCAACCTTGGGAGAGTCATCATCTTTGCTCAACTTGCATCTAGTTACCATTGGAGTGTTCATTGGCTTTGAGTCTTCCATCTCAAATTTCCTCAACAATTCTTTCACATATTTTGACTGAGAGATGAAGATTCCTTTCTTTGCTTGAGTAATTTGTAGACCCAAAAAGAAATTCAATTCTCCAAGCATTGACATCTCAAACTCACTTTTCATTTGACTTGTAAAAGTTTTACACATACCGTCTCTTCCTCCAAAAATGATATCATCAACAAATACTTCAACAATTAAGATATTTTCATGATCAATTTTGAAATACAAATTACTGTCAGTAGTACCTTTATTGAAACCAATCTTCAAGAGATGCTTATCCAATCTTTCATACTAGGCTCTTGGGGCTTGCTTCAGTCCATGCAGTACCTTTTTTAATTTACAGACCATGTCACTATGATCAGACAATTGAAATCCATCCGGTTGCTCAATATACACTTCTTCTTCCAAATTACCATTTAGGAAGGCAGATTTGACATCCATCTGATACACCTTGAAATCATTGAAGGCAGTAAATGCAAGAAATAATCTGACTCCTTCAATTCTTGCCACTGGAGCAAAAGTTTCTTCAAAATCAACTCCTTCTATTTGAGAGTAAACTTTGCAAACTAATCTGGCCTTGTTTCTGATTACTTCACCAGCTTCATTCAATTTGTTCAGGAAGACCCATTTGGTTCCAATCACATTTTTGTTTCTTGGTCTGGGAACAAGGTCCCAAGTGTGATTCTTCTCAATTTGCATCAGTTCTTCCTCCATTGCCTTAGTCCAGTTTTCATCATTGTAGGCTTCATTTACTGTCTTAGGTTATCTCTTTGAAATTAGAAAATACTCATCTAAATTTTGAGCAATTCTCCTCCTTGTTTTCACCCCTTTGCTTTTGTCACCTATGATCTAATCTTTAAAGTGGTTTAGAGTTACATACCTTGGAATTTTGGGAGTCTCTTGCACTTCTAACTCTTGATTAGTCTCATTGAGACTTATCTCTTCTTCCTATCTTACTGGATCAACTTGACTTTGTTTCTCAGAAGAGACTTGGATACCTTGAATCTGAACACCATTCTGATCATCTTCATCATGTTCAAGAATTCTTGATGGTCTTTCAATTTCTTCATCAACCTTCACATTTATACTTTCTATAATCTTTCTCAGTCTCTTGTTGTAACACCAATATGCTTTTCTTTGAGTAGAATAACCCAAGAATATTCCTTCATCACTTCTAGCATCAAACTTTCCTAGATCTTCATCCCTTTTAATGTAACATCTGCTACCAAAAACTCTAAAGTATCTCATAGTGGGAGTAATGCCAAACCAGAGTTCATAAGGAGTCTTATTGGTATAGTTTCTAATTTGAACTCGGTTGAGAGTGTAGACTGCAGTGCTGATAGCTTCTCTCCAATAGATCTGAGGAACATTTGCTACCATCATCATGGTCTTGGATGCTTTCTGGATGGTCTGGTTCTTTCTCTCAACAACTCCATTCTGTTGTGGAGTTCTAGGGGTAGACAACTGTCTCTTTATTCCATGTTTCTCACAAAAGTTTATGAACTCACAGGATGTGAATTCTCCACTTCTATCAGATCTCAGACACTTCAATTTTAATGCGGTCTCATTTTCCACCATAGCCTTGAATATTTTGAATTTCTGAAGAGCTTCTAATTTCTCTTTCAGAAAGGTTACCCACATCATCTGGGGATAGTCATCAATTAGCAACATGAAGTATCTATCACCTTGTACACTCCTAATTCTTGCCAGACCACATAGGTCAGTGTGAACCAAGTCTAATAATCTGGTAGAAGATTGTTCCTTGCTTTTGAGTGAGATTCTACTTTGTTTTCCCAACTGATATTCTTTGCACAAACTATTTGTAGGTTTTACCAATCTTGGAAGATCTCTTATAGCCTGAGTATTACTTATCTTGATGATATTATCAAAGTTCACATGACACATTCTTCTATGCCATAACCAACTCTAACCAATTTGAACAAATAAGTAACTTTTACCAGTACCAGTTAAGTGAAAGATGTTACCTTTTGTTTGGGTACCTGATGCAATCTCTGTTCCAAAACTTTCAAAGATTTTGCACTTTCCATTCTTGAATCTGAGATCATAGCCTCTGTCCACCAACTGTCCCACACTGAGAAGATTGTGTTTCAATCCTTCAACATATAATACATTACCGATTTTGTTCTTTCCATCAAAAGAAATAGTTCCTCTACCTCTGATTCTACCTATAGAGTTATCACCAAACTTTACCACTCCTCCTTCATACCTTTCCAAATCTATGAACTTATTTTTGTCGCCTGTCATGTGGTGAGAGAAACCACTATCAATGACCCAATCATCTTTTTCTTCAACTTGGGCAGCCAGGGCTTTATTATTTATGGATTCAGAGGGTATTGGATCTTCTTCCTTGATGGAAATGAACACCCAGCCACTTCCGGATTTGTCTTCTTTCTCTGATTCATCATCTGTTACTCCTTCATCATCTCCTTCATGAGCATAGTAACAATTCTTCTGGAATCTTGGTCTATTACTGTTTGGCCTAGAAAATCTTTCTAGACACCTTGATGCAAAATGACCAATCTTATTGCAGTTAAAACACTTAAAAGGCAATTTTCCCTCATACTTACCAGATCCTCTTGGTAGTCTTTTTGCAATAAGAGCTTCAAGATGAGCAGTTTCAGCTTCTTCTTCTTCCAAGTCTTTTCTTGCATTTTCATACCATGATGATTTCCTTGAAGAGTTTTCTCCCAGATCAAACCTTTGTTTTCCTTTTACCAAGTCACTTGCTTTGAATGCAGATTCAGTCTTTGGAGGATCATCTCCAAACTCGGGCATTTCAAAAACAACTAGCTTACCAACCAATTGATCCCTTGTGACTATTGTGTGAGCTCTGAATTCTTTGATTGCAAAAGCTTTGATTTTATAAGAATCAGGAAGGGATTTGAGAACTTTGCCAATGATCTCATATTCACTCAGGGTTCCACCTGCATTTCTGATTCCACAAACCAGCTCATTCACTCTTGGCATAAAAGAGGTAATATTTTCATCAGTTCTCATTTTTAGTCTTTCAAATTTCCCTTTTAGACTCTGTAATCTTGCACATTTAACAAACTGGTCTCCTTCATGTAAAAGTTCCAATTTCTTCCAAATCTCAAAGGCAGTTGGTAGATGAATAACATTAGAGAGTTCTGAGTCAGATAATGTGCTTAAAAGAGCCTCTTTGGTCCGTAGATTGTTTTCAGCATATGTGATTTCATTTAGGGTTATCAGACCACCCTGTGGAGGTACATAAGCCTTTGTGACCATGGACCAGTATGTAAATCCCATGCACTACAGGTGACATTCCATGCGACCTTTCCGAAGAGAAAAGTTAGTTCCATCAAACTTCAGACTATCCTTCTTGTAGGACGACATCCTAGATCTCCTCAAGTAGCTAAGATCCTTTTAGAGGAACTTGGCTCTGATACCAATTGTTAGATTTAGGGCAGAGAGGCAGGGTGAATCAGTTGTCCAAAACTTTCTTCTGTTAGAAAAGTAGAAAGAATAAGATGGCATATGCTAATTAGGGCTCACTACCTGAGCACACTACTCAGAAGAGGCTTACTACCTACAAGAGACACACTGTCTACACTAAATGAGTATTACATACTTGAACTGGTAAATAGCATCGTCACCATGCTTAAATCAGTTCCATTAAAGCCCAAATCCTTTTGCTCTTCCTTTCACTCTTCTCCTCACTACCACACCCTCATCTGCACAAGTTCACACTTGAAATGTCTTTGCAAACCTTTATTTATGCACGACATTAACTTAGGAACAAACATCTAAGTCAGCAGGCAACCACAAGAACATTTGCAAGGTGTATAATTCATCTGGTCAGCCAGTCACAGAAAGAACACCTTCATCTGGAAGTATTTCTTCAATTCCAGGCTCCAATTCTAATGCAGACCATCAACATGAATTGAACATAATCCAAGGACCTTCACAAGCTTTGCTGAATCACCAGGAACATCCGCACTTCCTCTACTTACTAAAATCCTTCTCTCCTACATTTGGAACCTCAAGAACACAGTCTATCATCACTGTCACAAACGAATAGGTTCTTTTGGACCTTCAAACCACAATCTGATCTACTTGACACTTCACAAGGATGTCCTAAACACTTCCCCAAATCCGCAGAGTGGGATAATGAATTACTGGACCTTACCGGACCTATCTGTCTCACTTTGTCACCACTGAGCACATGTCAGAACTGGTTCTACTTAAGTGACCATAACTTCTTCAGATCTTCATGTGGATCCTTGAAAACTTGACTGGAGTATCTCAAGACTTATATCTACAAACCCTTTAAACCACATCCTCTGATCCTCAACCTATCTTGGACTTTTACCTTGTTATCATCACTGTTCTTAACTATTCCCGATTGAGACTAATTTTCTCAATATCCTCAGCACATAGCTTATCCAATCCTTCTCATTAATGCAACATGGGTATGTTGACATCAATGAAAACACCGGTTCAACCCATACTTGCAGAAATCTCCCCCTTTATCATTGATGGCAACATATTATGTGAAAAACCATCAAGACAAGAACTTCTCCTTACTGTCATAGCTCCCCCTATCAAAAACAACTATTCACATGTCTTCTCTTCCTGTACTGCTCCCCCTTTGATCATCAACCACTTGTTTTTCACATGTCTTCTCTCCCCCTTTGACATCAATGGCAAAGGCCCCATACTTGCAACTTTATAATCACACCTGCTGCTCCCCCTGAGTAGCAGCTCCCCAACACCAAACCTGCCCACAAGATATGACTGTGATATCCACCAAACTGATGCACATTAGTGCATCCTAGTTCATCACCAGAGGGGCAATAACCCCTAACTTCTCCCTGAGATACTCAAAAGAGTCCTTGGGAAGAGGTTTAGTAAAGATATCTGCAATCTGACTTCATCCTTGTTCACTTGCTCTCTCAGAAAGTGAAACTTGATAGATATGTGCTTGGTCTTAGAATGCAACACCAGATTCTTAAAAATATTTATTGCACTTGAATTATCATAGAAAATTGTGATAGGCTCCTCATATTCTACTTTAATGTCTCTTAGCATCTGCTTCATCCACAAGATTTGAGTGCAACTACCTGCTGCTGCAATGTATTCTGCTTTAGTTGTAGACAGAGATATTGCCTCTTGTTTCTTGCTTAGCCAAGAAACTAATCTTTTTGCCAAAAAGAATGCTCCACCACTGGTACTCTTCTGGTCATCCACATCTCCTACCCAATCTACATCTCTATATGCATGAAGAGAGAAATCATGATCTCTAGGATACCATAGACCATACTAAACTATTCCCTTTAGATATCTAAAAATCCTCTTGATTGCCATAACATGAGATTCTCTAGGGTCAACTCGGAATCTTGCAACAAGACCAACATCCTACATAATATTTGGTCTAGTTTGAGTGAGATACAACAATCCTCCAATCATTGACCTATATTTTGTCTGATCAACCTTGGGAGAGTCATCATCTTTGCTCAACTTGCATCCGGTTGCAATTAGAGTGTTCACTGGCTTTGACTCTTCCATCCCAAATTTCCTCAACAATTCTTTCACATATTTTGACTGAGAGATGAAGATTCCTTTCTTTGTTTGAGTAATTTGTAGACCCAAAAAGAAATTCATTTCTCCAAGCATTGACATCTCAAACTCACTTTTCATTTGACTTGCAAAAGTTCTACACATACTGTCTCTTCCTCCAAAAATGATATCATCAACAAATACTTCAACAATTAAGATATTTTCATGATCAATTTTGAAATACAAATTATTGTTGGTAGTACCTTTATTGAAACCAATCTTCAAGAGATGCTTATCTAATCTTTCATACCAGGCTCTTGGGGCTTGCTTCAGTCCATACAATGCCTTTTTTAATTTATAGACCATGTCACTATGATCAAACAATTGAAATCCATCCGGCTGCTCAATATACACTTCTTCTTCCAAATTACCATTTAGGAAGGCAGATTTGACATCCATCTGATACACCTTGAAATCCTTGAAGGCAGAAATTGCAAGAAATAATCTAACTCCTTCAATTCTTGCCACCGAAGCAATTTTTTTTTCAAAATCAACTCCTATTTGAGAGTAACCTTTGCAAACTAATCTGGCCTTGTTTCTGATTACTTCACCGGCTTCATTCAATTTGTTTCAGAAGACCCATTTGGTTCCAATCACATTTTTGTTTCTTGGTCTGGGAACAAGATCCCAAGTGTGATTCTTCTCAATTTGCATCAGTTCTTCCTCCATTACCGTAGTCCAGTTTTCATCATTGCAGGCTTCACTTACTGTCTTAAGTTCAATATTTGAAATTAGACAATACTCATCTAAATTTTGAGCAATTCTCCTCCTTGTTTGCACCTCTTTGCTTCTGTCACCTATGATCTAATCTTTAGAGTGGTTTAGAGTTACATACCTTGGAATTTTGGGAGTCTCTTGCGCTTCTAACTCTTGATTAGTCTCATTGAGACTTATCTCTTCTTCCTGTCTTACCGGATCAACTTGACTTTGTTTCTCAGAAGAGACTTGGATACCTTGAATCTAAACACCATTCTGATCATCTTCATCATGTTCAAGAATTCTTGAGGGTCTTTCAATTTCTTCATCAACCTTCACATTTAAAGTTTCTACAATCTTTCTCAGTCTCTTGTTGTAACACCAGTATGCTTTGCTTTGAGTAGAATAACCCAAGAATATTCCTTCATCACTTCTAGCATCAAACTTTCCTAGATCTTCATCCCTTTTAATGTAACATCTGCTACCAAAAATTCTGAAGTATCTCATAGTGGGAGTAATGCCAAACCAGAGTTCATAAGGATTCTTACCGGTATAGTTTCTAATTTGAACTCGGTTGAGAGTGTAGACTGTTGTGCTGACAACTTCTCTCCAATAGATCTGAGGAACATTTACTTCCATCATCATGGTTCTAGATGCTTCCTGGATGGTTCGGTTCTTTCTCTCAACAACTCCATTCTGCTATGGAGTTCTAGGGTCAGACAACTATCTCTTTATTCCATGTTTCTCACAAAAGTTTATGAACTCACCGGATGTGAATTCTCCACCTCTATCAAACCTCAGACACTTCAATTTTAATCCAGTCTCATTTTCCACCATAGCCTTGAATATTTTGAATTTCTCAAGGGCTTCTGATTTCTCTTTCAGAATGGTTACCCACATCATTTGGGAATAGTCATCAATTAGCAACATGAAGTATCTATCACCTTGCACACTCCTGATTCTTGCCGGACCACTTAAGTCAATGTGAACCAAGTCTAATAATCCGGTAGAAGATTGTTCCTTACTTTTGAATGAGATTCTACTTTGTTTTCCCAACTGACATTCTTTGCACAAACTATTTGTAGGTTTTACCAATCTTGGAAGATCTCTTACAGCCTGAGTATTACTTATCTTGATGATATTATCAAAGTTCACATGACACATTCTTCTATGCCATAACCAACTCTGATCAATTTGAACAAATAAGCAACTTTTACCAGTACCAGCTAAGTGAAAGATGTTACCTTTTGTTTGCATACCTGATGCAATCTTTGTTGCAGAACTTTCAAAGATCTTGTGCTTTCCATTCTTGAATCTGAGATCATAGCCTTTGTCCACCAACTGTCCCACATTGAGAAGATTGTGTTTCAATCCTTCAACATATAGTACATTACCAATTTTGTTCTTTCCATCAAAAGAAATAGTTCCTTTACCTCTAATTCTACCTACAGAGTTATCACCAAACTTTACCACTCCTCCTTCATACCTTTCCAAATCTATGAACTTATTTTTGTCACCTGTCATGTGGTGAGAGCAACCATTGTCAATGACCCAATCATCTTTTTCTTCAACTTGGGCAGCCAGGGCTTTATGATTTACGGATTCAGAGGGTATTGGATCTTCTTCCTTGATGGCAATTAACACCCAGTCACTTCCAAATTTGTCTTCTTTCTTTGATTCATCATCTGTTACTCCTTCATCATCTCCTTCATGAGCATAGTAACAATTCTTCTAGAATCTTGGTCTATTACTATTTGGCCTAGAAAATCTTTCCGGACACCTTGATGCAAAATGACCAATCTTATTGCAGTTAAAACACTTAAAAGGCAATTTTCCCTTAAACTTACCAGATCCTCTTGGTAGTCTTTTTGCAATAAGAGCTTCAAGATGAGCATTTTCAGCTTCTTCTTCCAAGTCTTTTCTTGCATTTTCATACCATGATGATTTCCTTGAAGAATTTTCTCCCAGATCAAACCTTTGTTTTCCTTTTACCAAGGCACTTGCTTTGAATGCAGATTCAGTCTTTGGAGGATCATCTCCAAACTCGGCCATTTCCAAAGCAGCTAGCTTACCAACCAATTGATCCCTTGTGATTGTTGTGTGAGCTCTGAATTCTTCGATTGCAAAAGATTTGATTTTATAAGACTTAGGAAGGGATCTGAGAACTTTGCCAATGATCTCATCTTCACTCAGGGTTCCACCTACATTTCTGATTCCACAAACCAGCTCATTCACTCTTGGCATAAAAGAGGTAACATTTTCATCATTTCTCATTTTCAGTCTTTCAAATTTCCCTTTTAGACTTTGTAATCTTGCACATTTAACAAACTAGTCTCCTTCATGCAAAAGTTTCATTTTCTTCCAAATCTCAAAGGTAGTTGGTAGATGAATAACATTAGAGAGTTCTAAGTCAGATAGTGCACTTAAAAGAACCTCTTTGGTCTAGAGATTGTTTTTAGCATTTATGATTTCATTTAGGGTTGTCAGACCACCCTGTGGAGGTACATAAGCCTTTGTGACCATGGACCAGTATGCAAATCCCATGCACTGCAAGTGACATTCCATGCAACCTTTCCAAAGAGCAAAGTTAGTTCCATAGAACTTCAGACTATCCTTCTTGCAGGACGACATCTTGGATCTCCTCAAGCGGTTAAGCTCCTTTTAGCAGAACTTGGATCTGATACTAATTGTTAGATTTAGGGCAGACAGCTGAGAGGGGGGGTGAATCAATTGTCCAAAACTTTCTTCTTTCAATACTTACATTCACTTAGCATTAACAATAAATCAATCATGAAAAATTAATGTAATTAACCAAGAGTAGAAACACATCTACACATGAGACACCAAGATTTTGACGTGGAAAACCTGGTTATGGGAAAAATGACAGGGTGACTAACCCAAGATATTATTCTCTATTAGAAGAATAGAAAAAATAAGATGGCACATGCCAATTAGGGTTCACTGCCCGAGCACACTGCTCACAAGAGGCTTACTTCCTACAAGAGACACACTGTCTACACTAAATGAGTATTACATACTTGAACTGGTAAATAGCATCGTCACCATGCTTGAATCAGTTCCATTAAAGCCCAAATCCTTCTGCTCTTCCTTTCACTCTTCTCCTCGCTACCACACCCTCATCTCAACAAGTTCACACTTGAAATGTCTTCACAAACCTTTATTTGTACATGACATCAACTTAGGAACAAACATCTAAGTCGGCAGGCAACCACAAGAACATTTGCAAGGTGTATAATTCATCTGGTCAGCCAATCATAGAAAGAACACCTTCATCCGGAAGCATTTCTTCAATTCCGGGCTCCAATTCTAATGTGGACCATCAACATGAACTAAACTTAATCCAAGGACCTTCACAAGCTTTCCTGAATCACCGGGAACATCCACACTTCCTTTACTTACTGAAATCCTTCACTCCTACATCCAGAACCTCAAGAACATAGTCTGTCATCACTATCACAAAGGAATAGGTTCTTCTGGACCTTCAAACCACAAACCAATCTACTTGACACTTCACAAGGATGTCCTAAACACTTCCTCAAATCCACAGAGTGGGATAATGCATTACCAGACCTATCTATCTCACTCTGTCACCACTGAGCACTTGTCAGAACTGGTTCTACTTGAGCGACCATAACTTCTTCATATCTTCATGCGGATCCCTAAAAACTTGACTGGAGCATCTCAAGACTTATATCTACAAACCCTTTAAACCACATCCTCTGATCCTCAACCTATCTTGGACTTTTACCTTGTTATCATCACTGTTCTTCACTATTCCTGATTGAGACTAATTTTCTCAATATCCTCAGCACACAGCTCATCCAATCCTTCTCATTAATGTAACATGAGTATGTTGACATCAATGACAACACCAGTTCAACCCATACTTACAACATAGCTCACTTCTCAAAGAGGCTCACTGCCTACAAAAAATTATGTTTGATATAGAAATCATGAACTAATAAATAGCATCTTCTTCATGTCTGGTTCAATCCGATTGAAAGCATAATTAACTTCTACTCTGCGCTCAAACACTTCTCTATTATCTCTTCATCCTTTGCAGTCCTTATTCTTTTGATTCTCCTCTTCTCTGCTCTACTTCTAAACCTTTCTTAGGATTTGAACATTTTCACATAAGGATGCTTTTTTGCAACTCATCTTCATGTCTTTATATCTTTCATCAACCTTGGAATAAACATCAAGGTCAGCATTACAAACATTTGACTTAATGCGAATCACTATGCTATCAGCCAAAGATAACTGGGATCCAAATCTTCCTTGATCAATATGCTACTCTTCACATGACTCATCTTAGATCATCCGCAACATGCTTGAATCATCCGGTCGGCCAAGACTGGGAAGAACATAAACACCAAGAGAGAGATCTTCAATAACAAGCTCAAAATTAAATGCGGACCTCCAACATAGTGGCCACATGATCTAGAGATCACCACAATCACATTCAATTTAACAAAAACATTCGCACTCCTCCAAATCATTAGAATCACTTGCATCTTCATCCGGAACCTTAACAACACAGTTTGTTATCATTGCCACACTAGAAGGATTGCTTGTGGACCACTTGAATGGATGATACACACTAACTTCCCAAACATACCTCTAGATCTACAGATCATCATTTTACATATCTAGAACAATCTGAACCTCTTTCCTATCACTTTGTCTCTTCTAAACACTGTGAAACTAGTTCTACTTAGATAGCCATAGCTTCTTCAAATCTTCATGCAAACCCTTCAAATCTTAATTGGAGCTTCTTTAGACAATCCTTTATTCAAGCATATGGTCCGCATACTTTGACCCTCATCAATTTTCTCAATATCATCAACATTCCAGTACTCTAAAACAAGAAACAAAATAGGATACAGTTGACACCAATGGCAACAAGGATACATTGACATCAATGACAACACCACTTAGGCACATATTTACAATGAACACCTAATACCACACACAAGTTCATTTATTTTTTGCATGTAGGTCATGATGTTTTCATTTTCACTCATTCTCAAATTTTCATATCTTCCTCTCAGACTTTGTAGTTTGGCACATTTGACATATTCATCACCTTTATAAAGATTTTCCAACTTTTTCTATATTTCATGAGCAGTTTTTAGTCCAAAGACATGTGTCATTTCTGTATCAGTCAGGGCACTCAACAAGGATTCTTTAGCTCAAATGTTATTTTTAGAATCTTTGAGTTCATTTGGAGTTGAAGGACCTTTCTCTAGAGGATTATACTCATCCTTAGTTATTAACCAATAAGCATCACCCATGCATTACAAATAGCACTCCACATGACTCTTCCAAAGTGAGTAATTTGTTCCACAAAAATCTCAGACTATCCTTGTTGTAAGTCAACATATTGGATCTCCTTGAGCAGTTAAGCTTATTTTAGAGGAATTGACTCTGATACTAATTTTTGGAATTAGGCTGGACAACTGAGAGGGGGGGTGAATCAGTTATCCCAACACTTTAACACTTGTAGCAATTAATTCTTCTTCTTTACCACTTGAAACAAAATAATGATGTAAACATTAAAGCATGAATCATCAACACATGAGCAGAAATAAAATGAGCACACATAATACTAGAATTTTAATGTGGAAACCCAGTTAAGGGAAAACCACAGTGGGGATTAACCCACAAAATTCGTACCCTATTAAAAGTACTTAGAAGAAAAGAGAAGGCACATACCCTTGGGTGCCCTACCTAGAGCTCACTTCTCAAAAGAGGCTCACTTCCTACAGGAGGCTCACTGCCTACAAGAAGTAATGTTCAACACAGAGATAATGAACTAAGAAATAGCATCTTCTTCATGCCTGGTTTAGTCCCATTGAAGGCTCACTTATTCCTGCTATGTCCCCCAAACACTTCTTCACTATATCTACATCCTTTATTGTTCTTGTTCTTCTGCTTCTCCTCTTCTCTTCTCTTCCTCTATACCTTTCTTAGGATTTTATCATTTTCTCACAAGGACATCTTTCCACAACTCATCAACAAGTATTTATATCCTTCATTAACCTTGGAATGAACATAAAGGTTGGCTTGACTTAACACGGATCACTATACTATCAGTCAACCATAGCTAAGACTTGAATCTTCTTCCAACAACATGCCATGCTCCAGAGAATTGCTCTTAGATCATCTGCAACACACTTGAATCATCTAGTTGGCCAAGACTAGGAAGAACAACAACAAGGAAGAAATCTTCAACAATGCGCTCAATCTTCAATGCAAACCTCCAACACAGTAGTCACACAATCCAGAGGCCTCCACAAGCACATTGAATTCAATAGAAATATCCGTACTCCTCCAAATCATTAGAATCCCTTGCATCTTCATCCAAAACCTCAAGAACACTATCTGCAATGACTGTCAACTTAGAAAGATTTCTTGTGGACCTCCAAACCACAAACCACTTGATTTGATGATACACACTGACTTTCTAAACGTGCCTGTAGATCCATAGATCATAATATTTCAATGTGATGCAATCTGAACCAATTTACTGTCACTCTATCTCTTCCAAACACAACAAAACTTGATTCTACTTAGATTGCCATAGCTTTTTCAAATCTTCATGCAGACCTCTTAAATGTTAACTGGAGCTACTTCAGACAATCCTCTACACAACCATATGGTCTATATACATTGATCTTCATTAATTTTCTCAATATCCTCAACATTCCAGTCTTCTAAATATGCAACAAAATAGGATATAGTTGACACTAATGGCAATAGGGATATGTTGACATCAATGTCAACACCAATTAAGCATATATTTGCAAAAATGACAATGTGTACATTTGTTGGTCATGACTAGGAATGTACTTGGGTATTTATCAATGATAGGGATGTTAGGTGTTGGAAGCAATGGTGGTAAAGTGGATGGTGGGAAATTAGGAGCTGGAAGTAATGGAGGTAGATTGGATGGGGGAAGGTGTATGGTCACATGCTTTTGACACTTGTAAGATGATGGAGGTGGAATGGTGACATATGTTTTGGGTGTATGATGTGATTTGTGGTGGAAAGTGGTGGACTTAGGAAGCGTGGAGGAATTACCAACATCATTAGATTGTTTACCTTGGGGTGTGTATTCAAGGCCAAATGAGCATGGAGGGATTTTGACATGGATGGGCTCCAAAATACCTTGTTCATGAAGGCCTAAGCCTTTACCTTGGTAGTTCATGTTTTAGAGCATTCGATGAACAATGGGACTATGTGTGGTTTGGACACTAGACATGAGCTCATTATTTGTCAGAGAAAGTGTTGTGGAGGACAAAGGTCATTGTTGTCCTAGGGAGGAACACTCATGAATGAAGGTGAATAAGCCAAGTGAATATGATGGTGGAATTAAAATAGGAGTGAAACTAGATGATGTGGAAGGATTAGGATCTTGATTATGTTCATTAAGATCCAAGTTATTTGTTTGATCATCTATGTGTGCTTGGGAGCCACATATCTCGTCATGGGAGGTGGAAGTTGGTGGATCATGCATGGGTGAGGTGGCAAGCTCTTGACCATGGAATGCATAGAGTTGGATAAGTGGATCATCATGGTCTTCTTGATCATAGAGGGGATCTTGATCATAAATGGGAGCTTGATCATAGAAATAATAAAGTGTGTTATGAATGGGTGCAATAAGACGACTTTTATCTTGATGGGGATGAGGGGTGATGTTTCTTCATGCTTAGGATTATGCTCTTGACTTTGAGTGGAAGCAGATGACTCTTGGATAGGTTTGATGAATTATGGACCACGTGGTGGGGTTGAAGGTTTTTCAATAGGTTCCATGGTGTGTTGACTACATGATGGGATTGGGGAATTAAACATGGCATTCAAAGGTTCTTTGCTAGGTGACAAGGTATGTGTTTGACATGGGGATAGGTTGTTCCTTGCTAGTAGCCATTGGATCACATCCTTTGTAAGGGTATGTGCGGAAGGACAATATAGTGGATGGACAATGAGGGTAGATGATGTGGACTTGGGTTTTCTTTTGTAATGTTTAATTCTAGGATGTGGGGTTGATGCAGGATTATAGTGTGGTGGTAGAATGTACTTATAGGATGGATGAGGTAGATTTATGTTTCCCTTGTCAAAGGTAGAATGAGTATTTAAAGGCACTTTGTTTTTCTGCCAAGATGGACTTGGATAATCTTGTGAATAGGCTTGGGGGTACTAGAACCTTGTTCTCTAGGATTGTCATGGAATGACACATGTCTCCATATTGTTTTATGTCATCTTGTGGGATTAGGACCATGTTAACAAGTGCTTGACTAGGATGAATGATGATGTGGAGTGAATAGGAATGTGATAGAGTATGAGATTGATTAGATGATTAGGGATTATTAGGGTATGGTTAGGGTATGATTAGGGTTGTGATTAGGATGATGATGATAAGGATGAATTTGATTGAATGATATGATTAGAAAGGGTGATTAGGATGTGAAGGTTGAATGTGGAATATATGAGTAGGATGTGATTATGATGATGTTGATTGGATGTTGTGTTGGAAGGAATGTTTAGAATGTTTGGAATGAGGGATGACCAAGAGGATCCACTCCATTGTCTCTTCATTTTGTAACCATGTCTTTACCAAATGAGACTTGTGAATTGTGGGATGCTATGGGGATGATAATGCAAGGTGATGAAGCCTAGACTATGATAGGGGCTAATGATATTAATCTTTAAAAAGTCTAGCTCCAAGAGGGTACTCTAGTCTACTAATGACCTTTCAAAACACAAATTAGTTTTGTCAAGACCTTGAGATGTGTAAGAAATGATTGATTAAAGTGAACCCATGAATTTTAGAATTCACTTGGAATGACGGACTTAAACTAGCAATGGAGTATTAAACCCAAGTTGTGATTTATGTGAAAAAGATGTCAAGGTCTCTTGGTCCACAGATTTGTACTTGTGATACAATCAAGCTTCAACAATTTCTCCCTATGTGTGAGGACCGCCCTTTTTACTACTGTTGTTATGACTATTTACAGTACTGTTATTGTTACTTTCATATTTGTGGGATAGCAGTTCCCAGAATTTGTCAGACTATTAAACTTTATTATGTTTTCGGAAAAACTAATTGGGTGATGTTTGGATAAGTTTACTTTTCAGAAAAATGAATTAGGTGATGATGGAAAATTGTAATATGATTTTAATTATGTTAAATTGTACTATGGCATGAGAATGCATGTTTTATTTAAGTTGCTTCGGCTATGATGATTTTATGTGGTTACTGATCTTGTAATTGAGTGTGCAGGGATTACTAATCGAACCACAGATTTCGGAGATCATTCCACACCTTGTTATTTGTTATTCCCTGTTAAGCCGATCTGGTTCCACGAGGAACCAAGATCTCTTTGTGTTTGATGTCATGATGTAATGTGGTCTTTCATATGGTCGAGTGGGTTAGGTTACCCTCATGTAACATTATTTTATAAATTGTGTTGTAAAGAGATTGAAGTTGAATTTTTGTATTTTATTTAAAGTATGAGGCCCTTTTCTTGTGCCTTACCTTGACCAGGGGTGTCTTGTATGGGTTAAAGTTGACCCTGGGTTATACCCCATGGGTCCAGGGGCCCATTTGGCATGGGTAACCCTTGAGTAACCTCCATCTAGTCAACTTAACCTTCCCCTGAAGTTAAGTGGCGAAAATTGGAGGTAGGAGGGGACATGATGGGTTGTACCAACACCCAACCCATCCCCTCTACATTTTCCTAGATAAGAGATGCCATCCATTAGTGAAGGTCACCTCTTCTTTAGTGAGATTCCCCCATGTACTATGGGGACACCCATGTGAAGAAAGGAGAAAGAGGCATGGGTCACCTGTCTTGTTCCCATTTAACTCTTTTTTTTATTTCTCCCATGAGAAAGTGGAGTCACATGAGAGGAATAAGGAGTACCCTTGGGAATGGAGAGTGACATAAGCCACCAGGACAGAATAGTGGTTTTGGGGAAGGGTGAGGAGGTGACAAGTGTCACTTCCCCATTTCTCAAAATTAAAAGAAAGAGAATTTGGGTTATTTATTTTCAAATTTTGGGATGAGAGGGAGTTAGTTGAATTTTGGGAAAAAAAAACTTTCATTTTTTTTGCCTTACCAAAAATAGAGAAGTTAGTTTGCAAGATAGAGAAGGGAGAGGGAGTTGGTGGCTAAGGTTGGAAGTGAACTCTGTGGACTTTGCAACAGCTTCATTCCAGGAGGGCTTTGCAAGGTTGGTCTGAATTTTACCTTTGTTTTTGTAGAACTGAAATGTGTATGAAATGTGTGTGAAATATGTGTTTAGATTTGTTTTCTGTGGGGGTTCTTGTCGGGTTGTTTGACAAAGCGTCTCCCACTTGGGAGAAATGCTCATCAAGTTTGGGGTAGGGGAGGAGAGATCCTCCTCGGGTGCATACCTGTTTCCATCTTTTGGGATGTTGAAAGCCTTGAGGGCATGTATCTGTGACTGTATTTTTGACTTGAGAGTCATATACAGATTACTTAAAAATTGTGATCACACTTGGTTTGAGACCAAGAGAAATTTATATTGGTTCATTTATCTGTCAGGGTGACACTCTGGAGTCGAGTGTGTCCACTCTCCTGCCCCTTATGAAACTCACTGTAGTTGAGATTCCGTATTGTGTAAAATACCCACGGGTGTATGTGTGCTTTGGGATTGTTGTTGTTTCTGTTGTGAAGTGGAGTGTTTGAGTACCCAGGTGTGAGTATGGTCTCCCTAGCTCGGGGGTGACCCACTTGCAGGTCTACGGAAGGGAGGAGAGCTAGTTGCGTGGTGTTTTCTTCTTTGTTTGTCTTTGATACGCAGGTTTTCTCTTGGAGCTTCTGGTTGGATATTTATGAAGGAGCAGATAATCTTCTTGTCATGAGAGTTGAAGAGAGAGTTCCTCTCTTGTTATTGTTGTAATTTAATGTTATTCTGGGAGTGAAGAAAATCACCTCCCTGATCTTGTTACTATTGGACTTTTATTTGGTTGTCATAAGCTATCAGTAGTATGTTGTTTGGGAGAAGGAAATCTGGGAAGCTAGTTGTTGTATCCCTGGTTTAAATTCTGTAATCTGAATGTGCTTAAATTTTCAAGTTGATTTTTGTAAACCTTGTTCAATAGCACTTTATTTGTGTTTCAAGTATTACTGAAAGGAAAAGTTCATTGTGTTTTTAAACTGAGTTGTTTACGTTTGAAAGTTTGGAATTGCTTAACTAGTTGAAATGTTAGTTTTTATAGTTCAATGTTATAATGGAAAAGACAGTTTTAAATGTTTGAGTTATTCTCCATAGTTAGTGGATTCTGTTAATTTGGAAGGATTAGAGGAAATCTAGCATGTATATATGTTTCTCTGTTTGTAAATTTAAGAAACTTAAATGTTTATGAAAATGGAAATATATACATATAATAAGAGAATATATATTTACCATTTCTACCGAATAAGTGAAATTGGGATATGCATATCTATATACTTGTTATGAGATTATCATTCTAACAGGTTGAATTTGAGAAAATGAATAAGGTAGTGAATTTGAGAAATTTATGAATTATATATATACATATAAGAATATATATATATAAATAAATTTATATATATATATAGATATATATATATATATTTCACATTTTGAGTAATTATCATTTTTTATAGAATAATTGAGAAATTGAATAAAACTAGAATGAATAATTGAGTAATTATCATTTTTATGAGATTGAATGATATATATCAATATATATATATATATATTTATGAAATATATATATATATATATATATATATATATATATACATATTATTATCATTGCTATATATATATATATGAATATATATATATATATACATATATATAAATATATTATTGTTGATAGAAATCAACGAAAAAGCACCATAAGAAATGACTGTCAAAGTTTAAGCCCGCGGGAGAAAACACAGTCGCGGTTTGTTTTGGGCGGTGGGGAGAAATCCCCACCACAGGCCCTAACATATACATGGAGGTGTGGAGTGGGGCGGAGCCCCACCCACACCCCACATCGTGGGATGTGGGTGGGGCTCCACCCCACTCCACATCCCCCCTTTTCCTTATGCCTCCCGCGGCCTGCACAGGCCTTACCCTCCGCAGCCGACCCTGCTTCTCTGTCGTTGCGGCCGACGCTGCCCTCTCTGTCCCTGCGGCCACCGCCGCCCATGGCCGCCGTCGGCTGTGGACTCACAAGCAAATAAAATGTTAGGGCTTTGGCCCTAACATATGATTGGTGATTTGGAAATAAATACATTTTTATTGCTCTATATATAGGCATATATATATATTATATATGTCTATGTATATAGCCATATATAAAATAAAATAATTATTATATATCTATCTATATATATATATATGTATATATATATAGATACATAGAGATATATATATATATATATATAGTGTTAAACCAATTTCGTCCTCTACATAGACATTAAAATATATATATATTTATATATATATATATATTTATATCTATATATATATATATATATATATATATATATATATATGGCCCTCGTTTAAATTCGTTATAAAATATGTCTCATGGATATAGACAAAAAAAAAAAAAAAAAACAAATTATATTTTCACAGTAGTTTTTATTAAGTGTTGAACACAACAACCAAGAAGTGATATTTCCAGGATCAGGGTTTTATAAAGTGGAGAGCCTCCTACATCTATTTACAACGTTATACGAGTCACAATCAGTGTATTAATAGTCATTAATAGTAATAGTAACAACAGTAATTATAAACAAGAGAAAATAAAATTATAATGTAAAAGAGAGTTAAGGAATTTTTAGTGATACTCTGGAAAGAGTTTCTCGGAAGTTTCAACTATCAACGTAATATCAATCACCCGGAAAATGAAGAGGAAAATTACACATCACCTTGCTCAAAAGAACACTGGAAATAAACTTAAGAAGCCACCACTGACAATCCATGTGGCCATTTTAATCACAACTGTAGCAAACGACCTCATAAGTAAACCTGTAAGAGAGTCCGAAGAAGAAAAACTAACATTGGAAAACACAGAGGAGAAAATGCGCGACATTTCTCACATGGGATAAGAGAACTAAGTTGACGGACCCTTCTACCAAATCTGCTTAGGAACAAGTTGACTAAGTATATACGAAGAGGAGGAACCTAGATCGGGGAAGATTAGGAGACCGAGTCTAGCGAAATAGTAAACCAGCCTTTGTGACCTAGATCATCCTGAAATTAGGTTTAATATCAACAATAGCTGCAGTGATAACCCTGATTGACATAAATCATGAAGAAAGGACAGGATGCACATAAAGAAAGCATAGAAAACGAAAGAGAGAGAGAGACCGAAATATAAACACACTAAATTAACAGAGAAATAGTTAAGGTAAGGGCGATAAAGATACAATCAAAATTAAGAACTTGTGAAAAGGGAAGAGAGAGCAACCAAACTGCCTTGTTGAAAATGCTAAGTCATAGGAGGATTATGTTTCAGGAAACAAGAGAGGAGACAGACAACCGTGCCTGGCTGAAAAATGACTAAATAGGGAGATCACTAGCCAGTTTAGTCGGAACAAGGCGTCGTGGGAAGTTGTTACTCTATCAGCGAACCACGTGCGTAAATGAGTGCAGCGTAATTCCCACTAATGCCGTAAGGCATTATGCTACCGAAAATTGCCGAGGGTTCGATTTAGGAACTTTGGTAATCTCACTCTTGCAATGACGTTAGCAGCGTTGTATAGACCCTCTTGTTGATCTGTATGCGTCTAGTTGCACGCAATTGTACTTATATCCCGCCAAACATTGTAGTGTTTCGCCATGAGAGAACACCGTCGAGCATGTATACGCATGCGAAGGGGGTTTTTAGGACAGTGTGAGAAAAGTTTTTCATATCTCGTGTCATAACCACATGGCAGATGTGGCTATGACATGTGCGATGTGTGTTGTGACCACATGGAAAATGTGGGCATGACACTATGCTTTGACCTTAGGAAGACTAATGTTTAGGATCCTCTATAAATGTCAAGGGCTGAATTCTAATGAAATGTTGTGATGAAAGTAGATCCTAATGGAATGAAATTGGATATGAAATTGGATGTGTAATGATTATAATTTTTTTTACATGATTGCAATCAGATTTGATAGAGAGAGTAGATGCTCTGAGTTTTCTCTACAGTTATGGTGTATTGTGATGAGTAATGATTAGGATGAAAGTGATTGGATTGGAATGAATGGTGTGATATGATTGGGATGTGATCGATTGGATTAGGAATGAATGGTTAGGATGCGATTGGGATGACTTAGATATGTTTAGGATATGTAATAGTGATATGATGTGGACTGATAATATGAAATTGATTGGATTTGAATGGCGAGGATGATGAAATGTAATGATTAGGAAAGATTGGGATTTTATTAGGAAGAAGGTGACAAGGGATTATTAAGGTTTGAGTTATGATGACTCGGGTATGATTATGGTATGATATGGAATGGTTAGGGATGATTAGGATGATGTTAATTGGATGAATGAGGTGATAAGGATGATTAAGGTGATGGTGTTTAGATGAAAGAGGTGATTAGGATTTGATAAGGATGACTAAGATGATGAATAGAAGAATGATTAGGGTGAAATGGATTGGATTAGGATGACGATGTGTAATGGTTATGAATGATGAATTGGATATGATTATGATGCTTAGGATATAATTCGGATGAGGTGGAATGATTTGGAACGATGAATAGAATATGATTAGGATATGGTGTAATGATTAGGTATGATGAATAAGACATGATTGGGATAATTTGGAATGATTGGGAAGGATAAAGAGGATATGATTATGAAGAGGTGGAATAAGTAGGAATGAGGAATATGATTGATTAAGGTGAGGTGGAACAATTAGAAAATGATATGAATTTTATTAGGATATGATATGATGTGGCTAAGGAAACAAATGTTAATGATGAAGATATGAGTAGGAATGTTATTAGGATATGATGAGTTGGAATGATGAATATGATATGATGTGGAATGGATGTAATGATTATGAATGATTAGGGTATAATTATGATGAGGTGGAACAAAGAAGATATGACAAGAATGCGATTTGGAATGATTAGGCTTGATATTGTTTGGATATGGTAGGATGATGTGTAAGGATAATGGGATTAGGGATATAGTTGAATGGTGAGGAATGGGATGATTAGGATGTTTTAGGAAGGACAAGGATAATGACTAGGGTAAATTAAGGTAAAATGGAAGTGACTTGGAATGAGGATGATAAAGTGTAATGATGTTGTTAGGTGATTTGGATGGATTAAGATAATGATTACGATAGTGATAAGGATATGTAGGGTAACAAGGATGTTGATTAGGATATGTGATTAGCATAATGATTATGTTGAAGTGGAATGATTAGGATGAAATTGATTGGCTTAGGGGGGTGACTAGGATACAAAAGTTGAATGATAAGGATATGGTATGAATGTGATCAAGGTATGATGACTTGGGATGAATGTGTGGAAAGAATGTCGAGGGTGATGATTAGGAAAGCACACACATAAATCATATAAGACACATGGCAATCAGATTGGCTATTTTTTATGACTCATGATGTTTTACAAACATGCACAATCCTAGGCTAGGAAAGGACAATACTTACTAAGTTCCCACTTGGATTTCTCCAGCTGCACCTATTTAAAGTGGATAGCTCCAAAAACTTGGTGGCATAGGCTCCCCCTTATAGTGCACTCACTTCTTAGGCACACCATGTTCCAAGTCCTCAAGATGCACTGATCTTAAGGTACTTTTCTATCTCTGCTTTAAACCATGAGAGTGTGGGATGGCTCCATGGATCTATCATCTGACTCTGTGTGTCAAACAAATAGAGTGTTTTTGCCCACTAGACAAAGGTTCATAGTGAATATCTAGGGGACCGGCATCCCATGAGCATCCAGCAAGCCACTAAAGGCTTTGACTAACACTACTAGGAGTTTTAATATACATAAAGGTATGCCTCATTTTGAGCTAGCACTGTATGGTGAGCGCTCATACCAGTTGGGACTTGGCTTTTGCCTTATCCTAATTTGTATAGCAGACCAGATGAAAGTACCACTTGGGGTCACAAATGAGTTCTCCTTGTAGATGTCTCTCAAGAGCAGGCCTACTCTAAAGGGTTACACAAAAGCAAGACAAGTACATGTTTTTGATCTCCAGGCTTATACTAAGACACAAGGAGAGAGCATACACATGCACTTGCTCACACTCGCACATGTTCATTGGCCTTATAAAATAGATGTGTGGTGTGACAAATGCAAGTGTTCAAGAAGTGTTTTTGATTGCCAAGATTGCTTAGAGCATGCGTGAAGAGCATACACACCTCATAAACACAAGCAAAGTCACCAAGCAAAGTAGACAGTGATTCATTTTAAGCCCCCAAAGATATGTGTGAAAAAGCAAGCCAATGTGCATTTTATTGCACAAATTGAAGTGTTCCTATCATAACCAAGCACATGCACATGAAAATGAAAGGAACCCTACATCAAATGTATTAGTAGTTTTAGTTTGATTTCTTTGACTAGCAAATGCCACATGCTAAAAATTAGACCTTAGTAGTAGAAAATTTGACCAAATGGAACTGTTAACCACTAGCATGATAAAATTGACCATCACTCAGGAATCACCGATCTCCAACATTCTTTGTAACTATGACTGCTTGAAACATGGTGGTGACTAAGCAGTTGTGGCGGTAGAGAGTTAGATTGCAAGCAGGAGCCACAACTAGTCGCCACTATTGGCGGCATTTAGGGAGGTGACTGAAGGGTTTTAGGTGTTTTTAGGGTTTTGAGATGGTGGCAAGGGGATAAATTCATAGAACTTGACACTCATCCTCATTTCTCTTGCTTGTTAATGAAATACACAAATTCTATTTCCTATTAAGTAAAGACTATATGTATAGGAGGATAGAGTCTTGACAAGAAGTTGATTTCAAGAATGCAAAATTAAGCTTAATAAGAATGCCAAGGCTAGGTGTGGTCTCATAGCACGGTGCTATCAAAATCCAACATTTATCTTGAATATGGTTTTAAAATTAAAAGGAGACTGTTATACTTGATGGTGCTTAAAGGTTTTGGGAAAACAAAATCCAACAGAATACGTTTCTTCCTAGTGATTATTTTGACAGAAAGTCTCTAGAGATGTCATGTCATCGAATGCAAAGATTGTAGGAAAAAGGACAGATTAAATTCTAGTGTTAGGAGAAAATGAAAGATGCGGCCTTTGCTAGCACATTCACTCCATGCACCAAAATGGGAGCTTTGGAGTAGGGTATTTTGTTAACAAGCAAGAGAAACTAAGACTAGGGCTTTGGAGATACAGGCAGTGGAGGGATAAGTGGCTATAGAACTTAGGGTTTTACAAACAGAGGTCGTTGGAGAAAATTTTTCTAGTGGGGTCTATAGGGTTTAGAAACCCTAAACATAAAACCTATTCACCTATACAAAGAAAGAAGAACCTGCAACCAATAATGTTAGCCCTGCCACATAACGAATATTAAACCTACCTATAAGATTTAAAAACCTGCAATAATGAAAACATAAATTTTTTCGACTAAAATGACATCATTCTGCAATGCAACCATGGACCCTTGCACATAGGTCATATGGATCCGTATGGTATGGCCCTGTGGAGGGGGCAAAATTAAAAAAAATTCAAATTTTTCCTGTAGCCAAGTTTGACAAATTTAGAGTCATTTTTTGTGAAAAGGGCCTTCAGGACTATATGGTGAGGTTCGTTTGAGCTCCAAAGGTCACCTGTGAAACTAAATTTTTAGAAGTTGACTAAAATTGATCGATTCACATTGGGTTCACCATTTTGTGCTAGGGTTTAGGATTTCAAACATGCAGAAATGAAACTACAACAAACCCTAATTGCAATGAATTAAAATCTAGCCTAGAAATCAAATAGAAAATAAAAGACAAATCTAAGCTAATAATGATTAAACTTCATTGTTCTCCTCATCTTGCATTGTCTTCTTAGATTTGTAGGTTTATACAACCATCTTGAGAAGCTTGTGTGTATGATTAGAAAGATTTTAGAGGGTTTGCAGAGAGAGAATTCTAAGAGCATAAGGGTTCAAAATGAGGCTGAATGAGGTATTTTATAGAAGAGGGATTTCAAATGGATGGTTAGGATAGAGAGTTGACTTTAGGGCCAAATAGAGGGCTAGGATGATTTAGGGTTTTCTCACCAGTAGAGGACAAAAGACAATTTAAAATTGAGATAAATGTTTGTTGCAAGTATGTGCCTAATTGGTGTTGTCATTAATGTCAACATAACTTTTTTGTCATTGGTGTCAACTATGTCCTATTCTATTACTTGTTTAGAAGCTTTGTATGTTGTGGATATTGAAAAAATTGGCCCGTCTAGAAAAAGCGAGTTACACTAGTGAAGTGCAGTCTAGACAGTGAGTTGTATGCTGAAGAACAGTTCAGTAGATTGCTCCACATTTATCGCTAGTTGAATATCTTGGTATATAGATTGGAAGTTATTTAAAGGGATGTTTGAAGATGCTAAATCCTAAGTTTGAGCCTCCAATGTGAAGAATTAAGAGAGTTACATTCACTAGAGTAAAACTTACTTTCTTTGATTATTCTCTGGTGATAGGGAGAAAGTATTTTGCTCCGCGTTCCTCTGCAATAAAATATTTTTCTCTATGGTTCTAGAGGGAAGTTTGGGATGATGATAAGTGCCTACAATTGTAGTGGTTCATGTTTTGGTGGTCTGCAAGATATCCTTCTTTTATGTCAGTTGAAGACAGTGAAGTTCATGTGTTCCAGTGAGAAGATTCCTCTAGCTAAAGTGGTTAAGGTTTGTGTGGTTGCTCCTAATGATTATAATGTTCTTGTGGATGTCTCCTAATCATGTTCCTATTTTGACATTGGTCTACGTTAAGGAATTGAGATCGTGTTTGAAGATTGTTCCCAGATAATGTAGCATGTAACTAGTCTTAGCCGACTTTGTTAATTCCAGTAATTGTAGAGATTCCTTGAAGATTGTGGAAGTGTGTTGTGGTGTGGAAGATTGTGTTTGGGTCCCAGCTAAGGTGTGGTGTGATCCGCATACATATTTGCTTCATTTCCTTTGCATAATGTTGTAATAGGTTAGGACCTATTTTGTAAATGTGTGTAATGTCGACCTTGGAGATTGTTCCAAAGGTTGATGATTGTAATTCTGACCTTGATGATCATTCCAAGGTTGATGAAGTGTATAAATACTTGTAATTGAGTCGTGTAAAAGGTGTCCTTGAGTGAAAATGGGAAGATAAGGAAAAGAGCGAGGAGATAAGACAGAGCTGAGAAGAGGAACTGTTGTATTTCAATGTAATAATCTCAGACATGAAGAAGATGTTGATTTTGGTAGTGAGCCTAGTAATGAGCCACCAGTAGGGTTTTAAAACCCTCATTGTAATCTTTCTAGGTTTAGGGTTGAGGCAGTGACCCTGCTAGACCTAGCTATAGTTCATGGCAGCGAGCTAGTATGTTCTGGGCCTGTGGAGTGACCAAGCCTAAACATCATTTTTCAAAGATTGCAATATATTTTGAGAGATAATCTCCATGGTTTTTCCCCACCTTGGGGTTTTCCACATAAAAATTGGGTGTCTTGTGTGTATAATGTTGCATCTATGTCTAAGTTTTTGATTTCATGTATTCATTGTTATATCATAATAATTGTGGATAAGTGATTAATGTGTAAGTGAAGAAGTGTTTAAGTTTTTGGGACAACTGATTCACCCCCCTCTTAGTTGTCTGGCACATTTCAATAATGGTGAGGTGGGATTTTATTTTTAAATTAAATAAATTAGGTTTATTTATTTAATTTATTTGAAAAGAGGGATTTTGGGCAATTAGGTGGCATATTTAACAAATGTCTATTTGTTTAAATTAATAGGATGAAAGGGACATTAGGAAAATGAATGATTAAATAAATAATTAATTAAAACCAATTATTTAACCATAGAAGCAAATTAGGGAAAATCAGGAGAATGTGGAAGTGATTAGGGTTTCATGATCCGAGGACACTTTTAGGTGTTTACCCCAAAAAATTGAAATGACAGGTGTTTGTATTTTTTTAATAACTTCTAATTTTTTAAAATTTTCAAAAAAAATTAAATGTCATCAATATATACATCATTCTCTACACAATTAAAAAAAATCATTTTATGATTAGCTTTTCTCAAATTATGTTGGTCGTACATGAGCGGTTTTCAAAAACAACAATTAGGGCAAATAAAAAATTTAAAAAATATATTTGGAAAAAAATTATAAAAAAAAATCCTCATCAAACTTCACTGTACTACACATCTTTCCCCAAAAGAATTTAGAAAATACTTTTATTTATGTCAAATTATGTTGGTTGTACATGTGCATGGTATGGTAAAAAAAAGTGACTTTTAAATAGTGGTTTTTAGGCATACATATTAAAAATCAATTTTTATCATCTAGGTATTAAAATAAATTACATCTTTGGAATCTAGACTCCAAGTGCTACATTTCATATTACTAACTCTTTTAATGATTCAATCTTTAAGTTCTTTAAATTTCTAGGTCAAATGTGACAAATTCTGAAAATAAGGGAAAACACTTCCACTTTTTTGGCCAAAAAGTGGACCCAACTTTTTGCACTAACCCTGAGGCAAGCCTCTAAACACCACAACCCCCAACCCACTTTTCTGTGATAGTAGGTTACATGTTTTGGAAGTGAAAGAAGTGGAGTTGTAGGAAGGAATTACAGACTATCAGAAGTGTAGAGAAAAGAAGAAAATTAGGGCTTGGACTTGGGTGCCTGCTCATTAGTCCTTTGGATTGGGGAGTGGTGAAATCTCTATGACAGTAGGATCAGGTTGCAGACATTCTTCAAAGATCCTGATAAAAATAAGTACACTAGACTAGGGCACCCACTCATTAGTCCCTGACTTTTCCATACACCAAACTTTGAAATCTAGAATATATTTGGTTGTCATTTGATATCTTTGTGTGTGATCATTTTTCATAATTTGTCTATTTGTTTACGATTTCATGAAATTAGGGTTTTGAGCATAATTAGACTTAATTGAACAACAAATTCACACAATTCTAATTTTCCCCTATGTTCCAAGTGATAGAAGATTTACAATAGAGTTCTCTATTTGGTTGAATGTCTTTGAATGTTTAGTGGTGAAAGGAGGATCAAGATAAACCCTTAAAATCAAACAAACTCATCAACCCCTCCTTTTTACTCTTAAACACTTCTGATATCAATAAATTTCATGAAAGAAATCCAAATCATTTGAAATTTTGATGTGACATGTAGATGATGATATGTAGATGCTAAGTCCTACTCTGTGAGCTTTGATATGAAGATGCAACAAAATGCGGTACAAAATTCTGAAACTGCAAATGATTAAATTGAACTAAAAATGAAAGAAAACAAAAGAATGTAAATATTTTTGGTTGATCCAATATTACTCTTCAACATGGGATTCCCCTACATCATTTCTTCTATATATGCTTCCTCCATTGATGATCCCAGGGGGATATTGACAACTTTGTTCTCATTGGCAAATGATAACTCTTCTCTATAGGAGTCTATGACACTATTTGCATCTATAAACCATCTCAAGCCCAAAAGTGCATTGAAAGCTTCTCCTTGATCCTTCATGGCTGCCACAATGAAATCTAAGACATGTTTGATCACCATTAGATTATCTTTTTCTTGCTTTCATGTTCCCATTGTTTGAATGTTAGATCCATCTACCAAAATGATTTTGTAAGTTGTCTCTATCAACTTATGTCTTCTTAAATGATCTTGTAGATTCTTTGTGATCATGTTGACATCTGTCCCCAAATTGATCATGACATTTTGGACCTTTTTGTGATTGATGTGGACATCTACCATAAGTGGTTTTGTCTTCCATTCTCTATCTAATCTTCTCATCCTCCGGAGTTGAATCTTTTGATTTTGTTCCTTATTCCAATACTTAGAGAATTGCTTTAGTTTCTTAGTGAGTCTTTGTTGCTATGCTAGTTGGGCTAACTAATTGAGAGCCTCCACTTCTCCTTTGGTTAAAAACTACTCATGTTTATTTTCCTTTTCTTATTTCTTTCTTATATTTTGTTTGGCCTCCTTCACCACTTCATGTTGCTTCTTAGTAGGGACAAATTATTCATCCTCTTCACTATCTTCATGTTAGAACACTTTGATAATGAATGTTATTTAGTTTTTTAGGTCAGCCTAAGGCTTATTTAGGTCTATCTAAGTTGGCATGGGTGATATCCTAAGCATAAATAGGTATATATAGGTGGTAGTGAGTCTTATTTGATCATATTGCAAATTATGTTCTCATTGAACACTATTGGAGGTATCCCCCTTGAAGTGGATTAGGAGTTTTCCCCCTTGAAGTAGCATATTATTATCAAGTATTTGTATAATATATAATATTATATTCAAGTATTGTGCAAGTTGTTTCATTACACGTGGTATTAGAGCATGATCTTGGCACCGTGAAGGAAAAAAGTAGGCAATTTTTTTTCCTGATTTGTAGGTCATTTTGGTCTACTATTCCTCACCACTTCCTCTAAGGAACATGAAAAGGTTTAAGTTAAGGAAGAACACATTCATCACCATCAAGAGATAAATGAAAAGGGAAGACACATCTTGGAGCTTAAGTTAATTTTCTAGACACACATGAAGAAGCCGAGGACATCAACAATTCCAAATTACCTCATTATATGGAAATATTTTCTAGTTTAAGTTACTACATGGGATGATGAATATTAAATAAATAAACTACCACTTCTTCTTCTTTTTCTTTTTTTTCTTTTTTTTCTTCTTTTTCTTCTACTTCTTCTTGCACATTCTTCATTTGTAACAAGTTTTGTGATCTTTGTAGCAAGGAATACATGTTCTTAGATAATTTCTTGATTTCTGACTTCACTAATGAAATACCCTCCTCCATCTTAGTAATTCTCCCATGTAGATCCTTAGTATAAGTTTCCCCACCTTCTATATCTTCCTTGTTTAGAGATTTTCTAGGAGTGAAATGATTTTTTTTGCCTCTTGTTGAAGGATCCGTCATGATAGGAAAAAATAACAAGTTTGGAATAAATCACACAAAACAAATCCAATCAATCTAAAAATTTTACTATAACTTACTAGGACCTAGATCTCACTTTCCTGAAGAACTCTCCAATAAATTCAGCAATGTACAACCACTTCATGCTGCTTCTTACTAAGGACAATCAAGTGTTTTGTGGTCATCCCACTCTCTGCATAATTCACATTATATTGAATTGACTCTTTTCATTGTTGCTTTGGTGTTTGTTTTTATTGTGGAAGCTTTTCTTTCACCTTTCCCCCTAGGGCATTCATTTCTCAAGTGACCTTCTCTTGTACAATATGAGCACCAAATATTAGGTCTTCTTCTATGTGTTCTCCTCCTATTTAACCAATATCTCCTACCTCATCTTTAATTGCTCCAATTCCAATTTCAACTTCTCATATTCTAGGTGTTTTTTCATCTTATCTTGTCTACACCAAGATTAAGGCTCTATATGGTAGGCTAGTGTCACTAGTTCTACATATGTCTCAAATATCCTTTCATCTAGGGATGACTGTATTTCAGGGCTTATTCTGGAAATAAGCCACTCTATCTTTTGCTTTTTCAGTTAGTGGTTCCTCCAATCTCCTAGTTGTCTCCTTGAATTTTTTTATCGAAAGCCTTTATTGATTCTTTCTCCCATTGCATCAAATCTCTCGTCTTGCTTACCCCTTTTGTTGGAACATCTGGAACTCCAAAATTCTCCAAAAATTCCTTCTTGATCTCATCCCACTCCTTGTCATTATTTGGGTATGTCTACCACTTCAATGCTTCATTCCACAAGCTGCCTATGAAGTCAAATAGCTTGATTTCATCTCTTATTACTCCCTTCCAGTTCCAATTTGACTCCAGTACAAAAATGTGTTCAGTTGCTTCAATAGTATCCTTATCAAATATAGGTAACCTAATAGGTGTATCCATGACTAATCTTCTCACAATATCTAGAACTTTGCAGTGAGTTTCTTTTGGTCTGCTCCTTTGGTTATGTTATCTTCTCTCAATTTTATTTCCTTCTCTTCCCTTATCTCTTTGTAGTTGGATCTCAAAGTACTCCTCATCTAAAACTTTGGCAAAATTCATCTAGATCTCTACTATTCCCTTTGCTTCCTTATTTTCTTGAATATATTACTTCTCTACTAAAATTCTCTTGACTTTATACAGCACTTGGGGTGACTCATGGTCTAGGGGTTGTGTCTCTTCATAGTGTCTCTTCAAATTAGGGGATTCTATTTTCTTTGTAAATGACATCATGTCAGCATCCAATGGTGATTCAAATAACCTTCCAAAACCCTCAAAACTTCTCTCAATGTTTACTACATTTTATCCCCCTCTTATCTCCTTTATGCTTCAAAAAATTAACTTCTCTATGTATTCCTCATCCATCTTGAAAATATCTGGTGTTAACTCATATGTTCCGGTAGTCTATGACATAAACCCTAGTTCACTTGTTTCTTCTCTTTCTCTTTTGCATTCTTCTCTGGCAACACCCACAGTGGCATCCTTATCAACATTCTCCATAACACCCTCTTTGTGTTCTCCATCCAACCTCCTTTCTATTGGTATGTGATGACTGATCATGCAAGTATTATACACTCATAATGTATGCTCGCTAGGGTTCAGGGTCAGTTGTTAATTTTTTCCCTCTTTTTTGCCCATTCAGAGTCAGTTATTAATTTTTGTTAATCGAAAAAAGAAAAATGACATTGTAAAACCCTAATTCTAGAAGCTTCTAAAAAGCTTGATATAAGCGGCTGGGATGTATGTTGTGGGCGTGTAATTTGTGAGATTGTAATCTGTTTTGCACTAGATAATAAAATCATTGGATGGATGAGTTTCTGTGGATGTAGCCCATTTTGAGTGAACCACATTAAATTTCTATATTGATCTCTTTTGTGTTGTTCTTCATTGTTATATTTGGGTTATTTAATCTACATATAATTATTAGTGTTTATTTCTTTGATTTGTCTGAACCCTAACAACTGGTATCAGAGCGGGTTGTGTTTGATTATCATCTACAAGAAGGTATTATGGTTGAGTGGGAGTCTCATGGTTAAGTGGGAGCAATAGAGGATAAGGGTAAATTGAAGGTAGATAAATTCAATGGGCAGAACTATCAATTATGGAAGATGCAAATGGAGGATTATCTCTATCAGAAGGATTTATGGAGGCCATTGGAAGGAAAAGCCAAGAAACTAGCAACAATGATTGATGAGGATTAGAATCTTTTGGACAAAAAGACATTGGGAATGATTCGGTTGTGCCTAGCACCATTTGTGGCATTCAATATATCAAAAGTGAAGACAATAGATGAATTGATGAAAGCTTTGGCTAAATTGTATGAAAAACCCTCAACCTCTACTAAGGTATTTCTAATGAAGCATTTGTTTAATTTGAAAATGATTAAAGGTGGATCTGTGTTAAATCATTTAAATAAGTTTAATACGATTACCAATCAGTTAACTTCTATAAAAGTTAAATTTGATGAAGAGGTAAGGGCTCTCTTGGTTTTATGTTCTTTGCCAGAAATTTGGAATAGCTTGGTAATGGCTATAAGTAACTCTATCTTTGGTTCAAATACTTTGAAATTTGATGATGTTGTTGGTGTTATCCTTAGTGAGGAAATGTGACAGAAAAGTACAGGTGAGACTTCAACATCTGGTAATGCTTTGATTATAGAGAATAGGGGAAGACCAAAGGAAAGAGGAAAAATCCTTACAAATCATTGAAGGCACAAGGGAAATCAAAGAAAGGAAGATCTAAATCCAGAGGAAGAATGGATTGCTGGCATTGTGGAAAGCCAAGATACTTGAAGAAGGATTGCTAGTCTTGAAAGGGAAAACAAGGAGACAGACAATATGATGATAGTAAGAAAGCTAGTGTTGCAAGTAATAAATTATAGGATGCTTTAATTTTGTGTTTAGATAATGCTAATGATTCTTGGGTAATAGATTTAGGGGCTTCATTTCATGCCACAACCCATAGGAAATATTTTGTAGATTATGTTCAAGGTGATTTTGGATAGGTATATCTGGGTGATGATAAACTCTATTAGATTATTGGAAAAGGAAAAATAAAAATCAAGTTGCAGAATGTAAATGAATGGTTGCTACAAGAGGTAACGCATGTTCCAAATTGGAGAAGGAATTTAATCTCTACAGGACAACTAGGTAGTGAAGGCTATATAGTTACCTTTTCAGACAAAGTCTAGAAGGTCACTAAAGGTGCATTTGTAGCTGATAATGGTGAAAAGGTAGACACATTGTATTTGTGTACTGGTAATACTTATTCTACCTTAACTGCTATAGAAATAGTTGCTATTGAAACAATTATATCACTTGCTATAGGGGCATAAACAAAATTGTGGCACCATAGACTTGGGCACATGATTGAGAAAGGGATGAAGATACTTCACTCTAGAAAGTTTCTACCAGGTCTGAAGAAGATTGACTTGGAGTTATGCAAAAATTGTGTTTATGGAAAATAGAAAAGAGTACAGTTTCTTAAAGTTGGGAAAGAGAAGAAGAGTGAAAAATTAGAGCTTGTGCATTCAGATGTATGGGGACCAGCTCAAGTATCTTCTCTTGGTGGCACTTATTATTATGTTACTTTTATTGATGATGCAACTAGGAAAACATGGATGTATTTCCTAAAACAAAAATTAGAAGTATTTGAAACTTTTAAAAAGTGGAAAGCTTTGGTTGAGAATGAGACAAGAAAAAAGTTGAAGTGTCTCAAATATGATAATGGAGGCGAGTAATGCAGTAGAGAATTTGAGAATTACTATTCATATAATGGAATCTGTAGGTAGAAAATGATTCCTGGAACCCCATAAGAAAATGGTGTGTCTGAGAGGATGAATAGGACCATTATGGAGTGTGCAAGGAGCATGAGATTGCATGATGGACTACCCTTACACTTTTGGGCAAATGCTGTACATATCACTGTTTATTTAATGAACAAGGGACCTTCAAATCCTTTGGATGGTGGCATTCCAAAGGAGGCACGGATGGGGAAAAAGGTAAACTATTCATTTATGAAAACCTTTGGTTGTGAAGCTTTTATCCATGTTGATTTGAAAATAGAACCAAGCTTGAGGCTATGTCTAAAAAATGTACCTTCATTGGATATGGAGTCGATGAATTTGGTTATCAATTATGGGATTATGAAAATCATAGAATCATGAGGAGCATAGATGTTAAATTCAATGAGAAGGTCATGTATAAAGATCAGCTATAGGAAAGAAGCATGAATAGGCCAAAAAGGAATATGTGGTGCTGGATGAGATTCCAGAAAATAAAATCTCAGTGGTACCTAATGCTCAGCAACAATTTATCCCATAGACTCCTGCAAGTGTTAGATGTTCTACAAGGATAACTAGATCTGCAAAAAGATTTTCTCCATCATTATATTCTATATTATTAACTAATTTTGGTGAACCTGAAGGTTATGAAGAAGCAATGTAGGTAGATACTAAAAAGTAGTGGGAGCTAGGCATGAAAGAGGAAATGGATTCCTTGCTACATAATGAGACTTGGGACTTAGTCAAATTGCCTGTAGGTAAAAGAACATTGCCAAATAAATGGGTTTACAGGTTGAAGGAAGAAGATGGAGGCAAGAAAAGATATAAGGCTAGATTCGTGGTAAAATGTTTTACACAGAAAAAAGGTATAGATTTTGATGAAATATTTTCTCCAGTTGTAAAGATGACTTCTATTAGAACTATTCAAAGTCTTGTGGCTGTAGATAACTTGCATCTTGAACAACTAGACATGAAAAGAAATTTTCTCCATGGGGATTTGGAAGAGGAAATATACATGCAACAACCACAGAGATATGAGGTCAAGGGTAAGGAGGATTTTGTGTGTAGGTTAAAGAAGAGTTTGTATGGCCTGAAGCAAGCACCTTGGCAGTGGTAATTGAAATTTGATAGTTTTATGGCTAAACAAGGTTACAAAAGATGTCATTCTAATTATTGTGTTTATTTCAAGAAATTGGATAATGACAGCGATTTTATCCTATTGCTTTATGTTGATGACATGCTTGTTGCTGGGTTTAACATGCCTCATTTTAATGAACTTAAGCAGAAATTAGTAAATTCATTTTCTATGAAGGATTTGGGTACAAAAAAACAAATCCTTGGTATGAGGATCACATAGGATAGGACAAATAGAAAAATATTTTTGTCCCAAAGTGAGTATGTAGAGAAGGTGTTGAAAAGGTTTAACATGCAGAATGCAAAAGTAGTTAGTACACCTTTGCCTAGTCATTTTAAGATGACTAAGGAGATGTGTCCAAAGACACAAAAGGAGGAAGACAAAATGTCTAAGATACCATATGCATCAGTAGTTGACATCTTGATGTATGCAATGGAATGTACAAGCCCAGATATTGCACATGTAATGGGAGTTGTGAGAAGGTATATGAGCAATCCAGGAATGGAACATTGGAATGTGGTAAAGTGTATTCTTTGATATTTGAGAGGTACTACTTCAAAGAAACTATGTTTTGGAGGAACAAATTCTTCTCTAAAAGGATATGTTGACTCTAATATGGTGGGTGATATTTATAGAAGGAGTACTATAGGGTATGTTTTTATTGTAGGAGGTACTGCAGTCAGTTGGATTTCAAGGCTGCAAAAGGTTGTTGCACTTTCAACCACTAAAGCTGTGTATGTTGCTACTATGGAAGCTAGCAAGGAGATGATTTGGTTACAACATTTTCTAGAGGAATTGGGGCAACAACAAGAAGATAGCCCTTTGTACACTAATATCTAGAGTGACATTCATCTTGCTAAGAATTCATCTATACATTCAAAAACTAAGCACATACAGCTCAGATACCACTTCATCTGGTCAGTTTTGGAGGATGGACAGTTGAAGCTGGAGAAAATTCACACAAGTGAGAATCCTCTAGATATGTTCACAAATGTAGTTACATAGGAGACATTAATTTCATCTTCAGTTTCTATTGATCTTCACAACTAATAATGGTGGACATAAGAAATCAGTTAGGCTTGTAGTCCAATGGGAGCTACAAGTGCAATGACACTATCATCTAGGATCAGTCTCCAAGTGGGAGATTGTTTGGTGTGGAGCTTGATCAGTCTTCAAGTGGAAGATTTTTGGTATGTGGTGACTGATCATGCAAGTACTATACACTCGCAATGTATCCTTGCTAGGGTTCAGGGTTAGTTGTTAATTTTGTTAACCGACAAAAGAAAATGATAATGTAAAACCCTAATTCTAGAAGCTTCTAAAAAGCTTGATATAAGCAGCTAGGATGTATGTTGCATGTGTGTAATTTGCAAGATTGTAATCTATTTTGCACTAGATAATAAAATCATTAGATGACTGACTTTCCGTGGATGTAGCCCATTTTGGGTGAACTGCGTTAAATTTTTGTGTTGATCTCTTTTGTGTTGTTCTTCATTGTTATATTTGGGTTATTTAATCTACATATAATTGTCATTTTTTATTACTTTGATTTGTCTAAACCCTAACACTTTGTTCAGCAACACCCTCCTTAGTAGGCTCAGTAGCATCCTTCATGATGCACTTGTCTTCTTCCTTCCTTCTAGCAGTACCCTCAATGGCGTACTCATCAAATTCTTAATTCTTTTCTTCCACACCTTCTATTATCCCTCCTTCCTACATCACTTGTACCCTTTCCATTCCTCTATAGTAATGTTCTTGTATTTCCTAAGTTTTCTTAAATTTCTTTTCTCTACTTATCTCAATTCAGGTCCTAATTTCTTCATCGATCTCTCTTTTCCTCGACTTTTCCCCTTTTACCATGGGTTTGTTTGATTTGGTTCTACATTAGTCCTCTTATAAACCATGTAATCCTTATTTGAAAAGTTACATCATTTGAAAGGTCCTTGTGGATCCTACCAACTTCCCACTTGCCATCCCAGTAAGTGCTTTCCCCCCTTTCACAGAAGTAGAAACTTAAGGAGATTTGAATTTCTCCATAATTTAAAAATTTTTCCCACCAACCTCACCTTTTCTCTTTTCTAGAACTTTGTGCTACTTCTTCAAATGTTTTTCCCTTTCAATCTTTAAGTACCCTCTTCCACAGTACTGGCAATGGAACCAAATGGTAGCAAGAAATGTAGAGATACCAATCTAGAGATTTGATCGTCAGTCAAGTCTTTGTAGTTAGTTTATACCCTAGTTAAGTAGCTAGAGATTGATAGAAAAACATAAAGAGTAACCAACTAGATCATCACATATATATAAAAATAAGATAACATAATTACCTATTACTGACAAATCTCCATATATATATATATATATTATTTAGGGGGAAATTTGATAGTTTGTTTAAACTAGGTTAAATACCACAATATCCCAACTAAGCATTGGGAGGACAAGGACTGAGCTCATGAACAAGCTTCTAATCACTTTGTCTATCCCTTATGCTAGCCTGGTTATGAAACCTAAGACCCTAACTAAGGTTTTATCAACTATTTTCCTTTCAACCAAGTAAAACCCTAATTATGCCTTAAATCAGAAATACTTAGAAATTGATGAAACAACTGGTAAAGTTGATCATAGAAGTGTAGAGAGAGGGTTTTAGAAACTATGTACCTAGATTTTGAGGACCATTTGGACTAGGACGCCCACTCCAGTGTCTTGTAAGTTACTGAATTGGAAAATATTCTGCATAGGGTGTTTGAGACTGCTAAATGGCTTCCAAATCCTAGAAATAGCCCCTAGTTAGACTACGACGCCCGCTCTAGTGTCCTGCAAGTGTCAAAATCTAGAAATTTGAAAGTTTGTCATGACTATACCCGTAATATCTTCCTTCTCGTAGTTTCTTTCCACCAGAAGCTGTAAAACATGATTTGCACCTACAAAAGAAGGAAAATGTTGTGGCTATATAGGAGCTTGCCTCAGTCAAGCCTCGCCTTCGGTATTCCTACCTTAAAAATATCTAGAGATAAAGATTTACAGAAGTGTGTACAAACCTAACAATGTGTATGCAGAAATATCAAATCCTAGATGTCTCAATCAAGGGAAGATCAACAACTTGCTTTTGCAATAATAAACACAAACAACTTCACCTCAAGGAGATGAAAATAAATGAAGACTTCCATGAACAATAAGGCAAATTAGCAATGTCCACAGAGGATCTCCAAGCTCATTTTCAGAGGCTTCAACCCTTCTCCCAATCATGCAAAGGGTGTCCAAACCCTAGTAAGAGTAAGATAGACTCAAGATCTTGATTCCTAATCTCCATCCATTGTCTCCATGATAGACAATAAAGAATACTTCCAAGAGCTTCAACAAGTCACTAATCTTCAATAGCAATTGCAATAGAGTTTTGGCATTAAGCTTGCATAAGAGTTGTGTGTGATAAAATGATTTTCAAATGTCTTTTTATATCTAGCTTTAGGGAATTCAAATTTAGAAATAATGTCTTGGTATTGTGTGAAAATTGAGAATTTGAAAATGGAATCCTGAGGCACTCGGTGGGAGCCGACATCCCACCAAAATTCAAAATCCTGGGAAACAGGGGAGGACTAGAGCACGTGCGCCCAAGGCCAAGCCTCCTATTTCGACTCAGATCTGCATTTTTGGGGGTCCTAAGGACCCAAATGTCAAATCCCCTTTTCGGGTTCTATCAATAAGTTACCTCAAAAAGTGAATAGTTTGCTCCTAGACTTAGTCAATCAGGGTTTCAGGAAGGCCAAAAAAGAAAAGGTTGAGAGGTTACTGAAGTTAGGAGCTAAACTAAGGGAAATTGTATCATTCCATATAGGAGGACAATTTTTGACGTTACATTTAGCCCCCACTTTAGTGGCCATATGACACTATGTGCATATGCAACTAAAGGAAAGTAAATGAATTAGTCATGAAAAGGATACCCAAAAGGATACTATAGAGGAAACCAAAGTATTGTCATTGAGAAGGAAGGAGCCCCCAAGTCTATAATCCTACAAGAACACAATATCAGGAACCGCAACTTGCAAAGGAACACTTGTTAGAAAATCACAAATCAAATCAACTTGCAACCATCACCAATGTGTTAGTATCAAAATTCTAAGGGGAGTTGAGTGATCAGACATGATGAGGGAGGAAATCGAGGGAGATATATGCCCCCTTGTTTCTGCTTGCTTAGTACGAGAGTAGAAACAAGGAGATATCCATGTGAGTCAATTTTGGGGAAACTTCATGAGAAATGCATTATGAGGGTAATTTGAAGAAACAATGCTCAAACATAACACATTGGTTAAGAAAGAGAGCGGAACCAAGATTCCAATGCAACAAATGATACTGAAATCAGAGTTCACCAACTCAAGAAAATGAGCTCAAGAGTGAAAAGAGCACACTTTTGTACCTAGTTAGGGATATGAATTCTCACTCACTTACTTTAGGTAAAAGGGAGTTGTCACTTATCACTAACTCATTCTTGTTTTGTTTTGTTATTATAGAAAAAGTAGAAGAGAGAGAGAGAGAAGGAGAATAGGAGAATGACCATGCCAAGACGACGTCCATATCATCCACCATGACTAGAGATGCTCTGAGCCCGAGTAGCAGAGAGATGTTTTGAGGCTGAGGTAGGGTCTTCATTCAACTCTTTTGTTGTCTTTCATTGTACTTTTACTTTTGCATTCACTGATTTCTATGCCAAGAGGGGAAGGTGGATAGGGGTCCCTGATAGGGGCGCTTGGGTCCACCTAGGGTGCTAGAGTCTCTTGGGCACCCTGTTCCCACAGGGGCGCTAGTGTCCCTCTGGGGTGCCCTAGTCTTCTTAGGGCGCCCTAGTCCATAGAGGACATAGGCCCTAGGCATAGGCTTTCTATTTAGTTCTTGATAGCTTATTTTGGTTTCTAGAAGGGATTCTAATATTGTTGCTTGCTTTCTAATCTATAGGATGTCCCTGAGATGCATGAGCACACAGGCAATCATCTGATGGCACTTCTACGAGAGTGCGCTTGCACCTTGACTGTCACAGAGAGAGAGAGCATTTACAGATGGTGGGTATTTGATAGGCCCATAATTAGATTCAACTATGCTATGCTGATGGCACTAATGGAGAGGTGGGATGTAGATACATCCACATTTCACTTATTGACAGATGAGATTACCATCACACTGGAGGATGTATTCAAGATCCTTTGACTATCAATCCAAGGAGAGATAATGAAGATTGTAGGATATCACTCAGTGGGGCACACTTGCGAGAGTCAACTATACTGTTTGGGTTGCATTGTTTCTTAGGCAGAGCAAGGACATATTTAGTTCTATTGGCTAGAGCAGGGATGTAGAGACATTCCCTTACTACAAAGGATCATGATTGTTATAGTCGCACTAGCCATCGTACCAAATGGATGAGGCACTCACCTACATGGGGGTCTTGTTCACACAATTAGAGTGATGGAGGAGCATCAGACTATCTATGCATGGGGGCATAGTATGCTTGCACACCTTTATCGCAACTTAGGGCTATACGTCCATTATGAGATGCATAGTCTGATGGTATGCACATTACTACAAGTCTAGATATTTGAGCACATTAGGTGCACATGACCAGTGGGTTTTCCTATAGAGGCGGTATTCACCCATCCTCATGTCTATGCCTATCCATTGGTTAGGTATTGGAGGCACATGGATCTATTATACTAGAGAGTAGTATTTGATAGATTATAGCCCAGTGACATCAGTTGGAGAGCATATCATTGCTACATCAGATGGCCTGGCCAATAGAGATAGTTAGCGAGGATGTAGAGGGATCAACTGATGGTTAGTCACCTTGATCATATCGTATCTTGGTTTTACTTTGACAGGGTGGCACAATAGTTCAGATAGATATAGGATGTTCCTGTAGTTCATGTAAGCTATTCACGGGCTGCTCATAGTGTAGTTAGGGCAAATACCATCCAACGACCAATAGTAGAAGACATGTCACTTAGTGATGATGAGGGTTCTAAGGATGCATAGCCAGTGTTGGACACAGATGATATTAGGTGTACCCAAGCATATCAGACTTGGTGGCACACAACATGACCTACACCTATCTTTCCACCCAGGCACCCTACAGGGGATGTCTGACCTTGGGCCGGTCACGCTAGTGACATAGGGTGGAGGACAAAGTCAGTGATTTCAAGGGATACTAGGATCTTGAGGAGGACATGGAGGAGGATGAGGATGAGTTTGATGAGGTACCATCATAGTACGTCTTCAGAGAAAGATAGCGATAGAGCCAGCAAGAGGTAGACGCTAATGAGGAGACCAAGTTGAGACCATGGTCTAAGGCTAGTGGTCCTATTCTTGCAAGTGATACAAGACCTAGCCAGGGAGAGCGGGGGGAGAGTAGTAGGTCTATGTCCCTAGCTGTAGATCAGACTATAGAGCTCATCACACCATTGGTGATCTGAGATCCATCATGGTGAGATGGAGATCTAGGTGAGGTTTGATTTATTATTTTATGTTTTGTATAGTTTATTATTTGTGATATTTATATGGGAATCTAACATCTATCTCATACTCTATTTTGCAGTTGGGAGAGATGCATGGCAAGACTTTGTGAGTGATGTCATAGAAGACATAGTACCGATAGATGCCTTCGAGCAGCAAGTGAGGGTAGTTCATTCGCCACGATCATCCGTTGGGTGGCATGCTGAGATATTTATGCCATTTGTTAGATACAGGACTGCTACAGAGGCTATACTAGAGTAGTCTGCATGGGAGAGAGAGGAATTTTGATAGACAACTGAGCCCATCGAGGTTAAGCTAAGGGCATAGTGAGAGCAGATGGTAGCAATTCCTACATTAGAGGGAGAGCCAGCTATTAGTGAGTTCTTACTACAAGAGGTCCGGCAAGAAAGAGCTAATAGAGACAGGGTTCAGGTCGAGAGAGACCGATACCAGAGGATGTACCAGGAGGCACATGAGTAGATGATAGAGCTGCGAGGTGAGATTAGGGGGTTATGATTGGAAGCATCTCTTGGAGTCATTCGTGATCAGAAGGCCTAAGGGTACTGGCGATCGAGGCTCAGCTATGTGATACATAGACTTTAGGCACTACAACATCCCATTTTGTCTTGAGGGATAGTTGACTCGGATGTATACATGAAACTGAGATATACATATACATATATATGATTATTTCTTTTGATCTATGTGTAATGGCTTTTGATCTATCACATGCGATTCTTGTAAAATGCAACTAGTGATGATGTCTAAATGCTATAATTAATGCTATTGCGATATACTAACAATTCTAAAAAGAACATGTCATAAAAAACACAATGATTAATTATTTTACACATAACTTTAATTTCCATGCTATATTCAGTTAATACAAAAGTGATCTAAGCAATTACTACTTAAATAGGATACAACAATGATCAACTGAACAAAGGTATAATGTTAAATGAATTAAGACAAAATAGTAATATCTTGTCGAAATTGAAGCTAATCTATGTACTAAATTAGCTTAGGAACATTTAACATTAGACTTTTAAGCATAAAATCTTTTGAGGTGCGCTGCATTAATAGGTTCCTTAAGAGGCATACCTTTCTCATCAGCTAATTTATATGCTCTGAATCCCAAGGTTTTAGTAAGTATATATTGTCCAAGCCAATTAGGGCTGAACTTACCTTTTTCTCTAGGTGGTGCATTTATATTGCATTGATTTTCATAAAGAACCAAGTCCTCAACATTAAATGAATGTTGTATGACTTGCACATTATAAGCTTGTTATATTCCTTTTTGATAAGCCTTGAGATGTTCAAGAGCATTAATACGTCTTTCATAAAGCATCTCAAGTTCTTGTAATCTTTTCTCTCATTCTATGTTACCATCCATGATATCTCTTAGGGAAATTCATAGGGAAGGAATTTCTAAGTCCAAGGGCATTATTGTGTCTATGCCATAGAAAAGATTATACGGTGTGTTACCTGTAGCCATTCAAATACTTGTTCTATAAGCCCATAGTGCATAGGATAATTATGTATGTCAATCTTTTTGATGTTTATTAACAGTTTTCCATAAAACTTATCCAATAACCTTATTTGAAGCTTCTGCTTGGCCATTTGATTGAGGGTAATAAGGCGTAGAGAAGTGATGTTTATATGATATTTTTTGAGGAATTTTTTCACATCCTTGTTCTTAAATGGTGTACTATTGTCCAAAACCAAGGAGGAAGGTATTGCAAGTCAAGAAATTATGTTATTTTTTATGAATCAACAGATTACATCAGCGGTTGTGGATCGTAAAGGGATTGCTTTGACCCATTTTGTAAAATAATCAGTGGTAGTAATGATAAACGTGTGTCCTTGAGAGGAGGGTGGGGAAACATTTCCAATTAGATCCAAACCCCAAATAGAGACTAACCATAGTGACACTTAGGCAGGAAGCTCTTGAGTAGAAGCATGGATTAGGGGTTTATTTTGTTGACATTGTGGGCATCTCTTGATGTAAGCAAAGGAATCTTGTTCCATATGCTGCCAATAGTATCCCATACATAACAATTTTTGCACCAATGATTTTCCACCAAAATGCCCTCCACAGGCACTAGATTGAGCTTCTTCTAAAGCTATTAGAATCTCTAAATTACTTAAACATCAGAGTAAAACACCATTATAACTTTGTCAATATAAGACATTTGATAATATAATGTATCGTGATGCTATTTTGCATAAATAGGGTCAGGCATTCTTAGATGTTGAATCAGGAATGATTCCATCACATAAATAGTTGAATATGTAGGAGAACCATTCATCAGTGTATGTATTACCATAGAGTTCTGAGTTTGGAACTATAGGGTCTTCGATTATTGGTGTCTTAAGATTACGAACAACAAAAGTAAATTCCTTAGGAGAACCATCAGGGGATATAAGGGAAGCTGCACTTGCCATTGTATCTGCATGCCAGTTGTCTTTCTTGGGAATTGTGTCAATTGAATACGATTTGAATTGTTTTAAGAGAGATCATGCAAACTCACGGTACTGAGATAGCTTATCATGCTTAGTTTGATATGATCCCATTATTTGTTTGACAATTAACTAAGAATCACCATATATTGTAATGTTTTTGATACTAAGAGCCAAGGCTGCACGAAGTCCTACGATAAGAGCTTCATATTCAGCTATATTGTTTGTGCATAAGAAATCTAAGCAGTAAGATAAGGGAATTGGCTTACCAATGGGAGGTATCAATATAACACCATCCCTGGAGCTAGTTCAACATTTTGATCCATCAAAGTATAATTCCCATTTTTCATCTGCACAGATTGTTAAGATCTGTTCATTAGGAAATGTATCGACATTTTGTAGAGAAAAGGGCGAGGGAGCTTCAGCTAACTGATCAACTATCACTTGCCATTTAAATGATTTTTGTGAATTGAATTTAAGATTGAATTCTGTTAATAACATAACCCCTTTAGCAAGGTGACCTGATAAATTTGTTTTCACAAAGAGATGTTTTAGAGGGTCATATTTTACCATTACATGCACTTCAACATTTAAGAGATAATGTCTAAGCTTTTGAGTGGCAAACACTAAAGCTAAGAAATGCTTCTCTATAACTATGTATCGCACCTCATAATTGAGAAAAGTATGACTAATGTAATAGACAATGCATTCTTTGCCTTCAGCATTATGTTGTGCTAACAATGCTGCTAGGGTATTGTTAGATGCTGAGATGTATAACAGAAATGGTTTATCAGAAATAGCAAGTTGCAAAACTGGTGGATTAGCTAAGTAATCCTCTAAAACATCAAAAGCCTTTTGACATTTAGAATTCCATTGAAAGTGAGAATCTTTCTTTAGTAGTTGTGTAAAGGGACGAGTCCTATCCATGGTTTGTGAAACAAATCGGCAGATGGCCTATATCTTTCCTTGCAAACTATGAAGTTGAGATATGTTCTTAGGTATTGGCATATCAACAATTGCATCTATCTTTTTTGTATCGACTTCTATACCTCAATTTGAAACAATAAATCCAAGTAACTTTCCTCTATCCACACAAAAAACACACTTACGGGGATTCAATCACATATTATATTTTTGTATGCACTCAAATATTTGTCAAAAATTTGTAACATGATCCTTATGATGGATAGACTTTGCTAGGATGTTGTCTATTGGATCTTCTATCCAAATCAACAAAGGGTTTGCCAGTTCCAATGTACAGGCAGATTCAGCCAACAAATACAGGAGGTTGCGTGAGTTGCCTCCCCTTCACTTCTAGTTCTACCGCACCAAGGGGGGTATCCCTATAGCTAAAGATTTAACCTTGACTCACCCAACAGAAAGATTTAGCTTTACAATAAAGGCAGAATACTCTCATGTTTGGACCAAGATTTCCATGATAGATCACAAACTGGCAATGTTCTTGGACATATCTAACTAGTTGTAGATGAGAGTATGCAGGGTCCTACTTCTAATCCTACAAACTAACAGATTGGAGTTTTGAAATGATTTTTTTTATGTTTGGAATTGTGGGATTTTCCTAGACCCTTTGAACAGATAGATTCCTAGACAAGTGCCTTATGTAGGCAATAGAGTCAAATCTATGAATGTAAATGTGTTCCTACGACAACATGACTTCATATCCAGAGGACTTAGATAAAATATTACTGCCTAACAATAATATATCCAAGAAAGAGTGTTATCTATGATCATACTTTGCAAATCCTATGATACAATCCATTTTCCTTTATATTTGATCAAAAGCCTATTTAATCCACCCCTGGAGCAGATGCCAGAACTAGAGAAACAATGTAGCAAGTATATACTAAAAAACTTGGAAGCCCTTGACAACCTTGTTTGAAAGGAAAAACAAATAACATACAAGAGACAATCATAAACAATACACACAGCAAGTGTTTTTCATTTTAATTCAATCTGCATAGAAAGTCATCATATAGGAACTTATCATTTACAAAACAAGAAAGACAAACACATCAGATCAAGGACCGAATCTGCAACAAAAAATGCCTTTCAAAACACGAACACCTTGTGTTCAAGGTCAAAGCAGAAAAAACCCAAAAAACATCCAACACCTATAGAATGGCCATAGATTCCTCTTTTAGGAGCCCACCAGCATCTAGCCACCTACACCTCGATAGATTTCATCAATGTAGAGATCATTCCCTCCAGATTTTCAATGAAACAATTAGATCCTCATAAATTTTAGTAGCTGAAGCAGTTAAATCTCCCATGAAAACTACTGGCAAATCAACCTAGACCTCAAGTAGATGAGTAGATGTGACGTTTTCCATAGCCGTGCAGCAGGTTCATTGACTATGGAGTGAGCATGCAAAAATGGCACCAACTATAGTCGCTTCAAGCTTCAAACTTCGATCGTAGACCCAAGCTCCATGTATGCAAGATTGATGGTTGCAATCTACTCATCCACTTTGAAAATCCATGTCAGCATCATAGAAAATCCCACCATCAGTGAGATTGTGCCATGCAGGCAGCCTTTTCCTTTGCTGACTTTTCATATTCGTGAGATCTAATTATCCCACATTCATCCTGTAATGATCCTTTGATCACTTTATATACCAGACCACCGGTATACCTAACATCACACACTTTTCCGTAACGCAACTAGTGATCCACCCGCTAACAGTCTATCACTCCATCTCCCGCCAATGCCAAGACCTTATTAGAGTGACCCCAAGTGTCAGAGCAACATCCTTTAGGCACGCTGATGTCACTAGTTAGGCTGATACCAACCCTTCATCAGTGTGACCCAGACCATCATAGCGACATCTCCATAGCACGCTGACACATATTGTCATGCCAGTGACTCGCCTTCATTGGTGTGACCCAAACCGTCGGAGCGACCTTTGCAAAGCATGTCAACAAAGATTGTCATGCCAGCCCATTCATCAGAGTAACACAACACACCATCTCACCAATATGCAATTTGTATCTTCATTTACATCTCCATCGGCCTGTCAGAGAAATGTTGGACCTGGTCACCGATGCATTGTGTCACATTGAAGACCACTTTCATATATCTCATCGGCTTATTAGAGGGATGTCAAACTTGGCTGACGATAGACAAAGATTCGTTGATGACACTTTGGATGTTCACTTGTATCTCCATTGGCCTGCTAGTGGGAACACGGAATGAGATGCCTATGTGCATTGTCTCACCGATGTAAGGAACAAACCACTGTGAACAACATGATCACTGAGACAAAGGTCTACTCCTACCGATGGACTTAGAAATTTTTTGGCTTTCTTTGAAAAGGCTTGTAGATGCAAATGCTCAAAACCATAACTCCAGGTGGGCACCACCATCGTCAACATAATCTTCTAGAATATTGTGCATATAGTCATGAAATATAAGAATCATTACACACTAGTAAGTAGCTCCTGCGTTCTTACGTCCAAACGGCATGACTACCCAACAAAATGTACCCCAAGGTGTTATAAAGGTTGTTTTATATTGATTGAGAGGATTTATAATGATTCTTTTATATCAAAAAAATCCATCCATAAAAGATAGCAACTCATGTCCAGCTATGAAATAAACAATCATATCGATATTAGGGAGTGAAAAATCATCTTTCAAAGATGCTAAATTTAAATCTTAGAAATCTGTGCACATTCTTATACAACCATCAGGTTTAGCAATGGCAACAATATTCAAGATCCACGGAGAGTAATCAATAGGTCAGATAAAGCCAGATTGTAAGAGTTTTTCTATTTCAGTTTTAACAAGCAAAGCAATCTTAGGATTCATCTTACGAATCTTTTGTTTGAATGGATTAATATTTGGTTTCAATACAATATTATGCATTACAATATGAGGATCTATACCAGGCATGTCTAAATAATTCCAAAAAAATAATTTTGAGAACTCATTCAACAGTTTAGTCATTTCTTCTTGTTCTTCCGCATTTAAACAATCACTAATAGGGATAAATTTTTTAGGGTTATCCTTATCCATAACGACATCAGTAGTCTTTCTGTTAAGGAGAGTACTATGGTTTGGGGGATTGTAGGATTGTAATTGTTCTTCAAGTTTGTCATTATGCTCTACTATGGCAGTTATTGTGCTAGTAGTCTTTCCAAAATATGCATCATTATTTAAACAATAAGGTAGGCCAGGTTGATGGTGATAATGAGGAATACCATCATAAGCACCTAAGAATTCCATTATAGCTTCATCCACCATAAATATATCCAATGAAAGTGATCTTGGAGGAGAATTGATGTCAATCATCTCAGGAAATATCAAACTAAGTGTTGATATTGTATTCACATTTAGAGTAGGGCATGTGCAAGCTTTGGATTCCCTAAAAGGATCATATCCAATGCCATTTGAGAAATGTCATGTAGTGGATTCTATAGGGGCTTTGATCCCTTGTTGGTTTATGCTACAATCGTTACCTACATAGTCACAATTTTTGTAAAGGATTTAGAATCCTCAGCCATAGAGAGAGACCATTTCTTTAGAGGAAGGCAGAGCTTCATAAGTTTCATAGTTAGTATTATAGCTAAGAGTATTATCCTTATTTGTCACCAAAGATGCCTTATGTTTATCATTTGAAGCATGCGATGTGATCGATGCAATATTTGATGTTTTAGGGATGGGGTTTTCAAGTTTATACATTCCTATGTAGGAAGCTAAAAAAATCTAATGAACCCCAGTCATCACCAACAAATGCATTCAATTGTTTGGACTCTTGCATAACATTCTTAGAGGCAAGAGGAGCTGATAAATTAGTTTTTAGATTGTTTAAACTCTTAGGACAAATAATATGCTTATGCACTTCCATTTGTAGACAATTAGCAAGTTTAGGATCCAAATGGATAGTATGTAGTTTACCTTTAAATATAAACTTAATTGAACGGTGTAAAGTAGAAGGAACTGGTCCTAATGCATGTATCCAAGGTCTACCAAGAATCATGTTATAAGATAGAGAACAAGGCATTACATGAACCAGGGTAGGCACAATCATAGGTCCCACTTGTATAGGTACAATTATAGTGCCCATGGATTGTCATCTGACATTATCAAAGACACAAATACTTAATGATTCTGGTTTGATGGCAGATACATCAATTCTAACTTTATGTAGTAAATCAATGCCACAAACATTAAGGGCTAATCCATTATCAATCACAACTCTCTTAACCAATATTTTGTTTATTGTAATAAAGATAACTAAAGGATTATACTGATTCTAAACCTCGAGAGATGGTAATTCATGTTGCTAAAATAGAATATCTATTTTTGTTGCATGCATACAATCTAGTAAAGTGGCAACATCATTTGGTTTAACAGTAGGAGGAACAATCACCTTTTCTAAAGATTATTGAAGCATTCCATGGTAAGTAGGTGAAGTTTGTATAAGCTCCCAAAGAGATATCTTTGCAGGAGTAGCACGAAGTTGCTCTACAAGATCATAGTCTTTACCACCTTTATATGTTAAATGAGGTGCTTGAGGAAGCATAGGTTGAGAAGCTAGTAAAGATATCAAAACACTTGTTTGTTGTGTACTTTGTTTATTGTTCCAAGTGTTATATGCATGAGAAACAACATTATGATTGGTTTGTTGTAAGTCTTGTTTCACTATTTGTTTTGCATAATCATAAATGTGATCAAGAGATTGAGAAGAGGATGAAAGACCATTAACAACAAGCATAGGTTTAGAGGATGGTTGAACCACATTTGCACATGGAGTGACACAATTTTTGGTTTTTCAATCTCTTCTTTAGGTTTAGGCACATAAATTACATTTACAAGTCTTTGAAACAATGACAGCTTAGAGGTCGTAGTGGAATGTTCAATCGAGATAAAGTCCTCAAGGGCTTCATCTAACATATCAAAGTCATCATGACTAAATGACTCATCATAAGCATGAAACTCTTGTACAAAATAATCTGACATTTTAACATGCTTTATTTAAACAAAGATTTAAATGTACAATGATGGCCTTTGAAAATGAAATACAATTTCCAATAATAACTGATAGTTTCCAACTGTTTTAGTGAAAAGATAAAGAATGTAACCCACAATTTAACATATGCAATTTCAGTAAAGAGGTTTTTCAATCCAATTATGCTCTAGAATAGCAAATTCTTTTAGATCTAAAGTTCAAAAGGATGCAAATTCTTTAAAAGCTCAGGTTCACCAAAATGTTTAGTGGGAAATTTGATAGTTTGTTTAAACTTGGTTGAATACCACAATCTCCCCACTAAGCATTGGGAGGACAAGGACTGAGCTCATGAGCAAGCTTCTAATTACTTTGTCTGTCCCTTATGCTCGTGTGGTTATGAAACCTAAGACCCTAACTAAGGTTTTATCAATTATTTTCCTTTCAACCAAGTAAAACCCTAATTATGCCTTAAATTAGAAATACTCAAGAAACTGATGAAACAACTGGTAAAGTTGATCACATAAGTGTAGAGAGAGGATTTTAGAAATTGTGTACCCAGATTTTGAGGACCACTTGGACTAGGGTGCCCGCTCTAGTGTCCTGCAAGTTCCCAAACTAGAAAATCTTCTGCATAGGGTGTCTGAGACTGCTAAATGGCTTCCAAATCCCAAAAATAGCACCTGGTTCGACTAGGGCGCTCGTTCTAGTGTCCCGCAAGTGTTAGAATCCAAAAATTTGAAGTCTGTCATGACTGTACCTGCAATATCTTCCTTCCTGTAGCTTCTTTCCACCAGAACCTGCAAAACATGATCTACACCTACAAAAGAAGGAAAATGTTGTGGCCATATAGGAGCTTGCCTTAGTCAAGCCCCATCTTCGATATTCCTACCTCAACATCAGCCAGAGATAAAGATTTGCAAAAGTTTGTGCAAACATAACAATGTGTATGCAGAAATATCAAACCCTAGATGTCTCAATCAAAGGAAGATCAACAACTTGCTTTTGCAACAATAAAAATAAACAAATTCACCTCAAGGAGATGAAAATAAATGAAGACTTGTATGAACAAGAAGGTGAATCAGCAATGTCCATGGAGGATCTCCAAGCTCATTGTTGGAGGCTTCAACCCTTCTCCCGGTCAAGCAAAGGGTGTACAAACCCTAGGAAGAGCAAGATAGACTCAAGATCTTGATTTCTAATCTCCATCCATTGTCTCTATGATAGAAAATGAAGAATACTTCCAAGAGCTTCAACATGTCACTGATCTTCAATAGCAATTGTAGTAGAGTTTTGGCATCAAGCTTGCATAAGACTTGTGTATGATAAAATGATTTTCAAATGTCTTTTTATATCTAGCTTTAGGGAATTCAAATTTCAAAATAACATCTCTATATCGCACAAAAACAGAGAATTTGAAAATGGCATCCCAAGGCACTCGACGGGAGCTGACATCCCACCAAAATTTAAAATCCCAGGAAATAGGGGAGGACTAGGATGCGAGCATCCAAGTCCAAGTCTCCTATTTCCACTTAGATTTACATTTTTGGGGGTCCTAGGGGCCCAAATCTTAAATCCCCTTTTCGAGTTCTATCAATAAGTTACCTCAAAAAGTGAATAGTTTGCTCCTAGACCAATCAAGGTTTCAAGAAGGATAGAAAAGAAAAGGTTGAGAGGTCACCCAAGTGAGGAGCTAAACTGAGGGAAATTACACCATTCCATACAAGAAGACAATTTCTGATGTTACATATATATATTAGCAGTCATCAAATATATACATCATCAATCCATCCTCCGACAGGTCTAAGTCTCTACCTCACCCGTTACATACATGACTTCTATGTCATTGTTACATCAGAATATGTCTTATTCTCTTGTGCTTACTTACATTCTACTATCTCCTATCTCTATATATACTATATCTAATATATCTAGGGATGTGTCTTCTGTCAACTTCCAGCCTTCGCATATTGTGTAGTATCCTTGAGTTGACTCTGTTATGTGCCAAGTAACCTGCTAACAATAACCATAATGATTTGGAGTACAATAGGCATCTTGAGGTTTATAATAAGCATATGTGGGATACTAAGAAGACTAGGCAGGGGTGGGAGAGAGGTAGACACTACTAGAATGTTGATATCTTGTTGTAGCAGGGCTATATGGGATGAAACTAGGAGCATTCTCAAGTTGATATGGCTAATAGGAATGGATAGAAATTGATAAGGTTTAGGGGAGGAGACATAACTTCTAGGATATTTGGATGTATCAGATCTGCTTCTTGGAACCTAATACATACTAAAAAAGTCACCAGATGGAAGATTCATGCTCCTATGAGAAGATATTTTTGTGATTTCCCACCAAACTCATAAAATGTAGAACACAAATATTTTTGTGATTGTAGGTTTGAGTCCCATTGAGCATGCCAAAAAACTATTGACGGGATCTATTTGCACCTAGGATTTTTCCTAGATACAAATAAACAAGTGGTTTAAATATGGGAAATACTACAAATTTGGGACTCTTGACTTACAATATTACCTCAAGGATTTTAAAAGCTGACTCTTCATATGAATCTTTGTTATTTATTTCAATATGGGGGGAAAAATAGGAGTGAAACATTAATTTAAGATTTACTCTAAGGTGATATGCTGGGAGGTTAAAATGACATAGTGCTTTCCCTTTTAACTCACAATATTAATTCATGGCTTCAAAGAGCACAAAAGGCTTGATTTTAGACCACTTACCAATATAATTGATTGGAAAAAAAACAAAGGCACAACATCATGATAGAACTTTCTATTTGATTATGACTTATCATGCATAATGTTTGCAAACATGAAACAAGAGAAACATAGCTACAATAATGAAAAGTGAGAAGAACACATAGTCATTAATTATAGAAGGTTTTGAGAGTCTCATATCTACAAATAGAAGTTGCATATGCCAAATAAGAAAGTAGAAGAAGAGAGATTCAATGCAAACAAGAATAGAGCACATAGTGACAATCTCCCATTCATTGTTGAATCAAAATGAAGACATGCAAGGTAGAAATGGCACAATCCATTAATATTTGCTTAACTCCTAGAAAGTGGCACAAATGCTTTTATCTATAGCCAAATTCCACCCAATTGGCTCAATGAAAAAATGTTATCCAACCCTTAAAACATCTCTTGAGCATGTGTATATAGAAGCTTCGACTTCAAGAGTTTCCTTGGGAGGGAAACACCAACCACAATAGTTGCAATAACTTCAGTATTTGAAATGCATAGCTACACTTAGGTAGAAGAATCCTACCCCAACCACATCTGCTACCATGACATTAAAAGGTCCTCACTTCGTCATTCCCATCACTTCATCTTGATGACACAAGTCTAAGGCATTAAAGGCTCATCAAGCACCTTTAGGCGGCTCAACCACCTCTTTGATACATCGCTAGACTACCAAGTGTCACATGAAAGCCTCATGTTGCATTCATGTCTTCTTTGCAATCCTATTGATTCCTTTATCTTGCTTGATGACATGACACTTGGCACCTCCTATTCTAACCAAAACATGGGGATGTGTAGACCATTGGATGTTTCCTTATAAGATCAATTGCTCAGAGTTGCTCAAAGATGAATGGAGGAAATGAGACCCACTGTAATGAAATTTGGTGCAACAATGCATTGTTTAGGAGTTAGACCTACCAAGGTCTTAAAGTTGCATGGTGTTGTTATGTGGTGCCCCCATTTCTTTCTTTTCACTCTTTTTCAGCTCCTCATTTGTAAGAAACTAGGCCAACAACTAGAATGAGTCACTACAATTATCCAATGGCACACTATTTAGAAGTTTTTAGGATTGGTAACTTTTGAATGAGCATAGTATCATCACATGGAGCATCTATAAGAGATTTGTGGCTCACTTTTCTTTTACTTACCATAGGCCCACCTTGTGACGACTTAGCCAAAAGGACCAATGGTGCAATGAAGAGATGTTGTCAAACCTACCTTGTTGAAATGATGCATGAATGGGCCAAGTGTCTCTGTTTCCTACTAAACATCTGACCAATCAGGGCTTTCCCAAGTACCCTTCTTGATTGGGAGCATGAGAGTCCCCACAACTCTAATGAAATGCATGAGCAAGGCTAAACCACCCTCTTTTAGATCAGGAGTAAGAAACCACCCGAAACCCTGACAAATGTAAACGATGCACCATTCAAGAAGACCAATATATAAAACTTGAGCAATCAAGCCACCACTAAACATCCAACAACTTTATTAGGAAAAAGCACCCTTCTGAATAATGAAGTCTGAAATACTTAGGCCAATAAGGAATCAACTTCACCACCTTATTGCATCAGACTTAGCAAATCACCGTCAAATATAAAACAAGTATCAGCCTTGGAGACTTTTAGGCTTTCGATAATCAGGTATTTGCTGAACTGCTGACTAATTTTTGATTTTGAATGAGAGATTCCCTTTGAGTTTGAAAGTTCAAAGGGAACAAAGTAAACCCATCGAGCTTTAGTAATTTGGGCCTTTGCCAAACTACTTTACATTTCTAAAGAAGAACAAACACCACCCCAAAATCCAAAGTCTGAAAAACTTAGATAAATAACCTATTGGGCTTCAGAAATTGGGGTCCCATCAAATACCATTCTCCTAAGGAAGAGAAAGAAGTGAGTTCCTAAACTTTGAATTCTAAAGAAAATAAAAGATTTAATACATTGGAGATCAAGGATTGGGCTACTGCAAAACACTTATCCCAAAGGTAATGAAAACCAAGGACACTTGACCCCACAATCTTGAAAGAATTAGCAGTAATGGAACATCAAGGATTGGGGATACCACAAAACACTTGGTAGATAACATTGTCAGAGATTGGGGATTAGGCAAACACCCAGATAGATGAGCAAAAGGAAAGGTGAAAAATAAATGCTTGAACCCTCAATCATCAAACACTTATCCAAATAACAAGTCACCAAGATGGAGATTTAAAGCCGATAAGGATGGTATGTTAGTATGGATGACCCCAAAACTATGAAAAGCCTAAAAAGATAGAAAATCTAAGAAAAAAGTTAGGAACCTCTTAGAATTAGATACTTTTGGAAGTTTACTTGCACTCTAACACATGAGGACTCACATAAGATGTATCTGATTGGTTATCAACAATAGGTCAAATGGGCCAAAGCAAGAGGGGTACAAAGTTAGGATTTGATGAACTCTAGGAAGAAATGGCACAATTTTCTAGGGTATACTATTTATGTCTAAAATCTTACTAAAGTAAGTCAACACTTTCATTAAGTGAAGTGTAGCTAAAAATCTCAAACTTCACTTCTATGGATGTTATAGAGTTGTGGGAAGGGTTGGTGAATTTGTTTATGAGTTGGAATCACTGTAGACAATAGAGTTCATAATGTGCATTACCTTAAAAAAGTTATTGGACAATGTATTATCCGAGGTGAAACTTTAGAGCTATGTCCAAATTTTATAAAGAAAATGGCCAACACAAATAAATTTCTTCAACTTGGAGCACCTGAAAGTGACATGTATGTTTTGAATTTTAAAAGGATATAAAGTAATGAAATCTTAGTGTAGTTTGTGTTTCTAATTTTTAATTATTTTAAAAAATAATTGGAAATATTTTTTAAAATTTAAGAGAATATTTTAATTGTTGAAAAAATTTCAAAAATGGAGTTGATGGGATATAACATTTAATATAATAAATTTATTTCTTTTCCTTTGATTTTTTCATTCTTAGCTAACTTGAATATCTAGTGCATGGAGATTTTTTTTCATGAAATATTTGTTTCTAATATATTATAAGGTTAATTTCACTCAAAATGTAATAGTTTCAACATGATGCAACTTTATTTCTAAACTATTTATGATAAAAAAAATTATACCCTTTTGGAGAGGATTCTCTCCTCTACTGTACCATATTTTTCTAGATTTCTAAAATCAAATTAAGTATACTTTAAAAAAAAATTTAATTAGCTTTATGTTTGATTATAATGACCTACTTGTAGTAAAATATAAAAAGCAATAATAAAACAAATTAAAATATTTAAATTTTTTAATTGAATTCTAGGCTCTAAGCCCTACAAAAGGATAATTCTCATATTTTCATGAAAATATTCTTGGCTAGAGAAATATGGAGTTGAAGATTCACTTTTGTTTTAAAATTTCCCCCAAAAGAGAGGCTAGGCTACCACATGGGCTACTACCTTTGTCAGTCCAATTGAAAGTGTTTTGAACACTTTCACTTAAAAAGGTTTTAACCAAAACCTTGCTATAGAAATTTGTATTAGTTTAAAGTTTTCAGATGAAAGATTTTTAGCAAAAGACCTATGTGGTAGGATGATCCAACAATACTGAGTCCAAAACTTGGGACTTCCTAATTTTTTTTTCTGAAATCACATATTTTTTAGAAAAAAATAATGATTTAAGTCTTAAGGGGTTTGATCTAAAGGGGTTTAATTGAATGGGATAAGATAAAAACCTCTTGGAAAGAACCCCCTAATCTTAAATCAAAACTTCAATGGAGTCTCCTCTACACCTATCAAAATGCTGACAAAACCCAATTTTGCTTCACCTTTTGGGGAATCAAACAAAATCATTTAGAAATTCTATTTTGTAAGTTTGTAGCCCTTAGTATAAGTTTTCCAAAAAAAATATGATTTTGAATATACTCTATATGATTATTATAATTATTTTCTATTTTCAGCACGAACATAGGTTTTTCACCAAACATCAAGGTCTCTATTCTACACAGATGAAAAAATAAAAATAGAGAAAGAATGTATGAAAAATATCTACACACTAGGTATTGATGTCCTTGTTTCAACAAAAAAATAATTTAATTTGGATACATACAGAAAAATTTATGTTGTATGGTATAAACCTATGTCTAAATTATTATTTATCTCACTTCAAAAATTAATAACAAAAAATTATGAAAAAATATTTATGCACTAGATATTGGTGTTACAAATCTATGTTTAAAATTTTATAATTTCATCATTTCTATAAAAAAGTTATGATATATGATATAAACTTCACTTTTGAAAAATGTTGTTAACTATAAAAAATAAGTTATTAAAAGTTACATGGGTCACCACTCTTTATCATTATCTAACCCAATTGGAATATATTGCTTCTAATATGAGTTCAGTCCTGCAAACTTCCAATGCTAGTGTTTCATGGAATAGTTCGAGCTTGAAGGAACTCCAGTAAAGCTTTGGCATAGATAAGAATTTGGCAGAGTCTTTCACCAAGGTTTGGCCTCATAGGCCAGACTCCCCCTCGAATGAACCCCTAGATCTAGTGCTCATATGATTGCATTTCCTATTTCTGAGGGTGACCTTCTATCAACGAGCCATGGCAACACTCAAAACCTTGGCTCGGCCTATGGGCTCAGGCACCCAGATCTCTCCTCCACCCCCCTCTCTCCTCAATTTTCTCATTGGAACAACAAATTGTCATCCCCTGGTAGGGTCTAGAATTGCTTTGAGGCCATGGAGCAAGATACCATGGGCTTGTAGGTATCTCTAGAGGATTGCAAGAATGAAAGGGATTGAATGAATTATCAGGAGCTCAACAATAGTACTGACAAAATTCTCCAATGTTCTTCGAAGCCCTTAGAAATGACCCTAAGTGATGAGGCAGGAAAAGAAATAGGAGAAAATGAGAAATTCTTCACTGAGAATGGGTTGATTGGTAGATTCAATCGCTTAAGTCCCAGCATTCCAGCTCTACACCAGTGGATTACCGAATCTTGGTAGTCCATTCTGAAAGAAAATCTTGAAATTTATCCTTGCATAGTAGGGCTCTTTGTGGTGGTTTTTGGCAGTACCAAAGATCAGAACACCATTCTCCATGCTACTTGGGTCTAGGGACAACATCTGCTCATGTTGATGTTGCAAATATGTGCCTATGATGTGTTGTCATTGATGTCAACATAACTCTTTGTTAGAAATAGGGGAAACAGTGAAGTAGATTGCTCCACATTTTTAGATGAATGAAGATCAAAGTATATGGATCATATGGTTGTGTAGAGGATTGTCTCAAGTAGCTCCAGTTAAGATTTGAGAGGTTCACATGAAGATTTGAAGAATCTATGGCCATCTGAGTAGAACCAGGTTTTGTAGTGTTCATAAGTGACAGAGTGACAGGAAATTGGTCTGGATTGCTCCACAATGAAAACTTATGATCTAGGGATCTAGAGCCATGTTTAGGAAGTCAGTGTTTATCCTCAACTCAATTGGTTTGTGGTTTGGAGGTCCACAAGCAATATTTCTAGGGTGATAGTCATGACAGACAGTATTCTTGAGGTACCAAATGAAGATGCAAGTAATTCTGATGATTTGGAGTAGTGCAGATGTTATTGTTGAATTCAATGTGCTTGTGGAGGTCTCTGGATCATGTGCCCACTATGTTGGAGGTCCATATTACAGATTGAGCTTGTTGTTGAAGATTTCTTCCTTGGTGTTGCTATTTTTCCCAGTCTTGGCCGACCAGATGATTCAAGCATGTTGCAAATGATCTAAGAGCAATTCTCTAGACTAGTGTGTTGATCAAAGAAGATTCAAGTCCCAGAAGATGTTTGGCTGACACTATAAGGATTCACATGTAATACTTTGTATCAAATTAAGTCTTGTAATTGTAATAGTTTGTTAGGCCGACCTTGAAGAACACTTGTAATAAGATGCTTGTAAAGCCAACTTTGATGATCATTCCAAAGTCGATGTCATATATAAATCGGCGAAGTGAGGCCATCAAAAGTATGAATGTGACCGAAGATGTGGTAGAGTAGAACAAAGTGTGAGAGAAGAGCAGAGGAGTTATGGGCTTCAATGGGACTGAACTAGGCATGAAGAAGATGCTATTTCTTAGTTCATTCTTTTTGTGTTAAACATAAAATCCTATAGGCAATGAGCCTCTTTGAGCAATGAGCTCTAGGTAGTGTGCTTGAAGGCAAGTGCCTTCCATTTCTTTTAAGTACTTTTAATAGGGTATGAATCTTGTGGGTTAAGCCCCACCGTGGTTTTCCCTTAAACGGGTTTCCACGTAAAAATTTTGGTGTTATGTGTGTTCATCTTGTTTCTACTCATGTGTTGTAAATTCATGCTTTAATGAAATGACAAATGTCCTAGAATTTAAAACTACTAATGAACTCTAGAAAAAGTTGGAACTCTATATGAAGGTGATAAATATGTCAAATGTGCCAAACTACAAAGTCTGAAGGGTAAATATGAAAGGTTGGTGATGAGTGAAGATGAAAACATTGCTTTCTACATGTAGAAAGTGAATGAAGTTGTGACTAGTATCAAGAGTGTTGGTGGAATATTTGAAGAATCAAAGATTGTTGCCAAAGTACTCAGATCCTTACTAGCATAATACAAGCATAATCAGGATTGTGACAACTGTTACAAGAGATTAATTGATTGGTAAGCTTTCAACATTTGAAATGAGTGAGTTTGGTGATTCTCTTCCTAAGTCTAAATATGCATTTAAGGCCAGTGTTTATGGAAAACAAAGATATGATTTGGGTGAAAGCTCTTCAGGAAGATCAAATAGATTTGAGAAGGCAAGGAAGGATCTTGAAGATGATGAAATTGAGACTACAAAACTTGAAGCCCTTATTGCCAAAAGATTGCCAAGAGGAACCAGTAAGTATGCAGGAATGTTGCCTTTCAAATGTTTTGCTTGTAATAAGATTGGTCATTTTGCCTTAAGGTGTCCGGAGAGGGTTTCAAAGCCAAACCCTAAGAGATCAAGGGCTCAAAAGAGATATTACTATTTCCAAGAAGCTAAAGAAGGTGTCACCGATGATGAATCTGATAAGGGAAGTAACTCAGGAAATGAATGGGTGTTCATTGCCATCAAAGAAGAAGATCTGATGTCTCCTGAATCTACTAGCTATGTGAATGTGGAAAGTGCCTTAGCTTCTCAGATTAAAGAAAATGATGAATGGGTGATTGACAGTGGATGCTCTTATCATATGACTGGTGATAAAAGTAAGTTCATAAGTTTGGAAAGATATGAAGGAGGACTTGCGAAGTTTGGAGACAACTTAGCTGGTAGAATTCGCGGCAGAGGATCCATCTCTTTTGATGGTAAGAATAACACCAATGATGTTCTCTATGTAGAATGATGGAAGCATAATCTTCTCAATGTTGGACAGTTGGTTGACAAAGGATATGATTTCTGATTCAAGGATGGAAAATGCAAAATCTTAGCAAGCTCCAAAACTGTGATTGCACCAGGTACATAAACTAAAGGTAACATCTTTCATTTAAGTGGTATTGGTAAAATTTGTTTGATTTCTCATATTGATCAGAATTGGTTATGGCATAGGAGAATGTGTCATCTGAATTTTGATAATATTATCAAGATAAGTTCTACTCAGGTTGTGAGAGATCTTCCAAATCTTGTGAAACCTGTTGATAGCATGTGTAGAGAATGTCAATTGGGTAAATAGAATAGAACTTCATTCAAGAGTAAAGAACAATTCTCAAGTGGACTATTGGAACTTGTGCATACTGGTCTATGTGGTCCTTCTAGAATTAGAAGTGTGCAAGGAGACATATATTTTATGTTTCTAATCAAGATGATTACTCCCAAATGATGTGGGTTACTTTCTTGAAAGAAAAATCAGAAGCCCTTGAAAAATTCAAAGTGTTTGAGGTTATGGTGGAGAATAAGATTGGTGTGAAGATAAAGTGTCTAAGATCTAACAGAGGTGGAGAGTTTACCTCTAGTGAGTTTGATTCATTCCGTGAAAAGCATGGAATAAAAAGATAGTTATCTACTCCTAGGACTCCTCAGCAAAATGGAGTTGTGGAAAGAAAGAACCAGACCATTCAAGAAGTTTATAGGACCATGATGATGGAAGAAAATGTTCTACAAGTCAATTGGAGAGAAGTTGTGAGTACTGATGTCTACACTCTTAACTGAGTGCATATCAAAGGCAATTCTGGTAAGACACCTTATGAACTATGGTTTGGTGATCCTCCTACTGTGAAATATTTTAGAGTTTTTGGTAGTAAATGCTATATCAAAAGCAATGAGGATCTAGGCAAGTTTGATACAAGAAGTGATGAAGAAATATTTTTGGATTACTCTACTCAAAGCAACACATATCGATGCTTCAACAAGAGATTGAAAAATATTATTGAAAGTGCCAATGTCAAGGCTGATGAGAGAAAAGAAAGACCTTCTAGACCTTGTGGATATGATTTAGATGATCAAGATGAAAGTCAAAGTCAAGGAAAGCAAGTTCAAACCTAGACTTACATCTATTTTGATTCAAAAAATCTAGTGACTCAAGAGGTTAGTGCAGATGATGAGGAACAAGCTCAAGAATTGGAAGTTCAAGAAACTCCCAAAACCCTGAGGTATGTAAGGTTGAATCATTCTGAAGATCAAATCATAGGAGACAAGAATAAAGGTGTTCAAACTAGAAGAAGAATTACTAAAGATCAAGTAGAGTATTGTTTGATTTCAAAGATTGAACCAAAAATAGTGGATGAACCTTGTAATGATGAGAACTAGGTAAAAGCAATGGAAGAAGAATTAATGCAAATTGAAAAGAATCATACTTGGGATCTTGTTCCTAGACTTGAAAAAAAAATGTAATTGGAACCAAATGGGTCTTCCAGAATAAACTAAATGAATATGGTGAAGTTGTTGGAAACAAAGCAAGATTGGTTTGCAAAGGATATTCTCAAGTAGAGGGAATTGATTTTGAAGAAACATTTTCTCTAGTGGTAAGAATTGAAGCAATTAGATTATTTCTTACATTTTCTGCATTCAAAGATTTCAAAGTTTACCAGATGGATGTTGAGTTAGCATTCCTAAATGGAGAATTAGAAGAAGAAGTCTACATTAATTAAGCGAAAGGATTCTAGTTGTCTAATAAAAAAGATATGGCCTACACATTGAGGAAAGCCTTGTATGGACTTAAACAAGCTCCAAGAGCCTGGTATGAAAGATTAGATAATTATCTACTAAAGCTAGGATTTGGCAAAGGCACAGCTGATAATAATCTTTATTTCAAGATTGATCATGAGCACATCTTAATTGTTGAGGTATTTGTTGATGATATCATTTTTGGTGGAAATGGAAGCATGTGTAAGAAATTTGTTGATCAGATGCAAAGTGAATTTGAGATGTCCATGTTTGGTGAAATGAATTTCTTCTTAGGTCTGTAAATCACTCAGTCAAATAAAGGTATCTTCATATCTTAGTCTAAGTATGTGAGATAATTGTTGAAAAAGTTTGGAATAGAGTACTCAAAACTGGTAAGTACTCCTATGGTAACCGGATGCAAGTTGAGTAAAGTTGATGATTCACCTAAGGCAGATCAAAGAAGGTATAGATAAATGATTGGAGGACTGCTTTATTTGACTCAGAGTAGACTTGACATTATGAATGCAATTAGACTTGTTACCAAATTTTAGGCTGATCTCAAGGAATCCCATTTTGTAGCAGTTACAAGAATTTTTAGATATCTAAAGGGAACATCTAATTAGGGCTTATGGTATCCAAATGATAATGACTTCACTCTTCATGCATATACAGATACTGATTGGGTAGGACATGTGGATGACAAGAAAAGTACTAGTGGTGGTGCATTCTTCTTGGGAGGGAGATTAGTTTCTTGGTTGAGCAAAAAACATGAGGCAATATATTTGTCTACTGCAGAGGTAGAGTATATAGCAACAACAAGAAATTCTACTCAAGTCTTATGGATCAAGCAAATGTTGAAGGATATCATAATTGTGTTTGAAGAGCCTATTACAATCTTCTGTGATAGTTCAAGTGCAATAAACATCTCAAAAAATCTAGTGTTGCATTAAAACACAAAGCACATATCCATCAGGTTTCACTTGTTGAGAGAGAAAGTAAGTGAGAATGAAGTCAAAATGAAGTTTGTTTCTTCAAAGGATCATATTGTGGATATATTCACCAAGCATCTGCCTAAGGATACTTTTGAGTATCTCAGAGGGAAGCTAGGGGTTATTACCCCTCCTATTCAGAACTAAGATGCACTAGTGTGCATTAGTCCAGAGGAATTCATAGTCATATCTTGTGATGCGAATTGATGTTAAGGAGATACTACTCAGGGGAGTACTCAATATACAAATTTTGGAGATTAGTCTGAAACAAAAAGGGGGAGAAAAGATTGCAAATATGTGCCCTTTGCCATTGATGTCAAAGGGGGAGAAAAGTCATGTGAAAAACTAGTTGCTGATGGAAGGGGGAATAGTGAAGAAAGTGGTTGCAGAAGTGATAAGAGAAAGGGGGAAAAATCCTTGTCTTGATGGTTGAATTAGTTTTTCACATCATACGTTTCCATCAATGACAAAGGGAGAGATTGTTGCAAATATGTGCCTATGATGTGTTGTCATCGATGTCAACATATCTCTTTGTCAGAAACAGGGGAAACAATGCAGATCAGTGAAGTAGATTGCTTTGCATTTCCAAAGGAATGAAGATCAAAGTACACAGATCATATGGCTATGTAGAGGATTGTCTAGAGTAGTTCTAGTTAAGATTTGAGAGGTCTGCATAAAGATTTGAAGAATCTATTATCATCTAAGTAGAACTGGGTTTTGCAGTGTTCAGAAGTGACAAAGTGACAGAAAATTGGTCTAGATTGATCTACAATGAAAACTTATGATCTACGAATCCAGAGGCATGTTTAAGAAGTTAGTGTGTATCCTCAACTCAAGTGGTTCATGGTTTGGAGGTTTGCAAGAAATATTTATAGGGTGACAGTCATGATAGACAGTGTTCTTGAGGTACCGAATGAAGATGCAAGTGATTATGATGATTTTGAGTAGTGCGGATGTTATTGTTGAATTCAATGTGGTTGTAGAGGTCTCTGGATCATGTGCCTACTATCTTGGAGGTCTGCATTGCCGATTGAGTTCATTGTTAAAGATTTCTTCCTTGGTGTTGTTGTTTTTCCTAGTCTTGGCTGACCGGATGATTCAATCATGTTGTGGATGATCTAAGAGAAATTCTCTAGAGCATAGCATATGGATCAAAGAAGATTCAAGTCCCAGAAGATATTTGGCTAAAACTGTAAGGATTTGCATGTAATACTTTGTATCAAATCAAGTCTTGTAATTGTAATAGTTTTTTAGGCAGACCTTAAAGAACACTTGTAATAAGATGTTTGTAAAGCTGACTTTGATGATCATTCCAAAGTCGATGTCATATATAAATAACTGAAGTGAGACCATCAAAAGTGTGAATGTGAGCAAAGATTTGGTAGAGTAGAGCAGAGTGTGAGAGTAGAGCAGAGGAGTTATGGGCTTCAATGGGACTGAACCAGGCATGAAGAAGATGCTATTTCTCAGTTCATTCTTTCTATGTTAAACATAAAATCCTGTACGTAGTGGGCATCTTTGAGTAGTGAGATCTGGGTAGTGCACCTAAAGGTAAGTGCCTTCCATTTCTTTTAAGTACTTTTAACAGGGTACGAATCTTGTGGGTTAACCCCCACTGTGGTTTTCCCTTAACCAGGTTTCCACATAAAAATTCTAGTGTTATGTGTGTTCATCTTGTTTCTACTCATGTGTTGTAAATTCATTCTTTAATGTTGACATCATTAATATGTTTGTAAGTTGATAAAGAAAATTAAAAGTAGAAAAGGTTAAAATGGTAGACAACTGATTCGCCCCCCTCTTAGTTGTCTGACCTAATTCCAATAGTTGAAACCTTGGCACCCTGCCTTCAACCCTACAACTTAATTGTTTACTGTCATGCCTATTTGGGTCCACATTCTGAACCTTCCTCTTCACCTCTAGGTTGACTCGTACTTTGAAACCATTGGCAACTCTCTAGGTAGCTTGTTGGCAACTGACAATGACTCTTCCAATTACATGCATACACCTTTTTCCCACATCTTGGTGGATTTAGACACATCCAAAGACCTCGCAGCAGAAATCATTTTTAAGATATAGGGTTGAAGCTGGAACCAACCATTAGACTATGAAGGGTTGCCTTTTTGTTGTAGAAGATGTTATAAAATAGGTCATGTGGTTGCTAACTGTCCCACTACCAAGATTAAACGAGAGCACCTAGCTCATGGTAGAATGATGTGACACCTCATCATTACACTGTTGAGAGCATATCAAATGCACAAGAGACTTCAAGTGAGAACTCCAAACCAATTGAAAATATCTCAGGTTGGCATGATTCACATCAAGCTAAAGGAATAATAGAAGAACACCCTCAAGTTGTGCAAGGAATTGATCAACAAACTCTCTTGGCTGGTTATGGGAAATCCACCACATCCCTTGAAACTTCTCAACTTCCCCAAGTTGGGAACTTGGATGATTGCAAGGTGGTTCAAAGGAGAAAGAAAGGCTCCAACAAAGGTGCTGACACCATGCACAATATGCTACAACCTCCTCATTCAAAAATGGCTTCTAATAGTTGATGGCTAGGCTTGGATATTTAAGTTTTTTAGATTTGCACCCATGTAATTGGGTTTGATGCTCTGAGCTAGATCCCTTTTTGAGCTACTCACGATGGACACTCTTGTATGAACTCTTTATTTAAATATAATAGAAGCTACCCCCTCTGGTAGCACTTATTGAACAAAAAAAAGTTATGTTAAAAAATTCACAAATTATTTCTTAATTTTTTTATAAAAATACATTTAGAATCTACATACAACTAAAAAATCATTAGTTCATATCATCTTCAAATTCTTAACAATTTAGTTTCTCTAGGTGTCAGAAAATGAAAATTTTGTTAAAAATGTTGATTTCAATGTCCTACTTTAGCCAAAAGTGGGACACGGTATTGTGGGATCACCCGCCACATAGGTGCCAAATATTTTTGGGAAAACTATTTCACTAAAAAACCTTTCAGGTGAAAATGTTTCACTCAAAACTATTTTTTTGGCCCAAAGTGAGACACAACTCTAGACTTTTACCCCCTTATTAGTTGATTTTCCACCCTTAGATTATGAAGAGAAGTTCATTTTGGTGTCAATGCCATCATTGAAACATAAGTGAAGAAGCTAAAAAATAGAACAACCATAGGATACCTAGTTTGTTGGGGGAAGCTACTCACAAAAGATGATACATTGGAGGGGCCAAAGATTCTTGAGCACTTAACTGTATGTTGGTTGTGGTAAAGTAGAGTTAGGAACATGAGACTTATAAGGTCACTTTTATGTAATTAGCTTATATGGGCCCTATCCTTATTTTCCTAATAATGATATAAAAATATTTTAATAAAGAGGAAATAGTTTTAGGAAATAGAAGTAATTAATAAGGAGTTACAAGAGAAAATGGTGCTAGTTTTTGGAGGGAATCCCTTTATTATTTTAATTGCTATCTTTATGAGGGAAAATTTGGCATTAGAATTTGTGCTTTATTGGTGTTATATATTGGGGTGCTTGCCTGCCTTTAAGATTATTTTCAATTATTCATTCTTTTTTTCACAGTTTGAGTAGGTTGCATTCGATATAGGATTGAAGGACAAAATCCCTTAGTTTCTAGAGATTAGAGGAGAAAGCATTTTTAATTTCTTAGAGATTGGAAGATGAAAACCCTTTGATTTCATGGGGGAAATCTTGTAGAGAGGTTGTATTTGTACTTCAAATATTTATTTTGATTTTACTATATATTTTTGTATTTGCAATAAGTTATATATTTATGAAGCTTCAACATATTGTGGAAGCATATATTTTGTAATCATTGAAGCAACATTATGTTATGGAGGAATCTTTTTCATATTTATGTTTTATTCTCTAAAGCATCAACATATTTATATTATTTAACATTATTTGTGCAATCCATTGCTACATCGTTTTGGGAATTACCATTACTAAAATTAATATTTATAATCAATATTCATCCACCGTATACTCTTTTTTTTTGAGTGATCAAAAAGTTGTGAATAATAATATTTAGTCAATGTATGCTCTCACCTCACCCTCATAGCATCTTGGTGATCAAAAGTAGTAAATATTATATTAAAGTTTATTGTGGATATTACAATCATAATTATAAGTTTCTAATTAGCAAGGAATGATTTTTTCAAAAGCAATAAACCATTTCTAGAGCCATCACAATCATCATTCAAAATATCCATATTATCATTACATAAAAGCAATGAAGTATCATCAACATGATTCCCTATTAAATCATCACTATCAATCCATGAGTGATCATATGTAGGGACATGAATATAAATAGAGTCATAAAAAAACTCATCATCATGATGCAAATTGCTAGATAACACATCAAAATTACATAAATTCAGGTTACCATGACATTGTAAGGATAGGTCATTAAAAGGCATACTAGTATAATGGATAGGTAAGGCACATGATAGATCTTGATGCAGAGAGAAAACAAGAACTAAAATAAGATTCTTAGGTTCTACAACCTTCTATGGAGATTCAACTTGTACCCTATTCTATAAGCCTATCTTTCTAGGCTTAAACCCTTAACAAGACCTAATGGGCACGTTGAACGAAAAACTCTTTCTTGATGCCTTCTAGGCTTTCCTAACCCTTCAACACACTCTATAGGGTCTTTCCAAACCCTAACTTTCCTATGATAAACTCAAGAGCAATTTTCACTAAACCCTCAACCTACTAGGGTTTTTGACAGTCTTTTTTGGTCAATGGCACACACAGTCTTTAATATCTCTCACACACAAATGTTTCATGAAATTTCCTTTATTAGACATGTGATAAATAGCCTAAGGAAGATTTCTAACAAGTTTCATGAATTTTTACTAATCCAAACAAAATGTATGAATTTTTAAGCCGCTGAAAACCATAGACCTGAAACAGGGCAGTGAAGACTTATAGCTTGTTTTCCTGCACAAACAAACTTGACACCACAAAATTTTCAATGCATTAGACCTACACAACAATTTTCTTCAAATTTCATGCACTTTCAGACTGTACTTATTCCATAATATCTGTACGGCCATGTTTTCAGCCTGCAAATCAGTAGAAACTAGAATATATATGTGTATATATATGTGTGTGTATATATATATGTGTATATATATATGTGTATATATATATGTGTATATATATATATATATATATATATCTTTCCTTAAAACACAATGATATTGTCTTAAACTTTGAAATTGCTGCCCTAAATCACAACCTAGTCTAGAAAAACATTACAAAAAGACCCTACATGGTCTTATAAGACCTTATTTTCATTCACACACCCATTTACAAGGCTGAGGAACAAACCACAACCTTCCAACAAGTCAAAAACCCCAAGAAAATTCAAATTTGTTTTTGACAGGAAAATCCAAAATTCAAATTTCTAGCCCTATTTACACAACCTAAACCATTGGACATGATCACAATGGACCCCCTACGACCTCTAAACACATAAATAGGACTCTTAACATCAAAATAACATTAAAAACATGACAATGAGTGATGCTCCTGCATCATACTCCCAAGGGAAAAAGAAAGAATCTCAGGTTCCACCTAAGAAGAGGTCTACAACAACGTGTCCATGCTTGATGATGTTTTCTTTAGTCATCCATGTGGCATCCTCATATGGTAGTCCTTTCCACCTTTCCAAATACTGAAAGTATTTCTTTCCTCTAATCTTCTTGCTTTCTTTGGTGTCAAGAATGCACTCTAACTCAGTTGGTTTTATATGTGGTAGGTCCTCTATCTAATCATCATCTGACATGGACTATATACCTACTCCTTCAGCAACATTTGCATCTCCTTTACAAGGGTATAAGTCAACAACATTGAAAATTGGTGATACACCTACTCCACTAGGCAATTCAATCTCATAGGCATTGTTGGAAAACTTCTTAACAATCCTACAAGGACCTATCTTCTTCATCTTCAACTTGGTATACTCACCTTTGGGAAAACTTTTCTTCATGAGATGTGCTAGGACATGATCTCCAACCATAAAATTGACCTCTCTTCTCTTCAAATCTACCTTTTGTTTGTACTTTTCCACACTAGTATGGAGTTGATGTTTCACTTGTTGGTGCATCTCTTGCATGGTAATGAAAAAATGTTCACCCTTTGCACTTTGCTTCTCCATGCCACTAATATCTCTTAGTTCAAACACTCCTCTTGGCTACATGCCATAGACCACTTGAAATGGACTCTTTCCAATGCTCCTATTCACCGAGTCATTATAAGAAAACTTTTCTTGGGGTAACACAAGATCCCATTGTTTAGGATGATCCTTTGAAAGTCATCTTAGTAAGTTACCTAAGCTCCTATTGACCACCTCAGTTTTGTCATCTGTCTGAGGGTGGTAGGCTGAGCTAAAACTGGGATTTGTACCAAGCTTTCTCTATAATGTCCTCCAAAAGTATCCTAGAAATTTGTTATCTCTATTAGAGACTATGCTCAATGGTAATCCATGAAGTCTAACGACCTCCTTAAAGAACAAACATGCAACATATGAAGCATCACCTATACTTTTGCAAGGAGTGAAGTGAGCCATCTTGGAAAACTTGTCAATAACTAGACATAAACTAAATCAAAACTCCTTTGAGTCTTTGCCAAACCCATAACAAAGTCCATGCTAATGGATTCCCAAGGCCTATTGGGAATGGGTAAAGGTTGGTATAGTCCTACATTAGTGCTGCTCCCTTTTTCTTTTTTACATATAGTACAGCTCTTCACAAACCTTCTTACATCTATTTGCATCCTTGGCCAAAAGTAGTGCCTTCTTAGTTGCTCTAATGTCTTATCAAGCCCAAAATGACTTGTCATACTCCTACAATGCTTCTCTTTGATGAGATTCTCCCTCATGTAACACTTGGGTATACAAATTTGTGCTCCTTTAAACAATAAACTATCCTATATAAGGTAGTCTAACCACTTCTATTTGTTAGTGCTAATAGGCTACTTGCGAACCTCAGACTTCCTTGAAATATTCATCATTGTCATACATCTCCTTGAGTGCTTCAATCCCAACACTCTTTAACTGAATTTCTTGCATCATTAATGCTCTTCTACTCAAGGCATCAACCACCTTGTTACTCTACCCCTTCTTATGTTTGAATGTGAAAGTAAAATTTTGTAGGTATTCAACCAACTTAATGTGCCTTTGACCAAGTTAAATTTCTTGGTTATTGATGAATTGAAGTGCATGATTGTTTGTATAAACAACAAACTCTTTAGGTAGAAGGTAGTGTCTTCATTCTTTTAGTGTTTGAATCATTGCATACATTTCCAAGTCATATGAAGAGTATTTCTTTGCATTATTCAGTTTTTCACTAAAGTATGCTATTGGATTATTGTCTTGGCTTAAAACTACCCCTATAGGATGTCCACTAGCATCACATTCTATTTGAAATACTTTATTGAAGCCAGGTAAGGCCAATATAGGATATTTTGTCACTCTTTTTTCAGATAATGGAAACTTTTATCAGCTTGCTGAGTCCACATACACTTCCTTTTCTTATCCCACTAAATAGTATCTATGATAGGTGCACATATATGACTAAAACTTTTGATAAATTTCCTATAAAAATATGCAAGACCATGGAAACTTCTTACCTCTATGACTGATCTAGGTGTAGGCCACTCGAATATTGCTTTCACTTTGCTTGGATCCACTTCAACATCCCTTTTGAAACCACAAAACCAAGGTACAACAATTTTATCTTCATGAACTCACACATTTTAAGGTTGATCAGTAGTTTTTTCCTCTTATAGCCTTCTCAACACCAAATTCAAGTGATATAAATGTTCTTCTTTGTTACAATTGAAAACCAATATGTCATCAAGATAAACAACAACAAACTTACCAATGTATAGCTTGAGGACATCATTCATGAGCCTCATGAATGTAATAGGTGCATTTGAAATACCAAATGGCATAATAAGCCACTCGTACAGGCCCTCATTTGTTTTGAATGTTGTTTTCCATTCATCTCCTTGTCTGATCCTTATTTGATGGTATCCACTTTTGAGATCTATCTTTGAGAAGTAACTTTTCCCACTCAAACAATCCATTAAGTCTTCTATTCTTGGAAGTGGAAACCTATATCTTGTTATCTTGTTTATTTCTCTAGAGTCAATGCACATTCTCCATTCACCTCCTTTCTTAGGTGCTAAAATAGTTGGAACTGTACAAGGGCTAAGACTCTCCCTAATTAACCCTTTGTCAAGCAACTCTTGTACTTGTTTTCTAATTTCTTCATTTTGTTGGGGGGTCATTTTCTAGGTTACCTTGTTTGGTAGAATAGCCCCTAGTATGAAGTCTATATGATGACTGATATCTCTCATTAGAGGCAAAGAATTTGAAAGTTCATTCACACCTATATCTGCATAATCCTTCAACATGTCTTGAATCTCCCATGGCAACTCATCAATTCTCACTATTGTTGTGACAGTCCTAAGTTTGACTAGCACTACAAAACCTATCTCTTCCTTCTCCATTATCTTTAGAAACTCTTTTTCACCCACTAACATCACACTTGATCAAACCTTTCAGTCTTTATCTTCCTTGGGTAAAAGCACAAAGATGTGTCACACTTTTATAAAGAAAACGACCAACATTGATCCAAGTTTTAAACTTGAATCACTAAAAAGTTACATATATGTTTTAAATTTTGAAATGATGTAAACTAATAAAATATTTATTTTTTTAGTATATTTTATGTTTTTATTTTATGAAAATTTTTTAAAAATTATTTGAATATAGTTTTTAATAAATTCACACTATAATTTAGTTGATGATAAAATGAAGTTACATGAGATGTCAATCTTTATATAGTAAATTTTATTATTTTTCTTCAAATTTTTTTTATGTATTTATAACTTGAAACTTTAGTGCATGGATATGTTTTTTTCCAATTTTGATAAATATATATTTTTAAATAAATAATAAAATGTGCATGTATTAAAATGTAGTTGTTTCCATTTGACATCAACTTTCATATTAACTATTTATCTAAAATAGAAAAAACATTATACCATCTTAATATAGATTCTTTTATCTAGTGCATCATATTTTTTTTTATTTTTTAAAATAAGTTTTACTATTTTTCCTTGACATGGTAATTGACCTAATGTTTTGTGTTGATAACCTACTTTTAGTAAAATACAAAGGAAAATATAAATAATAATTAAACTATTAAAATATATATATTTTTGAAAACTAAACTTATAGATCTGCAAAAGGGTATTTTTATATTTTTTTAAAAATGTCATTTACACGAGTAGAAGTTGTTGAAATACCAAGTTTTTCAAATAATTTTAGTTTTTTGGTAAATTGCCTCATAGTGGTGCTACATATGCATTTAGCCAACAATTTTAGCTAGAAACGTTGTGGACATATCTTACTTAGCTAGAATGAATCTTACAAGATCATATGTTTGAAATAAATTGATTTTTAGTTAGAAATACTTAAATTTATTTGTGTTAATAAGTTGGCTAAAAGTGTGATATAGCTTTGTCCTTTTACCCCCTCCTTCAAAGGTGCTAAGGTGTAGGTGACTCCATCTTTCTCCAAAACATAGACATTCTTCCTACCATCATGCATTGTTTTTCTATCATATTGCCAAGGCCTACCAAATAATACATGGCATACATCCATAGGAATGATATCACATAACACTTTTTCTTTGTACATTCCTATTTGAAACTCTACCCAACATTGTTCATTGACTAGTACTTGCTATCCCTTATTCAACCATGAAACCTTGTATGGTCTAGGATGAGGTAATCTCTTCAAGTTTAATTTCTTTACCATTTTAATAGCAACTAAATTATCAGTACCAGAATCTATAAAAACTTGACAATATTTACCTTGGCACTTGCAAATAGTCCTGAATAATGACTTCCTTTGAGGTGGCTCCTTCTCCATTGGAACCTTGATCAATGTCCTTCTCATCAGCAAGGCTTCTCCTTTTTTTGGTTCTTTTGATTGTGGTGAGGAGTTAACACTTTCTTCATCTCTTCCTTGAACAACTTGAGTTCTTTCACTTCTAAAAGTGGTAGTTGATTTCTCTTGTGGATGCTCCCAAGCTTGATGACATGCAAATTTTTTGCACTTGAAGCATTTACCTATGAAACCATTAAATCCTCCTTTTTGTTCAAATCTACCCCTGAAGTTACAACTTCTTCCTCTAAAACTTCTGCTTGGATTTTGTACTTGTTCTTGAGAGGTACTTGATTCACCTTGACTTCTTTGTGGCTGTCCTCTACCAGCATATGGACCACTACCTCTAAACATCCTTCCTCTACCTCTATTATGCTTTTCTTGCTTCCTATTCAACTTCTCCTCAACCTTCAAGGCTAGTTGATAACACACTTCAAGTGTCTTGGGGCTTGTAAGGCTCAACTCATCCTATAAGTTGTACTTCAATCCATTAAGGTATCTTGCAACCTTGTTAGTTTCATTCTCCATATGTCCTGATCTAATACTCAACTTGTAAAATTCTTCAGTGTACTCTTTCACTCCCATATCCTTTTGTTTCAAATTTTGTAACTTCCTATACAACTGATTCATGTAGTCACTAGGCATGAATTTGCCCTTCAACCTAGAAATCATCCTATCCCAAGAAGTAATCTTGGATTTTCTTTCCTTTCTCCTTTCTTCTTGAACATAATCCCACCATAGGGATGCATGGCCTTTCAACAAGTGGTCCTAACCAACTATACTCGCTACTCTTTAGGTACCTCCTCAAACTCAATGTACTTTTCCAACTCCCCTATCCAATCAAAGAGTTCTTCACCATTCAACCTACCTGCAGACACTGAAAGTTCCATCTTTACTTTAGTTCCTTCAGCCTTGATTGACCTTAGCAATCTTTCCATCCTCAAATCATCAGCATCCCTCTCTTCTTGAGGTTCTTCATCCGCCACTTCATCTTGGTCACTCATATCTCCTATAACCACTCCACTATAGTGAGTCTTGCATCCAAACCAACTCTTATTTACCTCATTTCTCTGGGAAGGGCTTCTTGCAACTTTGTTGCTATTCTCTTTGTCACCCTTTCAAAGTCATTGATTCTTGGAGGCATGTTTCTTCTCTTTGACTATTAACTCTTGTATTGGTTTTCTTGACTTTATTGGATCTGATACAAATAATGATGTAGAGAGAAAATAAGAACTAAATTAAGATTCTCAAGTTCTACAACCTTCTATGGAGATTCAACTTGTACCCTATTCTAAAGGCCTATCTTTCTATGCTTAAACCCTTAACAAGACTTAATGGGCTCTTTGAATGACAAACTCTTTCTTGATGCCTTCTAGGCTTCCCCAACCCTTCAACACACTCTACAAGGTCTTACCAAACCCTAACTTTTTGGTGATAAACTCAACAAGAACAATTTTCACTAAACCCTCAACCTACTAGGGTTTTTGACAATCTTTTTTGGACAATGGCAGACACAGTCTTTAATATCTCATGCATACAAAGGTTTCATGAGATGTCCTTTGGTAGACATGTGATAAACAACCTTAGGAAGATTCTTACCAAGTTTCATGAATTTTCACTAGTCCAAACAAAAGTTATTAATTTTTTAAGGCCACTAAAAACCCTAGACCTGAAACAGGGTAGTGAAGACTTATAGCTTGTTTTCTTGAACAAACCTTGACACCACAAAAATTTCAATACATTAGACCTGCACAACAATGTTCTTCAAATTTCATGCACTTTCAGACTGTAGTTGTTTCATACATATCTGTGTAGCCATGTTTTTTGCTTGCAAATCAGTAGAAATTGTAAAAAATGCAATTAAAACAAGGTTTCTTGAAAGTAAAACTATTTTTTTTCTTCTTGCAATGTTCTTCTCCCTCCTTTCAATGAGAACAACCTTTGAAACAGTTACCAAACTAATATGTGTGTGTGTGTGTGTTTGTCTTTCCTTAAAACCTAATGATATTGGTCTAAACTTTGAAATGGCTTCCCTAAATCACAACCTAGTCTAGAAAAACATTACAAAAAGACCCTACATCATCTTACATTGTCTTCAAAGACCTTATTTGCATTTGCATACGCATTTCCAAGGTTGAGGAACAAACCCCAACATTCCAAGAAGCCAAAACCACCTAGAAAATTCAAGTTTGGTTTTGGCGGGAAAATCTAAAATTTGAATTTCTAGGCCTATTTACACAACCTAAACCATTGGATATGATCCCAATGGACCCCCTAAGATCTCTAAACACATAACTAGGACTCTTAACATCAAAATGACCTTAAAACATGACAATGAGTGATGCTCCTACATCAGATCTTTTGTAAAAGAATGATTGTCAATGTGACAAGGAAAGATATTGTCATGAATCGAAGGGCCAAAGGAAGTGAGGATCTCCAAAAGCATAGGATTCGCATTCACTAACAATATCAAGGAGGAAAAAGGTAAGACACGATAAAATAAAATCTATATTGAGATGGCATTCATATCCAAAGCATATAATAACATGAATGAATCAAGGACATGGGTGTGATGTGAAAAAAATGAAAGGAATGTATCAGAATTTAAAATAAATACATGTAAATCAGCTTTAAAAGAGGCCCTAATAGTTTTCTATTCTTTAGTTCAAAACAAATACCATAATAGAATAATTTTTAATGTGCCATAAAATATTTTAACTAAATACACAACTTATGTGTTGGAATTTGTATACAGTTTTAAAAAATATTATATAATAAAAATTATTAAATCTATAAAATAATTCTATTATTAGCTGCTTTTACCAAATATCTATTAATATTTAATTTAAGTGTAAATATATTTATTGGCATATAAATTTAAATTATTTCAAAGTAAGACAATTTTATTGAACTATTATTTTAAATTACAGAAATAAAATAAAATAGAAATATATAAACATTTGTCTAAAAAATATGCAATTAGTGTATTACCTTATTTTAGATAAATATCACATTTATAAAAATACTGGTTTTTCTCCCATCACAAAAGAAACAACACCCTGATGACATTACTATTCTAATAACTATTAAAAAGGATAAAAACCTCTCTCACAACACTCTTAACAACTATTAAAACAGATACAAACCTCTCTCACAACACTCTACTTAAACATCATTGGCAGTAGCATTAGCATTCTAACAATACAAACCCCTCTCACAGCACTCTACTTAAAACATCATTGACAATAGCATTGCCACTCTAACAGCGATTAAAACAGATACACACCCCTCTCGCACCAAACATTTCGCACTCTCCAAACTCGGCATGATCTTGATTTTTGCATGTCCAGTTACAATCGTGACCAAAACCGCAATACCCACGAAATGCACCGCTCCAACTTCCGCAATACCCAGGGAAACCGTAGTCTTGTGATTATGAATATATTATAAATCAGTAAGTAGTTGAGAATTTTCAATGACACACAGTATATGTTTATTCATATGAATGAATAAATAGAAATATTGATTAAAGAGAAGAAGAATGCAACTTACCGTTAGCAAAAGCAAAAGGCGCTGCGAGTAATAGAAACACCAAATACACATAAATGCCCTTCGCCATTTGAGAAACTCCAGATGTTCAAACGTAATGTATTCTGTGAGAAAAAGATTTAGGGATGGTACTACTTACACAGGAAAGCTCTCACACACCACATCTTAACAGTTAATCTGTTCATCTGCTTCGTGTGTACCGCCTGGTTTGGTTTATTGATTGTTATTTCTATTAGTTTTTTGTTTGGATTCCAAGGCAATCTCGAAATTATCGCAAGGCAATCTCGAAATTATCGCAACGCAATCTGCTTTATCAATACATCCGATTCCAAACAATATAAAATGATTTTTAAGCGTCAAAAACTAAAAATTCAAGTACACGGGATAGTGATCTGCTTTTTTGGGGGTTGCAATTTTATTCTCATCTTTTACATTTTAATCTAAATTTAATTATTATTCGTTTTAATTTAAGATTTTTAAATTATAGTTTATTTGTAATTGTATGTTTACATTTTCATTTCTTTTAGTTTTTAAATAAATTTGATGAATTTTTTTAATGATGTATAGATAATGTAATTTGATTAAATTTTTGAATATAATGATATATTTAAAAGAAAATAAAGATTTGTATGTGTGTGTGGAGGTGACAACATGATAGTGTGTGAGAGTTGCTTTCCATCTTCTCTCTTTGGCTTGAGGAGGACAAACTTCTACCTTATGAAGTCCCTTCTTACCCTTAGTCTTATGGAGAGTTTTTCCTTAACTGACTTAAGGAGGAAGACAACTAATGTAGCCATGGATAGGGTCTAATGAAGGACTATCTACTCATGTGACCCAAACACAAAAATAATAATGCTAATATAGGTACACAATAGAAGAAAGTTTAGAGGACATCTAAGATGACGATGATCATATTATTATGAAATGAAGATGACAAGTCATTACAAAACTCAACAATGAGTATACCTCCTTGTATGATATATACCCTCTACAATAGTTGAGAGCCCAAAACAATTTATTTAAATCTATCTCTGTGTTTTACACACTTTTCAATGAATTAGTCCACTATTTATAGTGGGTTATTTAAGGAATAGGGTTCTGCTCACCAAAGATGATGACCCTTCTTCTACAACTCCTCTTTGGACAAACATAAACTATTACATTAGGTGTGTTACTCAAAATATGGCATGAAATCTTAAAGTAGGTCTTGTCAAACATAACAACATGCCCTAACTTCCCACAATTTTTTTTTATCAAGATATCATGTGGAGATATATGTTTCCGCATTCAACAATCCTAATGCTAAAATATCAAAGAAAGAAGTCTAACTATGGTTAATTCTAGTACATATTATTGACTGCTAGATCATGATGTTAGTTAAAATAGGTTCTTCTATAAGAAGAATGCCTCTATGAAAAGACCAATATGCATATAGATCTCCAAAAAATTTCAAACAAAAGAAAATAGAAAGAAACTATTCCTTGATTTTGCTTGAGATTGCTTGACCCCTAAGATGCTCCTACATTAGACATCTACGTTAATAAATTTTCATCACGATGCTCAAAATTAAAACAAAATGAGGGAGGGTGTCATGGCCACCCTAAAAAATCTACTTCATATTTAGAGATATAAGTATTGAATCATGTGGCCCTATTCCCTTCCATTGAACTAGATACTCATTAAATTCCTTTTGTCTAGTTCTTTTATTGAACCACTCATTCAAAATTATCTTTATCTCATCTCTTGGCCTCTCAAGCACTCGTTGTCTCCAATATGGTCCTATAGTGATGATATATTCTTCTCCATATCATCACATGCCTTCTACACCATCAATATTTAAAGAGTCCCACTCATATGTTTTAGCAGATATGTTGTGCATTTTGATTGTTTTGAGTGTCTCACCTTGTTGTTACACTCAGTTTGGAGATGCCTCCAATATAAGCCCAATGGCTATACTCAGACTCGAACCCATTTGTGTAGCCTTGGCTTTTTTTTTTTCATGCATGGCTTTCATGTTCTGATTAGATTAAGATGTGTTTGTAGGAACATTCAGCGATCGTAAGCACCTATCACCTTTGGGGCATGGGCCTTGCACAAGCTCTTGTTCCCTTGTATGTTTTCTCTCTACCTTAACGTGCTTGATATTGGTACATGATATCAACCGCCTTAAGGTGGGGGCATATAAGGTAAGCTATTTGAGGATTTTGGTACTAACAAAGCATGTTTGTAAGCCCTCTATGGAGGCAGGATATCATACATATCCTTTTATTCAAAGCCCTCTGTGGAGGCAGGGATAGTGTATCTCTTGAGCTAGTACACATCCTTTTTATTTCAAAAGTCCTCCAATTAGGTGGGGTTGGTGTATCCTCCCTTAAGTGTGCCTTTGGCAGTTGCTGTGGAATAAGCCCAACTGTCAAGTGTGCCTATAGTGTGCTTGAGATGGTGGGGGCTTAGCAATAAGTTCCTTCCATCACCTTGTTTTTCATGTTTTAGAGGTATAGTATGTCTTTGGCATGCTATACAGTGCTTGTGTTTTCCCCTATGTGTAGTTTCAAGGGTGTGGTGAAATGCCCCTCCTACACTTGGGCTTTGTTTAGCATGTTTTCTCCCAAGTATACTCTCAAGGGTGCGACAAAATTCCCCTCCTACACTTTGGGATTTGTTTGGTGTGTCTTCTCCCCCATATGTAGTTTCAAGGGTGTGGCAAAATGCCCCTCCTACATTTTGGGGTTCTATGTTGCATTTTTACTTTCCATGTATCTACATTCATATGTGTTTGTCTATGTGTGTGAAAATGAAAAAGAAATAATCATTGCATTCACTGTATTCATTGTGTTTTGCGTGTCTTCAATACTGTATTCTCCATGTTTTGCATGCCTGTGACTATCTTCTTCATGTTTTGTGTGCTTGTTACTGTCTTCTCCATGTTTACGTGCCTGTAATATGTTTTCTAATGTCTACCTAAGACTGGGGTGTTTTGCATCTTGCATGTTAAATTTGAGTCCCGAGACAAAATGGCCTAAAACCCATGTCAAATGGGGCTTGAGGGACATTGTTGAGTTTGAACTTGTCTTAAAATAGGACTCATGGGCTTGGGTGCTCGCACCCTTGTCCCACCCTATTTTAGGTACGTCCCAAATTTGAATGTCGATTATGTGACTATTACAAGGTTCAGTTGCTAACATCTTAAGCTTGAATTACAAAATTAAAGCAGGAATGCATATATAACCATGTTTAGGGTTTCATTTGTAAACTAGAAGCTAACTAAAAGATGATTATGAACTTTTGGCAAACTTATGATTTTAGAGCATTTAAGATATTGATTGTGTTGCAGAGAAAAATATTGTTGTTGTGTTTGTTATTGCAGATTTGGCTTCATCTTCTCATGTTGTGAAGGATCTTCATCTACATGTGAGCTACACCTCCGAGGTGATATCTATTTGTGTTTGAATCTATCATTTATCAATTTGTTTTTGCCTCTATTCTGTAGGGATACAAACTCTTTATCAAACAACGATGTTGGAAGGCTTAAATGCCATTCCAGGTCTTGACTGAGGTAAGCTCCTACACCACAACCCCCAACCCCTCTCCTTGTGATTGTAGGTTACATGTATCAAATTTCACAGAGTTGAGTTGCAAAGGAGTGTTGTAGAGGATAAGGATTCTAGATTTGAAAGAAATAAGTAGGAAATAGTACTGCAGGGCTTGGGCACTAGTCCCTGTGCTCTCCAGAGTTGCAAACCTAAAAATCATCTGAACAGGAATCATTAGTTTCAGAAGGAGTCTAGAAGCCCCCGAAGAAATTACCACCTTGGGCTTGGGTGCTAGTCCCTATGCCCCTGATTATTTAGTATCCTAAACATTGAAAAATGGTCAATAACTAATCTTTGTCTATGAGCATTTGTCAGAATTCATCTATTTGCTTAGGATTTTGCATAATTAGTGCTTGAAGCATAATTCAACATTAAATTAACATACTAAACTTCAATTTCTAAATTTTCCTATCATTACAAGTGACAACCAACCAGTAGGTGAATTCTTTTGCAAAAGTTGTGATTCAACTTGGTTAAATGTCCTTGAATGTGTGTAGGGAAAGGAGGATCTAAACTATACATCAAACCAATCTCATCTCCCCTCTTTTCATACATAACAGGCTCGGGGTCTCAAGCCTAAATGGGACCCCATTTAGGAATAAGGCCCCATTACATTTCAAGGTCTTGAGCCTAAATTGGACCCCATTTAGAAATGAGGTCCCATTTCTCAAAAGTATTTTTTTTTAAAATGGTCTCCCGCTCATTTCTTAAAAAGGGGTATCCGTTTTAAAGCGGGATCCCGTTCCAAATAAATTGAAATGCCAACCCACCTTTTAAGTTTTCTTTTAGACTCATGAAAGGCATGGTAAGCTGATCCTTAGCCTTGGACCTACAAGTAAAAGGTCATGTTAGTAGCAAGAGAAAAAAGTGGCTTTTGCAATATGTCGATGATATTTTTATTTCATAATGTTTTTATGAAATTAAAACCCATTATAGATGACGATCTCTAGTTTTCACATATATAATTTTTTTATGATTGGATTTGTTTTTCTATTTTTTAATTAATTTATGAGGAAAGTGGTCCATAAACTTGAAAAGTTAGGTGTTTGTATTTCTTTAATAACTTTAAAGTTTTTAAGTTTCATTTAAAAATATATGTCATCAATATATGCACAATTCTTTACATAATGAAAAGAATAAAAAAAATGATTACTTTAGCTCAAATTATGCTTGCCGGACATGACAGGTTTTCACAAATAACAATTAGGGCCAATTAAAAAATATTTGGAAAAAAAATTCCTCATCAATCTTTAGTATAACACAAATCTTTTCCTAGAAGGAATTATAAAAATACTTTTATTTAGGTCAAATTATGCTTGCCAGACACGTGCATGGTATGGTCCTAAAAAAAGACTTTTAAAAAGTGGTTTTTGTACAAGCCTATGCAAATTTAATTTGTCATCTGGGTTTTAGAATAAATTACATATTTGAAATCTGGACTCAAAATCCTACATTTCATATTACTAGACATTTTAAAGATTCTATGTGTAAGTGCTTCAACTATTTAGTCCAACTATGACAAACTTTGATTTTTAGGAAAAACACATCTACTTTTTGCCCAAAAAAGTGGACCCAACTTCTTGCGCACACCCCATCCCATGTTATAGATTGATTATACATTAATCATGTTACTAGATCTTTTTTAAATTGATCTATATTGGTATTTTAGCTTCATTATTTAATTTAAATGATATGCGAGGCCGGTAGACCTAGTTCCTTTAGTGTTATGCTTTTATTTGAGTAATTGCACTTTGGTCTATTTCTTGAATGAATGATTTAATTGAAATATCAATGTTATATATTTATAATTTAATTGTGTAATATTATCATTTGTTTCAAGTATGGTTATGTATTGGGCAAATACACATCACATTTGATTGAGCATGTAGGAAAACTATAGGTGTTTGACCAACGAGTGAAATGTGGAGAATGTTGACATGAGATGCTAGCCATCTCACATTTGTCCTTGTGTTGTCGAAAACTATGAAAACCATATCTAATTCAATAGCAATTTTAGATCCCCTTATGTTAGACCGATGAGTGTGTCGTCTCGGGTGATTTTAATAATTGCTTTTATAACTACTTCATATGCATTAAGGTTAATTAGCCTTTTGAAATAATTGTTGGAAACAAGGTGGATAACTGAGAGGGAGGGTGAATTGGTTATCTTAATTAATTAACTTTATTTTCTTCTTTAACAATTAGTGTAGTATCAAAACATATAAGCATACATGATCATGAGAGCAGAAAAGAAATCAACACACATAACACAAGGATTTTTATGTGGAAAACCTGGTTAAGGGAAAAACCACGGGGTGACTAACCCATGATTGTATTCTCTGTTAAAAGAATAGAAGTACAAAATGGCACTTGCCAATTAGGGCTCACTGCCCAAGCACACTACTCACAAGAGGCACACTACCTACAAGAGACTTACTATCTACAATGTTTATGGAAGGTAACCAAGTGTTTGAACTGATGAGAGGCATCCACGTATGCTGAGGTTCAGTTCCGGTTAGGCTCAATATACTAATCTACTGCACTTCATTCTTCCTCTACTTTAGTGCTGCTATTCTGTCACATACCAGAATTGTATTCCTGCTTCTACTCTGCTTTCTGCCTTTCCTTGCACTGCACCACACTTCACACACACCTTCATACTGAAATCAATCTAGTATATATATCTGCATCAAGGATTTCAACATCTTTCTAGTCAGCAACTAGAATACTCAAGATATTTACTAAACAATGATCTGTCAACTGGATCCATGCTCAATATGTGATGCACATCCAAGACATAGAGTTAGAAGTCATCAATCAAGTCGGCTAACCATGTATGATCTCTCAATTTGACCACCATCAATTCTTCATCCAGATTAAAGTCTGATGCTCTGCCAGTCAGTTCTTCCTTAGTCTGCTCTACCTGTCAGGAACCCAACACTTATATGCTCATCTTTTTTCACTCTTTCATCACTGGAGGCTCAATCTCTGGAATGTAGCAGTCATGGTACTCCTCTTGACTTCCCCAAGTTCGTACTTTGCTGAGATACATCCTTTGAGAGATCTAGACCTAATTGTTGGGCCTTGCTACATGCTCTATTCTTGTTCACTGGACCAAAACACTCTTCAATCTGACTTCCGGTATAGACATACTATGTGATGTGGATGTGTGGGATAAGCTTTGTTGTCATCAATGAGAACAATGATGAAGCCACATAGTGTCTCTTGCCAACAATAATTAATTGTGGGAAACAAGAAAAGTGTTTAATTATCTCTTGTTTGATTGTGCAACCAATTTATTAGTTCCTTGAAAAATTATAGTTTATGCTATTTATTACTAGAGTAGAGAAAAGCAATTATTGATTTAATTGAATGTGAAATTATTTAATTGTGGAAATCCATTGTATTTTACTTAAATTTGTTTTGGAAATAATGCGTATGGGAGAAATGCATTCTAATTTAATAGTTATAATTAGTTCCTTGAGATATGAATATTGTGATTTTGTGAAAATAAATTATTTAATTCAGAGTTGATAGATTTAATTGTGAAAGGCTTGGTATTTAATTGTAATGTGCTTGAGAAATATATTAATTTCTATTTGATAGAAATACTTATTCTAGGATTAGTGTCTTAAGTGAGTTTGGTTTGTGAGAAATAAAAAGGTTTAAGCTAATTTTTATTAGTGGCATATATTAGAATAGTGCTTGTGTTTTTCAATTCATTATGCAAATTTGAAAAGTGGAGAGCAAAATAGAGAGAAAGCATACTTTTCAAAACCCTCTTTGAAGAAAATTATATTTTTTCTTGCTTGATGCTTTCTCGGTGTGGATTGGATTCCTTTTGGAGGTGGTAAGAATTAGATTGGGATTGTAAGTGGATTCATCGAGGTACATCTTACCTTGCTTTCTTTTAAATTTGAATTTTTGTTTGGATTTTTATTTTGTAGGAAATTAAATTTTAAAACTTGTATTTCCTACTAAAAATATGGCAAATGTTTCTAAGATTGAAAAATGAGTTGAAAAGCATGTTGTTTGGTAGAAATAGAATAAGAAAATATTCTTACAAATTAATTTTTTTGATTTTTCAATTTTCACTAAAACAACATTTATTTTCCTTGTAAACCTACCTAAATATTTTCAAAAAATTTATGTAATGTGAAAATTGTGCTACTAGGTAAATTGGGAACAAGAGGGTATTTTTATAAAATAGGATAAATTTGGGGAAAATTTTGAGAAGGATGCTTCAAGATCCATCAATGGAAAATCCTAGATATTTTAAAAAGTATTTTATTTTATTTTATTAGAATTTGATAATTCTAAAAATTCCATGTTATGTGTAGTAGTGAATTATCCCATAGATTTAATTTTATATGTGCATTGTGAAGCATGTTTTCTGCTAAAACAACTCATTTCCTATTCTCAGGGTCCTTAAGAATGTTCACGCATGAATTGTATAGGATAGTAGATATTCGTAAGAGGCTTGGGGTGGCCAGTTCCCAAGTAAGTGAGTGCACGCTTGAGAAGTTCCCCTTTAGCTTTGGTTGGATATATATATTTTTGGGTAAGTGTTGTGTTCTTGGGAAGTGACCCCTTTAGCTCCACATCCATGTTCATAGGTAAGTGTGGCACACTTGAGAATTAACCCCTTTATCTCCACATCCACATTCATAGGTAAGTGAAGAATGCTGGAGAAGTGACCCATTTAACTCCACATCCACATTCATGGTAAGTGTGGTGTGCTTGAGAAGTGACCCCTTTACCCTTTGGAAAAAATCCATAGGGTGAATGCTTACTTGAGGCCTTATGGTATATTTTACTTTCTAGCTTGGCTATGGAGAACCAAGAGGAAGTCCACCTGCCCTACTTGAGTCCTTGTTAGCTAGATCATGTGTATCTAATCTTGTGTTGACATTAACCTCATTATTCTTGAATTGTGGAGCCAACTTGTGTGACTCTTGTGTGTGTGTTTGCATCCTTCTTCAAGCTCTTGTATGTGTTCCTTATTTTATGGTTGTGTACTGATTGACATGAGTGTAGCCATGTATTCCTTGGATGTGTGTGAGTTTTGGTTTTGATAGTGGCATTGCCTTGATCTTGTTCTCCATAACTCAGGGGTCTCCTAGAGTGGCATAAACATATATTGTACTCAATGATGGTAATATGGTTTGTTGGTGGGTAACATTTCCCCATTAGTCCTTCATGAAGATCTCTTGGGAGATGGAAGATTTCCTTGTGCATTATTTTATATTCTAGTCATGTTGTATTTTGTGGTTATTGGAGCATATTGGAGTTGGCTTATTATTTTTGTATAATTATTATTTATATCATTTTTATATTGGACTATGACCCTTCCATGTTTGGGAAGTAGATTCCTTCATATAATTGTATTATGTTATCATATGGTTGGAAAGTAATCCTTGTTTTGGAACGAAATTGCCATGTTTTAAAAGTTGTGTTAATTGTTAAAATGATTATATTGACTTGTTGAAGCCCTCTTTTGTGTATGATTTTATTTCTCTATGTTATGTTTATGATTTGGGTTTTATTTTTCCCACACAATGGATGATATCTACATCCTTGTATTTGGCCCATCATGACATTGTTGTCTAACAAGGATGGCATTCAATATGAAAATTTTCATGTTTTGATTGTATGCTAGCATGATTTAGAAATGTATGTTCTCTCTATGAATTATTACATTTTTATCTTGCTTTGAGATGGTTATCAATTTAATGCAATGTGATTTAATTCATTTTGGATGCTTTGTCCTTACGAGTTTTTGTGATTTATCTACCCTTTGGCTTGTTGGTTGTTATCAAGATTCATTTTCTTGTTAGTTGTACTTGTCATTGTTGTATTTCTGTGTAGAGAAGGAAGTGTTCTTGTTTTTCACCTTCTCTCTTATGCCTTTGTGTGGCACTTTGGTGGGTTTTATGCTTGAGTGTATAATTGTGGCATGCGTGCATTACAGTTGCATCATGAAAAATTCATTCATCCTAGTTTTTGTCCATTAGTTTCCTAGTGTAAAATTTGGGGCATTACAATGGTAGTTAGGGGCTTCCCTCTACCAATTGATAGTTGGGAAATCTCTTAAAGAAGGTCTTGGTATCCTTCCAATAATTAGTCAAAATTTTAATTTTTTGGATGAGGTCTTGTAGTAGATTAAATCCAAGTCATGTTCCAACAACCATACTAAAACCTTTGTGAATGTTTTTAATGTTTTCCCTAGTTTTTTGTTTTATCTCTTTATTGACTTGTTTTTTTCTAGTAAAACACTTAACTTGTTTTTATGTCATGTAACTTATTGTTGACTAACCACACATACTGCAACTCACTATTTCATCTCATCATCCTATGAATGTTTGTATTGTACATAATCTAGAATACTCTTATTTGATAGTAGATAATCTTGGTCAAGTGATAAAGATTTCATGTCCAACTTTCTTTTCCCCATTATGTATTAACTATCTCATCTCACCTTGTCCCAAACGATTATGACAAATCCTCATAAATAGAAAGGAATATTTAGTGCTTATATATCCTACATCAAAATCTTCTCTTTAGTCCATATTATGTATATGGTGGGTCTATTATAACAAATTTATTCATCTTGTTTATCTTTCCATGTAACCAATGGTTAATCATTTTTAGTTTATAAATAAATAGCCTACCATGCACTAGATATTAACTCTCATGTTTTTGGGGGCCGAAAAATCCATACTAGTAGTATAACTATGGATGCCACTCATTAGCTAAAGCATGTTAGTGGATGACATGATAAATGCCATTTGCATATAGTAAACAATTATAAAATGTCATACATAATTTGGACTATGTTACCAAGGAAACATGACAAAGTGTTTGACTAAGTGCATTATGCTTTTATCAAGTGATTTTATTGGATAGTGGCTAATTTGACCCTAGTGGGTAACATAAATGTATGACCATTTTCATTTCCCATTGTGCACTAGTTGTTAGATCTAAATGATATTTAAAGGGTGGATGTGAGTTCTTGAATTGAGAAGGTAATTTAATTTATTTAATGACAAAAGTGACCCTCACAAAAGCATGATTGATTTAACATTAATGAATTTCTTCATTGTCTTTATTCTATTTCTTCTTTCCCTAAGGATTTTGTACTCATTCAAAGATTAATTCATCCCCCAAGAGCTCTAATGCTATACAATTATTACAAAGTCTCAAGAGTTGAATCCTAAAGCGATGAATTTGATGAAAGGGAAGATTTTTTTAGCAAGCCAATTGGTGTTTGAATTCATTAGAGGAATGTTTTAGTTATTGGTTGTATCTTCTAGTAGTTTCTTCATTTGGATCTACATTATGGAAAACACCATAGTATTAAATTTCATGTGTTTTTTTATCCTAGGTGAGTTTACTTATATCCTTGATGTTTCACAAGATAAATTCTATCATATTTTGAAGTCACATTAGAATTAAAATAAGTTTGTTTTCATCCTATTACTTGCAAATGCTTTAATTCTATCCTCCTCGTATTCTTGAGGTTGTTTTCATTTCTATTGGTGCATTGGTTTTAATACTTCCATACTCTAACAAAAGGAAAACATAGGGTTCTTGTAATTGTTTTCACTATTTAAAATCCATGTTGTCTTGTGAATTACATATCATGGGATCTAAAATCCCCACATTTGAAATGAGTGTTGACGCTATTCTTTTAACATCAAATAAATAAAATAAAACAATGAGAAAGTAAGCCATATCCACAATGTATTTTGTTGTTATGCAAAAAGAAGGGATTAGGGATTCATTAATCAAAATTATAGGAATGGATCTTGTTAATGGAATGTTTTACAAGTGAAACAAAAATAGGCCCATTAGCAATTCATGGCAACTAGGTTTTGCTAAGGTTGTGTTACCAATCTAATTTTACAATGTAGATATTGTGATCTGAGTGACAAAGCCATATGATGATAAATAAAGGAAAGTGAAAGACAACTTAAGAGATTTTTTGTTCACTCTCAATTGACAGTTAATTTGGAAGGTGTTTGGACTTAGAGGGGATTCCAATATGAAACTAAACAATGATCAAATGATGTGAAATTTTATGCCAAGAGAAAAAGGTGAACCATTAGTCCCTATGGCTACTAAACTTGAATAATACTTATAGAAAATGTATTAATGCTTATGCCAAGTTTTGGGTATTGATGCTAATGATAGAATAAATTTAGGTGTGTTATCTTTCTATGAGGATAAACAAAATGGATATCAAAACACATTGTTTGATTATCTGACCTTATTGTTTGATCATTTGCAAAATTGATCTAGCATACAATAAAAACACTAGTACTCCCATTTGTGATAAAAGGTTTATGAGATACTCATTGCTATGTTTCCTTCTATTCTTTATTATGGTTGGGGAGCTTGACAATATATTATTTGTCTAATTCAAATTCTTATAGGGTGATGAAATAAAATGAATGTATTTCTAGATTGTGCACATGTATAGGAATCAACTCCATGCCTCCTATAAATTTGAAGATTATTTTGTATCAATTGTGTTGAGGAAGTTGGAGTTCATTAGGCCTAGGTTATCATATGAGGTAAGATTGTTCCCTAGGCCTTTCTAATATGTGTCCAATGAGAAATTTCAAAATAATTGGAATAATTAGCTTCTATTCCCAATGAATACAATAATTAGAATTTATGGAGCCACAACATCTCCCCATGTCTTGCTTAATCGTGTACCTCATAGGATAGCATATATAGAAGCTAAGAGGTAGTTATACTTATAGATTTTAAACATTTGAAGAAATTCAAAAAAATTTAGATTCGTGTCCCTAAGTGTTCACATAGAGGCTGAGTTCTAGATTCATAGTAAATAAGGCTTTGGAAAGGTGGTAGAAACTCTAAGATACTTATATATGGATTGTGTTGACCATAGAGATTATGATGTTAAGAGATTCATACACAAGTTAACGAAAGGTAAGGGAAAAAGTGGTTTCCAACACTCCTTCCATGAGCATGAGGATCTCATTAGGATTTCTCAATGTGATATGGAGAGGGCTTGACAAGAGGTGGTTTGACATTGAGTATCTAGAAATTAGAAGGAAGGAGTTGGATCCTACATAGAAGGACTAGGAAGGAACAAATGGTTAAGGTGATGCAAAAGTAGCAAGAGAATGATTAAAAATATAAGAGCAAGAATGTACAATATTAGTAGGGGAAGAGGAAGATTGAAACTCATAGGGATAAGGTAACAATGACCTAGGCATAGATGTAAAGCTCAATGAAAAAAACATTTAAATAGATTGAATTAAGTTATAAGTTTGGAATATTTATATATGACATGGATTTAAAGAATGTGCAAACAATAGAAAATAAAGAACAAATAGTTAGAACTATAACAACATAATTATATTATGTTTAGTTTTGTATAGAGATATGTCATAATATATGTGTGGTCCTTTTTCTTATTAAACAATCCAGCCTTACAAAGAATAGAAATATACATATTTATACAAGATATAGGAGTAGGACACATGAGTTCATATTCCCATTTGCAGCTTTCATAACCACTCACAACTATCATGGTAGGTTGGCTTATGTGATACTATTAATGTTGAGTTATGGCATGTAGTTTAGACCAAGGGTGTTGATTAAGATGAGGGTCTTGCTAAGAAAACCACATAGTGTGCCACATGTAGCAAACAAGATTTATGGTATGACTAAGTAAAATAATGTGAAATTTGATTTACTATTTATTTCAATTATATTATGTCTTTTAGATAGAATTCAAAACATGAAGTTATAATTTTTTTGATATTTAATGATACACGGTGTTTTAAACCTATTTGAATAGGTTTCACCTAATTTCAAACTATGTTCATTCCCCAGAAGAAATACTATGGTTTGAAATTTGAAACGAAAAAAAAAAAATTAAGAATACAATAAAAGAGTCAAGAAAATGAATATAGAAACAAAAACGTGGAGTGAGCTAGAATTGAGAAAAAGTCTTTTAAAGTAGATGGAGCATAGATGTCAATGCACTTTGTAGATGATAGTGCAACTACACTTGTGTCTGAATGTGGTGTTGTCATTCAAATATTCTTGCAACCCGTAGATCTTTGTTGCAGGCCGTCGATTTGCATTTGCACGGTCGTTGTTACAAGTTTGTTGCCATCTTATTTAGTAGCCGCCAAACTTTGACATTTTTGGTTGAAGTTTATTTAACTTGCAGGTCTTAAAGCAAGGTTGTTGTTCCATGTTCTTGGATCGAGTCCCATTTTCAGTTTGGGCTTCATCTCTGTTTATGGGTAGACTCAGCAATATTTGTTTGGATTGGGGTTTTGAAAACAGTTTGGAATCTTCAAGTCCTTCTCATAGCGCTTGGCCCGGCTTCATGTTTCTTTTAGGCTTCAATTTGGGTGGTTGTGTTTGCAGAGTTTGTAAATGCACCACCAGACATCTCCAGTCTAAGGTCACAGTTTCATTGTTGTTTGGCGGATTCATCGGCAAAATCCAGTTGTGGTTTCAACAGTGCAAAAGTCATTTATCTATGAAGGACACCAGCATTGATCACTGTCGCCATTTGATTTGACTGTTCGAAAGCCCCCTTTGGCCTAGCCCCCACATCTTTTTGGATGCCCTGCTACCAGATCTCAAACAGAAGGGCCACCATTCTTTACTCTGTGGTCGTAGTTAGAAAGGGAATAGTTTCCTTTGATCAATGCTCTCTGTTGACATTTGGTGCACGTAGCTGCTTAAGTCAGCCTTTTGACACTTGGTCGACACCTTTACGACTTGGTCAGTGGCTTCATTATTAATTCGTGGTCTATTCTTATCATTTGTTTATGACTTGGTCGACACTAAACCGCCACACTTTATGTATATGCTAACCTTTTTTGTTAGCTTTTCTAAACTGTTTGCCTAGTTTATGCTACTAGTTACAAAAACATTTAATGTAATGTCACAACAGTTAGCATTTTTTGTAACAACCCCCAGTTTGTAAATCGCCCAATCTAGCATTTTTTGCTAGAACTTATTGTAATCGCCAAACTTGAGATTTTATGTCAACAAGAACCCCTTATTTTGCATAGTGCTTGCAAAATGAGACTTTTTTTCATTTTGCTATAACTTTCACCCCTAAAGGTGAAATTTTGCAAAATTATAGTCAACGGAAAACTCTTTCCTTGCACTTCACTTCGACAGAGTCAAATTTAAAAAAAAAAAAAATCTTTTTTGACTGGTTTTTTAAACCCTTAAGCCAATTGTAAGTGCAAATTTCAACATGGCATGGCTTTTGCCCACAATATCAAAATTTCACAAGGAATTCAAATTTGAAAACAAATTTAAGATCTGGATTGCACATATTGTAAAAATTACCGTAAATTATAAATGATTGATTTGGTATCTTATCTTAATACAAGTTGTAATTTCTCTTGCTCATCTTTCTAGGGAGCTTCGAAAACAACATAATCAAATTAGGGTGAAAATTTTCATTTATGCTTAGATAGTGATTAAAAATTGATCATGTATATCAATGTGGATGTCACACATAATTCCTTCCATTCGAGTATTCTCAATAAATCTTGTAATAAATGGAAAATCAAATGTGGATATTGTGGGATGAAATGACATACAACAAATGAATGTCATGATCATAAAATCGATGAACTCAAACAATAAGTTCTTCATGTTTATCAAATTTATATAGATCATTATAAAGCACTGGTAGAAAAGTCATCTAGTCTCACTCAGGCACCTTGTGGAACACTGTCTTTTGGGGATGAACACTGTAGTCAGTCGACTTGCAATGAGATCTCATCTCCAACATCACATGTTTCTACATCTGAATCTAAAGTTGATATCTCCATGGATTCCAGTGATTCTCTACACTGGGATATGGCTCTTGTCTTTCTAGATTCATCACATTGGGATGCATATCTGCCCAACATTTCATGTAATTTTGTAGAGTCCCACATTGTAGATTTGGAAGACACCATTGAGGACATTTGTTTCTTATTCGATGACAACTTCGATGAAGTTGCATCACCATTGTCTTCTTTGGATATTATTGTTCTTGCTTTGCCTACATCATCTTCTATAGTGACAGATTTTGTAGATACTTATGAGTACACATATTTGACTCTATCATCATGCATTTTGACATCCTCTACAGAAGTATCAGACTCTGATCGGTCCAATTATCACCATACATCTATGGTTCCTGTGGTCCCTATTCCTGAATCTTTTATGGTACCTTTGTCACATGTTCGCTTGGCTTGGAGATACTTGAGCATCCTTCAAAGACATCATGGGCACCATCTACATCTTTGAATCATGTGCATAATTTAGAGACTTGTATTCTTCTACCTACATGGTCCTATCAAGAATGGGAAGATCATTTGCACACTTCTGTGGTTTTATTTATTCCTAAGGGGAGAAATGTGGTTCAACATTCATGGATCATATTCAACATCTAGTGTCAATATTCTACACACATTACATGAGGTATTTTGAGGGAGACTGCATGGTTAGTCTTCTCATATTAGTTTTGGGAGAAAACATTTCTTCGCATGTAGTTTATTCTTTCTCATCTTTTTTGTTTTATGGGGGAACATTTCATGTACTTATGTGATAGAAGTAGTGCTTGGGGGGTCATCATGAGTTCTCCTTCTATCTTCTTCTTCACATGTACAATTTTATCATGTATCATTTCTCTTTTGGAGAGATGTTTTCCCACACTTGGCTTTCTCCTTTTCTCCACTTATGAGAAATTCATTTGTACATGGATACCTAACATGGCCTAGTAGCCAGGACCCATCATCTTTGTATTGCTTCTCCCTAAGTTGCAATTAAGGGGGGGTGTTAGTGTAAATAAGGTCATTATGTAACTAGTTAGGATATAACCTTTACTAGGATTGACCTATTCACACTTAGCTTAATTTTACTTAACTATTTTAGACTTTGTCTCACTTCATGTGGTGAAGACATGTGTTCTCATAATTGTGAGACACCTATTGCATCCAAACTTGCCACTTTATCAAACATGTCACTTGACCTAGACAAGTGTTGCACCTTTGGAGGGTTACTCATCCATTGTGTTTGAATATCTCACCTCCTCATCCTTGCCTATTTAAGCAAGGATTTTATGTACATTCTATTAATCTTTTGGCAATATAAATTAGGCTTATTGTTTATGCACATAGCTTGTGGAAGTATCTTTAGGTTATTGCTTGTTGATCTTGGTTAATTCCAACAATAGGTGTAAGATCCATATACTTCTCTATGTAAATGGGTGTAAGTTGCATATAATGTTCTAAAATAATGTGAATATTGTCTTATTTTATAGTTCAATTCTACAACTAACATTGTAAATCATCTTTAGTAAATCAATTTAAGTGACACTCTTTCTCTTGTGATGTAACCTATCTCTAATTCCAATTGAATACTTCATGTAACTTGAAAAAATGCAAGGTACATATCCATTACATTTTTATTAGAGATTAGCTAGTCTACATTCAAGAGATGCAATAAATCTTTTTATTAGGAGTTCATATTAATAAATGATCTTTATAAGCTAATATGTGGGGTTTTAAACTAGAAAATGATAACTAAGAATGGGATATATTATTGAGGGAAATAATCCATTTGAGAGTCTACTCCTTGCAAGACAAAGCCAAGTCAATTAGGCTCATCTAAAACTATGAACTACTTTGCTAGTGTTATTATTACTCCTAGTTTGACTTTGTTCCCAATGGATTATGCATGGATACTTATTGATTGCAATAGATCCAACAACTCAAAGTTACAAATTAAAAACTTCTATAGAAAATATAAGTTATTTGGGTCTACTTGTCTTCATCGAGCTTAAAGGTACAAAGCAAAAATTTGAATGCATGTTAATTCTTTAGCCCTTTACCTATTTAAAATGAAGATAAGTTAGTTTTCATAAGTTATTTGTTCATAAAGTTTGTAAAGGTACATTTAGGATTATACTTGCACTTATTACATATTAAATCATCTTCTCATACATCTGTGAATTTGCTAATTATCTACATGTTTAAGATCGTTAGTTAAAAAATTCTATTAAACCTGTTGCAAGTATGGGCCTAAGCGGTGTTGTCATTGATGCCAACATACTCCTGTTACATTAATGATAAGGTTGGATGAGTTGTGTGCTGAGGATATTGAGAAAATCAGTCTCAATTAGGAATAGTGAAGAACAGTGATGGCATAAGGTAAAAGTCCAAGACAGGATGAGGATTAGAGGATACAGATTAAAGGGTTTGTAGATATGTGTCTTAAGTTTTTCCAGTAGAGATTTCAGAGGTCTGCATGAATATTTGAAGAAGTTATGGCAGTTCAAGTGGAACTGGTTCTGGCAAATGTTCAGTGATGACATAGTGATATAGATAGGTCCGGTGAGATCCGGCAATGCATTCTCCAGTTCTGTGGATTTGAGGAAGTGTTTGGGAAGTCTGTGTGGTGTGGAAAATTGATTGGTTCATGGTTTGAAGTCCAGAAGTATCTATTCCTTTGTGATAGTAGTGGCAGACTATGTTCTTGAGGTTCTAGATGAAGGAGAGAAGAGTTTCAGTAAGTAGAGGTAGTGTAGATGTTCTTGGCGTTTTAGGAAAGCTCGTGATGGTCTTTGGATCGTGCTCAATTTGTGTTTATGGTCCGCATTAGAATTGGAGTCCCAGAAATGAAGAATAACTTCCGGATGATTATGTTCTTTCTATGACTGGCCAACCGGATAAATTATACATCTTGCAGATGTTCTTGTGGATGTGTGCCGACTTAGATGTTTGTTCCTATGTTGATGTCACATATAAATAAGGGATTGTGAAGTCATTTCAAAGGATGAGATGTGGAGATGAGTGTGTGGTAGCAAGGAGAAGAGCGAAAGGCAGAGCAGAAGGTTTGGGCTTAAATGGAACTGACTCAAGCATGGTGAAGATGCTATTTTCCAGTTCAAGTATGTGATACTTATTCTTTTGTAGATAGTGTGTCTCTTGTAGGCAGTGAGCCTCTTATGAGCAGTGTGCTCGAGTAGTGAGCCCTAATTGGCATGTGCCATTTTATTTTTTTATTCTTCTAATAGAGAATACATTCTTGGGTTAATCACCCCATGGTTTTTCCCTTAACTGGGTTTTCCACATCAAAATCTTGGTGTCTCTTGTGTTGATGTGTTTCTACTCTTGATTAATTTCATTAAGTTTCATGTTTTGATTTATTATTACTGCCAAGTGAATATAAGTGTTAAAAGTAAAGAAAGTTTTAGACAATTGATTCACCCCCCCTTTTAGTTGTCTGCTCTAAATCTAACAATTGGTATCAGAGCCAAGTTCCTCTGAAAGGTGCTTGACTGCTTGAGGAGATCCAGGATCTTGTCCTACAAGAAGGATAGTCTGAAGTTTGATGGAACTAACTTTTCTCTTTGGAAAGGTCGCATGGAATGTCACTTGTAGTGCATGGGATTTGCATACTGGTCCATGGTTACAAAAGCTTATGTACCTCCACAGGGTGGTCCAACAACCCTAAATGAAATCACAGATGCTAAAAATAATCTGCGGACCAAAGAGGCTCTTTTAAGCGCGTTATCTGACTCAGAACTCTCAAATGTTATTGATCTACCAACTACCTTTGAGATTTGGGAAAAACTAGAACTTTTGCATGAAGGAGACCAGTTTGTTAAATGTGCTAGGTTATAGAGTCTAAAAGGGAAGTTTGAAAAACTGAAGATGAGAAATGATGAAAATATTACATCTTTTATGCCAAGAGTGAATGAGCTGGTTTGTGGAATTAGAAATGCAGGTGGAACCCTAAGTGAAGATGAGATTGTTGGCAAAGTTCTTAAATCCCTTCCCAAGTCTTATAAAATTAAGGCTTTTGCAATCGAAGAATTTAGAGCTCACACAACAGTCACAAGAGATCAATTGGTTGGTAAGTTAGCTGCTTTTAAAATGGCTGAGTTTGGAGATGATCCTCCAAAGACTGAATCTGCATTCAAATCTAGTGCCTCTGTAAAGGGGAAACAAAGGTTTGATCTGGGGGAGAATTCTTCAAGGAACCCATCATGGTATGAAAAAGCAAGAAAAGACTTGGATGAAGAAGAAGCTGAAACTACTCATCTTAAAGCCCTTATTGCAAAGAGACTGCCAAGAGAATCTGATAAGTATGAACGAAAATTACCTTTCAAGTGTTTTAACTGCAATAAAATTGGTCATTTTGCCTCAAGATGTCCGAAAAGATTTTCAAGACCAAATCCTAACAGATCAAGGTTTCAAAATAATTGTTACTATGTTCATGAAGAAGATAATAATGAAGGAGTAACAGATGATGAATCAGAGATAGGAAACAATCTGGTAATGAATGGGTGTTTATTGCCATCAAAGAAGAGGAACCAATACCCTTTGTATCTGTCAATCTTAAAGTTGAAGAAAGAGATCTCGCTGCCCAAGTTGAAACAAAGGATGATTGGGTTATTAATAGTGGATGCTCTCACCATATGACTGGTGACAAGAATAAGTTCTTAAGTTTGGAAAAATATGAAGGAGGAATTGTAAAGTTTGGAGATAATTCTGCTGGCAAGATCAAAGGTAGAGGAACTATTTCTCTTGATGGAAAGAACAAAACTGATAATGTACTGTATGTTGAAGGATTAAAGCACAATCTTCTCAGTGTTGGACAACTGGTGGACAAAGGCTATGATCTCAGATTCAGAAATAGAAAATGCAAGATCTTTGAGAGCTCCGGAACAGAGATTGCATCTAGTACTCAAACTAAAGTTAATATCTTCCACTTGGTTGGTACTGGTAAAAGTTGCTTATTTGCTCAAATTGATCAAAGTTGGTTATGGCATAGGAGCATGTGTCATGTGAATTTTGATAATATCATCAAGATAAGCAATACTCAAGCTGTAAGAGATCTTCCAAAATTAGTAAAACCTACTAATAGCTTGTGCAAAGAATGTCAGTTGGGCAAATTAAGCAGAGTCACTTTCAAAAGTAAGGAATTGTCTTCTACCGGACTGTTGGACTTAGTTCATACTGATCTTTGTGGTCTAGTAAGAGTTAGGAGTGGCCAAGGTGATAGATACTTCATGTTGCTAATTGATGACTACTCTCGGAAGATGTGGGTAACCTTTCTAAAAGAAAAATCAGAAGCACTTGAGAAATTTAAAATATTCAAGGCCATGGTGGAGAATGAAACCAGATTAAAATTGAAATGTTTGAGATCTGATAGAGGTGGAGAATTCACATCTAGTGAGTTCATAGATTTCTGTGAGAAACATGGAATAAAGAGATAGTTGTCTGCCCTTAGAACTCCATAGTAGAATGGAGTAGTTGAGAGAAAGAACCGGACCATCCAGGAAGCATCCAGGACCATGATGATGGAAGCAAATGTTGCTCAAATCTATTGGAGAGAAGCTGTCAGCACTGTAGTCTACACTCTCAATCGAGTTCAAATTAGAAATAATATCGGTAAGACTCCTTATGAACTTTGGTTTGGCATTACTCCCACTGTGAGATATTTTAGAGTTTTTGGTAGTAGATGTTACATTAAAAGGGATGAAGATCTAGAAAAGTTTGATGCTAGAAGTGATGAAGGAATATTCTTGGGTTACTCTACTCAAAGCAAAGCATACTGGTGTTACAACAAGAGACTAAGAAAGATAGTAGAAAGTGTAAATGTGAAGGTTGATGAAGAAATTGAAAGACCCTCAAGAATTCAAGAGTATGATGAAGATGATCATAATGGTGTTCAGATTCAAAGTGTCCAAGCCTCTTCTGAGAAACCAAGTCAAGTTGATCCAGTAAGTCAGGAAGAAGAGTTATCTCTCAATGAGACTGATCAAGAATTAGAGATGCAAGAAACTCTCAAAGTTCCAAGGTATGCTACTCTAAACCACTCTAAAGATCAGATCATAGATGACAAAAGCAAAGGAGTGCAAACAAGGAGGAGAATTGCCCCAAATTCAGATGAATATTGTCTGATTTCAAAGATTGAACCTAAGACAGTGAATGAAGCTTGCAATGATGAAAATTGGTCAAAAGCAATGGAGGAAGAACTAATGCAAATTGAGAAAAATTATACTTGGGATCTTGTTCCCAGACCTAGAAGCAAGAATGTGACTGGAACCAAATGGGTCTTCCGGAACAAACTGAATGAAGTTGGTGAAGTAATTAGAAATAAAGCTAGATTGGTCTGCAAGGGTTACTCTCAGATTGAAGGAGTTGATTTTGAAGAGACTTTTGCTCTGGTGGCAAGAATTGAAGCAGTCAGATTATTTCTTGCATTTGCTGCCTTCAAGAATTTCAAGGTGTATCAGATGGATGTTAAATCTGCCTTCCTAAATGGAAACTTGGAAGAAGAGGTGTACATTGAGCAACCGGATGGATTTCAATTGTCTGATCATGGTGACATGGTCTACAAATTGAAAAAGGCACTATATGGACTGAAGCAAGCCCCAAGAGCCTGGTATGAAAGATTGGATAAACATCTCTTGAAAATTGGTTTCAACAAAGGTACTACTGACAGTAATTTGTATTTCAAAATTGATCATGAAAATATCTTAATTGTTGAAGTATTTTTTGATGATATCATTTTTGGAGGAAGAGATAGTCTATGCAAAACTTTTGCAAATCAAATGAAAAGTGAGTTTGAGATGTCCATGCTTGGAGAAATGAATTTCTTTTTGGGCCTACAAATTACTCAAACAAAGCAAGGAATCTTCATTTCTCAGTCAAAATATGTGAAAGAATTGTTGAGGAAATTTGGGATGGAAGACTCAAAGCCAATGAACACTCCAATGGCAACCGGATGCAAATTGAGCAAAGCTGATAACTCTCCCAAGGTTGATCAGAAAAAATATAGGTCAATGATTAGAGGATTGTTGAATCTCACTCAAACTAGACCAGACATTATGCAAGCTATTGGTCTTGTTGCTAGATTCCAAGATGATCCTAGAGAATCTCATGTTATGGCAATCAAGAGGATTTTTAGATATCTAAAGGGGACAGTTGAGTATGGGTTGTGGTATCCTAGAGATCATGATTTCTCTCTTCATGCATATACAGATGTTGATTGGGCAGGAGATGTGGATGACCGGAAGAGTACCAGTGGTGGAGCATTCTTTTTAGGGAAGAGATTGGTTTCTTGGTTAAGCAAGAAACAAGAAGCAATATCTCTGTCCACTGTAGAAGCAGAATATATTGCTGCAACAGGAAGTTGTACTTAAGTCTTATGGATGAAACAGATGTTAAGAGACATCAAAGTAGAGTATGAGGAGCCCATCACAATTTTCTATGATAATTCAAGTGCAATAAACATATCTAAGAATCTGGTGCTGCATTCAAAGACCAAACATATATCCATCAAGTTTCACTTTTTGAGACAGCAAGTAAACAAGAATGAAGTTAGATTGGAGTTTGTGCCTTCAAAGGATCAGATTACAGACATCTTTACTAAACCTCTACCTAAGGACTCTTTTGAGTATCTCAGGGAGAAGTTAGGGGTTATTGCCCCTTTGGTGGTGAACTAAGGTGCACTGGTGTGCATCAGTCTGGGGGATTTCATAGTCACATCTTGTTGTCCAAACTGATGATGGGAAGCTACTACTCAGGGGGAGCAGCAGGCATGGTTTTTAATTGCAAGTATGTGCCCTTTGCCATTGATATCAAAGGGGGAGAGAAGACATGTGAAAAACAAGTGGTTTCTGATCAAAGTGGGAGCAATAAAGGAAGAGAAGACATGTGAATGGTTGTTTCTGTTAAGGGGAGTTGTGATAGTAAAGAAATTTTCTTGTCATGATGGTTAAAATAGTTTTTCACATCATATGTCGCCATCAATGACAAAGGGGGAGATTGTTACAAGTATGGGCCTAACCGGTGTTGTCATTGATGCCAACATACTCTTGTTACATTAATGATAAGGTTGGATGAGTTGTGTGCTGAGGATATTGAGAAAATCAGTCTCAATCAGGAATAGTGAAGAACAGTGATGGCATAAGGTAAAATTCCAAGACAGGATGAGGATCAGAGGATGCAGATTAAAGGGTTTGTAGATATGTGTCTTAAGTTGTTCTAGTATAGATTTCAGAGGTCCGCATGAATATTTGAAGAAGTTATGGTAGTTCAAGTGGAACCGGTTCTGGCAAATGTTTAGTGATGACAAAGTGATACAGATAGGTTCGGTGAGATCTAGCAATGCATTCTCTGGTTCTGCGGATTTGAGGAAGTGTTTGGGAAGTCTGTGTGGTGTGGAAAATTGATTGGCTCATGGTCTAAAGGTCCAGAAGTATCTATTCCTTTGTGACAGTAATGGCAGACTGTGTTCTTGAGGTTCCAGATGAAGGAGAGAAGAGTTTCAGTAAGTAGAGGTAGTGCAGATGTTCTTGGTGTTTCAGGCAAGCTTGTGATGGTCTTTGGATTGTGCTCAATTTGTGTTTATGGTCCGCATTAGAATTAGAGTCCTAAAAATGAAGAATAACTTCTGGATGATGATGTTCTTTCTGTGACTGGCTGATCAGATGAATTATACATCTTGCGGATGTTCTTGTGGATGTGTGCCAACTTAGATGTTTGTTCCTATGTTGATGTCATGTATAAATAAAGGATTACAAAGTCATTTCAAAGGATGAGATGTGGAGATGAGTGTGTGGTAGCAAGGAGAAGAGCGAAAGGCAGAGCAGAAGGTTTCAGCTTAAATGGAACTGACTCAAGCATGGTGAAGATGCTATTTTCCAGTTCAAGTATGTGATATTTATTCTTTTGTAGACAATGTGTCTCTTGTAGGTAGTAAGCCTCTTGTGAGCAGTGTGCTCAGGTAGTGAGCCCTAATTGGCATGTGCCATTTTGTTCTTTCTATTCTTCTAACAAAGAATACATTCTTGGGTTAATCACCCCGTGGTTTTTCCCTTAATCGGGTTTTCCACGTCAAAATCTTGGTGTCTCTTGTGTTGATGTGTTTTTGCTCTTGATTAATTTCATTAAGTTTCATGTTTTGATTTATTATTACTGCCAAGTGAATATAAGTGTTGAAAGTAAAGAAAGTTTTAGACAACTGATTAACCCCCCCTCTCAGTTGTCTACTCTAAATCTAACAAAACCAACATGGTATGTGATAAGGGGGTATATCCTCGAACACAAAACAACATAGATTTCTCATATAAAATAGGAATATTCTTTTATTAAACTGAAAATAAATTACTTTACAGAAATTGGAATCAAATTAGAGGATGAAATCCTTAATAGATTACATCACATTACAATTTCTTTCCTCTGAAATCTAGAGCCTTCTTCCTTCTATAGCTTCAAGTCTACTAGGGTTTTCTATTTTCCCTCCTTTTCATTACTCACCACTTTCCCCTCCTCTCTAGTACCAAAATATTCTCGTAAAATGGTCATAAATAGCCCTTTTTCTTGCCTTCCAACCAAAATTTTTAAATTTGTAACTCCCTCCGAAAATAGCCCAACTTCCGGGAGCCATAAATTTTGATCTAGGTATTTAATTGATGAACCATTTGATGAGTTAGAAATCTTGTGAAGAGAGCTCTTCCCTCATAATCCACTCTCCCAATTACATCCATTTTTGGGGTTCGTACAGGGCCTCTAAGTGCCCCAAAATTGACTTTGAAACTTTTCAGGGGTTCTTAAAGAAACATAAACTTTAATATCTTTCAACCCAAAAATGATCTTTCACCAATTCATTCACCAAAGTTTTTTTTTCAATTTTGGAGTTTTTAGTAAATTTTCATTTCCATATGTTCTCAAATGTAAACTTTATAAAAATAGTAGGTTGCTATTTTTAGCGAGTTGAAAAATTTGAAGGTTCCAAATCATTTTTCAAGAGAATGGGTACCAAAATTAAAAAGAATAGAAAAAATCATCAATTTTGTGGTGATGCAAGATTGCCCTTACACTCATAGATGCTCCTGCATCAAACACCTATGGTAATTTCATAAGTGATGTTGCCACATCTTAAGTGTTTGAGGAAAACCCAAAAGGTCAACCTCTACCATAGACAACTAGGAAAAAGCTTTGACAGATCATCCTTTCGACTTAACTAGATATTCTTCATATTGCCTATTCTTGGTACTTCTTCCCACATAACTATCTAGTATTTCTTCTATCTCCTCCTCTGAAGTAGGTGGTGGGATACTCCAATGTTCTTCTATTGGTTCATCCTCTGTGCCACCTTCATGATACTTTGTTAAATCAGAAATGTTGAACACAGGGGAGATGTTGATTCCATTCAACAACTCTACCTTATATGTATTCTCCTAAATCATGCATCTTCAATATCCTGCATGGTCTAAATTTCATCTTCAACTTATTATATGTACCCAATAGTAACCTTTCTTTCCTTAGGTAAACCATGACTTCATCACCAATCTTGAACTCCTTAAACTTTCACTTCTAATATGACTTATCCTTGTAATGAGAATTCATTTTATAAATGTGTTGTTGTACCTCTTCATGCAAGCTCTTCAGGTGCTTTACAAAGTCTTTAGCTTTAGTACTACTCTTCTCTCCTCTGTCTATCTTCCTCAGCTTAGAAGCATTTCTTGGACTACTCTCAAATACAAATTGAAATAGAGATTTACTAGTACTCCTTTTGAAAGAATTGTTGTATGCAAACTCTACCTATTATAATATCAAATCCAATCCCTTGGACTTATCTCCTACTATGCATCTTAGTAGATTGCCAAAAAATTGATTCACTACGTCTGTTTGTCCATCAATCTATAGATGTCTGTAGAGCTAAACTTCAACTCAGTCTTCAACTTCTTCCATAAGGTCCTCCAGAAATACCTAAGAAACTGTTGGCAAGAGACATTATGTGGATTCATTGGTGTTGTCATTGATGGCAACAAAGACCATTCCACACATCCACAGGACATAGTGTATCTTTACTAGAAGTCAGATTGAAGGATACTTGGGTCCAGTAAGCAAGAACAGAGCATGCAGCAAGGTCCGACAGTCAGGTCCGAATCTCTTAGAGGAAGTATCTTTGCAAAGTGTGGACTTGGGAAAGTCAAGAGGAATACCTTAACTGATAGAATCTAGGGATTGAGCCTCCAGTGATGAAAGAGTGAAGAGATATAAGCATCTAAGTATTGAGGTCCAGTTTGGTAGAACAAACAGAGGAAGAACTGACTAACAGAGCATCAGAATTATTCTGGATGAGATATTGATGATGATCAAGGTTCTTAATGTACCATCCATGATTGGACGACATGTTAGATGACTTCTATAAGTATCTCCTTTGATTTGCATCACTTGGCAAGTAAGGATTTAGCCAACAGTCTAAGAGTTTGGGAAAATATTGACTATTCTAGATGCTGACTAGAAAGAGGATGAAATCCTTTGTGTGGATATATATATACCAGATGGATTTTGATGTGAAGAGGTGTGTGGTGTGATATTAAAATGCAAAGAAAAATAGAAGAGCAGTGTGAAGACAGTAGGATAGGTCTGGAATGTAATAGGACAGCAGCACCTAAGAGAATAAAATGAAGTGCAGTAGATCAGTATATTGAGCTTAATTGGAACTAAACCTTAGCATATGTGGATGCTTCTCATTAGTTCAAGTATCTAGTTTTCTTGTATAAACTATTGTAGGAAATGAGCCTCTTGTGAGCAGTGTGCTCAGGCAGTGAGCCCTAATTGGCAAGTGCCATTTTGTATTTCTATTCTTCTACTAGAGAATACAATCTTGGGTTAATCACCCCATGGTTTTCTCCTTTAACAGGGTTTCCACATCAAAAATATTGTGTCATGTGTATTTCTATTTCATGGTTATGTTTGCTTATTTGAATTAATGCTACATTAATTGTTAAGAAAGTTTAGAAAGATGAAATAATTAAGATAACTGATTCACCCCCCTCTTGGTTACCAACAATTGGTATCAAATATAAGTTCCTCCCAAAGGAGCCTAAAAACTTGAGGAAGATCTGGGAACTAAAATGGATGTGTATGGTATGAGGGAGAAACTTAAGTCTACCCTAGATGATCTTGAGCAATCAAACTCTGAAGTCAAAGAATTGAAGGAAAGACTCAAATAGGCTGATGATTTCATAAATGAACTAAAAGGGAAACTGAGTATCTCTATGAAAAAGAGAAAGGATCTACTTCAGCAATTGGCAAGTCAGAGTGAAGATAATGGTACAAATGAAGATCTGAAGGAGAAAACCAATTTATGTGAAAAGTTATCAAAAGAGGTCATTATGGTAAGACATGAAATAGAATCAGGAGTTATGAAATTCACCCAAGAAATTGAAGAGAAAAGAAAAATTGAAGATGATCTAAGACAATCCCTCAAGGAGAAGTCAAAAGACTGCCACAAAATGGATAGAGTAATTAGGCATCTAGAACCTGATCTTGAATATGCTAGAGATAATGAAGAAAAACTTGAGGATCAAATTGACACTTTTAAAAAGGATCTTTAAACAGCAAATGAATACAAAGAGAAATTCAAGATAAGTTCTGCTCAACTTGAAGTTCTTCTTGAAAGATAAAAGAGGGTAGATGACAAGTGTGGCTTGGGATATGAGAAAGGTGAAAGCTCCAGATCCGGTTAGAAGAATTTTGGATCAGAAAATCTAAGGAACAGGCCTAGAAGACCTCTGGTAAGGCAACCTAATGCTCAAAGATATCCATCCTTCAATGGATACTACCACAACTACAATAACTTTGGTCATAAAGCTAATCAGTGCAGAAAGAGAATAAATCAGACTAATACATCCTTCTCTAGACAGTGTTTCAACTACAAAAGGTATGGTCACAAATCTCAAGAATGTAGAAATATGCAAATGAACAATTCATTCAATGGTAGATGCTTTGCATGCAATAGAATGTGACATATGGCTAATCAATGTAGATCAAGAGGATTTCATTCAAATATGCAAAGAAATGTTGTTTTCCACAATTGCAATAGATCCAGTCATATTGCAAAATTCTATAGAAGCAAGAACCAGGACAAAAGGGGTCTGGTGCATCATAATCAGAATCAAGACAAGCAAAAAGGAAAAGTAAATGCAGATGAAGTTAAAAGTGAGATGAACAAAATTTGGGTGAAGAGAAGTACAAAAAATGTAGAGGATGGATCCACACCAGAATCTGGTGCTGATATTCCTTCTAGAAATTAAAAAATGAGCTCTGGCTCAGGGGTAGACACAATGAAAAATATTTTCCCCTAGCCAGTTAATTAGTGCCGAAATTGGCACAAGGAGAGTTGCGGATTAAAGGATTCTCAGAGAAACACCTAAATAAACTGTGGTTAAGTTATGGAAGATCCGCAAGATGTTTAGAACAAGATCATTTCAGTTCATCAAGTCATCCGAATAAGGAAAACAAGGCAAACCGGAATGGCTTAAGTTGAGCATTTATTGCAGCTTGGTATTAAGGTTTGTGGAGCAATATAAGGGTTTTTCTTATTAAACATTTGTTCATTCTGCATTCAAGAAGAAGTGAAAAGGAGCTCTGCAACAAATTTCCTCAAGCCCATCAAAGATCATTTGTAGAAGTTAATTTCATCCAGCAATCGATCTGGCTCACTCCGTAAAACCTAGAAGCGCAAAAGGTATTTTTTGTTCTTAAATATCTCTTTGCAAATCTTTGAAAGATGGGTACTCTGAATGTGGTGAAGATTTCTGATAGGCCACACCCTAAATTTATGAAGCATCCATATAAATCCCTAGAAGTTGATCCCCTAGGTGCCTTTTCAAGCATTCCACATGGGGTTCTACATGTAGAAGATGTTAGGGCATATATTCATGCGAGTATTGAAGAATTTGGGGAATCTAAGCTAGTTGATATCTATCACAAGCATTTGATAGATGACTCATTCGTACTCAAAACCCAGTATAAATCTATCCAGGACAAACATTTTGCACAATGCATTCATTTCCCCTATTTTTCAGAATATGAATGGGTCTGGTATATCTTAAGCAGAATGCATGACAAATTCATGTGGTTGAGCAGGCCATTTAAGATCACTAAGGATGCCATTAGGACAGTAACCAGATTACACTCAATCGGTGGAATGCCTACAATCAAATCTGTCAAAAACCAAATTGTCAGTGAGGCTACTAGATCGAAGTTTGATAAAAGAGCAATGACTATTGAGGATATCATAGATTTGGATATCAAGTTTGCATCAATGATAATTGGGTATAAGATATATCACTCCAGCAGGGAGAATTTAGTATCCAGAATTGCTATATATATAGCTTATGAAATGTTGAGGAAGAATGTAGACTATGATCTTTGTGAGCTCCTTCTGAACCAACTCTTGGAGATTCTACAAAAGATAATGAAGGACAAGAAGAACTCTTTCAAATATGGTGGTTTGATACTCTACCTATTCTTTTATTACATGAATGAGCTTCCTGGATCCAGTGGCCGGGTATGGCAGAATGATAGACCATTAGCCATTTAAATCAAAGATTATATACATGGGCTTGGTGATGCCAAGGCACAAAATATAGCTCTCTGGCACTATTTCAAGAATTTTTAGAGCATGATGCAAGCAAGAGAGAGAATCCCCCAATCTTTAGTTGAAAAATATAAAGATACAATATGCTTTATGGTAGAAACTGATTAGTGCCTAATGGAGGCTGTGGAACCAAGAACAGTGTGGATCATGCCTATGGGGTATGAAGTAGATGAGAAAATTGTAGAGCTGCATGTTCAACACATGCTAAGTCAGCTAAAGGATCCTAAGACAGAAAGGTTTGGAACCTTTGAAGAGTTGAGTGTGAAAATCCATGTGGAGCTACGTCAACTGAAAATGAAGAGAAAAGTGAGAAAAGAAGTTGAGAACATTGCCAAAAGTTATGGGATTTCAAAAGAGGCACTTGATGCCAGCAGAGAAAAGATGGAAAGGGTAGAAAAAGGAAAGAATGAAGCAGAAAAAGAAAGTGCTCTGGTAGAAGCTTCCTCCCGGACCAGATCCTTTAAGAGCTCTGCATCTGCCACTGCAAAGAGCTCAAAGGCATCTAAACCAGAAGCAAAATCATCTGGTAAAAGTGAAAAGAGAACAAAGACAAAGGCAACAAGGTCTTACATCAGTCAGAAGGATGATGAAGAGACTGAATCTAATGAAGAGATCAAGAAGATGAAGAAAAAGAAGAAAGTATCTAGTGAAACCAAGGAGGTAGAGACATAAGAGTTTGTTGAAAAGCCCACTCTGTCATTAGATGATGTGGTTAAAGCAGCTACTATGGATGGTAACCTGTAGCCAATAACAAAATTCTATGACACATATAATGATGTAGATAAAAAGATCTTGGAGGAAGCCACAGTCAAATACTTGAATATATACAATAAAGCATTTATTGAAATAATTTCTCTAATTCCTAAAAGTTTAGAGAAGGAACTTGATATGAGAAAAGAAAATGCCAAGGATAAGGACTTAGAGATTATAGATCAGATAGCTATCCAGCTCTATCCCTCAATTACTCCAAAACAAATGGCTATGATCTTCAAAGATTGCAAGGATGAGTTATGGAGTAAGGCTAGAATGAATCAGAGTAAGGCTAGAATGAATCAGTTCATGCTTGGAGAAACTGATAAGGTGGCAAAAGAAATAAAGGAAATCCTTCGGAATGCCTATAAAAGATTCAATATTCCTGTTGTAGAGGATTTAGGTAATGATCCCTCAGGAATAGATAACAAAGAAGAATTCACTAAGAAAATGTTAGAAGAGGCAAAGGAGATAGGTGAAGAAAAAGAAGCAAATATCTCTCATCTGGTTTCCCCTGTAGATTCTGGATCTAAAGGAGAAGAAAGAGTAATCAGTCAAGAAGCAGAGGAGAAGAAAAAAGAAGATGATAGTGGTAAGACTGCAGAAGGGGACAAAACCCTGTCACTGGCAAGAGACACAACAGAAGCAGTAGAAGAATTCTTAACCAAGGAGATGATGGAATTTGATGAACTAGAACTTCTTCAAGGACCGCTCAATTTTGACTCCCTCTCCCCGGTTCAAACTATAAATCTATCATCCTTTACTTTGGCAAAAGCAAAAGAAAAACTCCTAAAGTCTCACATGGAGGATTGCAAGATCATAGACATTGCATCCAGTATACTGGAAAAGCTCATGCCATCTTTTTGGAAGGATCCCTTAGCCTCCTCATCTAGTAATCTCAAATCTCTAGTAAATAGTGTTAGCACACATTTTGATTCATTAGAGAAGTCACCAAAAGATAAGGTCCGGAAAGAGTTTTTGGTAAAAAGATTATCAGAAGTACAAGGGTTAATAACCAATGATAGGAGAGTTATGAATATTGGGTTAAAGAGCTTAGAAAATGCTCTCAAAGATGGTGGTGATATTTACAAATTTTGTTTATTCTGGCCTAAAGTGACCAAGGACATTGAGAAGAAGGTAAAAGAGCAAGAGGATAAACTATTAAGTTTATCTCAAAGTTTTGATCCTCTATCCTCCTCCATAGTAAATCAAGAGTGTCAGACTATTGCAGTCATAAATGAAATGAACAAGCTTGAGAAGGAGAAGAAAAATAGAATAACTAGGTTGAATGAACTTAGAAGAATAATTATCCCTAAGTTAGAGGCCACATGAGGCCCTAAATGATGCTCAAACCATAGACCGGACCAGTGATTTGACATATCTAAAGAGGACAGAAGCTTTTGCATTCCTATTGAGTGGTCACATCTCAATTTTAGATAGGATGAAGCAGAGTTGGGCAATAGAAGTTGTACAATTAAAGAACACTTTTGCAGATATACTAAAGTATATGTAAAGTATAACCGGATAATATACTTATCCAACTAAGTATAGATTGAGTTTTGAAAATTTTGGTGTGCGGATCCCACCCTTTGCCATTGATGTCTAAGGGGGAGTGAGAAGCAGTGAAAAATGTGGACTCCAGCTAAGGGGGAGCTCTGGTATAGTGTACAATAGAACAAAACATCAACCAAGGGGGAGTGTTGTATAACACTTAGTCATTTTTCACTAAGTGTTGCCATCAATGCCAAAGGGGGAGATTGTTGGCAAGAGACACTGTGTGGCTTCATTGGTGTTGTCATTGATGGCAACAAAGACCATTCCACACATCTGTAGGACATAGTGTATCTTTACTGGAAGTCAGATTGAAGGATACTTGGGTCTGGTAAGCAACAACAGAGCATGCAGCAAGGTCTGACAGTTAGGTTCGGATCTCTTAGAGGAAGTATCTTTGCAAAGTGCAGACTTGGAAAAGTCAAGAGGAATACCTTAACTGATAGACTCCAGGGATTGAGCCTCCGGCAATGAAAGAGTGAAGAGATATAAGCATCTAAGTATTGAGGTCTGGTTTGGCAAAACAGACAGAGGAAGAACTGACTAACAGAGCATTAGAATTATTCCAGATGAGATATTGATGATGATCAAGGTTCTTAAGGTATCATCCATGATTGGCCAACATGTTAGATGACTTCTATAAGTATCTCCTTTGATTTGAATCACTTGGCAAGCAAGGATTCAGCCGACAGTCTAAGAGTTTGGGAAAATATTGACTATTCTGGATGCCGACTAGAAAGAGGATGAAATCCTTTGTGCGAATATATATACCAGATGGATTTCGATGTGAAGAGGTGTGTGGTGTGATAGTAAAGTGTGAAGAAAAGCAGAAGAGCAGTGTGAAGAAAAGCAGAAGAGCAGTGTGAAGATAGTAAGATAGGTTCAGAATGTAACAGGACAGCAGCACCGAAGAGAGTAAGAATGAAGTGCAGTAGATCAGTATATTGAACTTAATCAGAACTGAACCTTAGCATATGTGGATGCTTCTCATTAGTTCAATTATCTAGTTTTCTTGTATAAACTATTGCAGGTAGTGAGCCTCTTGTGAGCAGTGTGCTCGGGCAGTGAGCCCTAATTGGCAAGTGCCATTTTGTATTTCTATTCTTCTAACAGAGAATACAATCTTGGGTTAATCACCCCGTGGTTTTCTCCCTTAATAGGGTTTCCATGTCAAAAATATTGTGTCATGTGTATTTCCATTTCATGGATATTTTTGCTTATTTGAATTAATGCTGCATTAATTGTTAAGAAAGTTCAGAAAGATGAAATAATTAAGATAACTAATTCACCTCCCCCCTTAGTTATCAACACAAACATGGTATCTTGACCTAAAACTATGCTCTTTGGAAGACCATGCACTCTAACCACCTCCTTTAAAAATAATTCTACAACATGAACAACATTAGTAGTCTTTTGGTATGGAATGAAATGTACCATCTTTGAAAATCTGTCAACCACCACAAATATCTAATCATGTCTTCTCCATGTTCTTGGAAATCTCATAACAAAGTCCATGCTGATATCCTTCCATGGTTCATCTAGTATAGGAAGTTGCTGATACAAGCCATTATTTTGACTAACTCCCTTGGCCGTCTGGCATACTCTACAACTTTACACAAACTTCTTCACATCCTTGTGCAATTGTGACCACTAATAGTTCTCACTAATAGGAAAAATTGTCTTATCTCAACCAAAATGTGTATCTAACCCTCCACTATGCATTTCCTTGATTAGATTCTCTATCATAGAGCTCCTTAGAATGCACAACTAGCTTCTTGTAAACAACATGCCATCTTGGATTATGTAATCCAACCATCTCATCCTATCTAGGGTAACAGGCTCCAAACAAGATTTCTAGGCCTCTACAAAGTCTGGATCATCATGGTACAAATTCTTGAGTTCATTGAACCCAACAACCTCTATCTTCATCTTTGTCAACAAATTTTACCTTATGCTTAATGTATCTGCAACTTTGTTGAACTTCCCACTCCTATGCTTCAATGAAAAGTTATAACTCTACAAAAACTCATCCCATTTTAAACTTGTCCATTTGATTTTACTTTCCTTCACTATTAAGATATTGTAAAGCTTGATGATCAGTATATAAAACAAAATCTTTCATAAATAAATAATGCCTCAATTTCTTCAAAGCCTAAACTATAGCATAAAACTCCTGGTCATGAATAAAATACTTTTTCTTGACATTATTAATCTTCTCACTGAAATAGGTAATGGGCTTACCTTATTGACTCAAAACAACTCTTATAGCACTACAACTAACATCACAATCTACCTAAAATAGCTTATTTAAATTTTTGGAAGTGTCAAAATATATTTCTTTGTGACTTTTTGCTTCAATCTATCAAAACTCTTGGTTTCTCCTATAGTCCATTTAAACTCTTTTCTCTACCCTCTCATTGTATTAGTTATCGGTGAAAAAATGCTATTGAAATTCTTGATAAATTTTGTATAAAAACTTGTCAAGCCATGAAAAGGTCACACCTCTATAAAACTCCTAGGGGTAGGCCATTCTAATGATAGCCCTCACTTTCTCTAGATCCATTGTAAGACCCTCATATGAGATAACAAATTCTAGATACACCAACCCATTCTTCATGAATCTACATATATTCAGATTAATCAACAACTTCTCTTCCCTAAGCTTTTGAAAAGCTCTTCAAACATGCATCAAGTGCTCTTCCAAAGTCTTAATAAAAATCAAAATATCATGCAAATAAACAATGACAAAATTTACCCAAAAACTCTTTTAATACCTCATTCATGAGTCGCATAAATGTCCTCTATGCATTGGTTAGCCCAAATGGCACGAGTAACCATTTGCACATGCCCTCCTTAGTCTTGAAGGTTGTCTTCCATTCATCATCTTCTCTAATTTAGATATGGTGATAGCCACACTTCATATCAATCTTCATAAAATACTTGGCTCCACTCAAGCAATCGATAATATCATCCATCCTTGATAATGGAAATTTGTACTTGATTGTAATTTTGTTGATGGCTCAAGAATCTGTACACATTCTCCACTCTCCATCTTTCTTCGGTGCTAGTACTGCACTTGGTTCTGCACATGGACATAGTCTCTTCCTTATCATTCCTTTCCTCAACAACTCATGAACTTGTATGTTTATCTCTTCATTCCTTGTAGGAGTCATTCTATGGGTTGCCTTATTCAGTAAACTGGCTCATTGTATCAAATCAATTTGGTGACTTATCTTCCTTACTGGTGGTAAGCCTTCTAGTACATTATCAGAGACAATAGATCTAAGAATTCTTCCAATAGATCTGAGAGTTCTATTGGTACATCTTCACATTTTTCCTAGTTGATCTTAGGAATCAATGCAAAGCACTAACACTTGTTCTTCATACCATCAAAAAAATTTCTTCCATCTACCAAGTAAATTTTGGTAGCTCTACATACCTTTTCTTTCATCTCCTTTAAGGACTTCAACTTATGACAGACTATAATGCCCTCCCAAGAGCAACTATTAATTCAATTAAAATAAATAAAATAAATATTAAAATAAAGCAAATTGAGACAAATTAATAAGCAATTAATGAATTATCTATTTAGAACATAGAAACTACGATAATCAACTTACCCTAAAATTTATTTAAAATAGCTTTATAAAATAGAATTCAAACAAACTATTAGAGGATTGCCCCAAATAAATTGATTAAAAGACATTACTACAAGCTAGATATATCAACTTAATTACAAGAGAAGACAATGAAGATATAATTTCGAGCTGAAGCATATTAAGACTTACATTAATTATAATCAAGTAATAGATATATATATATATATATATTCCATGATTGTTGCTGATACAAATCTCCATTAAAAGTTACTATGCTATAACAATGTAATGCCCGTCCTTAAACAATACTAATAAAATATGATTAAATTAATTATTTAAAGAAAATATAAATGAAATTTAAGCATTTAATACTAATTAACTTACTTTATAAATTAAAATCTTCTTAAAAGAAGGGACCCAATATTTCTATACTTATGTATTAACATAATAGTACATTAAATACATGCTAAGAAGGAACTAAGAGCTAATAAAAGGAATTCTTAACCTTGTCTAGAACTTATCTTAATCTATATTTCTTAACAATACAAAGAAGTATATTTAAGAGAAGAGTTTTTTTCTCCATACGACTCATTAATTGGGGTGCTTGAAGTTCTAAGTCAATTTTAGCCATGACAAAAATCAAGATATGAAAGAGATTTAAAATATATGATAACACCAAACTTATATATTAATAATCTCCTAGACAAACTATATATATATATATATATATATATATATATATATATATATATATATATATATATATATATATAGTTTAAACATTTGGGAGAACTATAATAAACTTTTATAAAATAAAGAATATAAATTTATTATTTTTAAAAGAAACATGCCAAAAAGAAGAAAACCATGTTTTTGACTCAAATGTGATAACTTTCTCAAAGCTCAATGAAATTTGAAATCATAAAATGTTTTGGAAAGCTTACACAAAGATCTTCCAAACGTAGAAACCATTTTCTAATATTTTGAGTATGTAAAATGTTGTTAATGAAAGAATATGACAGTTTTTTAAAGAGAAGTCCATAAATTTTTCAAAGAAAGAATAACATTTGTTAAAGAAGAAACCTCAAAAATGTTTTTGATGAAGAATCCCTTGAATATGAATTCTGAAGCTTCAAAAACTATCTGATACTAATGAGATCTTAAAATCAAATGGATTGGAAAGATTAAACCAAACCCATGGATTAAAGATAGCTTTGATACCAACTGATATGGAATCACAAGCAAATAAAAAGCAATAAACAATGATTAGATTCTACAAATGAGACAAAAATCTTTGCATAATATTAACACTGCATACTTGGATTTCCAATATCTATGTGAAGAGAAAAATACAATATTATATAGGCATTAAAATATTTTATCACTGTATTTCTTTCTTCAACCTGAGATTACTTACAAATTTGTACACTGAGAAATCATACATACACATTAAATTGATGATATGGAAAATATTACAATAAAAAATACATTTCCAACCAATTTCTTCCATATGGACATAGATTGTAACTTTCACCAGAAACCTCCATGAAATAGAGAAGCCTAGTTTTGCTCTCCACCCATCCATAGGACTGATTATTTTGAGTCCACCCTCGAGCGGGAAACAAAAATCCATTGCTCAACTCAAATAGAAAAGAAAACAAAATAAAAAAACATTGTATTATGGACTCACTCACATAGAATCCATACATGGAATTCTAGTAAAGGGGAAGAAAGGGGACCCTCATGGGGCACAATTTAACTCCCTTTCTTCACATAACTTGATGTAGGAGCACCTGAGCACATGAGCAATCTTGCATCACCCAAAAACATTTGATGCTTCAATTTTGGTGTTGGTTGTTCATTTTGTTTCTTCAATGGTTTGTTGCAGCTTCTTGGTTGCTAATATCGCCCTTCTACCTCTTGCTAACGAAGTGCATTTTGATCATACTTTGGTGGTGGTTTCTCTTATGTGATTTGCATCAAGCAAAGTCAATCTCTCATTGCTATACATTCATCGACATGTCACAAAAGGGCATTTGGTGGCATTGTGACCAGTTGCAGTCAAATGACATTTGATAGCATGGTATATGTTTGTCATTGTTTTTCTGATGTTTGGGACTACCTTGTATAAGGCACATTACTATTGAAGCCACTCAACTAGTCTAAGACTTCATTTGTAATCTCTAGTGCCCAATTATATGTGGTTCACAAAGTCTTCCTTGCAATTACCATTTAGCTAAGATAAGTGTGTGGGGATTTTCTTATAATGGGATTCAATTATAGTTTGGTGCTATGTGTAAACCACTTGGTTGAAGCTGTGGACAATCATATATATATGACTTTATACTTTGTATCCAAAGGCGTCATTGTGGAAGATATACTCTTTATTTCTTTGAACTTTATAAAATTGTCTTGGAAGTCCAAGCACGGACCGATGAGGTATTGTATTTGTTTACATCTTGTTTAAATGCATGCACTAATATTCAAAGCACCTATGCCAGGACAAATAAACACTTTGTTCAAATCTTTGTAATTGCCTTAAGGCAATACATAGCAGTATAGTTCGTTGGAGGAAATTAAATTTTAGAAAGCATTTCCAATGTTTTGTGGAGTCGATTCCACTTCCCTAGCGCCATAGAATTTGGAAAGACATATCTCAATTAAGTTGGATAAAGAGAAGGATGTAGGATTCAGCAAGGGAAGGTCATTTCTTTTAAAAGATAAACACTCGATAGAAACTTTTGACACCTTTCTAAAGAAGAAGCACAAAAAGACAAAAGCAGTGCTATAGGTGCATATTGAGAGAAAGAAGGATTGCATAGATTATGAAGAGATGCCCATTTTAGGGACATATTTTTTTATGTTCAAAATAAAAATTTAGATGCTTAAAACTACCATGGTATACAGAGATAAAGGAGGTCAATCATCATTGGTAAATCAATGGACATCCAAGTGGAAGATGAAGGATCTCCAACTATTCATATCCACCATGAAGCCGTTATAAAACATGCAGAGATATAACGTAAATGTCGTTGATTGTTAGAGGATAGAATTGGCCAGAGACTATGAGGAGAGTTGGCAGATGTTTTTATATGGAGCCTAATTAGACTCAGATGTTAAATTTACCCCACTTTTATTGGCGCAGTTTCCCCACAAATTATTTAACAGGGTTAAGGGGCAGCTCCCCTTGTGGGGGTTTGGGGGCAGTACCCCTTGCAGGGTCTAAGGGCCAGCACCCCTAGCACCCTCCTTGTCGCGATACAGGGCTAGGTCAAGGGGCAATGCTCCCGCGAGGGCTTGGTGGCAACACTGCTGAAACCTCCAACAATTTTTTATTATTTTATAAAGGTGTCAGAAGTTATTTTTTCTATTGGCCGACACAAAAAACCCTATTTTTGTAACTAACATAAGGCTTGATAAAAAGCAGCTAAGGGTTAGGATTTTTTTGGTTGATATTGTATTGTAGCATTTGCATGTGTATTGAGTTGCAAGGATTGCTAGTTGTAATCAGTTTTATATACTAGATAATAATATTGGACTCTCTCTTGGTGCATGTAGCCCGAGTTTGGGTGAACCACGTTAAAACTTGTCTCTCGCTATTATTATTCTTGTGTATTTCCTGTTGGGAATTAAGGTATCTCAACCTTGGTAATTTCTTGTATTATTTCATTGTATTTATTTATTTATTACCTATTGTATAATTAGGATAAAAATCCTATGTTGTCATCTTATGGGAGTTGGCACGGTGATGTGTCATCTTACATGGCATATGACCACATGTAATTTTGTCCTCACATGAGGAGATAGGTGTCCCACTTAGTGGTAGGAATATTTTGTCATGTGTTGGCATCTTGGAATGTGTGTAAGGGAATATTGACCAAAATGGTCATGATAGATTCCTATGACAAAGTTATGACCTGTAAGAGTTAGAAATAGAATGTTCTATGACATGTGAAGACATGTGTCAAGAAGCATCTTGAAGGAAGGCATCTTTGGGTTCCCCAAGGTGGGATATGACATGTTGTAAGGAAATATGCTATTTATATCTTGTGTATGATAGATTCTCTTACAGATGTAAGTTATGACAACTATGATAGATTCTATGATGGTTGTAAGAGTCGTAAGAGCATTTATCATTACCTATTTTGGGAATAGGTGACCTCTTTGGGATGAGGTGACTTGACAGCTGTCAGGAACATCCAACCATATTGGACAAGTGTCCATAGGCGTGGGTTTTGGGCCATGAAGCCATGTTGAATGCTCATCCCAAGATAGAGCCATTTTTGCCTTGTATATTCTATATAAACAGGTGCTTTGGAGATAAGTATTTATAGGTTTGATAGGTACTGTTATGCTACCACATCATATCCAGATATGAGTGTCAAAGACTCCTGCAAGAGCATTGGCTCTGTGACTATATTGTATGTTGAGAATAGGGCAGACAACTGAGAGGGGGGAGGTGAATTAGTTGTCTCAAAAACTTTTAACCTTTACTGTAACTTAAACTTCTTTACCACTTAATAATACATGAATGATATAATCATGAAAGCATGAATCATGAACACATGAGTAGAAACAAATCAACACACATAATACTAGGATTTTTACGTGGAAACTTGGTTAAGGGAAAAACCACGGTGGGGGTTAACCCACAAGAATTTATACTTTGTTAAAAGTATTACAAATGGGGAAGGCACATGCCTTTAGGACGCATTGCCCAGAGTTCACTGCTCACTACCTATAGAAATGATTACAAGAAGAATACAGAATGTTTGAACCAAGAAATGATATCTACTAATGTAGAAATTCAGTTCTGGTTAAGCACATAATACTAATCTTAAACACTTCATCCATCAGCTACATATCCACAATAAGAAATTCAATCAACTGTAGTCAGCTTCAAGAAAACTTAGAACATTTGTAAAGAACTCTACTCTGTTAGCTGAATCCATGCACAATCAACAACACAGACAAAAAACTTGTGTTCTCAAATCATCAATCATGTTGGCCAATACCACTAATTATAACAAATTACTTAACCAATGGATTTTCTTCATCCAGACCAAGATCAAATGCTAGGTCGGCATGTTCTTCTCCTGACTGTACTAACTAACTAGAACCTCATACTCAGATGCTTATAACATTTGAATCCTTCATCACTGGAGGCTACATTCCTAGATTTAGATAGTCTTGACAATCCTTATTACTCCCTTAGATCCGTAACATACTGTGATTTACCACTGGAGAGATCTAGACCCAGATATTGGACCCTATCATATGCTCTATTTCTGACTACCCAGACTTAGACAAATCTTCACACTGACTTTCGATATGAACAAATTAAGTAAAATGGATGAGTAAGATAGTCTTAGTTGCCATCAATGTCAACACCTATCATGCGTAGTAGTGTCTCTTGCCAACAATCTCCCCCTTTGGCATTGATGGCAACACTTAGTTGAAAATGACTAAGTGTTAGAACAACCCCCCCTTACTATGTACACTTATGCTTTTCATTGTTCTCCAGTGCTCCTCCTTTCCTGGATTCCTTATTTTTCACTGCTCTTCACCTCCCCTTTGACATCAATGGCAAAGGCTAGACTTTTGGATGTAACAATTCCATAATCTTACATTCCTCCACAATGAAGTGTATATGCAATACAACTTTATAGCCAGGAGTGAATATTACCTTTTGGTCTAGTAGTTCCAATATCTGTAATTGAGCATCAAACTCAACAAAATCTGCATACCAAAATTCATCAAAAGTTTTATATACATGGGCATATATACAAATAACTCAATCACTTATTTACATGAGTTTGAACACATCACCAAAGACATTCTTCAACAACACCAAATCATTGTCCCAACTCTTCTTCATGTTGTTCAAAATTGAGATGTGACCACTGAATAAGAATGCTTGAGACTCTGCTTTCTGCAAGTCAATAGGATCACTTGATTTAGCAGCAGCTTGGGCTTCTGTCATGGTATTGAACATTGCTTCCAACTTGGGGGAAATCGGTCCCAGAGCTCACACATCCTTGTCTCAATGTTGTCCTTTTCCTTCATCAATTTCTTTATTTCTTCAATCAAGCTAATTGTTTGACATTCTTGGCTCATCACTGATACTGTCAGAGGATCAAAAGATTGGGATACACTTGACAATTTTTCCTTAGACTCCTTTATTTTTGTTTTAATGTCCTCTATAGCTTTAGGACAAGATAAACATAATTTATATACATTCCCTCCTTCTATAAGAGAATTTTGAATACTCTTTACACTGGTGTCCAGCACAATTCTATCTAATGTAATCATCCCTTTCAGAGCATCAAATTTTTTATTATTTAATTCATTTTTTAAGCTTGATCTCTACAAAGTTTTCAAGGGACTCAAAATGAGTTCTTACAAAATTTATCAAGCTCTTCAATTGACTGGAGGGAGAAGTTGATGAGTCCTTCTGGTAAGTTGGCATGATTTTCTCCAAAATCCCTAATGCTAGACCAAGTAGCTCACAATCTTCTATGTGAGACTTCAAAATATCTTCTCTGGCTTTAGCTTGTGTGAGAGAGGCCCACTTTATCTTCTGAATTGGTGAAATACTGTCCAAATTGATTGGACCTTTCAACTCTTCTGCAACTAGTTTATCATTTTCCAAAATTTCTTTTACTACTTCTATAGTGTCTCTTGCCCAAGATGTTGATGTATCTATTTGATCCTTACCGGTACTATCAATTGGATTGTCCTGCTTGGGCTCTTCCTCAACATTTTCCATCTCTTCTTCCTTTTCATTTTTGGCTTTGGTCTTTTTTGCTTCTTGGTCCTTAGCTTCTTTCATTTCTTGCTCTTTGTTCTTCAATGAATCATCTTTAGTTTGAGCATCTATTTCAACATTCATCTATGTATCTTCTTTGTCAGATTGATTCGGAGGAGTTTGAATACCTCGTACATCATCAGTTTTATCTATCATCTCTTCATCTTCTTTGTTTACTACTTCCTCTTCCAGAACAGAGGAGTCATCTATCTTAATTTTCTGCTCATTAATCTTCAATTCTTCCACATCCGAAATTGATGTGCCATCAACAGGTTCATCTGAAATCACAAAGAACTTGTTCTTGTTCAAATCCTTTCTTAGAATTTGTTCAGTTTCTTGGACAACTTCCTCTATGTCTCAAATCATTAACTTGTTTATTCTTTTCTTGCTTCTAAATTCATTTTTGACTTCTTTAAAAAATTTATCTGCTTCTTTGTTGGAGATCACTAGACATAAATTGGTTAACACATGTTCCCTTAGTTCCATATCCTTTGTTTTAGTAGCTTCTTTTCTAATTTCCAAAATATCTCTCAAACCTTTTGGAACTTCAGACAAAATTTCTACTAGTGCACGGTTGAATACATTTAAGTATTTGATAGTAGCATCTTCTAAGAGTCTCTTGTCAGCATCATTGTAAAAATCATAGAATTCAGTTATTGGTTTTAAATTACCATCAACAGTGATTGTTTTGACAATGTCCTTCACAGAAGGAATTGGATTCTCAACATCAGCTTCTGATTTTGGCCTCTTATTTGTCTTTTTGCTTTGCTTCTCCTTAGATACTTTGACAGCTTTAGTACCTGTGGCTTTTATCTCTTTAAGCTCATCATCTGAATCTATCTTTTCTTCATCCTCTTTTTCCATACTACCATATGACCTCTTTGCCATTACTTTTTTTTCTTTCTTCTGGTTCCTCTGTTCTGATAGGTTTTGTATGAACAGGGGCAGGAACAAAACTTCTAGTTTTTCTAGGCTGACTGGTGGAGATTTCTAGAGCATTTCCTTATTTCTTATCTGGCATCTCCTTCTCAATTTTTTTTATCATTTTTCTATTTTGCTTCACATCTTCCTTAGTCATGCCAATGCTTTTAGCATACATTTCTACTTTCTTTTGAACGTTCCTCTTCATTTCAGGTTTTCTGAGCTCAACATGCATTTTCATACTTTGCTCCTCATAATTCCCAAATCTTTCAACAGAATTATCCTTGGGTTTTCTCAAGAGATGTTGAGCATACATATCCAAAAAAAATTCCATCTACTTCATACCTCATGGGCATGATCCAAACAGTTATGGGTTCTACTGCTTCCACTAAGCACTAATCAGTGTCCACCATGAAACATATTTCATTCTTGTATTTCTCAACAACTGATTTAGGGATTCTTTCCCTAGAATGCATCATGCTCTAAAAATTCTTGAAGTAACCCCAAATTGTAGTTTTCTGTGCTTTAGAGTCACCAATGTTGTTCAAGTGCTCTCTTATCTATTTAGTAATAGGTTTATCATTTGTCCAACACAAGCTTTTCTTGTTGGGTAACTCATTCATTAAATAGAAGAACAAGCATAAGATCGGTGTACCATATTTGAAGGTGTTCTTATCCTTCTTTACCTTATTCAAAATTTCCATCAGTTGTTTCTGCAACAACTCACACAAGTCATAATCAACATTCTCTCTTAACATTTTGTATGCGACATATATGGCTGTTCCAAAAATAGAATTCTGCCTGCTAGAGTGATAAATTTTGTAGCCAATTACCATTGAAGCAAACTTAATATCTAGATCAATAATGTCATTAATTGTCATTGCCCTTTTTTCGAACCTTGATCCGGTAGCATAAGTTACTATTTGATTCTTTACTACTTTCAACATTGGCAGTCCACCAGATGAGTTTAACCCTGTCATAGCCTTGATGGCATCCTTGGTAATCTTAAAGGGTTTCATTAGCCATAAAATTTCATCATGCATTCATCTCAGCACATACTGAACCCATTCTTCATCAAAGGATGGAAACCCTATAATATGAATGAAATGCTTGGCATGCATTGCCTTATATTCATGTTTAAGACCATGAATTTCATCCCTTAGATGACTCTTGAGAAAATCTACAAACCTTGAGTCCCCAAATTCATCTATGCTCGCATGAATATAGACCCTAATATCTTCAACATGCAATACACCATACAAAACACTTGAAAATGCACCTAACGGGTCGACTTCTACTGATTTGTGTGGATGCTTCTTGAATTTTGGTCGGGGCCTTTCAATGATATAAACAACCAAAGGTGTAGCCATTGCAAAAGATTACAAGTTCAAAGCTTCATAAGAAAAATACCTTTTTTCATGGAATTAGGGTTAGCTAATGAATTCACTGGTCACACATCAAATCCTTGAAATCTTAGCTTAGGTGCTTTTCTACTCACTCTCTTTGAATGCAAAGTGATCCAAATGATGAAAGGATGACATTTTATGCTCCATAAAACCTAATTATCCATTGTAATAAATGTGTTGCCCTAACTTCATTTGGTTACTCTATTTATTGATGCAGTTTCTCATAAATCACTCTGCAAATCGCCATATCCACTTCTTTTCTTCTGGAAATCCTTTCAAAAGATCTGCAATAACCCAAATTATCTTCTCTCATTGTGCCAGATTTAGGCACCTACTTACTGGCTGGGGTAATTTGATTTTCAATGCAGCTCCCACTGAGCTAGAGCTCCTGATTCAATTCCAAGCAGAATTATCAACACCATATTCTGGTGCGGATCCATCACCTTCATTGTTTGCATCTTTTTTCACCCACATTTTATTCATTTCTTTCTAGATCTCATTTACATTAATTTTTCCCTTTCCTTTGTCTTGACTCTGCTCATCCATTTTTTTATTTACCAGACCTCTTTTTTCATTATTCCTACTTTTGTAGAATCTTGCAATATGACTGGATCGATTACAATTAAAGCATACAACATTTCTTCACCCATTTGATTGATTTCCTCTTGATCTACATTGATTAGCTATATGTCCAAATCTATTGCATGCAAAGCATTTTCCATTGAAAAAATAGCCATTTCCTCTATTGTTAGAGTTATTCATTATCATACTTATGCATTCATTAGATCTGTGACCATACCTATTACACTTGAAGCAATGACCGAAGAAGGATGGACAACTTTGATTTATTCTGCTTCTGCACTGAGTAGCTCTATGACAAAATTTATTGCAATTGAAACAATTTCCATTGAATGATGGATACCTTTGAGCATTAGGTTGTCTTACCGGAGGTGTTCTAGGTCTGTTTCTCCCATTCCTTGATTAAAAATTTCTTTGTCCGAATCCTGAGCTTTCACCTTTCTCATACCCAAGACCATGCTTATCATCAACCTTCTTCTGACTCTCACACAGCTATTACCATTTTTTGACCACAACTCAAAAATTAGCTGAGTAGATTTAACATTTTTCATTTTTGAGTGAAGTTTGATTTACTTATGTTATGTGATAGTTACATAGTTATTATGACATATGCAGTTCAATTGTTTAGGAAAGAAAGAAAAGCTTCAAATCATTAATTACATTGCAGAATAGTAAAATGAGATAAGTATTCATTCATCACAATAGTTATTCATTTACAAGTTTGAATACAGAAAGGAATAAACATTGCATTGAACGAAACTATGACATATCAGATGTCCCACACAAACTGTGGGTTATAGCTAAACTCATGCAAATATAAACAAAATACTATGCATCTAATGAAGGAAGAGAGAAAGACATAGCCATCATTTCCTTGTTTTGGTTGATCTTCGTAGTAGCCTCCAGTCCTGCTCCCGACCTCGGCATGTACCTGAAAAATTGTGGGAAGGGTCTCGTTAGAAGCTCCAGTTATGAAAATCCTTCATCTATCAGAAGAGGCATAATACTTTAGTTATAATGCATTGATCAAATGAGAACATCCATATGCAGAAGAAACTAAAGAGAAGAAAATATAGAGCTTCATTGTTTTATTCTAAAATATTTATTTCATGTGCGGCTATAGGACAAATCATGAAGCTGATTGAAGACTTTCCGCATGTGGTATCAAATGGGCTCCCACAAGGGTTGAGCCCAAAATCTTGCTGCCCCTTGATCTCAAAAGGGATGAATAGAAAGAAAAAAATCATTTATCATATTCTCATGACAAGTTGAAGGGAATAGTAAAGACAATCATATGCATCAGTCCCATTTCAAGACATGGCCATGATTTCACTTCAAGGTATAATATGCAACTAAGAACATGACTTGAACTGATGGAGGACAAAATTTAATGCATATAACAGCTTATGTCACTAATCCAACTATCATGAAAATGACATTCTCAAGCATGATAATGATCAGGAGTACATAACGCATGTATAATCATCAGACTGATAAAAGAATAAGTGTTCACAAGTATTGAATATTTGAGGATTGCTTACTCATCCATGATTAATAATCCAATAGGAGTATTCATTATAAACTAGTAAGCAAGTTTGCAAGGATAGGTGAGTACCAAGCATTATACTTTCTCATTTGAGTGAAGTGGCAAAATCAAATTCATAATTAAGTTACATAAGCTCTACCTTTTAAATGATGAAATATATCCAATTATGCTTCACTTTTGCTTCTGACAAGTTGAGCATAAGAACAGTGTCTATCACATGTGACATTCAATGCATATATATGAAAGAAACAGGACAATATTTAAGATCTGTAGCAGAAGAATACAAGACAACCAATTCAAATGGCTCATTGGGTCTTTGACAAACTTCAAAAGGATAAAAAAGAACACTTCATTACTTATGTTGCAATAGAACATCATTATCATGTGGCAGACGATCTCACATAATTCATTTGATATGATAAAGTACAGAAAAGAATAATAGAAAGTCATCATGTTGCCATAGTATATACAGAACAGGTGAGTAATTGACTTCTTCATTTGTTACAGTGTCAGAATGACATGACATAAACAAGCCATCAATCATGTTTGAAGTGTGTATTTGCTACAGTCCACTATACTGGTAAGTGGAGCTATAGAAATGAAGACACATATGCTACTAGAGGGGAGAGGAGTTATAAGTTCAAAGCCAACAGTGTATATTTCATATGCAAAGACCATGAAGAAGTAACTAAAGCTACAGAAATAGAGAATAGTATATGAAATCCTCACTTTTCTTAAAATAGTGACAATGAATATGATTCAGCAATATAAACAAAGAAAGAGAAAAGAATATCATATGCCAGAGTATGCTACAGGAAGAGTTTTTGTGCTCAAAAAAGGATAAAATCATTGTTTCAATTTTGAAAAAATTTGGGTTCATACAATGAAATGAAAGTGTAGAGATATATCTATAGCAAGGCTGTGACATATAATGCCACTCCTATTCATTTTTTTTAGAATACCCATGTCAATTTTCCAGAGCCTTAACATTTTTGTAGTGTTGGAAAGGAGAAATGATAAATCAAACTCTCTTAGACAAGGCCGTGGAATAAATGATTATTTATACAGTGAAAACATGAAACCCATGTTGGGTTTAAAAGAGTTTTCTTTCTTCTTGCAATATATAGTCAAGCAAAGGGTGGAGTGTTGTAGAAATGGTCACGAAGGGAAAGGAAGTTTCTATGTAATATAAAAGAAACCCTCACTTCAAAGACAAGAAAACTTCAAACTTTTCATATCAAATGACAAAGAACAAGCCCCAAAATGCATTTTATACCACGTCCGTGTTATGTATGAAGGTATTTTGAGATACCCAACTAATAAAAATGGAACCCTCATCCTATTTTGCACATACAGAAATGAAAGGAACAATAGTGAAAAGAGAAAGTGAGAACTCACCGTATGACATTGTAGAGGAGGAAAACTATATGGTCATTGCCCAACTGGAGTCTTTGTCATTTTTGCCATTTTTGCGAAGTTCAACACAAAAGAAGCCAAACACACACACGCACGCACGCACGCATGCATGCACGTGCACACACACACACACACACACACACACACACACACACACACACACACACACATATATATAGATATCAAGCTAAGAAATTGAAGAAAGAGCAACATGGCCGTGGCCATTTAAGAAAGAAATGCCATTAAAATATAGTCAAATGCTATTTTAAGCTTCAGATTTAAACTCACGAAGTGGGGCATGTCATTTTGGCTCAAGAAGTACATTGTTTACAACCACAGAAGAGTAAATATGGAGAAGAGAATGCAGAGCATGAAACCCTAAGTTGGTTACCACACAGTTGCAGAGTGAGCTCAACACCAACAAAAAAATAAATGACCAAACTTTTAGGGTTTGTATCTACTTTTGTTCGACGTTCTTTTCATATTTTGAATTTGCAACAAACATAAGTATTTTATCCAAACAACATCATGGTCAAAACCTTGTAATCGATGGTGCCTAGCCATCATGTTTTGATGTTTCTGACATTCCTTCTTTTGTTTGATCTTTGGAAGTCAAAGGTGTATATCATTAGTGGATAAAGTTTATTCTTGTGATAAACTTTCAAACCTTCAGTATGACCGACACCTAAGTGCAGTCAATGTATCATGCATGTGGTTGAGAGTCATTGACCTCCAACTTATGCATTATTCTATTCCTTCACATATTTCAAATATATGCACAAGATCAAAACAATAACCTTTGGAGATGTGAAGAGTATGAAAGGTGATGACATGGTCAATGGGGTCAAATGCGACATGGTGGCACTATATGGGCAGTGAGGTGGCATTGTCCAAGGCATATGGATAGAGATGAGGTTGCAGAATATTGACACATGGAAGCCATGGTGTCAATTCTTTAAGGTTTTCATTTATTTTTTGCAAATATATGTAATATTTCATCTTTTTATGATTTTTATAGAAAATCAATAGTAATATCTTGTAAAATATCTTGGCAAAATTATAACCTAGATATCATTTTATTTTTGCAAAAAATTATATTGAATAGGATATTGATTAAAATTGCCACAACATTGTAAAGTTAACTTTAAATCAATGAAATTATAAATTACTTTTAAAGTTTAACTATTTTTAGACAATTTATAGGTTAATAAAGTAGATCAAATATCCCATTTTGATTTGTTTTATTTAGAGTCATATAGGAAAAATTTTGGAGCTTTCATGAGCAGAGAAAAGTAGTTTTATGGTTGGACCACATGAGATGGTAATTTTGCAACTTTATTTTCTAGATTGGTGATAGATCCAGAGCTTTATTTTTGGCTTTCATGAGTAGCTCAAAAATGGACTTACGGTCTATTTTTAGGAGTTTTTTCATCTTTCTTCAGGGAAGATTTTTTGGAGGAATTTATAGGAGAAAAACTTATTTTTTTCTCAATTAGTTAGCATCAGTTTCTTCTCTCTTGTTCACAGGCAGAGTTGTATACAGGTAGTTGGCTCATATTTTATTTTTTAGATGCATTGTACTCCTTCCAGTTCTAATAGAAAATCATCCTATTTCACATATTTTGCAGTCTTGATCTGATGTTATATTGTGACTTTTTCTATCCTTTATTATGTCTCAATATTGTTAAAACTTAGTTTTTTCCTGGTTGCAGTTTGTGTTTGATCTAAACCTTGTTGCAAATTACTTAAGGAATACACTATCAGTGAGATTGTGAAGTTTTAAGTTTGAGGAACTTTTTTGTGAGTGATAGAAATTTGTCTAGTTTAGATTCAAGAATTTGTTTACATTTCAATTACCCTTCTATCATTTTTCCTCTCCAAACATTATTTTAGGAATCATAAGAGAACAAGCTCACTCTGGAGATTCATTCTCATGAAAGGAGACCCACATCTGAGAATGATTCCATGTTTCAATAGGTAGTTAATTTTCTGTGAACTTAACAAGGGTGCATACTTGAATTGACTATAGTTTTTGGCATGCTCGGTGGGACTCTGGAAGTGATTTCAGAGAAATTTGTACCCTCATAGCTGATGTTCTGGTATATGCAGTAGTTTTACCAACGTTTGGAGGCTTTCAATATACCTGGTGACTCATTCCCTCTGGTTTGGTATGCAGATTAGTGCTTGCAGCTTATGAAAACTAGGTCTAATCCAGACCCCTTTGACTATTTACAACTGTCTACACCTAAAAGGAGAGGTAGATCAACAAGCAGAGCAACTGAGTCATCAAGATCTACAAGCCCAGTCAACAGAAGTAGAAGTCTAGTGCTGATAGTCTAGATACCTATAATGGCTAGGCAATATGCATTTGCTGCTTTCAATGGAGGTAGCCAAATACAACTTGCACAAAGAGATGATATTCCAATGGCAGCCCTTAAAGGTTTACCTTATTTCACTAGAGAAGATCATACTACTACTACTGAACATTTTCAAGATGTACCAACCTTATGTTTCGTGCACAATGTCACTCAAGAGAATGTGGCAATCAGGCTTTTAGCTACTTTGTTAAAAGGAAAAGCCTTACAGTGGTTCAGAGGACTTGCTAAAAATTCAATAACATCCTATGACTTACTGGGAGATGAATTGCACAAACACTTCAAGGACAAGTCTGATCATCTCTCATTACTGGAGCAACTGAGCACCATCATAAGAGTACCTCACAAACACATGGTTGACTTCAACTACTGATTTCAGAGAACCTGAGATAGGATTCCCACAACAATAAAACCTTTGCCAAGGCATGCTTTTCTATTTTATCTCAAAGCTTTGAATAGTGAAATTTCTATAATGATACAGTCTATGGGAGGTACCACTCTTCTAGATTCTTTTGAGACCATTGTTAGAGCAGAAAACTACCTTATTTAGGTAGGGAAGATAGCCCCTAGGCCTCCTTTACCCATTTTTCTTAAAATCCAACCATCTATGCCTATGCCAATACATCCTTTAGCTGCTGTCCCACCTGTTCCAACAATAGGATATCAAACAACCCAAAAAATTGCTATCCCAATTCAAACCCAAAATACCCCAGGGTTGGAAGATACATTGAGGACAATTGTAAATAAGCTAGTAAATGTGGATACATGCTTGCCTTCACAAAATCAATATTATCCTAATCAACAAAATGCCCAATTAGCATTGTAGGAAACCCTTTCAGGCTGATCCTTAGGGGCAAAGAATGAACTACAACCCTTGACCTTTTTAGGATTATAATCTAAATACTGCTAGTACCTCAAAAGAGCTTGTGCCCACACAAAATAATCTGGTTCAAGATAGTGACTGGTGTTACCCATGTCACCAACCACATAACCAAGCTACCTACATGAATGGAGTGAGAAACTAGGCAATCATGATTCAAAATAGCTATGCAGGTTCAGAGGGGGTTAATGGTGAAGTTTGAACTCAGCAGAATAAGGCTGATGTAGTCTTAATGAATTGGGAAGAATCTAATTTTTGTGGTATAAATTATTTTCAAGGTTAGAATCAACAAAGTACACCTATTTCAGCCAACACAATTTCAAAACTAAGAGCTGTAAATGTTAACCAGCAAGTTGATGTAGTACAATAATAGGATGTAAGGGACAAAAATTAAGTCTATCTGTCACAAACTACCCTTGTACCATAGAAGAAAGTACAAACTCTACAAAGGGACCAAACAGTACCGATGAAAGAATAGCCCAAAATGTGATAGTAGTCCTCACAAGGACAGATTGATGCAGTTGCAACAAGAGGACATCATAAGGTAACCCCTATTTCTTTTAATATAGTTGATCATCTTAAGAAAGCTAAGTGAGCATTCCAGTTATGGATGCTTTGTGCATCCCTAGCCAGAAGAATTTGCTGCGAGAAGCATTGATTGAACTCTCATTTTTTTAGCATTCTAGTTAAGAGAAGGCCAAGGTTTTGCTTGCCAATAACTCATAAATCAAGAGTGGGCAGCCAATAGATGAGGTAAAACCACCCCTTTCTATCTAAGTCTCATTATTGGTGATAAACTAGTTCATAACTGTATGGTGGATTCAAGCGCAAGTAGTTCAGTTATGCCCAAAAGTGTAGCTGACTCATTTGGATTAGTTTATGAGCCACTTACAAAAGGAGTAGTTCAGTTAGACGGATCTGCACTTAGTACTATGGGGATAATCAAAATTCTGCCACTCACATTGCATGCTTGTCCTAATTTTTCCATTCATCAAGACATTTATGTCATTGATCTTTCGCCTAGTTTTGTAATCTTCCTTTCTAGGGAGTTCACAGCCAAATTAGGTGGGTTTCTTTCATTTGATTGGACTCACTTGTTCTTTAGAATGAGATATGGTACAAAACTAAAAATACAATATGAACCACTTGCAAAAGACCATATTTAGCCCTATGTTCCTAGCCCAATAAATGTTAATCTATACGTTACCTGTGGGCAGCAAGATGAACCCATGAGCCTAGATCCCAATGCACCTATAGAAGACATAAATTTAGATGATTGGGAAGCTGAAGATCATGAAAGTGACCCTTTCTGTCACACAGATGAGGTAGGATTAGGCATCTATATGATATAGGAACCTGATACAGTGATTCCTAATATTATTAAGGATCAAAATCAGTTAGAACAATAAGAAGATCAGGTTTGGAAGCTGTACTTTGATGGATCAAGGACCAAGATGGGTGCTGGTGGAGGTAATATGTTAATTTCACCTTAAGGAAACAAATATTATGCTGCCTTAAGGTTTACCTTCAACTGTACAAATAATGTAGCTGAGTATGAGGTCTTGATCCATGGCTTAGAATGGGCTTAAAAAAAGGTATCAAATTTGTTCAAGTTTATGGAGATTCTGAGTTGATTGTTAACTAGGTTAGGAATCTGAATGTTGCTAAATATGATCTGTTAAAAAAATACAAGCATAAAGTGTGGGATTCAATTAAACTTTTTATGTTTTTAATCTGATTTCAGTTCCCATCGATCAAAATAAGTATGCAGATAGGTTGGCAACTTTGGGATTTCAATTTGAGATTTTTTATCAGATTAAGAATGTAGAGGTATAGCCATATGTTAAGATAGTTGTTAGACCTTATGTACCTGACAATAGTGTTTCATGGAAAGTGTTTAATAGTGACAAAAAAATCTTGCATTTTTTAAGTACAGAGGCTAAATTTGCAACAGATAATCAACATAAATATCAGCAACAATTTGAAGATTAGATTGTTCAGTTGAGGACCAACAAGTTACCCAAGGGATTAGTCACATTAGAATCAGTCTTTAACACTAATGATCAGTTCAGAAAAGATAAGTGCAACATGATAGTGAAGCACGAACACTCTCAGACCATAGAAATTTTCACAGACAAACTGTTGAAACTTGGAAAGGTATGTACTAGAGAAGAGCAACAATCTTTTATTCAATTATGTCAAGATTTTTTTGATGTTTTTGCATGGGAGTATAAAGACTTGAGTGGTTTTGATCCTAGTTTGGCCCAACACACCATAGAGTTAGAGCCTAATGCCAAGCCTATTAGGGAAAAGGAGAGACCCCTCAATCCCAAACTTGAACACTTAATGATAGCTGAGCTAAATAAACTGATTAAAAGTAGTATCATTTTCCTAATAAAACATACCTCTTGGGTTTCCAATTTGGTCCTAGTTAGGAAGAAGAATGGTGAAATCCAACTTTGTGTCAATTTCTGTGATTTAAATCAAGCCTCATTGAAAGACCATTAGCCTCTTCCTTCCATGGAGCAAATACTGTAGGCTATTTCAGGTTCTGGTAGGTACTCTTTGTTAGATAGATACTCTAGATATAATCAAATTATGGTCAAAGAAGAGGACCAATACAAAACTGCATTCACAAGTAAGTGGGGTACCATGGCCTATTAGAAAATTCCATTTGGTTTGTCTAATCCAGGGGCAACCTTTCAGAGGGAAATGGATATGGCCTTCCATTATCTTATGAACATAATAGTGCTGGTCTATCTAGATGATATATCTATTTTTTTCAAAGATTCTAATGATCATTTTGACCACTTGAAGCAGATTTTTTAGAGGTGCAGGGAGTTTGGAGTTTAACTGAATCCCAAAAAGTGTATATTCTCAGTTCATAAAGGAAGACTCCTTAGTCATATCATTTCAAAAGAAGGTATTACTATTCACCCTGAGAGAGTTTCGGCTATTCTGGATTTACCGATGCCTGCACATAAGAAAGGCTTGCAGAGCTTTCTTGGCATAATTAATTTTGTTAGGAGGTTTATTTTGAATATTGCAGCTTTGTTACAACCTCTTACTACCATGTTGAAAAAGACTGTGCCATTCAGCTGGACTAAGGATGGAAAAGGAAACTTTGCACAAATAAAGGAAGCCCTCGCTGCTGCCCCTACCCTCATCAATCCTAATTATGAGAAGGATTTCATTTTATATGCTTTTGGAGGAGTTGACACCATTTCTACAATGTTATGTCAGCAAAACGATGAAGGTTTAGAGCAACCAATTACATTTTTCAGCCAAGTGTTGCATGACTATGAGATAAAGTACTCTTTTGTCGAAAAGCATGTTTTTGTTGTTGTAAAGAGCCTCAAGAAATTTAGACACATGCTGTCTAATAATAAATTTCACTTAAAGGTTGCTCATCCCACTGTCAAGAGTTTCTTATTAAACAGAGATATAAACGACAAGAGAGCTGGTTGGATAACTAAGGTTATGGAATCTGATATTGACATCTAAGTAATCAAGCTAATTAGAGGTAAGGGATTATGTGAGCAACTTCCTGAAAGTGAGGAGTTTGAGTAAGAACATAAAAAGGACACCAAGATAGTGCTGAACAATAATGAACTAGCCAATGCACTAGCTCAAACATATTGCTAGGTGCATTAGATGATGCATTATTTGCAAACCAGTGAGTGCCCAATCATCTTAGATAGGGTAGGTAGAAGGTATTTTCGATTGCAAGCTACTCCTTATGCTATTATTGATGGTATTTTATATAGGAAAGACTTTATTGGTGTATTTCTGAGGTGTGTTAGACCTGATCAAGTTGATAGACTTTTAGAAGAGTTTCATAATGGACCTTTAGGAGGTCACTTTGTAGCTAGAACAATCACCTTGAAGATTGTGCAAGCTAGTTATTACTGGCCTAACTTGTTTAAAGATTCTTTCTCTTGGGTGAGAAGATGTGAGAAGTGTTCCTTATTTGCAGGTAAGCAAACTTACCCCTACATCTTGTTAAAGTTGAACATCCATTTGGAAAGTGGGGATTGGATTTTATAGGACCAATAAACCTACCTTCAAGTGCAAGCCACAAGTGGATTTTGACTACCATAGATTATTTTACCCAATGGACTGAGGCTATTGCCTTAAAAGAAGAAAATGAATCTACTGTCCTAAGTTTTTATCAGGACTTAGTGTCAAGATTCAGTACACCAGATTCAATCATCTCTGATAATGGTCTAGCCCTTTTAGGATTAAGAATTTCAGATTGGTCTGTCAGAAACAATATCTATTTGAATACTTCATCTAACTATTACCCACAGGGTAATGGGAAGGCTAAATCTATCAACAAAAATCTGATAAGGATCATCAAGAAGACTATTGAGGACAATTAGAAAACTTGGCACAAATAGTTAAAGTTAGCTCTTTGGGCTGACAAAATTACACCTAGGAGGGCTACTGGTTGTTCCCCATATGTGCTTACTTATGGAAAAGGGGCTCGGTTATCTATTTTAGTTGAATTCCTTACATTGGCCTTTATCAAAGAACTTGAGCTACTAGAGGAATACCCTCTAGTAATCAGGCTAGCTCAGCTCATGGAGCCGGAAGAGACAAGGAAGGAGGCCTTAAGAAAACTTGATATGCATCAAACCCAAATGAAGAATGCATTTGATAAGACAACAAGACTAAGGAATTTTATTGTTGGAGATTTGGTGTTCAAATGGAATGAACTAAGGAGCAGGCCAGGTAAGCATTCTAAATTTGATGTCATTTGGGATGGGCCTTATGTTATCATAGAGTGCAAAGAAAACAATGCATTTCAGCTGTCCAAGTTGAGCGGAGAGGTGTTGTCTATCCGAATTAATGGGATCCACCTCAAGCATTGCCTCTAAGGGTAAAAGAATTCTTTTGTACATAGTAGAGCAGTGTTGTTGTGAATAAGTGCTCATGCACATTTGTTTTCAACATTTTGTTTTGGCCATCAGGGCCTGTTTGTTTGCTTTCAGTAGAGTTGTTTTCATTTTTTGTTGTTGTTTGAACTATTGGAGAGCTGAATTACAGTGTTTTTTGAGTTTCTGACAAGGACAAAGTATGACTCAATGCCTAATGGATGTCAAGGCAACTGGTTAGATGCTTAGCAAGCAAACATATACTAGAAGACACCAGAAATGTTACCATTTTTTTACCACAGCTCAAAAATTGGCTAAGAAGATTTAACATTTTTCATTTTTGAGTGAAGTTTGATTTACTTCTATTATGTGATTGTTGCATAGTTATTATAATAGATGCAATTCAGTTGTTCAGGAAAGAAATAAAAGTTTCAAATCATTCATTGCATTGTATTACAATAAAATGAGATAAGTATTCATCCATCACAATGGTTAGTCATTTACAAGTTTGAATACATAAAGGAATAAACATTGCATTGAAGGAAACTATGATATATCAGATGTCCCACACAAGCTGTGGGTTATAGCTAAACTCATGCAAATATAAACAAAATACTATGCATCTAATGAAGGAAGAGGGAAAGACATAGCCATCATTGCCTTGTTTTGGTTGATATTTGTAGTAGCCTCCAGTCTTGCTCTTGACCTCGACATGTACCTAAAAAATTATGGAAAGTGTCTCATTAGAAGCTCTAGTTATGAAAATCTTTCATCTATCAGAAGAGGCATAATACTTTAGTTATAATGCATTGATCAAATGAGAACATCCATATGCAGAAGGAACTGAAGAGAAGTAAATATAGAGCATCATTATTTTATTCTAATCTATTTGTTTCGTGTGCAGGTATAAGACACATCATGAAGTTGATTGAAGACTTTCAACATGTGGTATCAAATGGGTTCCCACTGCTGCCCCTTGATCTCAAAAGGGATGAATAGAAAGAAGAAAATTATTTATCATATTCACATGACAAGCTGAAGGGAATAGCAAAGACAATCACATGCATCAGTCCCATTTCAAGACACGACCATGATTCACTTCAAGGTATGAAATGCTACCAAGAACATGACTTAAACTGATGGAGGACAAAATTTAATGTATATAACAGATTATGTCACTACTCCAACTATCATGAAAATGACATTCTTAGGCATGATAATGATAAGGAGTACATAATGCATATATAATCATCAGATTGATAAAAAAATAAGTGTTCACAAGTATTAAATATTTGAGGATTGCTTACTTATCCATGATCAATAATCGGATAGGAGTATTCATTATAAACTAGTAAACAAGTTTGCAAGGATAGGTGAGTACCAAGCATCATACTTTCTCATTTAACTGAAGTGGCAAAGTGAAATTCAGAATTAAGTTACATAAGCTTCCTTTTAAATGATGAAATATATCCAATTATGCTTCACTTTTGCTACTGATAAGTTGAGCATCAGAATAGTGTGTATCACATGTTACATTCAAAGCATATATATGAAATAAACATGACAATATTGCAGATATGTAGTAGAAGAATACAAGATAGCCAGTTCATATGGCTCATTTTGTCTTTGACAAACATAAAAAGGATAAAAAAGAACACTTCATTACTTATGTTGCAATAGAACATCATTATCGTGTCGCAGAGGATATCACATAATGCATTTGATATGATTACAGAGAAGAATAATAGAAAGTCATCATGTTGCCACAGTATATACAGAACAGGTGAGTAACTGACTTCTTCATTTGTTACAGTGTCAGAATGACATGACACAAAGAAGCCATCAATCATGTTTGAAGTGTGTATTTGCTACAGTCCACTAGACTAGTAAGTGGAGCTACAGAAATGAAGACACATATGCTGCCAGAGGGGAGAGGAGTTATAAGTTCAAAGCGAATAGTGTATATTTCAAATGCAAAGATCATTAAGGAGTAAATAGAGCTATAGAAATAGAGAACAGTATATGAAATCATCACTTTTCTTAAAACAATGACAGTGAATATGATTCAACAATAACAACAAAGAAAGATAAAAGAATATCATATGCCAGTGTATGCTACAGGAAGAGTTTTTGTGCTAAAAAAAGGATAAAATCATTGTTTCAGTTTTGAATAAATCTGGGTTTATACAGTGAAATGAAAGTGCAGAGATATATCTATAGCAAGGTTGTGACATATAATACCACTCATATTCATTTTTTTTAGAACACCCATGTTGATTTTCTAGAACATTAACATTTTTACAGTGTTGGAAAGGAGAAATGATAAATCAAACTATCTGAGACAAGGCCGTGGAATAAATGACTGTTTATATAGTGAAAACATGAAACCCTTGTCAGGTTTAAAAGAGTTTTCTTTCTTCTTGCAGTATACAGTCAACAAAAGTAAGAGTGGAGTGTTGTAGACATGACTGTGAAGGGAAAGGAAGTTTTTTGTGTAATATAAAAGAAACCCTCACTTCAAAGATAGGAAAACTTTAAACTTTTCATATCAAATGACAAAGAACAAGCCACATAATGAATTCTATATGATGGCCATTCTATGTATGAAGGTATTTTGAGATACCCAGCTAATAAAAATGGAACCCTCATCTCAGTTTGCACATACAGAAATGAAAGAAGCAATGGTGAAAAGAGATAGTGAGAACTCACCGTATGGCATTGTAGAGGAGGAAAACTATATGGCCGTTGCCCAACTGGAGTCTTTGTCATTTTTTCCATATTTGCGAAGTTTAACACAAAAGAAGCCAAACACATATATATCAAGCTGAGAAATTGAAGAAAGATCAACATGGCCATGGCCATTTAAGAAAGAGATGCCATTAAAATATAGTCAAACACCATTTTAAGCTTCAGGTTTAAACTCACCAAGTGCGGCCTATCATTTTGGCTCAAGAAGTGCTATGTTTGCAACCATAGAAGACTGGATATGGAGAAGAGAATGCAAAGCATGAAACCCCAAGTCGGCGGCCACATAGTTGCAGAGCGATCTCAACACCAACAACAAATGAAATGACCAAACTTTTAGGGTCTGTATCTACTTTTGTTTGATGTTCTTTTCATATTTTGACTTTGCAGCATACATAAGTATTTTATCCAAACAACATCGTGATCAAAACCTTTTAATCAATGGTGCCTAGCCATCATGTTTTTTAGTGGCCAACATTCCTTCTTTTGTTTGATCTTTGCAAGTCAAAGGTGTATATCATTAGTGGATAAATTTTATTCTTGTGATAAACTTTCAAACCTTCAGTATGGCCAACACGTAAGTGTAGTCAATGTATCATGCATGTGGTCGAGAGTCTTTGATCTCCCACTTATACATTATTCTATTCCTTCACATATTTCAAATGTATGCACAAGATCAAAACAATAACCTTTGGAGATGTGAAGAGTATTCAAGGTGATGACATGGCCAAAGGAGTCAAATGCGACATGGTGGCACTATATGGGCAGTGAGGTGGCATTGTCCAAGGCATATGGACATAGATGAGGTGGTAGAATATTGAGACATGGAAGCCATGGTGTCAATCCTTTAAGGTTTTCATTTATTTTTTGCAAATATATGTATTATTTCATCTTTTTATGATTTTTATAGAAAATCAATAGTGATATCTTGTAAAATATCTTGGAAAAATTATAAGCCAGATATCATTTTATTTTTGCAAAAAATCATATCGAATAGGATATTGATTGAAATTGCCACAACATTGTAAAGTTAACTTTAAACAAATGAAATTATAAATTGCTTTTAAAGTTTAACTATTTTTAGGCAATTTATAGGCTAATAAAATAGATCAAATCTGCCATTTTGATTTTTTTTATTTAGAGTCATATAGGAAAAATTTTGGAGCTTTCATGAGTAGAGAAAAGTAGTTTTATGCTGGGACCACATGAGAAGGCAAATTTGCAGCTTTATTTTCCAGATTGGTGACAGATCTAGAGCTTTATTTTTGGCTTTCATGAGTAGCTCAAAAATGGACTTAGGGTCTATTTTTAGGAGTTTTTTCATCTTTCTTTGGGGAAGATTTTTTGGAGGCATTTATAGGAGAAAAACTTAGTTTTTTCTCAGTCAGTTAGCATCAGTTTCTTCTCTCTTATTCACAGGCAAATTTGTATATAGGCAGTTGGCTCATATTTTATTTTTTACATGCATTGTACTCCTAGTTCTAATAGAAAATAATCCTATTTCACATATTTTGGAGTGTTGATCTAATGTTATATTGTGACTTTTTCTTCCCTTTATTATATCTCAATAGTATTAAAACTTAGTTTTTTCCTGGTTGGAGTTAGTGTTTGATCTAAACATTATTGCAAATTACTTAAGTAATAAACTATCAGTGGATTATGAAGTTTTAATTTTAAAGAATTGTTTTGTGAGTGATAGAAATCCATTTAGTTTAGATTCTAGAATTAGTTTGCATTTCAATTACCCTTCTATCATTTTTCCTCTCAAGACATTAGTTTAGGAATCATAAGAGAACCAACTCACTCTAGAGATTGATTCTCATGAAAGGAGACCCACATCTAAGAATGATTCCATGTTTCAATAGATAGTTAAGTTTTCATGAAATTAATAAGGGTGCATACTTGAATTGACAATAGCAACACTTCAAGTTTAGCTGAGCTTATCTTGAACTTCTCCTTGTATTCATTTACAATTTCTAGGTCATCTCTGAGTATGACAATTTTCCTTTCAAGTTCCTCATTATATCTGCATTCATGTAGATCAGATTTTAGGTGACCAATTGTTCTGTCCATCCTATAGCATTCTTCTATTCTTTCCTTTAGAGTTTGATTCAGGTTTTCTTCAGTCTTCTTCATTTCCTCAATTACTTTGGTTAGCCTCATCACCCCAGATTCCATCTCATGTTTTAGAATAGAAACTTCTTTTGTCAGCTTCTCACATTCCTTTGTCTTTTCTTCCAAAGCCTCATTCATGCCATTTTCTTCAGTAAAATTAGCTAGTTGCTGAAGTAGCTCATTCCTCTTTTCCATACATTTTTTTAGTTTTTAGTTTAACATCTCAATGCAATCATTAGCATCTTTAAGGTTTGCTTTCAATTCATTTACTTCTTCTTTGGACTGATCAAGATCTTCTAAAGCCAATTGAAGTTGTTCTCTGAGTGAACCCATTGAAACTCATTCCTAGATCTTCCTCAAGCTATTAGGCTTCTTCCAAGGAACCTTGCTCTGATACCAATTGTTGAGAGTAGGGTAGACAACTAAGAGGGGGGTGAATCAGTTGTCTCAAAAAATTTTAACCTTTGCTGTAACTTAAACTTATTTACCACTTAATAATAGATGGATGATATAACCATGAAAGCATGAATCAATAACACATGAATAAAAACAAATCAACACACATAACACTAGGATTTTTACGTGGAAACCTGCTTAAGAAAAAAAACCACAGTGGGGGTTAACCCACAAGAATTTATACTTTGTTAAAAGTATTACAAATGGGAAAGGCACATGCCTTCAGGGTGCATTGCCCATAGCTCACTGCTCTAAGAGGCTCACTGTCTACAGAAATAATTACAAGAATATTACAAAATTTTTGAACTAAGAAATGACATCTACCAATGCAGAAATTTAGTTTCAGTTAAGCACAAAATACTGATCTTACACACTTTATCCTTTCTCTGCCTTATTTCACTCTTTGGCCATAATCCAACCTTAGATCTTTAGCTTCGTACTTCCTTCCACCCTTTTCACACTTACATCATCATCACACAACACACACACCTCAAAAACTCAAATCCATGGGCTATATATATCTGCAACAAGAAATTTAATCAACTGTAGTCGGCTTCAAGAAAACTTAGAACATTTGTTAAGAACTCTACTCTTTTGGCTAAATCCATCCATAATCAACAACGTAGACCAAAAACTTGTGTTCTTGAATCATCAATCATGTTAGGTTGGCCTATTCTTCTCTTGACTATACTGACTAACTGGAACCTGATACTCAGATGCTTATAACAAATGAATCCTTCATCACTAGAGGCCACATTCTTGGATTTAGATAGTCTTGAAATCCTTATTATTCCCTTAGATCTACAACATACTGTGATTTACCACCGGAGAGATCTAGACCCAAATATTGGACCTTGTCATACACTCTATTTCTGACTACCCGGACTTAGACAAATCTTCACTCTGACTTTGGGTATGAACAAATTAAGTAATGCAGATGAGTAAGATAGTATTAGTTGCCATCAATGACAAAACCTATCATGTGTAGCAGTGTCTCTTGCCAATATTGTAACCTTCATTGTTTACGAAATATATTTGAGTTGTGTTTTGGAGTGTGGGGTTTTTTAACCTTAAAAGTTTTCCCCACGTATATCTTGTGTCTCTCTTCTTCTGTCTTACATTCTTGTGTATGTGTTTTCTACAATATCTCTGTTAGTGGGTTAACATAGCTACAACCGTAAAGATTAAATTGAATTTGCACTCTCCTCCCCTCATTAGATTAGTGTAGGAAGTGATTTCCACACACCTAGCTTCCTTTCAGTTGGTATCAAAGCCTGGCCAGTTTTGGTTCTAGCTACTAGGTAGGGGTTTTTTGAGCTAATCTTAGGTTGAGTGGGAGTTTGTATAGAGTATTTTGTATCTAGTTGCAGGAAGGAGATGGAAACCACATCTGGAAGATTAGAGGTGGAGAAATTTAATGGCACTAATTTCAAGTTGTGAAAATTCAAGATGGAAGACCTACTTGTTGATCGTTACTTATGGGAAACTGTATCCAGTGTAAAACCTACAACAATGCCACAAGCTGATTGGGACCTCAAAGATCAGAAGGCTAAGGGTCTCATAAGACTCTATCTAGCTAACTCTTTCCTGTTGAATGTCCATGAGGAGAAGACCACGAAAGAATTTGGAAGAAGCTGGGTGATGTTGATTAGGCCAAGTCCTTGGTGAAAAAGCTTTTCTTGAAAAAGAAGTTTTTTCTAAAGATACAAGATAGAGGATCTGTTGCAGACCATATGAATGCTTTCAACATGATTGTTGCATAGTTGACATCTGTGGGTGTGAAAATGGAGGAGAAGGATCGGTGTATGACCCTACTTTGTTCTTTGCTAGATTAGTAGGATCATCTTGTCATGGCCATCAGAAGCACCACTAGCACCTTCAAGATGGAAGATGCAGTGTCTTCGTTGTTATCTAAAGAAATGTGGAGAAAGACATCCAAGTTGGCCAAAGAGGCTCTTGTGGTTCATGGAAGATCCAAAGAGAAAGAGAAGAAGAAGGACAAGAAAGGTGAAAAGGATAGGTCCAACTCTCATGGGAGATCCAAATCTCCTGGAATGTCCAAGGCTTTTTGTTGGAACTGTGGTAAATTTGGGCATTTCTGAAAAGAATGCAATGAAGAAAAGAAAAAGAAAAAGAAGATTGCCCTAGATTCAGATTCTAACAAGTCACAAGATGATGGTGATGCTTTCATCATAGCCCTGGCCACCCATGCATTTGATGATGTGTGGTTGATTGATTTTGGTGCATCATTACCCATGACCTTGCATCGAAGCTGGTTCACAAAGTATGAAGAGTTCGATGGTGGAAGAGTGTACCTGGGTGATGACTCTCATCTAAAGATTCTTGGTCATGGAAGAGTCTCAATCCGATTCCCTGATGGACAAGAGAAGGGGATCAATGGGGTTATGCACATCCTAGGCCAAGCATGAACTTGCTTTCTATAAGTATGTTGAATGATGTAGGTGTGTACGTTGTCTTTTCAAAGATGGATGTAAGATGACTAGAGGATCTCTGGTGCTTGTGAAGGGTACTTGGAGAGGTACTTTGTTCCAGCTGGAGGCATTTACTTCATAGTGTACTAGTTCTTCTGACTCAAAGAAAAGAGCTATAGTCACTTCATCCCCACCATCTGAATGAGCAGTGGCAAAATCTGTTGTAACTAGTTCTGATGGTAGTGCACATGCTATGGAAGCTAAGCTTCCTACTGAAAAGACTATGTTATGGCATTTGAGATATGGCCACATTGGTGAGAAGGGTCTTAGAACCCTGAAAAATAAAAACCTCATTGAGGGGTTAAATGATTATAATCTTGAGTTCAACTTTTGCAAACATTGTGTATATGGAAAGAAAAACTGTGTTAAGTTTTACTCTAGTTCTCACAAGTCTTCTGGTGTATTGGATCTTATTCATTCTGATATGTTTGGTCTAGTTAATGTTCCTTCCATTTCCAAATCTGTATATTTTGTATCTTTCATAGATGATTACAGTAGAAGGACATGGGTTTATTTTATCAGAAGCAAGACTAAAGTCTTTAGTTAGTTTAAAGAGTTTAAAGCCTTTGCTAAAAATCAAACTAGTAAAAAGATTAAGTGTTTGAGAACTAACAATGGTGGTGAGTTTTGTTTGGTAGAGTTTGGTAAGTTCTGTAAAGAGAAATGGATTGAAAGAAATAAGAAAACTCCATACACCCCATAGCAAAATGGAGTTGTAGAGAGGATGAATAGAACACTGATGGAGAAGGCTAGGAGTACGCTTAGTGGAGCAAGCCTCGAACAGAAGTTTTGGGCTGAAGTTGTAGCCACTGATTGCTACCTAGTAAATAGGTCTCCTACATTAGATCTTGTTGGTAAGACACCTATGGAGGTGTGGTCTGGTAAGAAGCCTTTAGTTAGTCATCTTCATGTTTTTGGTTGTGCGGCATATGCACGTGTGCCTAGGGAGAAATAGTCTAAATTGGATAACAAGGTTTTTAAATGTATTTTCATTGGCTATGGTGTTAGTGTAAAAGGATACAAGCTTTGGGATCTTATGGCTAAAAAAGTGTTGTATAGTAGAAGTGTTATCTTCAAAGAGCTAACACCTTCTTCCATTGTTCTATAGCCAGAACAGACAGAAAAGAAAGAAGATGTAGTTTAGTTTCCTTCTACACCTGAGAAGACTAAACTGATAGACCCTGTGAGACTTGCTGATGAGGAGAGCTCTAGCAGCTCTAAAACCTCAGAAGAAGAAGCAAAACCTCAACCTCAGCCATTGAGGAGGTCTACACGAACAAGAAAGTAACATGATAGGTTTGGTTATTCATTACTTGATTCTAGTTGTGCTTTTTCTTTACTTACTAACACGGATGAGCCTAGAACTGTGAAAGAGGCTATGGGCATGAGCGATGCAAGTTCCTAGTGTTGGAAATAATGCAGATATCTAAGTGTCACATCAAACTCCCCCTTGGATGATGCTCTGTCTTATGCACTATTTTATCGAAGCTTCCCCTTAGCTAGATTCCACATTTTCACTTCTCCTCACTCCCCCTTTGACATCAATGGCAAAGGGTGGAATCTGCACACCAAAATTTGCAAAAATTAAACTATACATAGCCACATAAGTATTTATATACATGTTATACTTACATATACTTGAGTATATCCACAAAAGTGGCCTTTAACTATACAAACTATTTGGCCCAGCTCTGCTTCATCCTATCCAAAATGGAGATGTGACAACTCAACAAAAATACATATGCTTCTACCCTTCTTAAGTCTACTGGATCACTGGTCTGGGCTATGGTCTGAGTATTTGTTAAGGCCTCATGCATTGCCTCTATCTTAGGGATAATTATCCCTTTGAGCTCACTCATCATGTTTATCATATTCTTCTTTTCTTTGTCTAGCCTCTTTATTTCATGTATAATGACAATAGCTTGGCATTCTTGATTCATTATGGATGTAGGGAGGGGATCAAAATTCTGAGATAAACTTGACAGTTTACCTTCTTGTTCTTTCACCTTCTTTTCAATATCCTTTGTCACTTTAGACCAAGATAGACAAAACTTGTACATGTCCCCACCATCTTTAAGAGCATTTTCAAGGCTCTTTATCCCAATATCTAGGGTCCTCCTATCATTAGAAATGAGTCCCTGTACTTCAGTGAATCTTTTTCCCAAAAACTCTTTCTGGACTTTTTCTTCTACCGATTTCTCTAAAGAATCAAAATGAGTGCTAACAGAGTTTACTAGAGATTTCAAGTTACCAGATGGAGAGGCTAAAGGATCCTTTTGAAAGGATGGCATGATCTTCACCAGCATCCTAGATGCAATCTCTAATAGCTCATAGTTGTCCATGTGAGATTTTAGAAGTTTTTCTTTTGCTTTAGCTTGGGCAAAAGATGCTATTTTCATTATCTAGACCGAAGAGAGGGAATCAAAATTTAATGGTCCTTGGAATAGTTCTGGTTCATCTATCTCTATCATTTCTTTCTTCAAGAAGTTCTTTACTGCCTCTCTGGTGTCTCTTGCTGGTGACTGAGTCTTCTTTTCTTATGGGATCTCAGAATTGTCATCAGAGAACTTCTCTATTTGTTCTTCTTCTTTTCCCTTTACCTCTTCTTGACTCACTTTCTCCTCTTTTATTCCTTCTCCTTCAATTCCTAGATCTGGAATGTCTATAGTGGGATCCAGAGGAGAGATGTTAAATGCTTCATGAACTTCCTCTTCTGGAACAGAGGAATCCAAGTCCTTAAACTTCTCTTCATCTACCTCTTTTGACCCTTCCATATTTTTGTCAGAAGATTCTTCATTGGATGCATTTAATCCTTCAACATCCATGGTAGAGGGTTCTTCTTATATTTCCTCTATAATAGGAAGATTAAATCTTTTGAAGGCATTCCAAAGGATGTCTTCCATTTCTCTTACTACTTGATTAGTTTCTCCAAGCATAAGTTTGTCCATTCTTGCTTTTCTCTAGAATTCAACCTTACAGTCCTTAAAGATCATGTCCATTTTCTTTGGAGTAAAGAAAGGATAGAGATGAATTACAATCTGTTCTCGAATCTCTAAGTGTTTTGCCTTTGCATTCTCTTTTCTAAGTTCAAGTACCTTCTCTAGACTTTTGGGAATTAATGAAATAATTTCAATGAATGCTTTATTATAAATATTCAGATACCTAACTGTAGCTTCTTCCAAGATCCTCTTGTTAGTATCACTATATTCATCATAGAATTATGTGACTAGTTGCAAATTCCCATCCGCAGTAACTGCCTTAATGATTTTGTTGTGCCTTGCACACACGCCCCATTTTGACAAATGGAGACCCCCTCTTTTGCTTTGGCTTGGAGTCTAGACCTCTCTTGCTTATGATGATGAGAAGGTGAATTTGTGCTTAGAATGCATGACTTGTTACAGATTTGGGTATTTCACATGTGTGGAGTTAGTTGATGTTTTTCATGATTGATTTGGAAGTGTCTTGAGTGGTCTTGTGCTTAAAAAATAGCCATTTGTTGTCTTCTGCATTGGGATTAGGTGTTATTGTACTTTGCTCTAAAAACCTATGTCACGGGATGTTGACCTTGAAAGTGCTTCTGCAGGATGTTTCATGTTGAAATTCATAGTTTCCAGATCTTATAGTTGCAAAATCATGTCAAATTCCATTAGATTTCACCAAGGGGTCCATAAGCTTTCACCCTGATACATGTTCCTGAAGCCCTGATTTGGCTAAGTCTGAAATCCTGAAAATCCTGAAAAATGGCTAAGTCTGAAATCTGGTAGAACCTCAAAATTCTAGAATCTGCATATGAAATCCTATGGATCTGGAACCTATCTCAAACATCCTGAAAGTATATTTAAAAATATTTAAAGTATAAGAAATTTATACTTAAATATATTTTTAAATATACTTTCACCCTAACCAATTCAAAATCTGGTGCTAAAAACACCTACTGCAAAAAGCGCTAAAATAGCCTCCAACCGACCTTTGCACTAAATTTGCCTCCAACCGACCTCCCTCCAAGCCACCGCTAAGTCAGTCGGACCAAAAATCCCCACCGAGACAATTTTGAAGAAAAGCACTAAAAATGCACCTGACGGACCTACGCTGAAAACTGCCTTCACCGACTGATCTCATGAAACATCATTTTAGTCAAATGGACCCAAAATTCGCGCTAAGGTCGGACGGACCCAAAATCCGCGCTAAGGTCGGACAACCCCAAAATCCGCGCTAAGGTCAGATGGACCCAAAATCCGTGCTAAGGTCAGACGGACCCAAAATCCGTGCTAAGGTCGGACGGACCCAAAATCTGCACTAAGGTCGGACAACCCCAAAATCCGCGCTAAGGTCGGATGGACCCAAAATCCGCACTAAGGTCGGACAACCCCAAAATTTGCGCTTTTTACAGAAAATGCTAGAAAAACATGAAATTAAAGTCTGCAAATGGATCCTAATGACTGTAAAAACTTCCTAGATCAATATATTGGCCGAATGGGTACTCAAAAATGATAAAAAATGCAGAAAATCATGCAAAAATCACTAGATTTAAGAGGTTGTTTACAAGAAGGTGACATTGACAATGAGTTGTTTTTGACTGATTCGTGACTGCAAATGGACATGTTTTGATCCAAATTGATGGAAAATGACTTATTTATGATGAAATTGATGCTTGGTCGTGTTTGTTGTAGGTCTAAGAGCACAAAAGAGCCAACTAGAGCCGTCTTGGAAGGATGTACACACAGATATGCAGTACTGATCCAGAGATGCAGAATCGACATTCTATCAACCAAATTGCTGCTACACATGCAAAAGGAAGTTAGTATAATGTCCAAGATGATAAAGATGAGTCTTAGGAGCTAAAAGACATAGAAGATCACTGTTGTTCTTGCAGATCTAGTCCAATGTCCTAGTGATCCAGTCCAAGGGTCATAACTCCTAACTATTTTATCAGAATTTAAACTTCTTGGACTCGTTGGAAAGATAAACCGGTTGTCTAATTTGAGCTGCCTGGCTACTTAGGCTTAATGCCAGGCTGCCGATAGGTTTCGAGCCCCCATTCCGCTCTGAAGGCCTCCGAAAATGCAATTTACTACGATGTAGAAAATACCAAAAATTATATTTTTGATATTTTCCCCAAAATGCCACTCAAATAACCTTGGATCGGATCACCAAGACATGCATACAGCTATCCCAGTAGGCCAGTCATCAAGAATCAGTCTAGAAAGCATCCAATTGGATATATCTTCACTAATAAAGTGCCGAATACTCCTTTTTGATCCAGTCAGCACTTGGAATCCCGTGGATCCACATCAGCTCAAGTTTTCAAGTGTCATGTGACTCTATTTTGGCTTTATTAGGCCTTGAAAATTGACTTTTCATCATGTATAACCAAATGGGTATCCATTTTGTCTAGATTCAATGTATTTGCAACCTGTATTTTGTCATTTTCCTACAAGAGAAAGGCAAATCCGAAAATGTAACAAACTGATGTATCTTATTAAATGCCATGTAATCTGGACCGTCAGTGTTGAGTTAATCTCCACCGTTCATTAGAAGGCTAGGGTATGCTGCTTTCTATATAAAGGGCTGCCATTTCCACTTTTTGTAAGAGAGATTTTGATGCCAAATTGTTGACTCTGTGCCATTTGAATTAAATACAAAGCAAGTTTCTGCAGTATTTCTGAGAATTTGCATCTTGTTTCGATTCATTGTGGTCTTCATGGTTTGCTTCTTGCTCTCCCATAGTTAGATTAGTTGTGCTTTTATGATGTTAATGGTTTATTGCAGTATTTAATGAATGTTCCAAGTCCATACTTTTAGTTATTTGTTGATGGTAAATAACTGTGTAAAGTTAGCCTGGACTTATTATTTGTGCTAAAGTTCAACTTCATTTTATGAGTTAAGTTGCGCCATTTATTGGGTATTTAATGACTGAGTGTGGTCTGAAAATCTTTCGACTTCCATTGAAGATAGCACCGTTTTCTGCAGCACTGTAACACCCATTTCAGTTTGGTAACTCAAAGAACTGGTTTGAAGTCTGGAATATTTGTCTACTAAAGATAACCCTTGCATTGTGAATGTCACTTAGGATTCCTTCTAACCCTAAATCTTTTGCATTTTCTTTAAACCCAATGTTTAGTTGTTAGAATAGAAATTTCAGCAGCACCTTGTTTTGGTCTATCAGCTGAAAATCATAATAGGGTTTATGTGTATTTGCTGCCCCAAACCTGAACATTTGTAGATTGCATGTAAGACCCCTTGTAGGTACAGCCAGAACATAACCATTGAGAAATTCCAAGCAAGCTAAGACCTAGCTGTATTATCCTTGGAGTAGTCTTACCTAGGGTGAGATACTTTTCAAGAGAGGTGTGAAACCAGCAATCACACCTACGTTGTTGCGTGCTAAAACCACCATCAACAGATATCATCAATGGAAAGAGTGGGCTTTTCAACAAATTATTTTGCCTTTTCTTCTTTTTTTTATCAGCAAAGGATTCCCTAGATGTTTTCTTCTTCTTCTTAATTTTCTTAATTTCCTCATTAGGCTCCATTTCTTCATCATCCTTGTGATTTGTGTAAGACCTTGTGGCTTTTGTTGTTGTTCTCTTTTCTCCCTTTCTAGATGTCTTGACTTCCGGTTTGGTGACTCTTGAGCTCTTAGGAGTGGCAAGTGCAGAGCTTTTGCAGGATCTAGTCTGGGAGGAGGCTTGAACTGGAACACTTCCTTTCTCTGCTTCTTGTTTCTCTTTCTCAGCTCTATCAACTCTCTCTCTATTTGCATCTACTGCCTCTTTTGCTATGCTATATCTTTTGGCAATTTCCTCAACTTCCCTTCTAACTTTCCTCTTTATCTCTATTTGTGTTAGCTCAACATGTATTTTTACACTTAGTTCTTGAAAGGTTCCAAACCTTTCTGCATTAGGGTCCTTAGGCTGGCTCAATGGGTGTTGAATATAGATCTCCAAGATTTTCTCATCGACCTCATATCCCATTGGCATTATCCAAACTGTTATGGGCTCAACTGCATCCATTAGGCATTGATCAATATCTACCATAAAACATACTGTATCCTTGTATTTTTCTACTATGGATTGAGGTATCCTTTCTCTGTATTGCATCATGCTTTGGAAGTTCTTAAATTAACCCTAGAGTGTTGTGCTTTGAGCCTTAGCATCACCAAGTCCATACATATAGTCTCTAATTTGTATTACAATCAGTTTTGTCATTTTAAACCCAACCACTTGATCCAGGTAGCTCATTCATGTAGTAGAAGAATATACATAGTATAAAACAACCATACTTGAAGTAGTTCTTCTTATCCTTCTTGCTCTTTTGTAAGTTTTCTAACAGTTGGTTTAAAAGAAGATCACATAGGTCATAGTCTACATTTTCCCTCAACATCTGATATGCTGTATATATTGTAGTCCTAGACACATAATTCTCCCTACTAGAATGATAGATCTTATACCTAATTATCATTGAGGAAAATTTGACATCTAGATCTATGATGTCATCTATGGTCATTGCTCTCTTGTCAAACATAGATCTGGTAACTTCAGTAACTTTCTGGTTCTTGACATATTTGAGTGCAAGTAACCCACTGGATGAGTGTAGTCCAGTTACTACCCTAATGGCATCTTTTGTTATCTTGAAGGGCTTCATTAACCACATGAAATTATCATGTATTCTACTAAGGACATAGTGGACCTAATCATCTTCTGCAAAATAGGGAAAGTGGATGCAATGTCTGAAGTGCTTATCCCAGAGGGCCTTGTATTGAGGTTTGAGTTTAAAACTTTCATCTATTAACTGTTTATGATAAATTTATATCAACTTAGATTCACCCAATTCCTCAATGTTGGCATGGATGTAGACCCTAACATCTTCTATGTGCAATACCCCATGCAGAATGCTAGAAAAGGCACTGTTATCACCTAGATTTACACCCTTACTGAGTTGTAAAAAACTTTGGCAATCTAGAGAAACATGGTAATGATCTTGAAGTGTGGGACCTTACGAATTGAGACTAGACCTCTAGGGAAGGATAGCTTCCTCTTTCTAAGCCTATTACTTAGAGAAATGTAACTAAATCTAGTGCTAATGCTGTAGGGGAAAAGGGTTAGAAGGAAATTGAAATGAAAGGGGTGATACACTAGATTTAGTGAGTGATGGTGATCTTGGTGTAGGCACAACAATGATTTCAATGATGAAAAGGATTCACCTAGACTTATAGGGCTGATTGAGGCTTCAATATGAAGATCTAACCTATAGAGGAGCCATTTTACTCACATAATAGATTATAACTTCAAGTAAAACATAGAAATCAAGACACAAGAGAGGCAAGAAACCATGCATATATTAATCATTAAGGCTAGAAACCATTACATTACAGAAAATTTAGTAGTAGAAGTAGACCTAGTATAGCTAATCACATTCATTTGTGGATAAAAGGAAGACACCAAAGGCCAAATTCATGGAATAGTGAGTCACATTCCCATATCTTGTAATCACACTAAGAGGTCTAACTACAGAAAAAATGACAGACTAACAGCCCAAAAATAAAACCATCCTTTGACTATAGCTCCACTAGATTGCGTTTAAGTTCCCTTTGTAGTTGAAGGTTTTCCCCATGCACTCTTTGCATTTCAACCTTGTTTGCTTGATCAGATGTAGGAGAAAAGGTTTCAAAAGAACTAAAGTCTAGAGGACTCAATCCCTTATTTGGGTTAACAGTACTCACAGGTGCAATAAGTTCAAACAATTCTATCTCTGTGAGTGTAGGAACAAACTGCTCCTCTTTAGTTATACCTTCTTCCACCTCCTCTTTTGGCTCATCTTTCCAATTATCTTTTGGGATTGATATAGCATTAGGGAAAGAGGCCTGAATATTTTCTTCAATTTCTTGGAGGTGAGAGGGTTTTGGACAAATTTGTTCCTGGGGAGTGATAATTTGAGTTTGTACAGGAATTGAGGCTTATGGAGGGATATAGGCTTTGAAGCTTTAAAACTTGTGGAGTCTAGGTTGCTCTTGGTTAAGAATTGGTTGTTGGATCAAAAAAATACTCCTAAAACTTGGAATTATGATAGGCTTGGATTCTACAGCTTTTTCCTCTTCCTAATTTTGAATTGGGATGCGAGGATTTGCCTTTACAAGGTTTGGCATTTTGTAACCAAGATGCTTGATCCAAGAAGGATGCCATGGTAGAGAAGTTTGAGGATCTTTCATGGATTCACTTTGGTTTGAAAGATGGATTTGCTTGAAGCTAGGAATAGGAGAGAAATGTTTTACTTTGAGCTCTTGCACTTGAGCAAGCAATTGTTTGTCTTGTTTCTCCTTGGCTGCAAGTTGTATGTTCAAGCATTCTTCCTCATACACCCTTCTATTTTCTGCCTCCTACTGATAACAAGAAATCTGATAGGACAACTCCTCTTGCTGCATGTTATATTGTGCTTCTCTATCTATTTCTGAAATTTTCTTTTTGTAATCCAGTAACAAACTCTCCAAATCAACATCATTTTGGGACTAATTAGGGAGGTTGCACATTTGATTTAGAGTAGAATGGGTTTCACAAGGCTGACTATAGGAATGAACAAGCTGTAAATATGGATAAGCAAGAGTGGTTTGAAAATGCTCCTGTTGGTAATGTTGATCATAATGAGGCAAAGAGTTGTTTGGAGGCAAAAAGTTTGAGTTTGGATTAGGGGTAGGGGAATAGCCATGATTCTCATAAAATTCTGACATTTTATAGCATCTAAATGCTGGATAATCATAAAAATGCCAGAATTAGTGCAAAATAGGTCTACAACCAAAGAGAAACTTGATACATACCAGAGAGGGAGTCATCAGGTGATTGAGATGCTTCTAGAACCTGAATAGACCAGGAAAACCACCAAAATCTTAATCTTTGATAAAATTTTAGGTGCTTGGGTTACTTTCACCAGTAAGTTTGTTTAGTAGAGTCACCATGGTGTTGTTTGTATTGCCTCCAAAGGCTGGTAATACTAGGAGAAACACCAAATCTCTTAGTATTTTGATGAGAAGTTCATCGAACTGGTCCCACCGGGCATGCCAAAAATGTTATCACCGAGATTTGCACCCTTGCTGAGTTGTAAAATTTTTTGGCAATCTGGAGAAACATGGGAATGATCTCAAAGTGGGGGACCTTGTGAATTGAGATTAGACATCCAGAGAAGGCTGGCTTCCTCTTTCTAAGCCTATTACTTAGAGAAATGTAACTAAATCTAGTGCTAATGCTGCAGGGGAAAGGGGTTAGAAGGAAACTAAAATGAAAGGGGTGATACACTAGATTTAGTAAGCGATGGTGATCTTGGTGTAGGCACAACAATGATTTCAATGATGAAGAGGATTCACTCAGACTTATAGGGCTGATTGTGGCTTTGATATGAATATCTCACTTTAGAAGTGGATGATGCTGCCCTACTTCATGAGCTACCTGATTACGCTGAAGATGAAGAGTACGGGCACCTAGTCGTGGATATGCAATAATATGGGGACTGTGAAGATGATGGCAGATTGTTGTAGGTTGAGGCTGAGCACAACAGTGAGATTCCAAACCATAAAGAAGGGCAATCATGTTTCCCTATGCTAGATGATGCAAAGGTTGATGATGCAGATATGCTTGAGGAGCTTCCATGCTTTATTGAAAATAGTGAGGAGACTGAACATGGGCAAGAGCAAATTGAAGATTTATTCTTTATTGTCTAGTAGGGATATCAGTTTCTTAGTGGGGAGGTCTTCTCTTTTGAGAATGTGCATGGCTCGTTTTTTGAGCCTAAGTTAGAAAATCATGAGCATCTTGTTCATGAGGTGGAGATAACCATATCTCTAATTGAGATACAAGAGCTAGAGTTTTCAGACTAGCAAGAAGAGAAAGAATTAGAACAGAGACATGAGATCAACCATGGTGATTTGCATGTCACTTTAATGGGATGCCCAATCAGGCATCTAGCCCAACTGGAGACACATCAAGAGGAGTCACCACTTGTCATGCTTGCCTCTAAGCCTGAAGTTGAGCATCAAAATGGGTGGGATCAACCTATTTATTCACCACAAGTTAGCAGCATCAGCAATCAGTTCAAGTGGATAGGTGAGTTTATCTCCATTTTGTGGGGGATGTTCTATCAATTTTTCATATGCCCATCCAACCCTCGCCTCTTTTTAACTATCCACATGCATAAAAAATATTGTAAATTGTTAAGGAAGGGTAGTTATTTTCAAGAACTAGTTAATGACTTTGTTTAAGGTCACCTCTGACTAGTTAGTTTAGAATTAGAGTAGGTTTTATTTCAGTTTTAAGTTTCCTTTCAATAGTGCCCTTACACTTGGTTGTATTCTCATTAGGAGATACATGCTTGCTTGGTTTTTATTTGTTTTGGCTTGGTGGCTTGCTTAATGTTCCAGCTGCTCTGTTCTTGTTACAGTCTCTTTTGACTCCATACCCAATGGATGTAGAAGGCCACTGGTCTGATATTTAGTAGGAAAACACCCTTGAGAGGTTGCCAAATTGTTGACCTATTTTCCTCTGTCTCGAGTTAAATAGTTTGCCTTGTATATTCCTTGAATATCTTTTAGTAATGACCCTACAAAGCTTAAATTGTTCAATTACCCATGCTCTTCCTTGCCAAAAAACTCAAAATCTTGGCTGGAGAATCCTTGAAGTAAACCCAGAAAACCCCAAAAATCTTTTGTTTTCCAATGCTTTCCATCACAAAGATTTATGGGTTTTATACTTAGCCATTTTTCATGTACATGATGATGACATCATCCTTGTTTTGGGGTTTTTTGTCATTTGGTCGAATTGTATCTCAGATACATTTTTTCCTTGTATCTTGGTCATGTACAAAAGTGAATGTACATTAGGTTCATTGAAGGTTATGTTGTATGCATCTCCGTTTGTATATTGCATAAATAATGCAATATACAAGTGCTTATGCAAAATATTGAGTTCCACTTTTGTATATCAGGTGATTGTATCTCACATACAATTGCATATACAAAAGTCAATATAAAAGGGGGAAGGATACAAGGAAATATACAAAACAATATACAAATATACATCGGCGGGATGCAAAGGGTGATACAAAGGGTGTGTCCATTTTTTTGTTTGTATATGTGATTGTATCTTTGTACATACAATCTTATATACAATGGCAATATGCAAGGGGCAGATCAAAGTCACCATGCAAAGGTTAGATGCAATGTTTGTATGTACAAGTGTGATTGTATGCAATTTTGTTTGTATATTCGCATTGTATATGTGATATACAAGGGGAGATGCAAAGGGGAATACATAAAATCTGGATGCGAATGAATAATCAAATGTGGCAGATAGTCATTTGGGGTCCATAGTTTGTATGTTGAAGTGCATGTATGTGCCAATATGCAAAAGTAAAGGATACAAGGCAGACCTGTTTTAATAATCCAATATGGTTGATTATCCTTTGAGTTCCGTTTTTGTATATCAGGCGATTGTATCTCATATACAATCGCATATACAAAGTCAATATACAAGGACTTTTGGTGAGACAAACCTTATTGGTGGCTCAGTTTGAGGTCTTTCCAATGGCCGATAAGGCATGCAAATGTAGTGGTCGGTCCCAGGTTTAGCTCAACGAAAAATTAGATGATGACACGTGTCATGGCATATACAAAGGGCTGATTCAAAGAAACATGCAAAGGGTGATACAAAAGTAAAGGCCCACTTTTGTATAAAGGCAATTGTATTGTATGTACATTTGCATATACAAAAGCATATACAAAAGGTGATTCAAAGGCCGATTAAAATGCCAAAGCAAAAGCACATACAATGGACATTTTAGAAAAACCTTTGTATATCAGTATACCTCACTTGAGGTTGCCTCGACAGCCTAATATATACAAAATTTGCATATGCAAAAAGCAATGAAGAAATCATATAAGTGCAAGTTGAATAGTTTAAAGGACCTGATATGCAACGTATCCATTTTTTGTATGTATGTATGCATACAAGTGATGGTTCTTTTGGCGGCAAGGATAAAATTGACGATCACCGACTCAGAAGCCAAGGTTGCAAGTTTGGTCAGACAGGGAAAATTCAAGGGCTAATTATATAGATATAGAGCCCAATTGTGTAGATGATCTCAACGAATGAAGATGCAACAATTCAAATGAACAGGGATTTAAAGTGTTGTAAGAGATTTGTCAAGGGGTGATATGTCCCATCTACCATAAATACAAATCTAATCTCCCAACTACCATGCATATATTTGTTGTGTTTATGGGTGAAGGTCAATGATTCGACAGCTCACATTGAAGATTCAAAATATCTTCCATTTGTCCCTATTCAAGATATTTTATTTCATAACTCCTTGTAGGTAGACGTCTCTTCTAGCGATGATTTTTTCTGACAAAGCCCATGAGGTGAGTTCATTGTAACCGACTTAGGTCAAATGCAAAATTCTATATATGCATAAACATGAGATGTAACAAATAGGATGGTTTTATTTTTGGGCTGTTATGCTGCTAATTTTTTTTGTAGTCAGATCTCTTAGTGTAATTACAAAGTATGGGAATGTGACTCACTATGCCTGAATCTAGCCTCTATTGTCTTCCTTTTATCCACCAATGAATGTGATTAGCTATACAAGGTATACTTTTGCTATTGAATTTTCTGTAATGTAATGGTTTCTGGCCTTCATGATTAATATATGCATAGTTGCTTGCCTCTCTTATCTCCTGATTTCTATGTTTTAATTGGAGTTATTATCTATTCAGTGAGTAAAAATGGCTCCTCCATAGGTTAGATCTTCATATCGAAGCCTCAATCAGCCCTATAAGACTGGGTGAATCCCCTTCATCATTGAAATCATTGTTGTGCCTACACCAAGATCACCATCGCTCACTAAATTTGGTGTATCACTCCTTTCATTTCAGTTTCCTTCTAACCCTTTTCCCTTGTAGCATTAGAACTAGATTTAGATACATTTCTCTAAGTAATAGGCTTAGAAAGAGGAAGCTGGCCTTCTTCAGACGTCTGATCTCAATTCGCAAGGTCCCACACTTTGAGATCATTCCCATGTTTCTCGAGATTGCCAAAAATTTTTACAACTCGACAAGGGTGCAAATCTGGGTGATAATAGTTTTGGCACGCCCGGTGGGACCAGTTCGATGAACTTCTCATCAAAGTACTAAAAGATTTGGTGTTTCTCCTAGTATTACCAGCCTTTGGAGGAAATACAAACAACACCATGGTGACTCTACTGAACAAACTTATTGGTGAAAGCAGCCCAAGCACCTAAAATTTTATCAGATATCAAGATTTTGGTGGTTTTCCTGGTCTATTCATCTTCTAGAAGCATCTCAATCACCTGGCGACTCCCTCTCTAGTATGTAACCAATTTCTCTTTGGTTGCCAACCTATTTCACTCTAATTCTAGCATTTTTATGATTATCCAGCATTTAGATGCTATAAAATGTCAGAGTTTTATGGGAATAATGGCTATTCCCCTAACCCTAATCCAAATTTAGACTTTTGGCCTCCAAACAACTCTTTGCCTCATTATGATCAGCATTACCAGGAGGAGCATTTTCAAACCACTCTTGCTTATTTGTATTTGCAACTTGTTCATTCCTATAGTCGGCCTTGTGAAACCCATTCTACTCTAAATCAAACGTACAACCTCCCTAATCAGTCCCAAAATGATGTTGATTTGGAGAGTTTGTTACTGGATTACAAAAGGCAAATTTTAGAAATAGATAGAGAAGCACAATATAACATGCAGCAAGAGGAGTTGTCCTATCAAATTTCTTGCTATCAGTAGGAGGCAGAAAATAGAAGGGTGTATGAGGAAGAATGCTTGAACATGCAACTTGCAGCCAAGGAGAAACAAGACAAACAATTTCTTGCTCAAGTGCAAGAGCTCAAAGTAAAACATTTCTTTCCTATTCCTAGATTCAAGCAAATCTATCTTTCAAACCAAAGTGAATCCATGAAAGAGTCTCAAACTTCTCTACCATGGCAGCCTTCTTGGATCAAGCATCCTGGTTACAAAATGACAAACCTTGTAAAGGCCAATCCTCTCATACCAGTTCAAAATCAGGAAGAGGAAAAAGTTGTAGAATCTAAGCCTATCATAATTCCAAGTTTTAGGAGTGTTTTTTCGATCCAACAACCAGTTCTTAACCAAGAGCAACCTAAACTCTACAAGTTTCCAGGCTTCAAAGCCTATACCCCTCCACAAGCCTCTGTTCCTATACAAACTCAAATTATCACTCCCCAGGAATAAATTTGTCCAAAACTCTCTCCCCTCTAAGAAATTCAAGAAGATATTTAGGCCTCTTTCCCTAATGCTATTTCAATCACAAAAGATAATTGGAAAGATGAACCAAAAGAGGAGGTGGAAGAAGATAAATATAAAGAGGAGCAGTTTGTTCCTACACTCACAAAGATAGAATTGTTTGAACTTATTGCACCTATGAGTACTATTAACCCAAATAAGGGATTGAGTCCTCTAGACTTTAGTTCTATTAAAACCTTTTCTCATGCATCCGATCAAGTAAACAAGGTTAAAATGCAAAGAGTGCATGGGGAAAACCTTCAACTGCAGAGGGAACTTAAACACAATCCAGTGGAGCTACAGTCAAAGGATGGTTTTATTTTTGGGCTGTTATGCTGCCATTTTCTCTATAGTCAGGCCTCTTAGTTTAATTACAGGATATGGAATGTGACTCACTGTGCCATGACTCTGGCCTCTGTTGTCTTCCTTTTATCCACCAATGAATGTGATTAGCTATACTAGGTCTACTTCTACTACTAAATTTTCTGTAATGTAATAGTTTTTGGCCTTCATAATTAATATATGCATGGTTTCTTGCCTCTCTTGTGTCCTGATTTCTGTGTTTTACTTGAAGTTATAATCTATTATGTGAGTAAAATGGCTCCTCTATAGGTTAGATCTTCATATTGAAGCCTCAATCAGCCCTATAAGTCTTGGTGAATCCTCTTCATCATTGAAATCATTGTTGTGCCTACACCAAGATCACCATCGCTCACTAAATCTAGTGTATCACCCCTTTCATTTCAATTTCCTTCTAACCCTTTTCCCTTGCAGCATTAGCACTAGATTTTATTTACATTTCTATAAGTGATAGGCTTAGAAAGAGGAAAGCGGCCTTCTCTGGAGGTCTGATATCAATTTGCAAGGTCCCACACTTCAAGATCATTCCCATGTTTCTCCAGATTGCCAAAGCTTTTTACAACTCGGCAAGGGTACAAATCTGGGTGATAATAGGCACCTAAAGGATCAACTTCTAGGGATTTATAGGGGTGTTTCTTGAATTTTGGGCATGGCCTATCAGTGATCTTGACAACCATTGGAGTAGCCATTTTTGCAAAAGATTTAGAGAGAGATATTTAGAATGGAAGTACCTTTTTACACTTTAGGGTTTGAAATAAGTGTCAGAAGAAATTGCTGGTTGAATTGGATTTTACAGTCGATCTTTGAGAGAGCTGTAGAAACTTGATGCAGAGCTCTTATTTTCTTCTTCTCGAATGCAAATGTGCAAATGATGAGTGAAAGAAACCTTTTATTCTTTTGTAAACCCTAATTTCCTTTTGCAATAAATGCACAACTTAAGTTATCTAGTTACCTTGTTTTGAGAGAGATCTTTTCGAATCACTATGTTGCACTTAGAATCATTTTTAGTGATAATTGACAATGTTCTTTCCTCCAATCATACCATGGATCCGCCGATCAAGATATTTTAATTTTGAAACATACCAGATTTTGTCTATGAAAATCTTGCTTTACCAGATGGTTATCAAACCGAATCAATGTTGGATGATTAAATTCTTACAAAAGTCCATGCGGATCTTTCATATTTTTACTAAGGGTTATTTGGATATTTTTTTGAGAATTTATTTTTGTCATATTTAGGCACCAATTGACTGGCTGGGGGAATTTATTTTTCTTTATGACTCCCCCTGAGCCAAAGCTCATCTGTTTAGTTTCTGGAAGGAATATCAACACTAGATTCTGGTGCGGATCCATCCTCAACATTTTCTATACTCTTCTTTACCCAAATCTTGTTCATCTCCCTTTGAACTACATCTGCATTCACTTTGCCTTTTCCCTTATCATATTTTGATTATGATGCACTGGACCCATTTTATTCTAATTTTTACTTCTGTAGAATTTGGCAATATGACTGGATCTATTGCAATTGTAACAAATAACATTTCTTTGCATATTTGGCTGATATCCTCTTGATCTGCATTGATTAGCCATATGTCTTATTCTAATACATGCAAAGTATCTACCATTGAATGAATTATTTATTTGCATATTTCTGCATTCATGAGATTTGTAACCATACCTTTTGCAATTGAAACATTGTCTAGAGAAGGATGGATTGGTCTGATTCATTCTCCTTCTGCATTGAGTTGCTTTATGACCGAAGTTGTTGCAATTGAAGTAGTATCCATTGAAAGATGGATACCTTTGAGCATTTGGTTGCCTTACCAGAGCTCTTCTAGGTCTATTTCTTTAATTTTCTGATCCAAAGTTCTTCTTACCAGATCTGGAGCTTTCACTTTTCTCATATCCTAGGCCACACTTGTCATCTACCCTCTTTTGGCTTTCAAGAAGAACTTCAAGTTGAGCTGAGCTTATCTTGAATTTCTCTTTGTATTCATTTGTTGTTTGTAGATCTTGTTTAAGAGTGTCTATCTAATTCTCAAGTTGTTCTTCATTATCTCTAGCTTCTTCAAGATCAGATTCAAGATGCCTGATTATTCTATCCATTTTGTGGTAGTCCTTTGTCTTCTCCTTGAGGGATTGTTTTAGATTATCTTCAATTTTCTTTTTCTCTTCAATTTCTTGGGTGAATCTCATAACCCTGATTCCATCTCATTCCTTACCATAATGACCTCTTTTGATAGCTTCTCACATAGCTTATTTTTCTCATCCAGATCTTCATTAGTATTATTGGCTTCACTCTGACTTGCTAATTTTTGAAGAAGTTCCTTTCTCTTTTTCACATAGATACTCAGTTTTTCTTTTAGCTCATTTATGAAATCATCAGATTGTTTAAGTCTTTCTCTCAAGTTATTGACTTCAAAGTGGGACTGTTCAAGATCATCTAGGGCAGGCTGAAGTTGATCCTTCATACCATACATATCCATTGAGATTCCTAGATCTTCCTCAAACTGTTAGGCTCTGTTTAGAGGAATTTGGCTCTGATACCAATTGTTGGAAACAATGCAAATATCTGAGACGGGGGGGGGGGGGGGTGAATCAGTTATCTCAATTATCTTAACTTTCTTTTCTTCTTTAATAATTAGTGCAGCATCAAAACATATAAGCATATATGATCATAAAAAGAAAAATAAAATCATCACACATAAAACAAGGATTTTTACGTGGAAAACCCTATTAAGGGAAAAACCATGGGGTGACTAACCCAAGATTGTATTCTCTGTTAAAAGAATAAGAAGTACAAAATGGTACTTTCCAATTAGGGCTCACTACCGGAGCACACTGCTCACAAGAGGCACACTGCCTATAAGAGACTCACTATCTACAAAACTTACAGATGGTAATCAAGTGTTTTGAACCGATAAGAGGCATCTACAAATGCTAGAGTTCAGTTCTGGTTAGGCACAATACATTGATATGCTGCAATTCATTCTTCCTCTGCTCTAGTGCTACTGCTCTATCACATACTAGACTTGTATTGCTACTGTTTGCACCAGATATAGATTTTTTTGAAAAGACTTTACAATTAAAACCCTAAAACCTAATTTCAAATGCAACAGGAAGATAATGATAAATTATTGAAACCACATAAAATAAATGTTACCAAATTCATTTAAATGTGGTTGCTCAGATTTTAGCATAACTCCAATGTAAAAATTGTCAGGGTCATAAATGAAAATGAGTTTGATTTTTATAAAGTTTTGGGGATGGTTTCAAAAGTGGTTTGATCAGTTGAATGTGAAAAGGTAGGTAAATAATGAGTTTTTGGTTATGTGAATCGTAAATAATAAGTTAAGTTTATTAATCTTAATTTATTATTTATAGGAGGATTTTAGGTTTAGTAAATAATAAATTAATTTTAATTTATTATCCACAGGATATGGTAAAAGGTAAAGATATTTAATTAATTAATTAAAATTAATTAAACATTAGGGAATTAAGGGTGGATTAAAGATAAATGGAAATTTAATTAATTAATTAAAATTAATTAAATTTCATGTGAAGGGAGGAATTAGGAAATAGATCATAGGTCAATTTTTTATGTCTACATTTTGCCCCTCTTTGAGATGTTGCGAAGCAATGTCATTTCAAAGAAGATTAAAACATAAGTTTAGATTTGGGTCTTGGGTAGGTTGGGGCTCATAAAAATGAAGCACTAGTGGATAATGAGATAATGCCCCCTCAAGAGGATATGCAGGGATGAAGGAGGTGGATAGGCTCTTGAAAAAGGAAATGAAGGGGAGGATGGGGAGTTATGCTGATGAAACTTGGAGCAACTTGATGTTTGATATAGCACCTGACATTATGCACCAAGGTATAAAGACCAAGGTGACGATGTGTCCTGTGCCCCAGCGAAATACAACCTTGTCTAACATATGAGGAAGTAAACTTAGAGCATTTAAGTCTGAATGCACAAAAGGTATTATATGACCATAGATGCAAAAGATAATGCAAAAAGCTATTCCAACAGACACAAGATATGAATATTAGCTGGAGTGATGTGATTCAAAATACAACATGAAATGATGACACACACAAGCAAGCAAGCAAGCAGACACAAATGATTCAAAAACAAACAAGGTGTTGCCCCTGTCACGCTAAAAAAATGATGATCTATTGGATTGATTGATGTTGATAATGATGATGATCGATAGATAGCATTGCTGATGTGGGAATGATTTATCCCGAGAACAACGCAAGGATTTGATTGATAGCGTTGTTGATGTGGGAATGATTTATCCCGAGAACAATGCGAGGATTGTGTTGTTGATAGGGGAATGATATATCCTGAGAACAACACTAGGATTGGGAATGATATATCCCATTAATGATGATGATTGATTAGTTTCGCAACAAGGCTAGGAACAAGACCATGGATGTGATTGGATAATTTGACTTGATTAAGTGACATTGATTCGTATGGAAGGATACTTGCATGTGATTGATTTGATTGGTTGAGGGGATGGATTGATTGATTTGATGAATGGAGAATTGATTTTTTTGTATTTTGGGAATGTTATGAATGTATTTGCTTTTAAATGTTATGATTTTTTTTTGACAATATTGTGATGTTTAACATCAGATTGCGCATAGATAGCCCTTAGATAGATACTAATGACAAGGAAAAACCAAACCAAAAGGTAAGGAGTATGATAGGATGCGGATGAGCAATAATGGATCAAATAGGTAAAAGGATTAGATGGCTGGATAAGAGGATGGGCAAGAGGACAAAGGTAGGAGTAAAAAAATTAGCAATGGAATATATGTAGGATTGGATGGATGGATACAAGGATTGGTGATAAGATAAAGGTAGGTGTCTAGATGGATAATGTATGGGATATATATGATAGATGGATGGAGGGAGCCTAGGATGTGATCTTCAAGTACTACGTCGCATAGGAAATAACCTGCCCCCACTCTAGATATTATGTCGTAATATTTAACAAGGTGATTCTGATTAGAATGCATGATAGGGATAATGGATGGAAGGGATGAATGAACTGAGGATGTAGATGGATGTATGGAGGATATTTGTAGAAATAGATGGATGGAATTGGGAGTATGACAAGAGGTGTCTAAAAGCATTTTTCAACATTTTGCCCTTATCCTCATCAAGATCAAAAAGGAGAAAGGGAAGATGAATGGTGCAATGAGGAAGGTACAACAGATATGATGGGTAAGGATAGGATGGAAAATGATAAGATAGGATATATGCGATGAGATAGATAGGATGGGATAGATTAGACAACATGCCCCCAGGTGTAAAAGCACATAGATAATCATCTACGCATGATGCCTGTTTGCCAGGTTTTCATCATGGTACTTATCCAAGGTGCCTGTTTACCAAGTTTTCACCATTGGACGAAATAATTTCTCTTTACTATTTTTTTTTTTGGTAGAGGATAGTCAGATGGAATATGGAGACTCAAGATTTTGTTCCCATAAAAATGTCCCAAGATGGATAACTCATAGATCATGTCAAATGTTGTTATGCTCATAGATGTTGGTAAGGAATTGCATGAGAGGGTAATGGATTTTGATGTGGATTATGAAAGGTTTATGCAAAGAATGATAGGGAATAGGAGAGTATGATATGTACGATGATGGAAGGATAGTGGATGAGGATGGAGTTAAAGAGATAGATATGGCTTATGCAAAAGCATGGACCATAGGATTATGATGGAAGAAATAAGTAGGATAGTAGATGGGAGATGGGAGGATGGAGGTATGTGGAAATGTTGTGGAGTGGAAGGGAACCAAGACCAATGGTTGCACACACTGAAATGGATTTTGAAGCTTGGAAGGGGGATTTGGGAGTAATGGAGATGTTATCTTAGGGATTTTCCTATTTAGGTCTTTAGGAACCCAAATGGACTTATGATTTTAGGATTTTGTGATAGGGAGTGGGATATTTGGGATTTTAGAATTGTGGATGATCCATTTGAACTAGGTACTTTTTGCTTGGGGACCCAAACCATTTTTGTTTTGAAATTATCTTTTTGAGATGTGGACTTGGGTAGCATTTTTGAATTTTGATTTTGCTTTCATTCTTTGCATTATACTATATGGCATGAGAATTATTGGGATTTTTGGCTTTATGGGTGGAGGCATCCAAATTTTTATTTTTGAATCCCATAGGGATGTTCAGGATAGCTTCATGTTTGTTCAATGTGTGCATTTGTTGATCATGATTAGGAATTGTAGGGGATTTATGAGAACGGGATGAATGAATGGATTTGTGGTTAAAGTGATAAGGAGATTGGAGAATATTAGGAGTTTGAAGGAGGGGAGGTAAAGTAGATGGAGGGATGTTAGGAGTTGGAAGAAGTGGAGGTAAAGTGGATGGAGGAAGATGAATGGTGACATGCTTTTTGGGTTTGTAGGATGATGGAGGATGAATGGAAACATAAGTTTTATGGGTGCGATGAGGTGCACCTAGTTTGGGCTTAGATGGAGTGGATTTAGGAGGTGAAAATGTGATACCAACATCTTGATATTGCTTACCTTGGGGTGTATAACCAATACCATATGAGCGTGGAGGGACTTTGACATGGATGGGTTCCAGATTACCTTGCTCGTGAAGGCCTAAGCCTTTACCTTGATAGTTCATGTTTTGGAACATACGATGCACAATGGGATGCTTATTTTTGAGGATACAAGACACACGTTCCTTATTGGATGAGGAGGGTGAGGTACCAGATATAGGTTGATGTTCTCCTAGGGAAGAACATTCATTTAGGAAAGTAGTAAGAACAATAGGACATGATGGTGGATTTGAAATGGTATCAGTATGAGATGGTGAAGGAGAAATAGGATTTTGATTATGCTCATGAAGATTCAATGTATTTGTTTGATTATCTATGTGCTTGTGGGGACCAAGTGTCTCATCAAGGGAAGTGGATATTGTGGGATGATGGATATGAGTGATGGAGGTTTCTTGAACATGGATAGTATTGGGACCATGAGTGGAGGAAGTGAGAAGCTCTTGATCATAGATAATATCTTGATCATAAAAAAAATATAGGTTATGAATAGGTTGAATGGAAGAGCTTTGATCTTGATTTGGTAAGGAGCGAGAATGATCATGCTTTAGAGTTGACTCTTGACATAAATCTTGAGTTTGGATAGGAATGGAGGTTTCTTGGATAGATTCAATGTATGGTGGAGAATGAATTAGGCTTATAGTAGGTGGATCTTCGAGAACATTTGAAGGTTCTTGCATACTTTCAAGAATAGGCATTTGATGGCGTGAGGGTAATAGTTGATTCCTTGCAAGTATCCAATGGATCTCATCCTTCATTAGTACATGGGTGGATGGACAATATAATGGATGGAGAATAATGGTAGATGGTGTAGGCTTGGAATGTAATGGAAGGATAATGGGATTAGGTATGATGGGAGTGGGATTAGAATTGGGTGGATGGACAAGAGGATTGGATATAATAGGATTGGGATTTGGGTTAGCTGGGGAGATGATATGATTGGCTATGATAGGATCAAGACTTGGATTGGGCTTAGGTTGATAGATCATGGGATTGGGCTCAGGTTCCATAGGGATGGATGGATGAGGAGGACTAGTGGAAGGATTGGTGTACAATTCCAAACTTGAGATGGTGTCTCCCTTGTCAAGAGTATCAATAAGAAGATTTGCAAATTCATGCTCATGTTGTGGAGGATTTTGAGATGGATATTGAGGAATATTCATGAGATTGGTTGATGTGGAGGGACTAAGTTGGCATGATGATGGGGGTGACTCATAGAATTTAGGTTGAATTTGTTGATGTTGTGTGGATGATGGCGGTGAAGGTAACAAAGGGATTGATGAATGAGAAGGCTAGGGGACAAATGGATTAGGATTGAAATTAGATGGAATTTGTTGTTGTTGTATGGATAAAGGTATGGTGGATGATGTGTTAAATGAAGGTTGTGGTTTTTAGGCTAAGATTTGTTGTTGTTAAAGGAGGGCTTGTTTTTCTTGGCTTTGTTGTTGAAGATATAAGGTGAGGGGACTTTGTATGTGTGAAGATGAAGCATGGGTAGAGATCTGGACCTATGAGGTTTGAGGTAAAGTTATTGTTGAATAGGTTTGGGGTATGGATGTGTTAGGTTGATATGAGTGGTAGATTGGTTGTGATAAACATTCATAAGAGGTAGATGGAGATGACTCATAGAGATGGGGTGTTGATGTGCTAGATAATTGTGATAGTTGTGCCAATTGAAATTTAAGATCTGCCTCTTGTTGTTTTGATTGAGCGATTTGTTGGAATTGGACAAGTTGTTGTTGTAGCTGAAGGACTTACGGATTAATGGATGTCAAAGTTGAGACCTAGGTAAGATTATAGTTTTGTGAGGTTGAGGGCATGGATGGAAAATCTTGGGTTGTGTTGAGATGATAAGAATTGAATTGTGGATAATGATCATCATAGATATGTCGAGGCTCTTGTATTTCCTCATATTCTTGAGATGATAGTGATGTTGGTGGAGGCCAAAATGGGGAGATATATGGTTCATGGGTATCAAAATATGCATCATGATCTATCAAATTCTCATCATTAATATATCTAGGTGGGCCTCTGCGGAGTGTGAGTTTTGGTTTTGGAGTTGTCCTAGAGATTTTTATGGTCACAACCATTTTAACGAATAAGGATTGGACTAGGTGGGAAATGGGTGGATCAGTTGAAAGAGCTTCTTAGGATTCAAAGTAACAAGGTTCCACTTGAGATGTGACACGAAAGGATGATAGGTTCCTGATTCTGAAAACCAAGTTGATGATATAGGAGACAAGTTGTAGTGATGGTGATGATTAGGCACACACAATCATATAAGACACACAACAATTTGATTAGTTGTTTTTGATGACACCTTGATGTTTTGCAAACACTTGTAAACATGCATGATCCTAGGCTTGGAAAGGACAATACTTGTTGAGTTCCCACTTGGTTTTACCCAACTGCCCCTACTTATGGTGTATAGCTCCAGGAACTTGGGGCACGGGCTCCCCCTTATAGTTCACTCACTTCTCAGGCACACCAAGTTCCAGGTCCTAGGATGTATAGATCCTGAGGTACCTTGCTATCTTTGCCATAAGCCACGAAAATATGGGACGACTATCAGAGTTTCGTTCTGTATCAACAAGTAGAGGATTTTTGGCCACTAAACAAAAGGGTTCTAGTGAATAGCTAGGGGACCGGCACCTTACAAGCATCCAACAAGCCACTAAAGGCTTTGACTAACCCTACTAGGAGTTTAATATACACAAAGGTACACCTCCTTTCGAGCTAGCACTGTACGGTAAGCGCTAATATCGGTTAGACTTGGCTTTCACCTTATCCTCAATTTATATAGTGGACCAGACGAAAGTACTGCTTGGGGTTGCAAATGAGTTCTCCTTGCGGATGTGTCTCAAGAGTAGGCCCAGTCTAAGGATGACAAAAGCAAGGAAACACGTTGTTTTTGATCTCCCAGATCGCACAAAATGCAAGGAGAGAGCATACACAACGTCTTTGCCTCACACTCGCATGGGGTTCATTTTAATTCCAAAATTCAAATGTGTGGGTGGTTATATAAAATGTCAAAGAAATGCTTTTGATTCTCCAGATCAACAAGCGACGCAAGAGAAGAGCATACGCATTCAATGACAAAATTGCAAGCCACAAAACATTGCAAACACTTATTAATTTTAACCCTTGCTTATGATGTGATCTAATTTATAAAAAGAGGGCACATTATTTCAAGATTAGATTCTTTGGCAATCGAACCTGCAACACACTGATTAGTAGTTTGAAAAGTTTTTCTCTTTGACATGCATAAAGCTGCAATGAAAATGTTAGAACAAAACCAAACAATTCAGAAATTTGGAGATGAATTTGAGTAAATGGATTATACTACTGTGAAGCCCTCTGAATCCTCTTTCTGATGCCTGCAAAAACATGAAAATATGATGAGAAACAAGAAAGTTACGATTATTTGAAGAAAATAGCCTCCAAGGGCTAAAAATGGGCACTTGGTAGTGGTTAATTGATTATTGACAGTTTTTTGTTTAAACAATAGACACCCTCATTAAAGGTCTCCTGTCAGGGATTATAAGAAATACCATGAGTTTCTTTTTAAGCACTAATACAACACCAATAGCTTAAATCATGGCTAATCACCAAATGTCTACAAATCACAAGAATTTTCATTTTATACTGATGAATGTGTACCAAAGATGACAGCAGTGGGGCACGTGCCTAATTGTTGTATGATCACCAAGAAAGATTAGTTCAGCAATGACAACTAAAAGCAGTTTTAACTAGCCAATAAAAATTCTTAAAAAGTAACTCGCTAAAATAAATAGCTAATCAATAATAGGAAACATTTACTAGAAGTTAATAGCGAATGCAAACCAAAAAAAATAGTTACCACTAGAAGTTGCACTATGAATTGGTAAAAACTTGCCGTGTATTAAAGATCCAATGCTTTTGATGCCACAGAGGTATGTAAATATTTAACAAAATGTCTCAAAGAAATGTAAAACGCTTGCATTTGCACCCATAGGACATTTCAATGAAAAAGCTGAGTAGTTTAGAAAATCTGTCTGATGTTAGCAGTTACACTCCCTAGAGATTCAAGGAATGCGCAATGGGAATAGCCCACGAGTTTAGAAAATTTCTCACCTACAAGCTTAGAAAATTTTCAGCATGAAATAGCATTTCTGAGCAAGGAAATAGGGTTACGGTGTGCACCGAACACATTATAGTTTTGTGCTGTCTTAAAAAATTTCTTTTTCAGTTTGAGCTCCCATTCAGCTCACCTCAAAAATGATAGATGGTTTAAGGAATACACTGCCAGGAACTGATGAGAGATTGAACAATTGACGAGTTTAGAAAAATTACACTGATGACTTTAGCAAATTTTCTCCGAGCACTATAATACTCATTATTCACACCCAAAAGAGGTTCAAAAAATATGCCAATAGGAATAGCCAATAGTTTTAGGAAATTTACCGGCGTGAAAGATTTTTACAGAACAGACGAGTTTAGTACCTTCTGCATATATAGCAGATAGAAACAGGCAACAACTTAAGAAAATTTTCTGTCATGAAATCTTTTATTCCGTGTGAAACTATTTCTGGGCATTATAATATTTAGATCATAAGGAACCAGCACTTGCACTCATAGGTGATTCAAAGAATATGGCGATAGGAATAACCAACGAAGTTAGAAAATTTTCTAGTGTGAATTTAAATTTTTTTTTTGGGCTCTATAAACCAGCGAACTTTACGGTGTGAGACAATTTTCAAACACTATAATGCTCATATATATTAAAAAAGCCTGTGGGATATTATTATGAAATACAATTACCTTCTGCTCACTAGCCAAACAAATAAGCTCTACTGTTATGAACACCAAACAGATCACTGGTTAAAAGATTCTCAAAAATGCTAAAGAAAATAAAACAAACCGTTAATGATAACTAAAATCATTGATAATAATTGAAATTGCTATGATCCCAATTTATTTCTTTAATGTAATGAAAAGCCTTTTAGAGTAACTATAAGCCTCCCAATTAATGTTATGTTTTAACCATTGTCCACCCTTAAAATCATCAAAATCTGTGAACACTAAAAAACCATGTATAAGGAAGGCAATTAAAAATTTTCACAAACAATTTGAAAGAAAATGATCAAAGGTAACCATTAATCTAGAAGGCCAAGCAGTTAACAACTGATTCTCCATAGATCACTAAACAACCATCAACTCCTATGCAATCTTTTTATCTAAAAATAAGAAGAAAACAATGTAAAAGTGGATGAGGAGAATTCAAACTGACAGGGCCATATGTCCATAAAAGGGCTGAAGGCTCAAAACTTTAAAAAAAAAATTTCAAAAATTTTAAACTTTTTCGAAACCCATCATATCATATGTTTTTCTTTATCTGTAAACAACTCCGGAATCAATGAAGAGGTTAGTTCCAGTCAAATAAGGATTTCATGAAAGTTGAGCTTCAAAATCATTCCACATGTGCATCAAAATCTTGAAAAAAAACTCAACAAGAGCACTTGCAAAAGCAATGGATTAAGAAGGAGGTTTCACGTTGGGTTCACCATTGTTTGCACCAGATATAGATTTTATTGAAAAGACTTTACAATTAAAACCCTAAAACCTAATATCAAATGCAACAGGAAGATAATGATAAATTATTGAAACCACATAAAATAAATGTTACCGAATTTGTTTAAATGTGGTTGCTCAGATTTTAGCATAACTCCAATGTAAAAATTGTCGGGGTCATAAATGAAAATGAGTTTGATTTTTATAAAGTTTTGGAGACGGTTTCAAAAATGGTTTGATTAGTTGAATGGGAAAAGGTAGGTAAATAACAAGTTTTTGGTTATGTGAATCATAAATAATAAGTTAAGTTTATTAATCTTAATTTATTATTTATAGGAGGATTTTAGGTTTAGTAAATAATAAATTAATTTTAATTTATTATCCACAGGATATCGTAAAAGGTAAAGATATTTAATTAATTAATTAAAATTAATTAAACATTAGGGAATTAAGGGTGGATTAAAGATAAATGGAAATTTAATTAATTAATTAAAATTAATTAAATTTCATGTGAAGGGAGGAATTAGGAAATAGATCATAGGTCAATTTTTTATGTCTACAGCTACTTCCACACTTATCTTTGCCTTTCTTCACACTTCATTTTTTCATATCTATACACACACTCTTCTACATACTAAAATTCATCTGGTATATATATCCACATCAAGGATTTCAACAACTTTCTAGTCGGCAACCATAATACTTAAGATATTTACAAGTTACTGCTCTGTCGGTTGAATTCATGCATGATTTCTGATGCATATCAAAACATAGACATAGAAGTCATCAATCATGTTGGCCAACCATGTATGATCCCTCAAATAGCTTGATTAACATCAATTACTCATCTAGATTGAAGTCTGATACTTTGTCGGTCAGTTCTTCCTCAGTCTGCTCTACCTGTCTGGAACCCAACACTTAGATGCTCATATCTTTTCCATGTTTTATCACCGGAGGCTCAATCTCTGGAATATAGTGGTCATGGTACTCCTCTTGATTTGTCCAAGTCTAGAACTTGTTGAGTTACACCATCTGAGAGATCCGGAGTTGATTGTCAGACCTTGTTGCATGCTCTGTTCTTGTTCATCGGACCAAAACAATCTTCAATTTGACTTCCAGTATAGGCATACTATGTGTTGCGGATGTGTGGGATAGAGTTTGTTTCCATTAATGACAACACTCATGAAGCCACACAGTGTCTCTTACCAACACCTAGAAGGAAGCCATGGAAGATGAGATGGCTTCTTTGGAAAAGAATAAAACATGGGACTTCGTGCCTTTGCCTAATGGATGGAAACCCGTTGGATGCAAATGGGTGTTCAAAAAGAAATTTAGTGTAGATGGTAGTGTTGAAAAGTATAAAGCTAGATTGGTTGCGAAGGGGTACTCACAAGTGGAGGGAATTGCTTATGGTGAAATTTTCTCTCCCGTTGCAAAGCTAACATCCATTTGATTCCTATTATCTCTTGTAGCTACTTATGACTTAGATGTAGAATAGATGGATGTGAATACAACTTTCCTTCATGGTGACTTGGAGGAAGAGATTTACATGTCACAACTAGAGCATTACATAGAGAAAGGTAAACAAAATTTGGTTTGCAAGTTAAATAAGTCTTTATATGGTTTGAAGCAGTCTCCTAGGATGTGGTATATGAAATTTGATGCCTTTGTGTTGTCCATTAGATTTCTGAGATCAAAATCTGATCATTGTGTGTATTAAAAGTTTGACAATGATCACATTCTCATTATTGCATTGTATGTTGATGATATGTTGTTGATTGTGAATGGTAAGAATATGATTTCTAATTTGAAGTCTTAGTTGTGAGCATAGTTTGAGATGGAAAATGTAGGGGCAGCCAGGTACATTTTGGGATTGGAAATTAGAAGAGACAAAGCTAATAGAAAACTTTGGTTAAGCTAGAGTAAGTATGTGAAGATCATGTTGGATAGGTTTAGCATGGCAGATTGTAGGCCATTGTGTGTTCTTGTTTCATTGGGGACAAAGTTGTCTGTTAATGATTGTCCAAAATCTCCTAGTGAGGTGGAGGACATGAGTAGAGTACCTTATGCTAGTTTTGTTGGCAATTTGGTGTATGCCATACTTTGCACAAGACTAGACATTGCCTAAGTAGTGGGAGTCCTTAGTCCATTTTTGGCTAATCCTAGACGGGTACATTGGGATGCAAATAAGTGAGTGTTTAGATATTTGAAGAGTACTTCCAAGTATTCCATATGCTATCATGGTAATGCTACAAGACCTTCACATTTTGTTTGTATTCATGGATTCATGGATTCTGATTGGGCAAGTGACATTGACAGCGAGAGATCCACTAGTGCCTATGTGTTCACTATGTTTGGTGGTGCAATTATTTGGATGAGTAAGCAACAACTTGTGGTTTCTTTGTTCACGATAGAAGCTGAGTACATGGTAGCAACTCATGCTTGCAAGGAAGCCATTTGGCTTAAGAGATTGTGTTCAGATATTGGTATTGTTGCAGAACAGATTACCATTTGTTGTAACAGTCAGAGTGTGATTTACCTTGTGAAGAATCCAACTTTCCATGCCAAAGCAAAGCATATTGATGTATAGTTTCACTTCGTGTGAGACATGGTAGAGGATGGGAAGGTAAATTTGGAGAAGGTAGAGACTTTGAGGAATGTTGCAGATGCATTGATTAAGCCAGTGGGCATAGAGAAGTTTAGATGTTGTTCGGAGTCTATGGGCCTCTCGACATATAGCACAAGGTGTTCAAAAAGTGGGAGAATGTTGGGAATTAAGGTATCTCAACCTTGGTAATTCCTTGTATTATTTCATTGTATTTATTTATTTATTGCTTATTGTATAATTAGGATGCAAATCCTATGTTGTCATCTTGTGGGAGTTGGCACGGTGATGTGTCATCCTACATGGCATATGACCACATGTAATTTTTTTTTCACGTGAGGAGATAGGCATCCCACTTAGTGGTAGGAATATTTTGTCATGTGTTGGCATCTTGGAATGTGTGTAAGGGAATACTGACCAAAACAGTCATAATAGATTCCTATGACAAAGTTATGACATGTAAGAGTCAGAAATAGAACGTTCTATGACAAGTGAAGACATGTGTCGAGAAGCATCTTGAAGGAAGGCATCTTTGGGTACCCCAAGGTGGGATATGACATGTTGTAAGAGAATATGCTATTTATAGCATGTGTATGATAGATTCTTTTATAGATGTAAGTTATGATAGCTATGAAAGATTCTATGATGGTTGTAAGAGTTGTAAGAGCATCTGTCATTACCCATTTTGGGAATAGGTGACTTGACAAGTGTCCATAGGTGTGGGTTTTGGGCCATGAGGCCAGGTTGGACACCCATCCCAAGATAGAGCCATTTTTGCCTTGTATATTCTATATAAACAGGTGCTTTGGAGAGGAGAAGTACTTATAGGTTTGATAGGTACTGTTATACTGCCACATCATCTCCAGATACGAGTGTCAAAGACTTCTGCAAGAGCATTGGCTCTATGACTGTATTGTAACCTTCATTGTTTACAGAATACATTTGAGTTGTGTTTTGGAGTGGGGTTTTTTAACCATAAGGGTTTTCCCCACGTATATATTGTGTCTCTATTCTTTTATCTTACATTCTTGTGTATGTGTTTGTTGCAATATCTATGTTAGTGGGTTAACATAGCTTCAACTGTAAAGATTAAATTGAATTTGCACTCTCCTCCCCTCATTAGATTAGTGTAGGAAGTGATTTCTACACACCTAGATTCCTTTCATTTCCATTCCTTTGTTTAATCTTTATTTGCATTTAATTGATATCTTCAGCATGCAATTCCTAACAAGTGGTATTAGAGCGGGTTGTGTTCGATTATCGTCTGTAGGAAGGTCTCACGGTTGAGTGGAAGTCTCACAGTTAAGTGGGAGCAATGGCAGACGGGGGTAAATTGAAGGTAGATAACTTCAATGGGCAGAACTATTAATTATGGAAGATGCAGATAGAGGATTATCTCTATCAGAAGGATTAATGGAGGCTATTGGAAGGAATAGACAAGAAACTGGCAACAATGACTAATGAGGATTAGAATATTCTGGACATAAAGGCACTAGGAACCATTTGGTTGTGCTTGACACCATCTATGGTGTTTAATATAATAGAAGCAACGATAACAAGTGAACTGATGAAAGCTTTGGTTAAATTGTATGAAAAACCCTCAGCCTCAAATAAGGTATTTCATATGAAGCATTTGTTTAATCTGAAAATGATTGAAGGTGGATTTGTGATAGATCATTTAAATAAGTTTAATACAATTACCAGTCACTTAACTTCTATAAAAGTGAAATTTGATGAAGAGGTGAGGGCTCACTTGGTTTTATGTTCTTTGCCAGAAAGCTAGAATAGCTTGGTAATTGCTGTAAGTAACTTTGTCTCTAGTTCAAACACTTTGAAATTTGATGATGTTGTTGGTGTTATCCTTAGTGAGGAAATGCAACGGAAAAGCTTAGGAGGGTCCACATCAAGTAGTGTTTTGAATGCAGAAAACAGGGGCAAATCAAAGAGAGAGGAAAAGGTTCTGGAGGTCATGGGAAGTCACAAGGAAAATCAAAGGACAAGAGGTCCCAATCCAAAGGATAGAAGAATTGCTGGTACTGTGGGAAACCAAGTTATCTGAAGAAAAATTACTAGTTTCAGAAGAATAAAGGAGACAAATAAGAAGGTAATAAGGTGGCAAATGTGGTAAGAAATAAATCTGAAGATGACGCTTTGATTCTTTCCCTAGATAATGCTAATGATTCATAGGTTTTAGATTCAGGGGCCTCATTTCATGCTACACCCCATAGAAGTTATTTTCTTGATTATGTCCAAGGGGATTTTGGGCTGGTTTATTTGGGAGATAACAAACCATGTCAGATTGTTGGAAAGGGGAGAATCAAGATTAAGTTGCAGAATGGGAATCATTGGCTACTACAAGAGGTAAGGCACATTCCAAGGCTTAGTAAGAATTTAATTTCAGCAGGGCAGCTAGCTAATAATGGTTGCATAGTTACTTTCAGTGATAAAAATTGGAAGGTTTCAAAAGGTGCCTTAATAGTAGAAAAAGACGTGAAAGTAGGAACCTTATATCTTTGTATAGGTCATACTATTCCTTCTACTTTAGCTGTTGTAGAGAAGAAACAAATAGGTTCAAGAATAGTTGCTGCAGGTTCGTAGGAAGAGACTAAAATAGTTGTTGCAGGTTCTTAGACAACACTGTGGCATAACAGACTTGGGCATATGAGTGAAAAAGGTATGAAGGTACTTTATTCTAAGAAAGTTTTACCAAGTCTAAAATGTATTAATATGCATTTTGGTGAAAGTTGTGTATGGAAAACAAAAGAGAGTCAGTTTTCTAAAGGATGTCAAGCAAAAGAAAGATGCAAAGTTGGAGTTTGTGCATACAGACGTATGGGGACTAGCTCAGGTATCTTCTCTCAGTGGCTCTTGGTATTATGTTACATTCATAGATGATGCAACTAGGAAGGTTTGAATTTATTTCCTCAGGCATAAATCTGATGTATTTAAAACATTTAAGAAATGGAGAAGCTTGGTTGAGAATGAGACAGGTAAAATATTAAAATGTTTTAGATCTGATAATGGTGGTGAGTATTGCAGCAAAGAATTTGAGGATTATTGTTCCTTTAATGGAATTCGTAGGCATAAAATAGTTACAGGGACTCCATAGGAGAATGGAGTGGCTGAACGCATGAATAGGACAATAATGGAGTGCGTAAGGACAATGAGATTGCATGTTGGGCTTCCTTTAAACATGTGCATAGAGGCTGTCAACACTGTTGTATATTTAATTAACAGAGGTCCTTCAGTTCCTTTAGGTTTTGGTATTCTAGAGGAAGCATGGATAGGTAAGAAGGTGAGATATTTTTTTCTCAAAACCTTCGGATGTGAAGCATTTGCACATGTAGATTATGAAAATAGAACCAAATTGGACACGAATAAAAAAATGTATCTTCATTGGATATGGCTTTGATGAATTTAGTTATAGGCTTTGGGATTTTGAAAATTAGAAAATTATGAGAAGCAGGGATGTCGTATTCAATGAGAAGATGTTGAACAAAGATCAGTTGTAGTAGCATGAGAAGAAAGAAAAGGGTTATGTAGTGCTGGATGAAACTCAAGATAGTGATGTTCTAGTGGTTTCTCATGCTCCACAAAAGAAACAAGAAATACCTCAAACTCCAGTGAATGTTAGACGGTCAACAAGGCTAAGTAGACCACCTGAAAGGTTTTCTCCCTCTTTGTATTCTATTTTGTTAATAGATGTTGGTGAACTAGAAAGGTATGATGAAGCTATGTAGGTGGATACAAAGGTTCAGTGGGAGCTTGTAGTGAAAGAAGAAATGGACTCGCTGAAAAATCAAACTTGGGAATTATGTAAGTTGCCTGCAGGTACAAAGACTTTACCCAACAAATGGGTTTATAGGATGAAAGAGGAAGATGGAGGCAAGAAAAGATTTAAATCTAGGTTAGTTGTAAAAGGATTTGCATAGAAATAGGGCATTGATTTTGAGGAGATTTTTTCTTCAATTGTTAAGATGACTTATATTCATACTATTTTAAGTATTGTGGCTGCTGAAAATTTGTATTTGGAATAACTAGATGTGAAAACTACCTTTTTCCATGGTGATTTGGAGGAGGAGATATATATGGAACAACCCCAAGGATTTGAAGTCAAAGGTAAGGAGAAATAGGTGTGCAAATTGAAGAAGAGTTTGTATGGCCTGAAACAAGCACCTCGGCAAGGGTATTTAAAATTTGATAGTTTTATGGCTGAGCAAGGCTACAACTAGTGTAATTCTGACCACTGTGTTTATTTTAAGAGGTTGGATAATGATAGCTACATTTTTTTATGTTTATATGTTGATGACATGCTTGTAGCAGGGTCTAACATGGATCACATAATAGAGTTAAAACAACAGTTAGCACAATCATTTGCTATGAAGGATTTGGGGGAAGCAAAACAAATCCTTGGTATAAAAATTTGCAGAGATAGGAAGAACAAAAAATTGACTCTATCTCAAGTTGATTATGTTGAAAAGGTGTTGCAGAGATTCCATATGGAGAATGCAAAAACTATCAGTACACCTTTGCCTAGTCATTTGAAATTGACTAAGGAGATGTGTCCTAAGACACAAGAGGAGGAAGAAAAAATGTCCAAGGGACCATGTACTTTAGCTGTAGGAAGTTTAATGTACACCATGGTATGCATGAGACCAGATATTGCACATGCTATAGGAGTTGTAAGTAGGTATATGAGTCATCCTGGATTGGAGTATTGGAATGCAGTAAAATGGATTCTTAGATATTTGAGAGGTACATCCAATAAACACTTATGATTTTGGGCCTCTAATACTGATTTAGTAGGCTATGTGGACTCAGATTTGGTAGGGGATATTGATACCAAGTAGAGTACTATAGTTTACGTCTTTATTGTAGGTGGGACAACGATGAGTTGGATCTCCAGGTTGCAAAAGGTGGTTTCTTTATCCACCACAGAGGTAGAGTATGTAGCTACAACAGAGGAAAGCAAGGAGATGATATGGCTACAATCTTTCATGGAAGAATTGGGAAAACAATAGCTTAACAGTTATTTTTTTATGGACAGCCAGAGTACAATACATCTTACGAAGAATTTTTCGTTGCATTCAAAGACCAAACACATATAGTTGAGGTATCACTTCATTTAGTCAGTGTTGGATGATGGACAATTATGGCTAGAAAAGATACATACAGATGAAAATCTAGCAGATATGTTTATGAAGGCAGTGACAAGGGAGAAACTGACCTCCCCTTCAGCTTCGGTTGGTCTTCAAGACTGAAAACAAAAAAAATAGAACAGAGTCTAGGGTGCTTCTTTCCAATCAGAGCTATAGGGTTAGCAGTGTTATGATTAGTCTCCAAGTGGGAGATGATATGGTGTGGAGTCTGATCAGTCTCCAAGTGGGAGATTATTGTTATATGGAGCCTAATTAGACTCAAAGGTTAAATTTACCCCACTTTTATTGGCATGATTTCCCCCCAAATTACTTAACGGGGTCAATGGGCAATACCCCTTGCAGGTGTTTGGGGACAGCACCCCCAAGATAGGTTCAAGGGGTAGCACCTCTTGCGGGGTCAAGGGGAAGCACCCCTGAAACCTCCAATAATTTTTTATTATTTTATAAAGGCATCAAGAGTTATTATTTCTATTGGCCGACATAAAAAAACCTATTTTTGTAATTGACATAAGGCTTGATAAAAAGTGGCTAAGGGTTAGTGTTATTTTGGTTGATATTGTATTGTAGCATTTGTAGCGGTATTGAGTTGCAAGGATTGCTGGTTGTAATCGGTTTGATTTACTAGATAATAATATTAGACTCTCTATTGGTGGATGTTGCCTAGGTTTGGGTGAACCACGTTAAAAATTGTTTCTTGCTATTATTGTTTATGTGTATTTCCATTCCTCTATTTAATCTTTATTTGCATTGAATTGATATATTCTGCATGCAATTCCTAACAACAGAGGTGTGTAGGATCACCCAAGAGTTGAGGAGTTGCATAGCCTTGTGAGGATAAGTGTGGCTGCAAATGGATGATGTAGATTTGGTTTGAAGAAATACATGAAGCCTTTGTATATATTTACAAATGTGTTGTTAAATAAAGTAATTTCATTGCAATCAAATTTGTGCAATTGTCCTGCATTTGTTTTGTGTTGCTATGTGTCAAGCAGAAGAGGTTCTGAGTTTTACTTTTTTTCTACACCAAGTGGTATCAGAGCCAGAGGTCTTGAGCGTGGAGAGGATCCATCAGGCCCTGCGAGTAGAGTAGAGGAAGCATGGTAAAGAAGAGCTCAAGAGATTGTTGTAGGTAGAGAAGAGTCTTGAGCAAGTGAGAGCTGGGAAGCCGCGGAGAGGATTTTGTTTGCAGATTGTAGAGTGTGAGATGTGGATTGTGTAAGATATCAACAACAAGTGAAAGAGATGGGAATATTATTGAGGAAGAGACCCATGATTTGGGAAGCATGGAGATGGTATGAAGAAAACAAGACATGCAAGATGATTGAAAATGTAATCAAGCAATGGGATAAGATAAAGAAATTGGAAGCACAACTGAGTGAACAAAAAGAGGATGAGAATGGAGTGAACAACAAAGAGCCTACATCAAAGGTAGTTGAAGAGGAGAAACATGAAGATGCAGCAATGGAATATGAAGAGCTTGTAGTGAAAGATGAGGTAGAGGATGATTTATTGTCGCAGATTTCGGTAGTGGAGAATGAGTGGCTAGAGAAAATAGTAGTGATTGAGGATGAGAAGGCAAGCATTGCAATGAAAAGAGTTGAAGATAATGATGCAGTCGATGCTAAATTCACATCAATGAATGAATATGTAAATCTTGTTGCATATTTGGATGATGCTTTTGTACTTTCATTGTATGTAGATAGGGTTGAAGAGTGTGGAGAAGAACCTATGGGAATATTCAATTTCCATAAGGTATTCAATGAGGATTTGTATACTGCTGGCAATGATATGAGTGACATGCAAGTTTGGTGGAGAAGGCTAGTTACTAGTGGGATGGATTCCACAAAGGAGAGGAGAGGAGAGATAATTTGGCAGAGGAGGATGGCACATGGTGGATGTGAATCCATGAGAGGAGAGATGAGTGGTGTATAGAGTTGTGGGAGGAAGATGATAGTTGTTTTGACATGGTGCTGGAAGAAGAGGAATACATAGATTTGGTGCACATTCTTCAGCGATGGAGTTCACTGCAGGTTGCATACAACCATAAAGGGTGATTCTATCACTCCACTCCACATTTGTGAGCTATTCTCACAAACATTTTACCTGCCATTTTTGATGCAAGAGCAACCGAGCACACGAGCAATCCTGTGTCACCCAAAAAGATTTGATGCTTCAATTTTGGTTTTTGTTGTTCATTTTGTTTCTTCAGTGGTTTGTTATGGCTTCTTAGTTGTTGATGTCACCTTTCTTCCTCTTGTTGATGAAGTGCATTTTGATCATACTTTTGTGGTGGTTTCACTTATGTGATTAGCATCAAGCGAAGTAGATCTCTCATTACCATACATTCGTTGATGTGTCACAAAAGAGCATTTGGTGGCATTGTGACTAGTCGCAGTCAAATGAACTTTTATAGCATGGTATATGTCTGTCATTGTTTATCTAATGTCTGGGACTACCTTGTATAAGGCACGTTGCTATTGAAGCCACTCGACTGGTCTGAGACTTCATTTGTAATCTCTAGTGCACAATTATATGTGATTCATAAAGTATTCCTTGCAATTACCATTCGGCTGAGATAAGCGTATGTGAATTTTCGTATAATGGGATTCAATTATAGTTTGGTGCAATGTGTAAACCAATTGGTTGAAGATGTGGACAATCATATATATGACTTTATAATTTGCATCCAAAGACGTCCCTGTGGAAGATATACTCTTTATTTGTTTGAAGTTTATAAAATTGTCTTGGAAGTCCAAATGCGGACCGGTGATGTATTGTATTTGTTTACATCTTGTTTAAATGCATGCGCTAATATTCAATGTACCTATGCAAGGACAAACAAACATTGTTCAAATCTTTGTAATTTCCTTAAGGCAATACACAACAATATAGTGCGTGGGAGGAAATTAAATTTTACCAAACATTTCCAATATTTTGTGGAGTCAATTCCACTTCCCCAGCACCATAGAATTTGGAAAGATATATCTTAATTAAGTTAGATAAAGAGAAGGATGCAAAATTCAAAAAGGGACAATCATTTCTTTTAAAAGATAAACACTCGATGGAAACTTTTGACTCCTTTCTAAATCAAAAGCATAAGAAGATAAAAGCAGCACTATAGGTGCATATTGAGAGATAGAAGGACTGCATAGAATATGAAGAGATGCCCATTTTAGGGGCATATTTTTATATGTTAAAAATAGAAATTTAGACGCCTTAAACTAGTGTGGTATATAAAAATAAAGGAGGTCAATCATCATCGACAAATCAATGGACACCCAAGTGGAAGATGAACAATCTCCAACTGTTTGAATCCACCATGAAGACATTATAAAACATGTAGAGATATAATGTAAATGTAGTCGATTGCTAGAGGATACAATCATTCAGAGACTATGAGGAGAGTTGGCAGAGGCGTGCGAGATTACCTGAGAGTTAAGGAGGAGTTGCAAAGCCTTGTGAGGCTAAGTGTGGCATTGTGTGGCTGCAAAAGGATTATGCAGATTTGGTTTGAAGAAATACTTGAAGCCTTTGTATATATTTGCAAATGTGTTGTTAAATAAAGTTATTTCATTGCAATCCAATTTGTGCAATTATCCTGCATTTGTTTTGAGTAGTTGTGTGTCAAGCAAAAGAGGTTGTGAGTTTTACTTTTTTTTTCTGCACTATAACTCCACAGTCCCTTTATCACAACCAACCATACATCCTCCCAATTCCCATTCATTCTCCACAAACTCCCATCAAATTTCACTCCCATTCTCCATCTCTCCCAACAAATTTCATTCCCATTCTCCATTTCTCTGAACACAACCAACCCACAACACCATCACATACTCCACAAAACCATAAGAGATGCTCCACACCCTCCTTAACCACACATGAGGGAAGCTCTCATCTAACTTGGAGGATATTCCCTTTTCACACACAAACCCACTTACATGCAAGTAAGACAACACATATTTTCATAACAATTATCACAACCCTTGAACTCAACATTCACAAAACATGAAGAACACTAAATTTCCATAAAATCAATAATACCTTGGCTATCCAAGTTAGGATTAGCCCAATTAATCACTCCAATTAGATGAACAAATTGTTTTCAGCCATCAATCCATGGTCATGCCTTCATTTTTGCTCCAAAATCTTCTTCTTTCCCATCCAAGAAGTGTTCCACAACAGAAAACCAAGAAAGATAACTAATACCAAGAAAACTATAGCACTTCTATTTTCAAGATTCTCCAAAAATGATTCACATTTCCTCCTTTAAAATAATTTTTTTTCCCAACTATTCACATTTCCCCTCTAATAAAATTAAATTAAAACAATAATTTAAAATAAAATACTTCATAAAAGATCACATACTTTTCGACATAAACCCCCCTTACAAAGTTATAATAAATAAATAAATAATACACAATATTTGAGCATATGGATTTTTGTCTTCGATTCTTAAGGAACCTAGGCCACTCTACATGCAAAATCTCATTAAACATCAGTACATTTTAAAACTTATTGTCGAAGCAACTAAACATTTAACTTGATCATTTCTAGCATCAATAAATGTAAAATATCAAATAACATTTTTTTGTGAAAATTAAACAGATAACCATTAATATTCTATGATCAATTATTTTTATTAAATAAACATATTATTTTATTATCAATAATTAAATACCTAATTATACATGAAAACATTTATATTCACAATTAAAATAATAATTATACTCTTAATCTAAAATCTCAAGTGTAGTACTAGTTAGGCGACACATTCTCCCCCTCTAATATTAGGCTTCCTCCTGGAAGCCCTCAAGAGATTATAGTGGAATAACTCAGTGTACTAACAATGCATCTCATTAATGAGCTTCTAAATCTATGTCACGAAGAACTAAGTAACCAAAATAACCAACAAATAATTTGTACCCTAGATTCTATCTTTCCTGTGAAAGTATCCTTACTTCTATATATGTTGAAGAAGAAACACATCATTGTCTACATTAACAAAATATTAAGAAAGAATGTCAAAAACACTAATTTATCCCTTGGAGTTCCATAGTAGTCATGCATAAACTAAATTTGTATTCATGCATACTAAAACATGACAATTAGTAAACTATTACTTGCAACATAACTAGGTTTCTACCTTAGATTATCAAGCATAAAGATAATTTACATCAAACATTCCAATTAAGAACCATCAATTTTCATACTCAACTAACTTCTAGAACTTATTTTACTAAACTTATATGTCTTAAAGGTATGTGGAATCAAAATAATAACTTCTTACTTGCAACATGAGGCTCATTTACAAAGAATTTATAGAGATGATAAACACTCAAATGTTTTCAAATAACAAATAATTCATGACTAAGTAGCTAACTAGCTTGCAGTAGAAGAATCGATATCCAAAAACCTATGATGCCCAATCAAGTTTCACCTCCCTAAGAAGGGTTGATATCATAGTATCCTAGTGTGATAGGGTAATAAGAGGGTATATTTATTTATGAATCTAAGGAAAAACAAGACTGGACCTTCCTATACTAATCTTATAATAGGTCTTATTTCTTGAGATTCTCCAAACCACCTTCTCTTCCCATACAACCTTCCAAGGGCTCCTTTCAAGAAGGACATCTTAAATACATGCAAAACTTCATGAGTACCAACTATAACAATTAAGAAAATGCCTCAAAAGGAAACAATAATTGTAAATAACAAAAAATGATGCCAATATCAATTAAAATCCAAACTAAAATCTCATAAAGATAACAAAATTCAAGTGTGGCCACAAATGCAACAATGCGTCAAATTCATTCAAAAGTTCAACTCAGTGAGTTCCTAAGGCAAGGTAATATATCAAATTTAGTTGGACAAGCAACACATGAAAAAAATAATGCAAATTTCACATTGTTGCTTGAAAATTTAAAGATTCATAAAAAAATGCATAAATTAATTACAGAAGCAAACCAACAATCTCATAAAATTTGTCCAACAAAATTTCATCATGACTATACAAGCCACCAAAAGGGGAGGAGTATGGCATACTCATCCTAAAAAATTATTCTATGATAACCATCCCTTTAAAAAAATCCATGCCTCTCATTGTAATTAACATCTACTATAATCAAAGTAAAATCCTATGCAAGAGTATTTAAGAGATTTTAAATAACCTATAATATATCCTAAATTTTTATTATGGTACACCTAATACTATTCAAACCCATAATTTTGCTATTGCATTAAAAGAAAAGGAATCATACTATAAATAGTTTTCCCAACACTAATATCTAATGTAGGTATCAAAAGATAAACATATTTGGAGTGTACCCCATCCCAACTGCAACAATATAACAACCTGAATTAGACTTTTCCTATGCACTAACGACTATGGTTTAACATAAAATAAAGGTCAATCGAGAGATATGTTCATGAAATGTTATTATAATCTCCCAATGAACACCCCTTTTATGCATATCTAAATTAAGTTTGAGCCCCAATCTACTGGAATAGAAAGAGGGAGTTGACATGAACATCACAACCTTAAAAGTAAAGCAAGCAAACCACACATTTGTATGAGAAGGAACACACCTCTACCATACTAGGAATTCTATTCTATCAATTTCAAAAGTATATATTTATAAGAAAACAATCAAAGTGGTACTAAATATGCTATTTCACATCTAAATATACAATCACATAAGATACTAATGCCTTCTTATCACAAAATACATGCATACATTAGATATTTCTGAAATTAGCCTCATATGTTGAAATAATAGTTCATCATCAAACTCAAACTCTAAGGGTAGTTACTTACACATCCAACCTCATAAGGAGGAAAAACATGCCTTAATTATCTACTATATTTTTACACAAATAAATTAATTCAAGGACCTAATTCCTATATTATAACTTTTATCTTATTTCATACTCAATCATAGATGACTAAACTACTATGTATAGATAATGTAGCTTTATAATCTACATCATTATCAGCTAATGTGAATGACCCTAATCTTTCACAATTATCCTTCATTGAAGATCACTCAAAGAGGTACAATATGTTAAGTATGCTTCATTTCTTAACCAATGCCAATGCACACAAAGATCATTTGTAAAGACTAACTAACAATATAAATAATTCTAGTTTCATGGTTGGAATGGGTTCATAAAGAGCTTAAATATACATATTTCTATATTCTTTGATTTAAGTGCTTTTAACATGTTTGACTATATCCTCTATCTATTGTCATTATTCTATCCTAAAGCATATAAATGAGCAATAGTCTAAGACTTCACATCTTTTACAAGTAACATACATTTAATGGAGGAGACCACACAACTTTATATCATCTTATAATTCACTAGAATTATTTATTCAAAATGAAGCCTTATACACCCTTAATTCTAACATTGTTTTCCCAACCATCCACTTAACAATTAGAAAAAGTGCTACTATCATTAAAGTAATTTCTAAGAGCATAGAAAATTAGAATGTCAAAAGGAGAAATTTGTTGAGACGCCATTAAGGACAACAGGACTCAAATTTAGAATGACCAAGGTGCACTTATGGAAGATTTTAGTTTACATCCTAAACTAGTGTGGACTATCTATAGAAAAATCAATTATATCATGTTTGCAAAAGGTTGGCTCCATTATAAACTTGGCCTCTAGACAAGATGAAAAGAAGTGGATTAGTCAATGAAGTAGGAAGCCACTACCACCTTAAGAAATTTTGAAAACATCAACCATATACTTATAATATTATACATGACAACCACTCCCTTAAACAACCTACTTCCTCCTAAGCAATATTTAATTATAAGATACAAGGAAATTTACACTTACAAAGAGATGTTAAAAATACTATGTTTCTAATTAGATTCATTTAATTCTGATTTGACTAGAAAGTCACTATTAAAAAGGGTGATAGAGATGCACAACAATTTAATACTATAGTTTAAAAATGACTAAAAATAATTGAAGATAAGTCAATCCAAGTACTTGTGTTACTATTTACATCTTATTAACTACACAGACATTTTCACATAAGTGGTAACATTTCACTATTACACATTCAACAACATGACCCAAACACACTCCCAGAGTTCCCAATGTTTGTAAACCTAGCTCTCTGATATCTAATGTAATGCCCTCCCAAGAGCAACTATTAATTCAATTAAAATAAATAAAATTAATACTAAAACAAATAAAATTGGGATAAATTAATAATAAATTAATGAATTATCTATTTATAGCATAGAATCTAAGATAATAATCTTACACTAAAATTTATTTAAAATAGCTCTATAAAATAGAATTCAAACAAACTATTAGAGGATTTCCCCAAATCAATTGATTAAAAGACATTACTACAAGTTAGATATATCAACCTAATTACACGAGAACACAACGAAGTAATAATTCTTATGAAAATATCTTTATTACTACTATCACAATAATTTTCTTTTTAAACATAATGATAAGAAGAATACATATTCTTGGCATAGATGTATATATAAATATAAATTTAATTGATAAACGTTTCTAATACTCATTCAAGATAAAGCATATTAATACCTACATTATTTATAATCAAGTAATCATTAACATTTGAACACTATATATATATATATATATATATATATATATATATATATATATATATATGAATTTTCCATGATCGATGTTGATACAAATCTCCATTAAAAGTTACTATGCTATAACAATGTAGTTCCCCTCCTTAAACAATACTAAGAAAATACAATTAAATTAATGATTTAGAGAAAATATAAATGAAATTTAAGAATTTAATACTAATTAGCTTACTTTAAAATTAAAACCTTCTTAAAAGAAGGGACCCAATATTTCTATACTTATGCATTAACTTAATAGTACATTAAAGGAATTCTTAACTTGTCTAAAACTTATCTTAATCTATATTTCTTAACAATATAGAGAAGTATATTTAAGAGAAGACTTTTTTTCCATACGACTCATTAATTGGGGTGCTTGAAGTTCTAAGTCAATTTTAGCCCTAACAAAAATTAAGATATGAAAGAGATTTAAAATATATGATAACACCAAACTCATATATTAATAATCTCCCAGACAAACTTTATTTTATATATATATATATATATATATATATATATATATATATATATATATATATATATATATATTTTAAACATTTGGGAAACTATAATAAAATTTTATAAAATAAGGTATAAATTTATTATTTTTAAAAGCAAAACCATGCCAAATAGAAGAAAACCACATTTTTGACTCAAATACCACATTTTTGGATTAAAAACAACCAACAAAACCGCCTATACCTCTTTGTATTCATTAGTTGCAACAACAATATGAAAAACATTATAACTTTCTCAAAACTTAAAGAAATTTGAAATTGTAAAATGTTCTGGAAAGCTTACACAAAGACCTTCAAAACAGAGAAACCATATTGTAATATTTGAGTGTGTAAAATGCTTTTAATGAAAGAATATGATAATTTTATAAAGGAAAGTCCAGAAAATTTTCAAAGAAAGAATAACATTTGTTAAAGAAACAACCTCAAAACTATTTTTGATGAAGAATCCCTTGAATATGAGTTCTGAGAGATTCAAAAACTAGCTAATACTAATGAGAGCTTAAAATCAAATGGATTTGAAAGATTAACCCAAATCCATGGATGAAAGATAGCTCTGATACCAACTGATATGGAATCACAAGAAAATAAAAAGAAGCAAACAAAGATTAGATTCTACAAATGAGACAAAAATCTCTGCATAATATTAACACTACATACTTTCATTTCCAATATATATGTGAAGAGAAAAATACAATATTATGTAGGCATTAAAAAATTTATCACTATATTTCTTGCTTCAACTTGAGATTCCTTACAAATCTATACACTGAAAAATTAGACACACACATTAAATCGATGATATGTAAAATATTACAATCAGAAATTACATATCCAACTAGTTTCTTCAAAATGGACATAGACTGTAACTTTCACCAGAAACCTACATGAAATAGAGCATCCCAGTTCTTCTCTCCACCCATCCATAGGACTGATTATGTTGAGTCCACCCTCGAGCAGGAAACAAAAATCTATTGCTCAACTTGAATAGCAAAGAAAATAAAATTAGAAAAATTTTAATTATGGACTCACTCACATAGAATCCATACATGGAATTCTAGTAAAGGGGAAGAAGGGGGATTCCCTTCCCTCTTGGGGCACAATTTAACTCCTTTTCTTCACATAACTCCAAACTCCCTTTATCACAACTAACCATACATCCTCCCAACTCCCATTCATTCTCCACAAACTCCCATCAAATTTTACTCCCATTCTCCATTTCTCCTAACACAACTAGCCTACAACACCATCACATACTCCAAAAACCCCCCAAGAGAGGCTCCACACCCTACTTAACCCATGAGGGAAGCTCTCATCTGACTTGGAGGGCAGTTCCCTTTGCACACCCAAACCCACTTACATTCAAGAAAAACAACACAAATTTTCACAACAATTATCACAACCCTTAAAGTCAACATTCACAAAACATAAAGAGAACTAAATTTCCATAAAAATCAATAATACCTTGGTTGTCAAAGTTAGGATCAGCCCAATTAATGACTCCAATCAGATGAACAAATTGTTTCCAGCCAGTAATCCATGGTCATGCCTTCATTTCTGCCCCAAAATCTTCTTCTTTCCCATCCAAGAAGCATTCCACAGCAAAAAACCAATAAAGATAACTACTACTAAGAAAACTACATCACTTCTATTTCCAAGAATCCCCAAAAATGATTCACATTTCCCCTCTAATAAAATTGAATTAAAACAATAATTTAAAAGCAAATACTTCATAAAAGATCACATCCATTTCAACATAAATTCCCCTTACAAAGTTATAATAAATAAATAATTAATTAATTAACAACATTTGAGCATATTAGTTTTTTTGTCTTTGATTCTTAAGGAACCTGGGCCACTCTACTTGCAAAATCTCATTGAAACATTAGTACATTTTGAAACTTATAGCCGAAGCATCTAAACATTTAACTTTATCATTTCTAACATCAATTAATCTAAAATATCAAATAATATTTATTTTGCGAAAATTAAATAGATAACCATTAATATTCTATGATCAATTATTTTATTAAATAAACATATTATTTCATTATCAACATTTAAATACCTAATTATACATGAAAACATTTATATTCACAATTAAAATAATAATTATACCCTTAATCTAAAATTCCAAGTGTAGTACTAGTTAGGCCTCATGCAAACTCCATCCTTTGTCAGATAATAGGTGTTTGCATGACAATCATGGATAACACACCAATCATACTACCCTGACCTTCCCAATAGCATATGACATGCATCAATCAATATGATGTCACACAACACCTCATCATGGCAGTCTCCAATCTTTAACTTGACCAAACACTGCTCATTGACCAAATCTCTATGGTCCTTCTGCAACCATCTAATCTGATATTGATGTGGATACCTTCTCCTTTTCAACTTCAACTTGTTAACCATCTTTTTTTAGACACGATTATTAGTGTGTCCCCTATCAATAATAATATCATGACATTTATCTTCACACTTGCACCTTGTGTGAAATAAACTCTTCCTCTAATTTGGTTCTTTCTCCTCATTTAACAAGGTTCTTCTAACAATAAGGGTTTATTACCTTTCACAATCTTCAGAATGCTTAGAATGCATATCTTCATCTACATGTACAACTCATACATTACCTTGAGGTCTTCTATTTGTCCTTACTTGATGTTGTGGACACTTGTAGGCTCAATGCCCTTCTTCTCCACATTGGAAATAGGTTCCTCTAAAACCTCCTCTTTTTGGTCCTTGTCCAGGTCTTCCTCTTCCTCTTCCTCTTTTCTCACCATTCTTTTAGTCATGAGGGTGGTAGGCATTATTTCCTCTTTGATTTTGACTAGTGCTTGATTCTTAAATTTTCCTTTGATCTTCATTTTGGCTTCCATAGGATGTTCCACCAGTCCTTCTACCATGACCTCTTCATCTTTTCTTGCCTTCAAATCTTTTATTTATCTTCTCTTCCACATCCAAAGAAAAATAATGTGCATCTTCTATGGTGGTTATTTTGTCTAGGCATAGACCCTCTTGAATACTTTGCCTCAACCCATTAATGTAATGGGATACCTTATCCTTGTTGCCCTCTGTATGGCCTATTCTAATAATAATCCTATAAAACTCTTCTTTATACTCCTTAACAAACATGTTACCTTGTTTCAATCCTTACAGCTTCTTTAATAACTCAAACTCATAGTCCATAAGAATCAACTACTTCTTTAGTTTGTCCACCATCTGATCTCATTTGGTAATCTTTCTTGTTGCTCTTCTATTTCTATCTAACTGGACCTCTTTCCACCAAATATTGTCATGGCCCTTTAGCTTCATTTTTTCAAACTTTACCCATTCTAGATCCTACACCTCTTCATACTTGAAATATTCCTCCATATCATTTATCCAATCAAGAAGCTCTTCCAAAATCAAATCCACAGAATATGTAGAAACTTTAATCCCAGGCCTCTTTCTAATCCTCAAAATGCCCCTCAACAACCTAACTTCCTCATGATCTATTACAGCATCTTGTTCTTCTTCAAATGGCTCTTCTTTAGATTTATCTTTGCTTTCACTTCTTCTTCTAGGCTCAAACCCTCTTTGCAACTCCTCTTGCAATGCATCAATTTGCCTTTGTAGGGATCTAAAACCCTCTTCTATCAAAAGAATTTCTCCCACCACCATGGTTTCTTCATGGAGGCATCTTGATCTTCTTCTTTTCTATTCAATCAATAACCACAAGTCCTAGTGTAAACTGTGCCACATCTGGTGATCTATCTACACACTTAGGAACATTTTCTGTGATACCAATTAATAAGGGGGTAAATCCCAGAACACACAAGAACACAGATTGCTCACACAAAATAGGAATGTTCTTATATTGAACTAAAAACAAACTTTCTAGGGTTTGGATCCATTAAAGGCCCTTACGATCCATTTTGCTACGAAGGTGGAACCTTGGATTTTAAGGTGCTTTATCCCTAAACTACCCATTTCTTTAATACAACACCATTCCCAGGCCACTAGATGTCTCTTCTTTCTACCCTTTCCATCTGACCATAGAAAGTCTCTGATTTTATTTTGAATTAGATGTACTTGGTAGCTTGCAATAAGCTAGGTTGAGGCAAAATATATTGAATAGGAAGACAATTTATTTGACAAACCTGCAATCTACCAGCCAAAGAAAGGTACTACTTGTTCCACTTGCCTAACTTTTTCTCAATCTTTTTATAAACCCAGCACCACATGTCTTTCAAAGAGGGGGAAACAGAGAAAGGAATCCCTAAGAATCTTACAAGTTTGGAGGAATCACCCCATTTCCATTTTCTTAGATCCAGCCATGCTACCTTGGTAGAAAAATGGATCGTAAGGGCATTCAATGGATCTGAACCTTGGAAAGTTTTAATTGTCAATAACTTGAAAAGAGAAATGCCCAAGAAAGCAAAGGGCTAGGTAGGATTGAACATTCAAGATGTGGTCTTAGGTGACTTCAGCCTCAAACCTGTAAGGTCACTTGTCTTTGGATCGATCTGGAAGGCATGGGAATTTGTTAGGTCATTTATTGTGGATAGAAATGTTGTTGATTCACATAAAAATAAGATAATTACCAACATATCCATTTGGTGGAACCTTAGGACAAATGATAAGCCCTTGGCACTTTGACAAGTTTGTTCATCAAAAAAGTGGCATAAACAAGGTATAAGCTCCTTTTCTGATATTTTAAATCATAATAAACTCAAAGATTGGATTGAACTAAAAATAGAGTTTAATGTTCCTGAAATGCAAAGAAAGACATACAATGTGTTGCTCAAATCCTTACATGAAATAGTCAGTCAAGGGACTAAGAGTAAATCAGAGGATTGGAAACAAGTAAAGTGGAAAGATCGAACATAATTTAAAATTATGACTCCAAAAAACTTGTATAAATTGGTAACTGAAAAAAATGATATTTTTTCTCACATCAACCTAACATGGAATACTTGCCTTGAACCTAAATGTAGTCTAAAACTTTGTTGTGTCTATGGTCCAATAACTTAGAACCAAAAAATGTTGTTTTAAGTGGCTAATTTTATTGAACAAGATGGCATTAGCTCCTGAGAGGTCATGTTTGATTTGTAATAGTCCTAAAAATAGTAATAATATTTTTTTTTATTGTCAGTTTGCGAAAAGAGTTTGGTCTTTCTTTTTTTAAGTCATTAAAAGGTAACCTGTCAAAAGCCACTTTCACAAAAGTTAGTATATTGTGTGGATCTCTCCAAAATGTTGATAAAATAAAAAATATATTTAGGTTTTTTTTTCTACTAAAATTGTTTGGTTTTTGTGGAAGGCAAGGAATAATAATGTGTATCAGGGTAGGGAAAGATCACTTGTTGGGTCCAATTTGGGACTCATATTTCATGTTATTTGTAAATAGGACAATGCTGTTGCAAGTATGAGGATAACCAGTGTTGTCATTGATGTCAACATACTCATATTGCTTTAATGAGAAGGATTGGATGAGCTGTGTGCTAAGGATATTGAGGAAATTAGTCTCAATCAGGAATAGTGAAGAACAGTGATGACATTAAGGTAAAAGTTCAAGATAAGATGAATATCAGAGGATGTGGTTTAAAGGGTTTGCAAATATGAGTCTTGAAATGATCCAGTCAAGTTTTCAGAGGTCCGCATAATGATCTGAAGAAGTTATGACTGCTCCAGTAGAACCGGTTCTGATAGATGTTCAGTGGTGACAGAGTGTCACAGATTGGTCCAGTGAGCTCCGGAATTGCATTATATCTTTTTGCAGATTGGAGAGAGTGTTGAAGAAGTCCATGTGAAGTGACAACTAGAATTGTTCATGGGTTGGAGGTCCGGAAGCACCTTTTTAATTATGACAGTGATGACAGACTGTGTTCTTGAAGTTCTAGATGAAGAAGAAAAGAATTCTAGTAAGCTGATAAAGTGTAGATGCTCTTGATGACTCAGGAAAGGTTTTGATGATCTTTGGATCGTGTACAATTCATATTGGTGGTCCGCATTGAAGTTGGAGTTTGCATTTGAAGAATTACCACCGGGTATTGGTGTTCTTCTTGAGATTGGCCGACTGGATGTGTTACATGTCTTACAAATGATCTTGTAGGTGTTTGTCAACTTAGATGATTATTCCTAAGTCAATGCCTTGTATAAATAAAGGTTTGTGAATTCATTTTGAAGTGTGTCTTGGAGTGGATGAGTGTGGTATAGTGAAGGAGTGAAAAGCAGAGCAGAGGTCTTCGGGCTTAAATGGAACTGATCCAGGCATGGTAAAGATGTCAATCTCTAGTTCAAGTTTGTGATGCTTGTTACTCTATAGATAGTGTGTCTCTTGTAGGTAGTGTGCCTCTTGTGAGCAGTGAGCTTGGGCAGTTAGCTGTAATTGGCATGTGCCATCTATTTTTCTTATTCTTCTAATAGAGAATAATACTTGGGTTAATCACCCCGTGGTTTTTCCCTTGACTGGGTTTTCCACGTCAAAATCTTGGTGTCTTATGTATTGATGTGTATCTACTTTGGTGTTTATGCTTTATGCTTTCACGAGTGATTAATTGACATGCTATTAAATAACAAACAGGATTTAAGTGTTTGAATTAGAAGCAAGTTTTGGACAACTGATTCACCCCTCCTCTTAGTTGTCTATCATGAATCTAACAATTGGTATCAGAGCCAAGTTCCTCTAAAATGAGCTTAACCACTTGAGGAGATCTAGGATGTCATCATACAAGAAGGATAATCCAAAGTTTGATGGAACCAACTTCTCTCTTTGGAAAGGTTGCATGAAATGTCACTTGGAGTGTATGGGAAAGGCATACTTGTCCATGGTCAGAAAAGCATATGTACCTCCATAGGGTGGTCCAACAACTCTGAATGAAATCACAGATGCTAAAAACAATCTACGGACCAAAAAGGCTCTTCTAAGCACATTAACTGACTCAAAGCTCTCAAATGTTATTGACCTACCAACTGCCTATGAGATCTGGATTAAACTGAAACTTTTGCATGAAGGAGATGAGTATGTTAAGAGTGCAAGGTTGTAGAGTCTCAAAGGGAAATTTGAAAGACTGAAGATGAGAGATGATGAAAATATTACCATCTTTATGCCAAGAGTAAATGAGCTGGTGTGTGGAATTAGGAATGCTGGTGGAGTTTTGGATGAAAATGAGATTGTTGGCAAAATTCTTAGATCCCTTACTACTGTCTACAAAATCAAGGTTGCTACCATTGATGAATTCAGAGCCCATACAACTGTCACAAGAGACCAATTGGCTGGCAAACTGGCTGCATTTGAAACGACCGAGTTTGGAGGTGATCCCCCCAAAACTGAATCTGCATTCAAAGCCAGTGCCTCAGTGAAAGGTAAACAAAGATTTGATCTGGGAGAAAACTCTTCAAGGAAGCTGTCATGGTATGAACAAGCAATAAGAGACATGGAAGAGGAAGAAGAAGAAACATCTCAACTTGAAGCCCTCATTGCAAAGAGACTGCCAAGAGGATCTGGTAAGTATGAAGGAAAATTACCCTTTAAGTGCTTCAACTGCAATAAGATTGGTCATTTTGCTTCAAGATGTCCGGAAAGATCTGCAAGGTCAAATTCTAACAGACAAAGGTTCCAAAAGAATTATTATTATGTTCATGAAGAAGATGATAATGAAGGAGTAATAGATGATGAATCAGAAATAGGAAACAAATCCAGAAATGAATGGGTGTTTATTGCCATCAAGGAAGAAGATCCAATATCCTCTGAATCTGTCAATCATAAGGTTGTAGAAAGAGCTTTGGCTGCCCAAGTTGAAGAAAAGGATGATTGGGTTATTGACAGTGGATGCTCTCACCATATGACATGTGACAAAAACAAATTCATAGACTTGGAAAGGTATGAAGGAGGAATGGTAAAGTTTGGTGATAATTCTGATGGTAGAATCAGAGGTAGGGGAACTATTTCTTTTGATAGAAAGAGCAAAACTGGTAATGTACTGTATGTTGTAGGATTGAAGCACAATCTTCTTAGTGTTGGACAGTTGGTGAACAAAGGTTATGATCTTCAGTTCACGAATGGAAGATGCAGGTTCTTTGAAAGCTCCAGAACTAAGATTGCATCTGGTACTCAAACAAAAGGTAATATCTTCCATCTAGTTGGTTCTAATAAAAGTTGTCTATTTGTTCAAGTTGATCAAAGTTGGTTATGGCATAGAAGGATGTGTCATGTAAATTTTGATAACATCATCAAGATAAGAAATACTTAGGCTGTAAGAGATCTTCTAAAATTGGTGAAACCTATAAATAGTTTGTGCAAAAATTGTCAGCTGGGTAAATAGAGTAGGGTCTCATTCAAAAGCAAGGATCAATCCTCTACGAGATTATTAGAATTCATTCATACTGATCTATGTGGTCCGACAAGAATCAAGAGTATGCAAGGTGATAGATATTTTATGTTATTGATTGATGACCATTCCCGGATGATGTGGGTTACCTTTCTGAAAGAGAAATCAAAAGCTTTTGAGAAGTTCAAAATATTCAAGGCTATGGTAGAAAATCAAACCGGATTGAAACTGAAATGTCTAAGGTCTGATAGAGGTGGTGAATTCACATCCGGTGAATTCATAGACTTTTGTGAGAAGCATGGTATAAAGAGATAGTTATTTGCTCCTAGGACTCCACAGTAGAATGGATTAGTAGAGAGAAAGAACTAGACCATCCAAGAAGCATCCAAGACAATGATGATGGAAGCAAATGTTCCCCAGATATTTTGGAGAGAAGCTGTCAGCACTGCAGTCTATACTCTCAATCAAGTTCAAATCAGAAGCAATACTGGTAAGACTCCTTATGAACTTTGGTTTGGTATCACTCCTACTGTGAGATATTTTAGAGTATTTGGTAGCAAATGTTATATTAAAAGAGATGAAGATCTAGGAAAGTTTGATGCTAGAAGTGATGAAGGAATTTTCTTGGGTTACTCCACTCAAAGCAAAGCATACCGGTGTTACAATAAGAGATTGAGGAAGATGATAGAAAGTACAAATGTGAAGGTTGATGAAGGAATTGAGAAGCCCTCAAGGTTTTATGAATATGATGAAGATGATCAGAATGGTTCTCTGGTTCAAGGAACTCAATCCTCCTCTGAAAGTCAGATTCAAACTGATTCGGTAAATCAGGAAGAAGAGGTTGGTCTGAATGAGCCTGATCAAGAAATAGTAGTGCAAGAAACTCCCAAAGTTCCAAGGTATGTAACTCTAAACCACTTTGAAGATTAGATCATAGGTGACAAAAGAAAAGGGGTAAAAACAAGGAGAAGAATTGCTCAAAATTCAGATGAGTATTGTCTAATTTCAAAGATTGAACCTAAGACAGTAAATAAAGCCTGCAATGATGAAAACTAGACTAAGGCAATGGAGGAAGAATTGATGCAAATTGAGAAGAATCACACTTATGAACTTGTTCCCAGACCAAGAAACAAAAATGTGATTGGAACCAAATGGGTCTTCCGAAACAAATTGAATGAAGCCGATGAAGTAATCAGAAACAAGGCCAGATTAGTTTGCAAAGGTTACTCTCAAATAGAAGGAGTTGATTTTGAAGAAACTTTTGCTTCGGTGGCAAGAATTGAAGTAGTCCTATTGTTTCTTGCATTTGTTGCCTTCAAGAATTTTAAGGTGAATCAGATGGATGTCAAATCTGCCTTCCTAAATGGAAATTTGGAAGAAGAAGTGTATATTGAGCAACCGGATGGATTTCAATTGCCTGATCATAGTGACATGGTCTGTAAATTAAAAAAGGCACTATATGGACTGAAGCAAGCCCCAAGGGCCTGGTATGAAAGATTGGACAAGCATCTCTTGAAGATTGGTTTCAATAAAGGTACTACTGACAGTAATCTATATTTCAAAATTGATCATGAAAATATCTTAATTGTTGAAGTATTTGTTGATGATATCATTTTTGGAGGAAGAGACAGTATGTGTAAAACTTTACCAAGTCAAATGAAAAGTGAGTTTGAGATGTCAATGCTTGGAGAAATGACTTTCTTTTTGGGTCTACAAATTACTCAAACAAAGAAAGGAATCTCTATCTCTCAGTCAAAATATGTGAAAGAATTGTTGAGGAAATTTGGGATGGAAGACTCAAAGCCAATGAACACTCCAATGGCAACCAGATGCAAGTTGAGCAAAGATGATGACTCTCCCAAGGTGCATCAGACAAAATATAGGTTAATGATTGGAGAACTGTTGTATCTCACTCAAACTAGACCAGATATTATGTAGGCTGTTGGTCTTGTTGTTAGATTCCAAGCTGATCCTAGAGAATCTCATGTTATGGCAATCAAGAGGATTTTTAGATATCTAAAGGGGATAGTTGAGTATGGTCTATGGTACCCTAGAGATCATGATTTCTCTCTTCATGCATATATAGATGCAGATTGGGCAGGAAATGTGAATGATAGAAAGAGTACAAGTGGAGGACCTTTCTTTATGGGAAAAAGATTAGTTTCTTGGCTAAGCAAGAAATAAGAGGCAATATCTCTGTCTACAACTGAAGCAGAATACATTGCAGCAGTAGGTAGTTGCACTCAAATCTTATGAATGAAGTAAATGCTAAGAGACATTAAAGTAGAATATGAGGAGCCTATCACAATTTTCTTTGATAATTCAAGTGCAATAAATATTTCTAAAAATCTGGTGTTGCATTCTAAAACCAAGCACATATCTATCAAGTTTCACTTTCTGAGAGAGCAAGTGAACAAGGATGAAGTTAGATTGGAGTATGTGCCCTCCAAGGATTAGATTGTAGATATTTTTACTAAACCTCTTCCTAAGGACTCTTTTGAGTATCTCAGGGAGAAGTTAGGGGTCATTGCCCCTCTGGTGATGAACTAGGATGCACTGATGTGCATCAGTCCTATCATAGTCATATCTTGTGATCCAGATTGGTGATGGGGAGCTGCTACTCAGGGGGAGCAGCTGGTATGATTCTAATGTGTTAAAGTTGCAAGTATGAGCCCTTTGCCATTGATGTCAAAAGGGGAGAGAAGACGTGAAAAACAAGTGGTTGATCAAAGGGAAGTAGTATAGACAGAGAAGACATGCGAAGAGTTGTTGCTGAAGAGTTGTTGAAAAATAAGTTGTTGATCAAAGGGAAGCAGTAAAGAAAGAGAAGACATGTGAAGAGTTGTTGCTTAAGAGTTATTGCTGATAGGGGGAGCTGTGACAAAAAGGAGAAGTTCTTGTCTTGATGGTTTTTCACATCATATGTTGCCATTAATGACAAAGGGGGAGATTGTTGCAAGTATGAGGATAACCAGTGTTGTCATTGATGTCAACATACTCATATTGCTTTAATAAGGAGTGGATGAGCTGTGTGCTGAGGATATTGAGGAAATTAGTCTCATTTAGGAACAGTGAAGAACAGTGATGACATTAAGGTAAAAGTTCAAGATAAGATGAATATCAGAGGATGTGGTTTAAAGGGTTTGTAGATATGAGTCTTGAAATGATCCAGTCAAGTTTTTAGAGGTCCGCATAACAATCTGAAGAAGTTATGACTACTCTAGTAGAACCAGTTCTGACAAATGTTCAGTGGTGACAGAGTGTCACAGATTGGTCTGGTGAGCTCTGGAATTGCATTATCTCTTTCTACATATTGGAGAGAGTGTTGAAGAAGTCCATGTGAAGTGACAACTAGATTTGTTCATGGGTTGGAGGTCCGGAAGCACCTTTTTCATTATGACAGTGATGATAGACTCTATTCTTGAAGTTCTGGATGAAGAAGAAAAGCATTCCAGTAAGCTGATAAAGTGCAGATGCTCTTGATGACTCAGGAAAGGTTTTGATGATCTTTGGATCATGTATAATTCTTATTGGCGGTCCGCATTGAAGTTGGAGTTTGCATTTGAAGAATTACCACTGGGTATTGGTGTTCTTCTTGAGACTGGCTGACCGGATGTGTTACACATCTTGCGAATGATCTTGTAGGTGTTTGTCGACTTAGATAATTATTCCTAAGTCAATGCCTTGTATAAATAAAGGTTTGTGAATTCATTTTGAAGTGTGTCTTGGAGTGGATGAGTGTGGTATAGTGAAGGAGCAAAAAGCAGAGCAGAGGTCTTCGGGCTTAAATGGAACTGATCCAGGAATGGTAAAGATGTCAATCTCCAGTTCAAGTTTGTGATACTTGTTACTCTGTAGACAGTGTGTCTCTTGTAGGCAATGTGCCTCTTGTGAGCAGTGAGCTCAGACAGTGAGCCCTAATTGGCATGTGCCATCTATTTTTCTTATTCTTCTAACAGAGAATAATACTTGGGTTAATCACCCCATGGTTTTTCCCTTGATCGGGTTTTCCACGTCAAAATCTTGGTGTCTCATGTATTGATGTGTATCTGCTCTGGTGTTTATGCTTTATGCTTTCATGAGTGATTAATTGACATGGTATTAAATAACAAAGAGGATTTAAGTGTTTGAATTAGAAGCAAGTTTTGGACAACTGATTCACCCCCCCTCTCAGTTGTCTGTCCTGAATCCAACAAATGCCTCATTGAGAATCCCCATGGACAAATTCATGAGGATCATTGATGAAGGATCAACTACTGTCTATAGGCATGATATAAATGGCCAGAATTCTAGCCTCATGATTACATAAAGAGGAAACAAAACCTTCTTGATCAAACTTAAAAAATGTAGGATGGTAGCATTAGCTGGAGTGCAAAACCAAAAGTGGCAGTTTCAGCGATATGTGGGGAACCTAGCAGTCAGTGCCTTGATATAGATGTAGTGGAACATAGCAGTGCAAGCCTTGATGTAGAGGAAATAATGCATGAAATTTCTCTAGAGATGGATATCCATGACAAAGAGGACTCTAATGTTAATGAGTGTAGTAAAATTAATGACAAGATTTAGGTGCAGGTGGAAATTGCAACCCCTGAGCCAGAGTTGCAGATGGGCTAGAATTTCAAAGAGTTATAAAGCCTCAAGCCTAAGCACCCCAAAAGACTGACAAGAGACATTTAGATAGTATTTTATAGTATAATAGTTATATTTTGATGTAAAAGGCTCATTTTATCTTGCAATTTACATAGATAAGACATATGACATCAACTTATTTTGATGTGGCCTCCTGAGCCACATATTGTATGTGTTGTTTTGATATTAGTAATCTATATGTAAATTTTAAAAAAACTGAAAACAAATTACATTACAAAATATGTCATCAAATAAGAGAATGAAATCCTCAACAAGTTGCAACACATTACAACTTCTTTCCTCTTGATTTTGGATCCTTATACCTTCTATAGATTCAAGTTTGTGAGGGTTTTCTATTTTCCCTCCTTTTAACGACTCACTACTTTCCCTTCCTTCTATCTACTACCAAAATATTCTCAAAAAATAGTCATAAATAGCCCTTTATGGTGCCTTCCAGCCAAAATTTTGAAATTTGTAACTCCCTCAAAAAATAGCCCAACTTTTGGGAGCCATAATTTTTGATTTGGGTATCTGATTAATGAACCATTTGATGCATTGGAAATCTCGTGAATAGATGTATACCCTGTAAAGTCTCTATGCCGATTATGCCCAGTTTCGGGGCCGTATGGGGCCTCTAAGTACCTCAAAATTGACTTTGAAACTTTTTCAGGGCTTTTAAAGAAACATAAACTTTAATATAGATTTTAACCCATAAATGATATTTTACCAATTCCTTCACCAAAGGATATATTTTTAAATTCTAGAGCTTTGAGTAAATTTTCATTTCCATGCATGCTCAAATGAAAACTTTATAAAAATAGTAGGTTGTTATTTTTAGCTAGTTAGAAATTTTGAAGGTTCCAAATCATTATTCAAGCAAATGGGTATGCATAAATAAGAAAATTTAAAAGAAAAGAAAAAAAATCATTATTTTTTGGTGATGCAAGATTGGCCTTACACCACTGGATGCTCTTGCATCAGACACCTAGGGTAATTTGAGAAGTGACCTTGTCACATCTTAGGTGTTCCAAGAAAACCCAAATGATAAACCTTTGCCTTTGACAACTAGTAAGAATCCTAGATAAGCCTTCATTTCTGCTTAACTAGATATTCTTCATATTGTTTGTTCTTGGTACTTCTTCCCACACAACTATCCTAGATTTCTTCTATCTCCTCCTCTGAAGTAAGTGTTGAGATACTCCACTGTTCTTCTATTGGTCCATCCTTTGTGCCACCTCCATGATACTCTATTAAATCAAAAATGTTGAACATAGGGGAAACGTTGATTCCACTTAACAACTCTACCTCATATGCATTTCCTGAGTCATGCTTCTTTAGGATCCTACATGGTCCAAATTTATTCAACCCACAAATGATCTTTGGCTAATTCCATCACCAAAGGTTATATTTTCCAGTTTTGGAGCTTTGACTAAATTTTTATTTCCATACATGCTCAAATGTAAACTTTCTAAAGTAGTAGGTTGTTTTTTTTAGCTAGTTAAAAAATTTAAAGGTTATGAATAATTATTCAAATAAATGGGTACTCGTAAATACTAAAAATAAAAATAACAAAAAACAAAATCATCATTTTTTTGGTGATGCAAGATTTCCCGTACACCACTTGATGCTCTTGCATCAGTATGGGTTAGTGAAAGTGAGTTGATCTTATCCATTGTGCCAGTTGGAATTGGTTTTGTCTCTATAATGATTTCCTTCAAAGGTACACAACATTCTTTAAGAACTTCATTAGGATCACCCTCCTAAGTATTCTAGAGTGAGAAAAGTGTAGAAGATAAGGCCTAGTCTTGTCTAATTGGTATTTTCTATCCTTGGTTCAATCTTAGGTTTTTATTTCTACCTAGATTAAATTGATCCCCAAGTGTGGGTGTTATGTCATTCCTTAGATTTGAGGGTTGCAATAAAAAATCCCAACAAAATTTTTACCTTAAAACTTTCAAATGCTACATTTGATATAAATTCAAGTTTTTGGCCATGCCATTTGGTTTGATAAATGCATCAACCACTTTCAAGTCTACCATAAATTAGTTATTCGATGGTCAATCGAGAAATTTTAGTTTGATATTCTTTGATGACACAGTGATATATAATAAATCATTAAAAGATCACTTGAGGCACTTCCATATGATCCTTGGAGTACTAGAGAAACACGCTCTCTTTACTAAGGGATCTAAACATGAGATGGGGGTGGTAGAGATCTTGTACTTGGGCCATGTTATTAGTGCTGAAGGTGTTTAGGTTTAGGAAACAAATCCAAGCAATCTTGGATTGACCAACTTCTACAACATTGGCACAGTTGAGATGGTTCTTTTGCCATTGTAGCTACTATATGAGTTTTTTTAGGGGATTAAATCATAATTGGAAACACCTCTAACTAACATGACCAAGAAGGGAGCTTTCTCATGGAATGAGTAAGCTCTAGAAGATTTCAAGAAGCTCAAAGAGATAACTAGTTTTAACTAGTTCATGCCATATACTTTCTATTTTAAATTTCTCACAACCATTTATTGTAGAATGTGATGCTTGAAGAGAATGGATTGGATTAGTATGCATGAGGAAAGGTTACCTCATAGAATTTGAGAGTAGGAAATTGATATATTCATGAGAGGTTTTTCTATCTATGACAAAGAAATAGTTTCTATCATGCATGCTTTTTCCAAGTTTAGGCAATAGTTAGCTTGTGGAAGATTTCATTGTTCCATTTAACTAGCATTGAGCTCACTCCCAATATCAGTTATCACCGATATATATGTTGCTAAATAGAAATAGTGAATACATAGGTTGAAGGTTATTTAAGAACCTCTCACACACCAAGGCAACATGAATAAGGTGGTCAAACCTCAGAGAATATTTCTATACTACTACCCATTAATGTCCATCAATATAAATCTTTCTATGGCTTTGTATGGATATGATGTACTAACCTTCCATATTTGGTGTTGACTAATAGAAAACTACCAATAGCTAGTGACTTGGTATAGCACAACAAATATATTTTGAGTTCACTCAAGGATCAACTACAATACGTTCATAATCAAATGAAGATATATGTATGTAGATTATACCACACTGAGAGGTCATTTGAGGCTAGACACATGGTTTTTTCTTCCTACAACCTTTTCGAAAAAATTTCAATAAGTGAAGAGGAGATAAAAAGATCAAACCTTTGCTTAATTAGGTTAAAGGGGTGTAACATTTAATATAGTAAATTAATTATTTTTTCTTTAATTATTTTCCCACTTAACTAACTTGAATATCTAGTGCATGGAGAAATAATAATAATTTTCAAGGAATACTCAATTTTAAAATAGTTTTAAAGTCAAATTTATCCAAAATGAAATAGTTTCAACATGATCCAACTTAATGTCTAAACTATTTATTATTTGAAAAAAATATACAGTTTTGGAGAGGATTCTCTCCTTTAGTGTACCATATTTTCTTAAATTGTAAAATAAAATTTAGTATAGCTTTTTTAAAATTTTAATCAATCTTATATTTGATTATAATGACCTACTTGTAGTAAATTACAATAATAATAATAAAACCAAAAAAAATATTAAAAATAATATTCTTTAATTGTAGGCTCTAAGCCCTCGAAAATAGTATTCGTAGATTTTCATGAAAATATCTTTGGTTAGAGAAATGTGGAGTTAAAGATCCACTTTTGATGAATTTCCCCCCAAAAAGTGGTTAGGCTACCACATGGACTACTAGTGTGACCATTCAAGGTGAAAGTCTCGTAGACACTTTCACTCAAAAATGTTTTGACTGAAACCTTACTATACAAATTGATATCATTTTAAATTTTTTGGGCAAAGGATTCTAAGCTAAAACCCTTTGTGCCACATATTTTAAGGAAAAACTATACGACTCACAAACCTTTTAGGTGAAACTGTTTCACCTCAAACTATTTTTGTGGCCCAAAGTGGGAGAAAAATCTAGACTTTCACCCCCTAGTTAGTTGATTTAACACCCTTAGATTATGAAGGGAAGTTCATTTTGGTGTCAACGCCATCATTGAAACATGGGTGAAGAAGCTAGAAAAATTGATCATTGAATACCTAACTTGTTCGGGGAACATACTCACAAAAGATGATATATAGGAGGGACTAAAGATTCTTGAGCACCCAACTCTATGTTGCTTGTGAGGAAGTAGTTTTTGGAAGGGCACACTTGTAATGTCACTTTTTATGTAACTAGCTTATGTGAGCCCTATCCTTATTTTCTGAATAAGGATATAAAAATATTTTAATAAGGAGGCCATGTGCTGGGGAAATAGAAGTAATTAATAAGGAGTTACAAGAGAAAGTGGTGCTATTTTCTTGAAGGGAATCGTATTTATATTTTAATTGCTATATTTAAGATGGAAAATTGGGCATTGGAATTTGTGTCCTATTGGTGTTATATACTAGGGTGCTTGGTTGCCTTTAAGATTATTGCCAATTATTCAATACTTTTTGTCATATTTTGAGTGTTGTGTTTAGTTATAGGATTGAAAGACAAAGCTTTAGATTTTAGAGATTTGAGGATAAAACCCCTTTTTATTTCTCAGAGATTGGAGGGTGAACACCCTTTGATTTCTTAGGGGAAATCTCATAGAGAGATTGTATTTGTACTTAAAAGACTGATATCAATTTTAGTATATATTTTTGTATTTGTAATAAGTATTGTATTTATGAAGCTTCAACTTATTGTGGAAGCATATATTTTGTAATCCCTGAAGCAATGATATGTTATGGAGTAATCTTTAGCATATTTATGTGTTATTCTCTAAAACACAAACATATTTATATTATTTGTGCAATCCATTGCTACATTATTTTGAGAATTATTGTTATTAAAAATAACATTTATAATCATTATTCATGCACTATATGTTAAAATTGGAGAGCTTGAATAGATTTTCTCTATATTATAAAATTTAGGGATCTAAAGATCATTAAATAGATATTATATACGGGCAGATGTGTCTCTTATATGAGACATGAATCTATATGAAAAATGTGTTGGAGTGTTATGATTAAATATAGTTTATATTTAACACCTCCCATTAACTTTATTTTATCACATAACTTAACTAGATGATGGGGGCCACCCATTAAAAATTGGTTTATTAGCTACCCATGTTCAAATGAAGAACATTTCATACCAATGCTTTCTTGAAAGTTTACGAACTTATCCTTATCAAAGGTTTAATGAAGACATTTACAAGGTACTCATTGGTTGATGTATAGACTAGTTCAATTTCCATATTAAGAACATGCTCATGAATGGGTGGTCATGTACTTCAATATACTTTTTGCAAGTATGAAACACTAAATTCTTGAATATACTTAACACACTTATCTCTATGTTACTTCCCATAACACAACCTTCAAAAAAGCACTTCTTTGTAGTCACGGGTGGAAGACTATATGCTATATTTTGATTGAACATTTCTTTGAATGACTCAAGGTTAATATTAGAAAGCCTTTCATGCCCTAATTGGTTTCTCAAAATAACTCCTTTTTAATAAAAAAGTGACATATTCACTCATACTATTGATTCATAAAGGGATACATATTTCTATCAGTCGACCCTATATGGCTTAGGTAGTAGCAGTTGTCCATACTTTATAAAATTACATTTAATGATATGGAGCAACATACAACTCTAAAAACATATCAAAAAACTATCCCCCAAAAACTAAATGTTCTCATATGCAATTAAGCATTTCCCTAGTATTATTAACACATAGTACCTATGATCAATCTTCATCTATCGAAGGAGGTTCTAGTGGTGGGAAGAAAATGGGTAGTGTCATTAATGCTAGTTTGAAGGCTCTATTTGAGCAGTGGCCTCTAATGAAGTTGATGGCATCTAAAATCTCTCTCACCTTCCTTGCCAATCCCGCTAGTAGATGGAATTGATACTTCTCGAGTTTGGCATTCAATATCACAATGTTGTCGCTACATAGGCGCTAGAATCTCCTGTGAAAGCCTGACCTGCTCCATGGTAAATAAGCCTCCCACTAGTATTGCACCCTCTATGATCTTATATCCATCAAGGCCTCCTTACCCCCTATTTGTGTTGAAAATATATCTTCTCAAAAAGTCCAAAGCAATTGAAACCACATAATCTAGATCTTGTACCAGATCATAGATATTTGAAAGAAATATAGAGCTCACATTAGATTATTTCAGAACATTCAAAGATTCCTGCAATAATGGGTTCCCTATAATGGTTCATATAGCAAATTATAAAATTTCACATTTCATGTCAAACACCATCTGAAACTTTATAATTGAGTAGTGCCCCTCCATTACTAGTTGCCATTCCAATAGTGCTAGGTTTAAATGGAAGTTGTAGGTTTATCATTTCATTACAATGGATGTGTAAACCCCTCCAATCTAGCTCCTGGTGGTCAAGATTTGAACTATATTAAAACATTTATGGATCTGAAGATGTTTAAATAGATTTTATGCATCCCTTACATGAGACATGACTCTATATTACAAATGTGTTAGAATGTTTTTGATAAGATTTAAGTGGGAAACAAGGGTCCTAACCCTTTACAAAAGATGACCTAAGGAAAGACAAAAAAACCCAAAACAACTAGAAACAACAAAAACACAACACAAGAAAAAAACCAAGAACACAAACACTCCAAAAGACATAACCCTAGTTTTGAGGGGACTAAGAACCCGAAACAATATAGAACTAAACCACATATACCCAGCTAAAATCTTTAGACTTCCTAGGCATAGAAAGAGGCATAGGGGCATCATGTCGCCACCTACTAACCATAGTCCATGAATCTAAAACAACCTTAGCATCAATATTCTCACAATCATCAATCAAGGGATCAAAAGAAGGGACAACAATGTCCACCATAACAATGCCTATAGGAGAAATAGAAGCATTAGACACCAAAGGCTCATGTGCCTTAAACTAAACCACTTGTTAATGCATAGTAGATACAGGGAAAAAAGCACCACAAGTTAGGCTGGGAGGCCACAAAAGAAGGAGAGATATGCGGTGAAACCACTAGAGGAATAGGGAAGTCCTTGGACTAAAAATGCCACCACCACGAAGCCAAATGGGACTCAGGCATAAAGCATTCACACTGCTCAACCACATGACCAATGTGAAAGCAACATAAACAACGAAAAGGGATACCCTCATAGTCTAAAATATAGCACCATTGATGATCTATAACATTGAAGACAATCTCAATAGGTAGTGCCTTAGTCAAATCTAGATCCATAAGAATCTAAGCATAGGTCCTATGTGTGAACTACAAGGTAACAAGATCCACCATAATAAACTATAAAAGAGAGCTCCCATTCCTAGAATAACAAGACTCACGCGAAAACTAGAGAGGGAAGATAGGAAGCCTAACCGAAGTGGGTGAAAAATTCAAAGATTCAGTCATTAGATTGAATAAAGGAAAACCATGGATGAAGCAACCGGGATGTTGGCTCCACATCTATATGAAACCCTCAATATAGCATTTCAGTCCTCAATATCATCAAATGCAACAATAAATAAACCTTTAGCATATCATGGGTAGATTTCAATTCTACCATTAGTAATTGGTCCCTAGGTATCAAAAATCCATGAATTTAGGTCATGGATGTTGCAAGTATGTGCCTAATCAGTGTTGTCATTGATGTCAACATATCTGTGTTGTCATTGGTGTCAAATGTGCCCTCATTTTGTTACTTGCTTTTAGATGTTGAGGATATTGAGAAAATTATCTCATCCAGTTAAAACAGTAAATTGCAGTAGAAATAGTGCTTTACATGCAGCAAAATAGTCTAGAAGAATGCTTTGCATTTCTTGTATAATAAACCTCTTTGCCTATAGATTGGAAGTTATTTAGAAGCCTGTCTAAAGATGTTATATTCCAAGGTTGAGCCTCCAGAATGAATATTTGAGTAAGTTATGTTTACCAGTGTGAAAACTACTTTTTTTGTATGTTTGGTGTTGACAGGGAGAAAGTGTTTTGCTCTACATTCCTTCGCATTGAAGTATTTTGGTGTACGGTTCTGGAATTAAATCCATGATGATGTTAAGTGCCTTCAATTGCAATAGTTCATGATTTGGTGGTCCACAAGCTATCTTTTATTCATGAAAGTGGCTAACATTGTTGTTCTTGTGCTTCATTGTACGAGTGTTCTTGCTGACTATAATGTGCTTTGGATGTCTCCTGATCATGTTCCTACATTTGGATTGGTCCGCAGAGAAAAAATTGGATCATGGTTGAAGAATTCTCTTAGAAGATCTAATGTTCTCACCAGCCAACTTGGTTGATTTCATTAACTGCGTAGAATAATTAAAGATTGTAGAAGCGTGATGTGACGTGGAAGATTGTATTTGAGTCCCAGCTAAGGAGAAATCTGATCCACATACATCTTTACATATTTTTCTTAGTTGATTTTGTATTAGGTCTAGACCTTATCTATGTATGTTTGTAATGCCGACATTGGAGATTGTTCCAATGGTTAATGAATATATTGCCAACCTTGATGTACATTCCAAGGTTGATGACTTGTATAAAGATTTGTAATGAATTGTGAATGTTTGCACTAGAATATAGTTTTTTGCAAAATGATTTGAAACTATTACAAATCCCTAAAATCTATACTATGAGCAACAGAAAAGATTAATGATAAAATCTATAAAACCACACAAATATAAATGTTACCGAAGTATTCAAATGTGGTTGCTCGCATAATTGCATAACTCCAATATAAAAATTGTCGGTGGGGTATATGAGAAACAAAGTTGATTTTTATAAAGTTTGGAGATGGTTGGTTTGGGCAGTTAAACGAATTTTTGGTGAATGGTAAAGGGGAGGTAAAAGGTAGTTAGGGTTTTTAACAGATTTTGATTTAGTTTTTTATGAATAATTTAGTTTGTTGTTTATGTTAAATAATAAATTAATTTTTTGAAGTTTAATTTATTATCTACGGGAAATGGTAAAAGGATAAGATTAAATTAATTAATTAAAATTAATTAAATCTTTTGGATTAATGGTGTGTTAGGAATTAAGGAGTATTTAATTAATTAATTAAAATTAATTAAATTTCTTGACTTAGGCAATGGATCGACTAGTCAACTTTTTGATGTCTACATTTTGCCCCTCTTTGAGACGATGTTGCGAAGCAATGTCGTTTCAAAGAAGATTAAAAAATAGGTTTTTGGATTTAGATTTTGGGTAAATAGGTTTTGGATTCAGATTTTGGGTAGGCTCACATGGGGCTCATAAAAATGTTATTCTAGTTAAACTTTGAGCAACCTAATGTTTGATATAGCACCTAATGTTATGCACCATGGTATAAAGACCAAGGTGACAATGTGTCATGTGCCCCATTCCAATAGACACAAGATATGAATATTAGCTGGAATGATATCGATGTGATTCAAATACAAGATGAAATGATGACACACTAGAAAGCAAGCAAGCATGCACAAATAATTCAAAAACAAAGGTATTGCCCCTGTCAAGCTAAAAACTGATGATCAATTGGATTGATTGATGTTGATAATGATTGATAATTGATTGATAGCATTGTTGATGTGGGAACGGTTTATCCCAAGAACAACACAAGGATTGATGATTGATTGATAGCATTGTTGATGTGGGAATGATTTATCCTAAGAACAACGCGAGGATTGTGGTGTTGATATGGGAACGATATATCCTGAGAACAACACTAGGATTGGGAACGATATATCCCATTGATGATGATGATGTGATCAATCGATCAAGTTCACAACAAGGCTAGGAACAAGACCATAGATGCAATTGGATAAGTTAACTTGATTGATTTACTTTATTGGTATGGAAGGATACTTGCATTTGATTGATTTGATTGGTTGAGTTGATGGATTGATTGCTTTGATGATTGGAGAATTGATTGGATTGGATTTGGATTATTTTTTTTTTGGAAATTTGATTTTTTTGGATTTTTCAAATGTTATGACTTTTTTGGATTTTTGGCATGGGATTGTGTGTAGATAGCCTTTGGATAGATTCTAATGACAAGGGAAAACCAAACCACAAGGCAAGGATCAATAATGAATGGAGATGAACAATAGTGAATGTGATAGTTAAAAGGATTGGATGGGTGGATACAAGGATTAGAGATAGGATAAAGGTAGGTGTCTAGATGGATAATGTATGGGATATATATGATAGACATATGGAGGGAGCCTAGGATGTGATCTTCAAGGACTACGTCACATAGGAATAACCTACCCCCACTCTAGATAATATGCCTTAGGATTCAGTGGGGTGATGCTAATTAGGATGCATGATAGGGATAATGGTTGAAAGGGATGAATGGACTTAGTAGTGGATGGATGTATGGAGGATACTTTTAGAAACATATGGATGGAATTTGGAGTATGACAAGAGGTGTCTAAAAGTATTTTTCAACATTTTGCCCCTATCCTCATCAAGATCAAAAAGGAGGAAGGGAAGATGGATGGTGCAGTTAAGGAAGGTACAACAAATATGATGGGTAAGGATGTCAAGATAAGATGGAAAATGATAGGATAGGATATGAGATGGGATAGATGTGACAACATGCCCCCAAGTGTAAAGCAAATAGATAATCACCTATGCATGACACCTATTTGCTAGGTTTTCATCATGGTACTTATCCAAGGCATCTGTTTACCAGGTTTTCACCATTAGACGAAATGGTTTATCTTTACTATTTTGATTTTATTTTTATTTTTTAATTTTTAACTTTTTTTTTTTTGTAGGGGATAGTTGGATGGAATAGATGGGGACTCAAGATTTTGTTCCCATAGAAATGTCCCAGGATGGACAACTCATAGACCATGTCAAATGTCATTATGCTCATAGATGTTGGTAGGGAATTGCATGAGAGGGCAATGAATTTTCATGTGGATCATGAAAGGTTCATGCAAGCAATGATAGGCGATAGGAGAGTATGATGTGGACAAAGATGAGAGGATAGTGGATGAGGATGGAGTAAAAGAGATAGATATCGCTTATGCAAAAGCATGGACCATAGGATTATGATGGAAGAAATAAGTAGGATAGTAGATGGGAGATGGGGAGATGGAGCTATGTTGAAATGTTGTGGAGTGGAAGGGAACCAAGACCAATGGTTGCACACACTAAAATGGATTGTGAAGCTTAGAAGGGTGATTTTGGATTAATGGAGATGTTATCTTATGGATTTGCCTATTTAGGTCTTTAGGAACCCAAATAGACTTATGAAGCTTAGGATTTTGTGATAGGAAGCGAGATGTTTGGGATTTTAGCATTGTGGATGCTCCATTTGAACTAGATACTTTTTTCTTGGGGACCCAAGCCATTTTAGTTTTGAGATTATCTTTTTGAGATGTGGACTTGGGTAGCCTCTTTGAATTTTGATTTTCCTTTGATTCTTTGCATGTGTGCCATATGACATGAGAATTATTGGGATTTTTGGCTTTATGGGTGGAGGCATCCAAATTTTTATTTTTGAATCCCATAGGGGTGTTTAGGATAGCTTCATGTTTATTCAATGTGTGCATTTGTTGACCATGATTAGGAATTGTAGGGGATTTATGGGAACGGGACATATGAATGGAGGGATTAATAGATTTGTGGCTAAAGTGATAAGGGGATGCGAGGATAGGAATATTAGGAGTTGGAAGGAGTGGAGGTAAAGTAGATGGAGGGATGTTAGGAGTTGGAAGAAGTGGAGGTAAAGTGGATGAAGGAAGATGAATGGTCACATGCTTTTTGGGTTCATAGGATAATGGAGGAGGAATGGAAACATATGTTTTATGGGTGCGATAAGGTGCACCTAGGTTGGGCTTAGATGAAGTGGATTTAGGAGGTGGAAACATGATACCAACATCTTGATATTGCTTACCTTGGGGTGTATAACCAATACCATACAATTTTGGGGAGACTTTGACATGGATGGGTTCCAGATTACCTTTCTCATGAAGGCCTAAGCCTTTACCTTGATAATTCATATTTTGGAACATACGTTGCACAATGGGATGCTTATTTTTGAGGATACAAGACATGCATTTCTTATTGGATGAGGAAAGTGAGGTGGCAGATATAGGTTGCTGCTCTCCTAGGGAAGAACATTCATTTAGGAAGGTAGTAAAAATAATAGGACATGATGGTGGATTTGAAATGGTATCAGTATGAAATGGTGAAGGAGCAATAGGATCTTGATTATGCTCATTATGCTCATGAAGATTCAATATATTTGTTTGATTATCTATGTGCTTGTGGGGACCAAGTGTCGCATCAAGGGAAGTGGATACTATGGGATAATGGATTGAAGGAGAATGGATGGGACTAATGGAAGTGTCTTGAGCATGGGTAGTATTGGGATCATGAGTGGAAGGAGTGACAAGCTTTTGATCACAGATAATATCTTGATCATAGAAAAGACATAGGTTATGAATAGGTGAAAGGAAGAACCTTGATCTTGATTTGGTAAGGAGCAAAGTTGATCATACTTTAGATTTGACTCTTGACATAAATCTTGAGTTTGGATAGGAATGGAAGTCACTTCGATAGATTCAATGTATGGTGGAGAGTGAATTGGGCTTATAGTAGGTGGATCTTCGAGAACATTTGAAGGTTCTTGCATACTTTCAAGGACAGGCATTTAATGGCATGAGGGTGGTAGTTGATTCCTTTCTAGTATCCAATGGATCACATCCTTCATTAGTGCATGGGTGGATGAACAATATAATGGATGGAGAATAATGGTAGATGGTGTAGGATTAGAATGCAATGGAGGGACAATGTGATTAGGTATGATAGGAGTGGGATTAGGATCGGGTGGATGGACAAGAGGATTGAATATAATTGGATTGGAATCTGGGTCAGGTGGGGGGATGATAGGATTGGTTATGATAGGATCAAGACTTGGATTGGGCTTAGGAAGAGTTGATGGTTTAGACTTTAAGTGTGTTGATTGGCTTAATGGATTAGGATATGGAAGGTTGGAAGGATTATATGGTGGAGGGTCCATAGGGATGGATGGATGAGGAGGACTAGTGGATGGATTGGTGTATGAATCCAAACTTGAGGTGGTGTCTCCCTTATCAAGAGTATCATTAAGAAGACTTGCGAATTCATGCTCATGTTGTGGAGGATTTTGAGATGGATATTGAGGAATATTCATGAGATTGGTTGATGTGGACGGACTAGGTTGGCATGATGATGGGGGTGACTCATAGAATTTAGATTTTATTTGTTGATGTTGTGTGGATGATGGTGGTGAAGGTAACAAAGGGATTGATGAATGAGAAGGCTGGGGGACCAATGGATTAGGATTGAAATTAGATGCAATTTGTTGTTGTTGCATGGATAAAGGTATGGTGGATGATGTGTTAAATGAAGGTTGTGGTTTTTGGGCTAAGATTTGTTTTCGTGCTTGTTTTTTTTGGCTTTGTTGTTGAAGATATAAGGTGAGGGGACTTGGTATGTTTGAAGATGAAGCATGGGTAGGGATCTGGACCTGTGAGGTTTGAGGTAAAGTTATTGCTGGATAGGTTTGAGGTATGGATGTGTTGGGTTGATATGAGTGGTAGATTGGTTGTGATAATGATTTGTATGAGGTGGATGGAGATGACTCATAGAGTTGGGGTGTTGACGTGGTAGGATGTTAATTTGTGAAGACAATTGTGATAGTTGTGCTAATTAAAATTTAAGATCTGCCTCTTGTTGTAGTGATTGAGCGAGTTGTTGTTGGAATTCGATGAGTTGTTGTTGTAGTTGAAGGACTTGGGGATTAATGGATGTCGAAGTTGAGACCTGGGTAGGATTATAGTTTTGTGAGGTTGAGGGCATGGAAGGAAAATCTTGGGTTGTGTTAAGATGATAAGAATGTTCTTGTGGATAATGATCATCATAGATATGTTGAAGCTCTTTGTTTCCTCATATTCTTGAGATGGTATTGATGTTGGTGGAGGCCAAAATGGGGAGATATATGGTTCATGGGTGTCAAAATATGCATCATGATCTACCAAATTCTCATCATTATTATATCTAGGAGGGCCTCCACAGAGTGTGAGTTTTGGTTTTGGATTTGTCCTAGATTTGTTGATGGTCACAACCATTTTGACGAATAAGGATTGGACTAAATTAAGGATGGAATGTGAGTAGGATGATGATAAATGAATTAGGTGGGAAAGGGATGGATCAATTGAAAGATCTTCTTAGGATAAAACACAATATGATGATTTGAAATGAATGGATGAAAAGAATGTCTAAGGGTGATGATCAGGCAAGCACACGCGCCAATCATATAAGACACACAACAGTCAGATTGGTTGTTTTGTTTTGATGATATCTTGATGTTTTGAAAACACTTGTAAACATGCACGATCCTAAGCTAGGAAAGGACAATACTTGCTCAGTTCCCACTTGGTTTTACCTAGCCGCGCCTACTTATGGTGTATAGCTCCAGAAACTTGGGGCATGGGATCCCCCTTACAGTGCACTCACTTCTCAGGCACACCAAGTTTGAGGTCCTAGGACACGCAGATCCTGAGGTACCTTGCTATCTCTGCCATAAGCAACAAAAATATGAGACGGCTATCAAAGTTTCCTCCTGTATCAACAAGTAGAGGGTTTTTGACCACTAAACAAAGGGGTTCTAGTGAATATCTGGGGGGCCGGCACCTTACGAACATCCAGCAAGCCACTAAAGGCTTTGACTAACCCTACTAGGAGTTTTAATATACACAAAGGTACACCTCCTTTCGAGCAAGCACTATGGTAAGCGCTAATATCGGTTAGACTTGGCTTTTGCCTTATCCTCAATTTATATAGCAGGCCAGATGAAAGTCCCATTTGGGGTCGCAAATGAGTTCTCCTTGTGGATGTGTCTCAAGAGCAGGCCCACTCTAAGGATGGCAAAAGCAAGGAAACATGTTGTTTTTTATCTCCCAGATCGCACGAAATGCAAGGAGAGAGCATACACAATGCCTTTGCCTCACATTTGCATGGGGTTCATTTTAATTCCAAATCCAAATGTGTGGGTGGTTATGCAAAATGTCAAAGGAATGCTTTTGATTCTTCGCCGAGTGGTGCAAGAGAAGAGCATACGCATTTAATGACAAAAATACAAACCACAAGACATGGTAAACACTTGTTAATTTTAACCCTTCCTTATGATGTGATCTAATCTATAAAAAGAAGACACATTGTTTCAAGATTAGATTCTTTGACAATTGAATCTGCAACACACTGATTAGTAGTTTGTAAAGCAAGTAAAACCAATGAATCTTGGCAAAAAAAACACACCAAACGTTAAATGCGGCATAAAGTGTGTTTGATGCTTTCAAACAAAGTGAATAAATTTCAAATGATTATATGAGAAAATCTGAGATGAATCTGTAAGAAATGATAACACAGCTATGTAGACCTCAAATGTAGCTTTCCGACACCTACAAAAATGTGAAAATCTAATGAGAATTGAAGAAGTTATGCAAGTTTGAACGAAACAGCCTCCTAAGGCTAGAAATTAGCACTCGGGTGATTTGCAAACTTGGTTGTTGGCAGGTTTCACAATGCACTTAACTGCTTCTATTCTTAAAGTCACCTCAATTTCGGTACATTTTCAATCCCATAAATAAGTTTTGATAAAAAATGAAGGTAGACGATTCCAAATGATTTTAAATCTAAATCAACAAATAATTCAGATGATGATAAGCTCGTCTTGCAACAAAATCTGGTTTAATTTGAAAGCTTTCTATAGACATATAAAACTATCAGCGGCAAATAGAAATAAAGAAGAAATGAGGACAAATTGAATACCACTGCCGTTTTGAAGATCTGATTGTAATTTCAGCACGAACTTTGATTTTCTTGATCCTACCTGATTTGACTGTAGCTGAAATGGAGCCTTGGTGGAAGAGATGAGAATCTGTAGAACTGATTAGCTAACAACAGCCCTGTTGATCTTATTTTAAGTGGACAAAAATAATAAACTAGCACCTGCACTCATAGGAAGTTTAAGGAACAGATGAGTTTAGAAAGAATATCCAAAATGAAGTTTGTATTCTACATGATGTTCAAGGAATATGCCAACAGGAATAAAAGGACGAGTTAAAACCGATAGCAACAACTGACAAGTCTAGAAATTCTAGTGTGATCTTTTTTTATGGCGATTAATAAATACCTCAACAATCAGAAAGTTAAAACATTTATAGCGTGAATGAGTTTATTTGTAGAATGAGACTATAATGCTCCATATAAAAGTCTATCGGTTGGAGCTAAAAGGAATACGGTGATCGGAATAGTTAACTAAGTTTAGAAAAATTTCCAGGCGTGAATTCTTTTAGGGTGTGAGATGATTTTCCTGAGCATATACAACTGATTATTGAGCCTTTCAAGACAATGGCTACGCTAGTTTTGAAGCTAAATGCGTTATCATTTTAAATCAACATAAAACTGTCAAGCAGCTTTCCAGTTCATTTGGGTATTCCAAATCTTGGTCCCAAAACAAATGGTGAACTTGGAAAACGCAACTTGAAGGTATACCATTGGTTAAACAAAAGTCTCCGTGGTGAATGATGGCAAAATGGTCATGGTTAGCAATAATTGTGGGTGATAAATATTGAAGGTAAAAAATTCAGGCTGTAGGCTAGTCATGAGTTCAAGACACAAAATTAAGAGTGAAAGATGAATGCCTTTAGAAGAAAGCTATGCGTTAGTAATAAAACTTTGGTCCTTAATAAACCTGATGTGCGTCTATACCTAAGACCATGGCATCTTTGAAATGGTAAGATATGATAGCAAATGCCATGACATTTAATGTATTTAATGAGAGATGAACATAGCAAGTCAAAGACAACTAAAATAGTTTAGACAGTGATAACAAGATGAGGGAGACGGAGACTAATAGCTAACACCTGAAACTTACAGTTATAATAACCGTTTGAAGGACCGAGTAACAAAGAACGAACCAAAGACTTTTATAGATGCTAAATGTTGAAGAACAGACAGACATGCGATCTTTTTAATAGCTATGCAAGGGATTCACGATTTAATGCTATTGATAAACCCATAAGCAATCCATGCTGATGCAAAAGATTAAACCTTGTATGCTGAAGATTAACAATAAGTAATAAAATGAAGTGAAAGTTTACTTTTAACAGCGAACATGTTATTACGAACTGTGTAACAGTATTAATCCAATTCAAACATTCCAAATAAAGATTCCAGCATATAGTTAGGGTCAATGATAGAGTGTATAACCGATAGAACTTCTGTGTAACTGATCCAGCCCTCCAATACGGATTCCTATAAAAAGCTAACACACAGTTTTCTCCAAACAAAGGATTATCGAAAGTGGTTTACGTCGGGTTCACCATTGTTTGCACCAGAGTATAGTTTTTTGCAAAATGATTTGAAACTATTACAAATCCCTAAAATCTATACTATGAGCAACAGAAAAGATTAATGATAAAAGCTATAAAACCACACAAATATAAATGTTACCAAAGTATTAAAATGTGGTTGCTCACATAATTGCATAACTCCAATGTGAAAATTGTCGGTGGGGTAAATGAGAAACAAAGTTGATTTATATAAAGTTTGGAGATGGTTGGTTTGAGCAGTTAAACAAATTTTTGGTGAACGGTAAAGGGGAGGTAAAAGGTAGTTAGAGTTTTTAATGGATTTTGATTTAGTTTTTTACGAATAAGTTAGGTTGTGGTTTATGTTAAATAATAAATTAAATTTTTGAAGTTTAATTTATTATCTACGGGAAATGGTAAAAGGATAAGATTTAATTAATTAATTAAAATTAATTAAATCTTTTGGATTAATGGTGTGTTAGGAATTAAGGAGTATTTAATTAATTAATTAAAATTAATTAAATTTCCTGACTTAGGGAATGGATCGACTAGTCAACTTTTTGATGTCTACAGTGAAAAGAAGCAAGAATGTGCAAATATGAGGAGATAAGTGAGAAGGTATGAAAGAGCGGAGCAGAGGAGTTTTATTGTACTTCAAAGGAATTGAACCCAGGCATGGAGTAGATGTTAATTAATCAGTTCACCATTTTAGTAGTGAGCATACCCTTAGCAGTGAGCCACCTTTTAGTAGTAAGTCGTTCTTGCAGTGAGCCCTGTAGGCAGTGAGCCTTTATTTTTCGGTATTGATATAACTTATATTTTTCTATGAGCTAACACCCACCATGGTTTTTCCCTTTTAGGGTTTTCCATGTAAAAATTTGGTGTCTTCTGTGTTGATTATGTTATTGAGTTGAACTTCTCATTTTATACTTTCATTGTTATATCAGAATATAAGTAATTGATAAGTTGATGTTCATAATTGATTAAAAGTTTTAGGATATCTGATTCACCCCCCTCTCAGTTGTTCAGTGCAGTACAAGAATGGATACATGGAAAAAAATGATTGAATCTACAGATCAAAGCATCCCAAGAGGTGAAAAAATACACTCCCCAAAACCTCTACCCTACAAGAAATAATAGGAGAAGCAACATATGGCAAGGTGACCCCTACTGAGAACTATACCCTTGAGCAACAACAATGAAAGATGGTTTTCCCCCATTAGTAGAAGCCAAATCATAGAAGAGGTCTAGAACATGATAGGCAAGGGAGCAACCACCCACATGCCACGACAAGAAGTCACATGAAGAGTCAACACAAGAGACACAACATGGTCGCCAAGTTGAGTAGAGCTAGTGGGGCATACTTCCCTAAGCCAAACCAACAATAGAAGACCTATAACACATAGTAGATTTAAACTCACCATTGGTAACAAGGGATGCAGGGGAGAGAGGAGCCATGGAAACACCATAAGCAATAACACCCCCAGCCAATTCTGATAAACCTTGTAAAGATAGAGGTGTATTAGAGATAGTCTCATCTGTAGAACTTGTCACATGGCTAGTAGTAAAAAAAATATCAGGAGTAGAGCTAGAGACCCTAGCATCCATCGACGAGGGTATAAGACCACCAAACAGAGACAAATCCATGAGCAAGTCACCAACACTAGAGCATGAGCATGAAACCCATGGACATCCTTTCGTGAGTGGGAAAAATGAATTTGAAACCTGCTTAAGGAGCGAGAGGGAGCCAGAGGATGTCATTTTCATATGTTAATGTGTTTGAGTGTTGTGATTAAATATAGTTTATATTTTTAACACTAAATACTCTAGCTTCTGCTCATGATATTTGGACAATTAGAAATTGGTGAATGATATTATTTACTCAATGTATGCTCTCACCTCACCCTCACAAAATCTTGGTGATCAAAATTAGTAAATATTATATATGAAAGATTATTGGTGATCTTAGAATCATAATTAAGTTTGTAATTTGCAAGGAAGAATGTTTTGGCAAACAATGAATCATTTGTAGAGCCATCACAATCATCATTTAAAATATCCATATTAACATTATGTAAAATCAATGAAGTATCCTCAATATGATTCCCTAATAAATCATCATTATCAATCCATGAGCGATCACATGTAGGGACATGATTAGCAATAGAGTCATAAAAAAAATCATTATCATCATGCAAAATGTAGGACAACACATCAAAAATACATAAATTTGGGTTACCATGACATTGCAAGGATAGGTCGTTTAAAGGCATGCTAGTATAATGGATAGGTAAGGCACATGATGGATCCTTTGCTGAAAGAATGATTGCCAATGTCACAAGGAAAGATATTGTCATGAATGGAATGACGATCTCCAAAATCATAGGATTTGCATTCACTACAATATCAAGAAGTAAAAAGGTAAGATATGGTAAAACAAAATCTATATTGAGATGGCATCCATATCCAAAACATAAGATAACACAAACTAATCAAGAACATGGGTGTCATGTGAAACAAATAAAAGGAGCATATCAAAATTTAAAATAAATACATGTAAATCGACTAAAGAAGAAACCCTAATAGTTTTCTATTCTTTAGCTCAAATCAAAGACCAAAATACAATAATTTTTAATGTGCCATAAAATATTCTCCAACCACAAAAGAAACACACAGTCTCGTAGCATTGCTACTCTAACAGCTATTAAAACAGATTCACACCCCTCTCGCACCAAAAATCTCGCACTGTCCAAAAGCCGCATGATCTTCATTTTTGCATGTATAGTCGCAATCATAACCAAAACCGCAATACCCAATGTAACTATGAAAATATTATAAATCAGTAAGTAGTTAAGAGTTTTCAATGACACACAGTATATGTTTATTCGTATGAATGAATAAATAGAAATATTGATTAAGGAGAAGAAGAATGCAAATTACCGTTAGCAAAAGCAAAAGGCGCTGTGAGTAATAGAAACACCAAATACACATATATGCCCTTCGCCATTTGAGCAACTCGAGATGTTCAAAGGTAATGTATTCTGTGAGAAAAAGATTTAGTGATGGTACTACTTATACAGGGAAGAGCTTAAACAGCCCGAACATACCGGCACAGCTCTCAGACAACCTATTTCGTGTGTACCGCCTAGTTTTGTTTATTGATTGTTATTCTTATTAGTTTTATATTGGACTCAACGGCAATCTCGAAATTATCGCAAGCCAATCTGCTTTATCAATATGTCCAATTCAAACTTGTTCTTTTGGAGTAGTGATCTGATTCCAAATAATATAAAATGATTAGCCGATAGGCTTTTATATGTGAGCATTACAGTGCTCGGAATTGTCTCACGCCGTAAAAAATAAACGCCGGAAATTTTTCTAAACTCGTGGGTTGTTCTTATTGGCGTATTCCTTGGACCTCCTATATGGGTGCAAGTGCTAGTTTTAAGTCTCAATCAAAAAAATCACGTACATGAGATAGTGATTGGCCTTTTGAGAGGTTGTAATATTTGTGAAAGTGTTTTACTTATCTAATTTTACTCTCACCTTTAACCTTTTAAGCTAAATTTAATTTTTTTTCCTTTTAATTTAAGATTTTTAAATTATATTTTATTTGTAATTGAATATTTAGATCTTCATTTCTTTTAGTTTTTAATTAAATTTGATTTTTTTTTTATGATGTATACATAATATAATTTGAATATATTTTTTAAAACAATATTTTTTAATATAATGGTTATATTTAAAACAAAATAAAGATTTAAATAATTCCGTGTATATTTTGAATACAACTATTATTATCACTTTTTAATAGATTAAAGATCATATATAATATGTATGTTCCTTAATATATCATATTGTTTATTACCATTGTCTCTTGGTCACATAAAAGTAAATTTTGTAGGATTTTAAAATTAGTTTAACAAAAAGCCTAAAACCTCTATCTACAACTTTAGTGATAATGTTAATTACTACTAGTTGTTTTAAACATAAAACTAGAAATCAAAGAAATTAAAAATTCACATTTTCTTATTGCCTATTTAAAGGATATATATGCATGTGACAACCTGATAGTGTGCCTAAGTAGGGTTACCTTCCATCTTCTCTCTTTGGCATGAGAAGGACAATTTCTACCTTATGAAGCCCCCTTCTTTGCTTTAGTTTTATGGAGGGTTTTTCCTTAATTAGCTTAAGGAGGAAGGCAATTGATGTAGTCATGGATCGGATCTAATGAAGGACAATCTATTTATACAACCTAAACACAAAAACAAAAATACTAAAATGTGTACACAACAGAAGAAATTTTAGAGGACATCTAAGATGGTGTAGATCATATTATTATCAAACACACTAAAATAACAATTCATTACAAATATCAACAATGAGTATACATTATTGTAGGATATATACCTATTACAATAGTTGAGAGCCCAAAATACTCTATTTGGATCTATCTCCTCTATTCTTCACCCACTTTTGGAAGAGTTAGTCTACTATTTATAGTGAATTCTTTAAGAAATAGGGTACTACTAACTTAAGGCAATGACCCTTCTTCTGCAACTCCTCTTTGGACAAACATAAAATATTACACTAGGTGTGTTACCCAAATTGTGGCATGAAAGATTAAAGTAGGTCTCATTAAACATAACAACATTCCCTAACTTCCCATAAGATTTTTTTATCAAGATATTATGTGGAGATAAGTCTTTGTATTCAACAATCCTGATGCTAAAATATTAAAGCAAGAACTCTAACTATGGTTAATTTTGGTAAATATTATCGATTGCTAGAACATGATATTAGTTAAAATAGGCTCTTCGGTAAGAAGAATGCTTCGATGGAAAGACTAGTATGCATGTAGATATGTAAAACTGTTTAAAACTAAATAAAATAGAAAGAAACTATTGTTTGATTATGCAAGATTGTCTAACCCCTAAGATCCTCCTACATTAGACACTTGAGGTAATAAATTTTGACCATGATGCTCAAAATTAAGGAAGTAAGGGAGGGTCTCATCACCACCCTAACGAATCTACATCATATTTAGATATATATGTATTATCCTTTGGTCCTTGTTCCTTTCCATTGAACTAGACACTCTTTGAATTCCTTCTATCTAGTTCTTCTACTCAAGTACTTCTTCAAAATTTCCTCTATCTCATCTCTTTTTCTCTCAAGAACTTGTTGTCTCCAAAATTGTCCTATAGTGATGATATATTCTTCTCCATATCATAGCATAACTCCCACCCCATCAATATTTAAAGAAGGTCACCAGCAGATTCCATTAGTTTAAACATTGGTACACTAGAAAAATGAAGTGGCAAAAATCAAGTTTGAATTGATGGATGAAGACATAGAAAATTACATATAAATTCTCATTGATTTCTTCGATCTGTTCACTTTGCAATATTTAGACATGGCATGATTAGATCATGATATTGTTGTTCATAAATTGGTCAGTAAACTAGATGCAAAACCAATCTTAATGTAGGGTTTATCAAGATATTGGATTATTTGATATTGATATCAAGAATAGTCCTAATTCCCACATAGAATAAGAATGTGTGAATCTGCATTAATGTTAGAGAGATTAATAAATCTTGCCTTACAAATCATTTTCTTCTCTCATTTATAAACCAGATTATCAATTATTTTATTGGTTATGAAATATTGTCCCACATTGTTGGTTTCTTTTTCTATAATAAAATTCATATTCTAGAATCCAATCAAATTACAATTACATTCATCATCCCATGGGGAACCTTGTGTAATGTGACAATGTTGGATTCTTCAAGATACTCTAGATTGATTACCAATATGGGTTGGGCAATGAAAGTCTCACAATTGTACGTGTGTACAATTTATTGAAATAAAGAATGAAAAGAAGAAGAAAAGGAAGACACACTAACCACACAATACATTTACCATGAAAAGAAGATGTACATATATAGGAGAGAGGGACAAACTACCATGCAAAATTAGTGGAGAAGACTAGGTAGTTGACTCCCACTAAATAGAAGTAGTGGCGAGTTAACTTTCTCAAGACTCACAAAGGAGCAAGCTAACTCTCACTAACTAGGACACTTAAGTAGGTTTAACACCATTTGGAATTATCCATGTGCATGAAAATAATGCATAGGAAAATATATACACTAACATCCCCCCTTAAGCATAACTTAGGCGGGTGGACAAAAATATTGGGTCCCAATAATTAGGCTTGATGAAGCAACCAAGTACAATGCATTCTCTGATAAAGTGGTGAAAGGGAGAAAACCTAGTGGGGAAAAACTCCTCCCATAAAGAGAGAAAAGAAGACGAAGAGGACCAAAAAGCCTCCTTGAAAATGATGTTATTGTTGAAGTAGTTTGCACTCTAAGTAGAGCTCATAGATGAATGAACTTGCTCTCATTAAAAGGTTTGGTGAAGATATCAACAATCTGCTCTAAAGAATGAAAGGAAGAAGGGTACATGAAACACACTTCCTAATTTGATGAGGAGAGTTCTACAAATTTTTATCTTTTAAGAACTAAAAAATGAGATACACAATATATGGAAGAATAAATAACATCACATGTAAGTATAAAACCACACAATGCAAGATATATGTGGGGAAAACCATTTTGGGAGAAAAACGTACTAATCCAAATCACAACCCATTGAATTAATTGGGTGCCTGCAAGAAGACAAGTACAAATTTCATGGAAGTCATGTGGGAAAAAAAACCTGACAGAAATGAGCACACATTTTGTTTTAGAACGAGCCTTCATTTTTTAGTGACAACCCGTTCCAAAAAAAAAGAATTTTGAAAACTATGGGATTGCATTGGTTTTAGGCTTGGAAATGAAAGCCTTAGCCTTGGATTTGCAAGTACAAGGCCATGTAAACAATAAGAGAAAAAATTGATTTCATCAATATGGCTAATGGATTTTTTTTTCAGAATTTTTTGATGAAATTAAAACCCATTACCTAAGATCACAAAGTCTAGTTTTTAAATATGTAATTTTTTTACCATTGGATATAATTTTCTATTTATTGATTTTTTTTAAACAAAGAGACTCATAAACTTGAAATGACATACATTACCATTTTTTAATAACTTTTGATTTTGAAAGTTTCTTGAAAAAACAAATTATATCTAACCAATCTAGACATCATTATCTACATGAGTCATTTTTCATTGTGGTGTGAATTGACCTTTCTTGGTCCTTGCACTTGGCAAGAACATGTTTTCTCAATCATGTGAGCCCTTCTGATTCTTATTTTTTCCTTTTGGAGGCTAGTAGGAGGTCTAAGAGTGGTATGAGGGCCTAGAGATTCCTTGGGGAATCATGTATTTTGTTATTGTGTAAGTGTTCTAGAAATATTTTTTGTTACGACACTTTTTAGGATGAGAATGCATTTTTCAAGGCCCTAGCACCCTAGAAGGACACTAGCACCTAGACTAGATACTAGTACCTAGATTGGATAGTAGCATAAATCATTGCAGTCCTATTTTGACACTAAAGTCCCACTTTTATGTTGTAGTCCTTGAGCCTATGGACAATAAGCATTTCCTGGCCCTTTTCAGAGAAACTTTATAAAAAAAAGTTATTTCCCTTAGTATTCTAAGTCTTCCCATATATTCACCTTATTTGGATGTGGTGTATTTTTGGAGTTATGACTTCTTTTGTGTTTGAAAGAATGCTATACGCATTGTCATCTTGTCATTATTCATTTGGTTTGTGGTTGTGTCCCTCCTAGTTTCAATCTGTCTCTCATGTGGATTATTTCGAGAGTTTGGAGGTTGTGTTGGGTCTTCTCTTGGCCATGTGAACTTATCTGAAGTGTGTAGTTGTTCCCTAGTATACTCTCCATGTGGTTGGAATTGGAGGTTAGCATCATGGGAGTAGCAAGACATTTGTGTTCCTTTTGTTATGTCATCATAATGTGGTGTAATCTCCTTGTTTCTTGGAGTGCTTGAGAAGGATACTTGGATGTGAATTATTGGTGATTGACCTTTGCCTAGTCCTGAACGCTTTGGTTTTATAATGGTAGAATTTTATTGTTAAGTAGTGATTTTGAGAGTGACATTAATGATATGGATGAGTTGTTATGCACTCTTCTTGCAAATGATGCATTCAATTTGTTGAAAGATATGACTTTTTGTTCATACATTTGGTATTTCGATTCAATAATTACCTCTTTTGTATATTGACTAGGAATTCTTACATGAAGTGCATCTTATAGTTGCCTTCTATGAGTGAATGTCATTATGTTTGCTATGATTACTGTTGATAACTGAGAGGGGGGGGTGAATCAGTTATCCTAATTATTTCTGCTTTCTAAACTTTCTTAATAGTCAATGCAACATTAATTCAAATAAGCAAATATGACTATAAATGGAAATACACATGACACAATATTTTTGACGTGGAAACCCTGTTAAGGAAAAAAACCATGGGGTGATTAACCCAAGATTGTATTCTCTGTTAGAAGAATGGAAATACAAAATGGAACTTGCCAATTAGGTCTCACTGCCTAAGCACACTGCTCACAAGAGGCACACTGCCTACAAGAGACACACTATCTACAATTTATAAAGAGTGTAATATAATACTTGAACTAATAAGGAGCATCAACATATGCTAGAGTTTAGTTCCGGTTAGGCTCTATATACTGATCTGCTACACTTCATCTTTTCTCCTCTTTTGTGCTATTCTCCTTTCACATACTGGACCTTCCTTTCTGCTTTTATTCGGATCTACTGCTTTTCTTCACACACCATCAATAACCACAACACACCTCACAACTAAATCCATCTTGCATATATATCCGCACAAGTGATTTCATCACCTTTCTAGTCGGCATCCAAAACAGTCAATAATTTCCTCAAACTCTGATCTGTCGGCTAAATCCTTGCATACCAAGTAATGTGGATCAAGCATATACTTGTAGAAGTCATCAATCATGTTGGCCAAACATAACTTATGCCTTAAGAACCTTTTCCATCATCAGTAACACATCTAGAATAATGTCTGATGTTCTGCCAGTCAGTTCTTCCTCTGTTCATATTGTCACTTGGGAACTCGACACTCAAGCATTCATATCTCTCTATCCTTTCTACACCGGAGGCTCAAACCTTGGAGTCTATCAGTCAGGATGCTCCTCTTGACTTCCCCAAATCTGTACTTCACTGAGATACTTCTACTGAGAGATCTGGACCTGTCTGTCAGACCTTACTAATTACTCTGTTCATGCTTACCGGACCTCAACACTTTGCAATGTGTCTTTAGGTAAAGACTCATTATGTCCTGCGGATGTGTGGGCTAACCTTTGTTGCCATCAATGACAATATTCATGAATCCATATAGTGTCTCTTGCCAATAATCTCCCCCTTTGGCATTGATGGCAACACTTAGTGAAAAATGACTAAGTGTAGCACTATACTCCCCCTTGGCTGATGCTCTATCTCTATGTATATTTTCTGGAACTCCCCCTTAGTTGGATACCTCATTTTTCACTGCTCCTCACTCCCCCTTTGACATCAATGGTAAAGGGTGGGGTCCGTACACCAAGAAATTTCTCAAAAACACTTCTATACTTAGCCTCATAAGTATTTGTACATGCTATACTTTACATAAACTGAAGGATATTTCCAAAAGTTGTCTTTAATTGGATGAATTCTGTTGCCCAACTTTGCTTCATTCTGTCCAAAATTGATATGTGACCACTTAATAGAAATGCAAACGCATCTGCCCTTTTTAGATCTGTTGGATCATTGGTCTGGGCAGTGATTTGAGCTTCTTTGATGGCCTCATGCATGACCTCTAACTTAGGGACAATTATCCCTCTGAGCTCACTCAACCAACTGATTCTATTTTTCTTCTCCTTCTCAAGTTTCTTGATCTCATTCAAGACTGCAATAGTCTGACATTCTTGATTTATTATAGAGGAAGAGAGAGGATCAAAATTCTTTGATAGGTTTGACAGTTTATCCTCCTGTTCTTTTATTTTCTTCTTAATGTCCAGTGTTACTTTGGACCATGATAAACAAAATTTATACATTTCTCCTCCATCTTTAAGAGCATTTTTTAAGTTCTTTATTCCTTTATTCATATTTCTCCTATCATTAATTATCAATCCTTGAACCTCTGAAAATCTTTTTGCAAGAAATTCCTTCCGGGCCTTATCTTCTGCTGACTTCTCTAGGGAATCAAAATGTGTGCTAACACTATTGACTAGAGTTTTGAGATTGCTAGATGAGGAGGCTATGGGATCCTTCTGAAATGATGGCATAATCTTTTCTAGCACTCCGGAAGCAGCTTCTATCAACTCACAGTCTTCCATGTGAGACTTTAGGAGTTTTTCTTTAGCCTTTGCATTAGCAAATGAAGCTATCTTCATTGTCTATACCAGAGAAAGAGAGTCAAAATTAAATGGTCCTTGTAGAAGCTCTGGTTCATCAATCTCCATTGTTTCTTTGTTCAAGAATTCTTGGACAATTTTTGCAGTGTCTCTTGTCAGAGACAGATTTTTCTTCTCTTCTGCATTCTTAGAGCTGTCTCTTGGAGCTTTCTCTCCTTCTACATTCTTACCACTAGCAGTTGTGGTCTTCTTTGTTGAAGTCTGCTCTCCTTTTGCAACCTTGGTACCATCATCTTCTTTTTCTTTCACCTCTGCTTCTTTCTCCTGTATTCTTTCTTCTCCTTTAGATCCAGAGACTGTAGGGGAAATTGGAGGAGAGATATTTGTTTGTTCATGAGCCACCTCTTCCGGAGTGGAAGATTCCAAGTTCTTATCCTTTTCTGCACTGGTGTCCATGACTTGCTCAGTTGATTTTTTTTCAACACTTGTGGTCGAGGGGTCAGTACCCAAGTCCTCTATAATTGGAATGCTAAATTTTTTACAAGCATTTCAGAGGATCTCTTTAGTTTCTCTTGCCCCTTTGTCAGTTTCACCAAGCATGAGCTTGTTCATCCTGGCTTTGCTCCGGAACTCATCCTTACAATCTTTGAAGATCATGTTCATTTGTTGCGGAGTGATTGAAGGGTATAGCTAAATTGCTATCTGTTCCCAGATTTCTAGGTCTTTTGCTCGAGCATTGTTCTTCCTCATTTCAAGCCTTTTCTCTAAGCTTTTGGGAATTAGAGAGATAATTTCAATAAAAGCTTTGTTGTAAGTATTCAAAAATTAAACTGTGGCTTCCTGCAGAATCTTTTTATCTGCTTCATTATATGCATCATAGAATTCTATTAAGGGTTGCAGGTTCCCATCCATAGTGACTGCTTTCACTACAACATCTAAGGATATAGTGGGTTTTTCAGCAAATTCCTCTTCCTTCTCTTCTTCTTCTTGACTGGTAGAGTGTTCACTAGATGATTTCTTCTTCTTCTTCTTCAGTTTCTTTATCTCCTCATCTGATTCAGTTTCCTCATCATCCTTTAGGCTAACATAGGACCTTGTTGCCTTTTTCTTTGTTCTCTTTTCTCCTTTTCCAGATACTTGGACTTCTGGTTTTGATGTCCTTGAGCTTTTAGTAGTGACAGGTGCAAATCTCTTTGATGATCTGATCCGGGTGGAAGGTTTTGCCAGAGCACTTTCCTCATTTTTCTGTTCTGCCTTCTTCGTCTCTTCCTTAGCCCTTTCCATCTTTTTATTGTTGGCATCAAGTGCCTCCTTTGAGATGCCAAAGCCTTTGGCAATATCTTCTACTTCTTTTCTCACTTTCCTCTTGATCTCTAGCTACCTTAGCTCAGTATGAATTTTCACACTTAGTTCTTCAAAGGTTCCAAATCTTTCTGCTTTTGGGTCCTTTGGCTGACTAAGCATGTGTTGAACATGCAGCTCTACAATTTGTTCATCAACTTCATACCCCATAGGCACGATCCAGACTGTCCTTGGCTCTACTGCCTCCATTAGGCATTGATCGGTGTCTACCATGAAGCACACTATATCCTTGTATTTCTCAACTACTAATTTCAGGATTCTTTCTCTGATTTGCATTGTATTTTGGAATTGCTTGAAGTAACCCCACAGAGCTATATTCCTTGCCTTAGCATCCCCAAGTTCATGCAAGTAATCTCTGATCTGAATTACTACCGGTTTGTCATTTTGCCATGCCCATCCACTTGATCCGGGTAGCTCATTCATGAAGTAGAAAAATAAACATAATATTAGTCCACCATATTTAAAGGAGTTCTTCTTGTCCTTTTTGATCTTCTATATGTTTTACATTAATTGGATCAAAAGAAGTTCACATAGATCATATTCTGCATTCTTTCTCAGCATCTCATAGGCAGTATATATTGCAGTTCTAGAAACTAAATTCTCCCTACTAGAGTGATATATCTTGTATCCTATTATCATAGATGCAAACTTGATATCCGGGTTAGTAATATCTTCAATGGTCATTGCCCTCTTATCAAATTTTGATCTGGTGGCCTCAGTTACAATGTTGTTTTTGACAGATTTGAGGACAGGTATTCCTCCAGAGGAGTGTAAACCAGTTACTACCCTAATTGCTTCCTTGGTAATTTTGCAAGGTCTGTTTAGCCATAGAAAGTTGTCATGTACCCTACTCAACACATACCGGACCCATTCATCTTCTTCAAAGTAGGGGAAATGAATGAACTGATCAAAATGTTTCTCCTAGATGCCCTTATATTCTGGTTTAAGCTCAAAAGTATCATCTATTAGTTGTTTGTGATAGGAATCTCTTAGTTTGAATTCCCCAAACTGTTCAATATTTGCGTGTATGTAAACCCTAATATCTTCTATGTGTAAAACACCATGCGGAACACTAGAGAATGCTCCTAGGGGATCTACCTACAATGATTTGTATGGATGTTTCTTAAATTTAGGGTGGGGCCTATTAGAGATCTTCACAATATTTGGAGTACCCATCATTCAAGGATTTATAAAGAGATATTTAATAACGGAGAATACCTTTTGCGCCTTTCGGTTTCACGGAGTTAGCCGAATCGATTTCTGGATGAATTGACTTCTACAAATGATCTTTGATGAGCTTGAGAATTTTGTTGCAGAGCTTCACTTTTTGTTTCTTCTTGAATACAGAATGAACAAATGCTCAATGAGGAAACACTTATATTGCTCCACAAACACTAATGTCAGGTTGCAATAAATGCTCAACCTAAGTTATTCTGGTTTTCCTTATTCGGATGACTTGAAGAACTAGATCAATCCTGATCTTTAAACATCTTGTGGATCTTTCAAATCTTAACCATAGTTTATTTGGATGTTTCCCTTATGAACCCTTTAATCTGCAACTCTTCTTATGCTGGTTTCGGCACCAATTGATTCGCTGGGGGAATAAGGTTTTCTTTGTGTCTCCCCCTGAGCCAGAGCTCACTTTTTAATTTTTGAAAGGAATATCAGCACCAGAGTCTGGTGTGGATCCATCCTCTACATTCTCTATACTTTTCTTCACCCAAATCTTGTTCATCTCATTTTGAACTTCATCAGCATTCACTTTTTGTTTTCCCTTATCTTGATTTTGATTATGATATACCAGACCTCTTTTGTCCTGATTCTTGTTTGTATAGAATTTTGCAATATGAACGGATCTATTGCAAATTTGGCAAACAACATTTCTTTGCATATTTGATTGATATCCTTTTAATCTGCATTGATTAGCCATATGACCTATTCTATTGCATGCAAAGCATCTACCATTGAATGATTTGTTCATTTGCATATTTCTGCATTCATGAGATTTGTGACCATACCTTTTGTAGTTAAAACACTATCTGGAGAAGGATGAATTAGTCTGATTCATTCTCTTTCTACACTGCTTAGCTTTATGACCAAAGTTGTTGCAGTTGTGGTAGTATCCATTGAAGGATGGACATCTTTGAGCATTAGGCTGTCTTCTCGGAAGTCTTCTAGGTCTGTTCCTTGGATTTTCTAATCCAAAATTATTCTGACTGGATTTGGAGCTTTCTCCTTTCTCATATCCCAAACCACACTTGTCATCTACCCTCTTTTGACTTCCAAGAAGAACTTCAAGTTGAGCAGAACTTATCTTGAATTTCTCTTTATATTCATTTGCTGTTTGAAGATCCCTTTTGAGAGAGACAATTTGATCCTCAAGTTTTTGTTCATTATCTTTAGCATCTTCAAGATCAGATTCAAGATGTTTGATAATTCTATCCATCTTGTGGCAATCTTCTAATTTCTCTTGGAGAGATTGTCTTAGATTATCTTCAGTTTTTCTTTTCTCTTCAATTTCTTGGGTAAACTTCATAACTCTTGATTCCATTTCATGTCTTACCATAATGATTTCTTTTGATAACTTTTCACATAACTTGGTTTTCTCCTTCAGCTCTTCATTTGCATCATTTGCTTCACCTTGACTTGCCAATTGTTGAAGCAGCTCCTTTCTCTTTTTCATAGAGAGACTTAATTTGTCTTTTAGTTCTCTCATGAAATCATCAGTCTGTTTGAGTCTTTCCTTTAATTTAATGACTTCAGAGTTTGACTATTCAAGATCATCAAGGGCAGTCTTGAGTTGCTCTCTTAAACCATATGCATCCATTTGGATTCCCAGATCTTCCTCAAGCTGTTAGACTCTGTTAGGAGGAAATTGGCTTTGATACCAATTGTTGATAACTGAGAGGGGGGGTGAATCAGTTATCCTAATTATTTCTGCTTTCTAAACTTTCTTAATAATCAATGCAGCATTAATTCAAATAAACATGATTATAAATGGAAATACACATGACATAATATTTTTGATGTGGAAACCCTGTTAAGGGAAAAAAACACAAGGTGATTAACCCAAGATTGTATTCTCTGTTAGAAGAATAGAAATATAAAATGGCACTTGCCAATTAGGGCTCACTGCCCGAGCACACTGCTCACAAGAGGCACACTGCCTACAAGAGACACACTGTCTACAATTTATAAAGAGTGTAATTTAATACTTGAACTAATAAGGAGAATCAACATATGTTGGAGTTCAATTCTGGTTAGGCTCTGTATACTGATTTGCTGCACTTCATCTTTTCTCCTCTTTTGTGCTATTCTCCTTTCACATACTAGACCTTCCTTTCTACTTTTATACAGATCTACTACTTTTCTTCGCACACCATCAATAACCACAACACACCTCACAACTAAATCCATCTTGCATATATATCTGCACAAGTGATTTCATCACCTTTCTAGTTGGCATCCGGAATAGTCAATAATTTCCTCAATCTCTGATCTTTCGGCTGAATCCTTGCATACCAAGTAATGCGGATCAAGCATATACTTGTAGAAGTCATCAATCATGTTAGCCAAAAATAACTTATGCCTTAAGAACCTTTTCTATCATCAGTAACACATCCGAAATAATGTTTGATGTTCTCCAGTCAGTTCTTCCTCTATTCATACTGTCACTTGGGAACCCGACACTCAAGCATTCATATCTCTTTAGCCTTTCCACATTGGAGGCTCAAACCTTGGAATCTATCAGTCAAGATGCTCCTCTTGACTTCCCCAAATCCTCACTTCACTGAGATACTTCTACTAAGAGATCCGAACCAATCTGTCAGACCTTACTGACTGCTCTGTTCTTGCTTACCAGACCTCAACACTTTGCAATCTGTCTTTTGGTAAAGACTCATTATGTCATGTGGATGTATGGGCTAACCTTTGTTGCCATCAATGACAATATTCATAAATCCATATAGTGTCTCTTGCCAACAATTACATAGTTGCACAAAAAAAGGGTTGTAAATGAATATTATGCATGGAAATTCTTTAGGAATAATGGATTTTTTAAATAAAAATAATAGTGAATTGTGTACTTGGTGACTACTTTTTTTATTATTTTACATTATGTGTATGTAGGTACATGAATAGAAATTATTGCTAGAAGGACAAGTACTTTTTGGGATAGATTAAGAGTTCCTAGTTGTAATTCTCCTTTGGTATAAAGTTTGATTGTTTTTGTGTATGGTGTTGACCATTCAATTATGTCCTTCCATGATGTGAATTTTACATTTTGCACTCTTCATCTTCTCTAGATATTATAGGAAATTATGTATTCTATAATATGGGAGAAATGTTTGACATCATTATGGTTGAATGTTTGGGTAAAGACTTAAGTCCCCAATTGAATTATTCCTATTGTGTGCCTTTATTTAATGAATTTTATTGTTAAGTGAGTATGTTTATCATAGTTGGTGCATTTTAGTATGATGTTGCTCTATAGAGAACTCCATGATGTGTGTTGTGTTGTGGTGCACCACCTTGCAAGTTGAATATTTATTGTTGTTTTGATTCAATTATGGCCTAGTATGTAAATACTAGTATGTTGGTGAGCTTGTTTGAATGCATTGTGACATCTTTAAATGTGAAATTATTGGTAGATTCTATTTATATTGTAGAAAGGTTAATTCTAATTGATGTTTCTATAAAATTCTTAGAAAAGCATATGATGATTATTGTATAATTTTGTGTATGAATGTTGTTCTTATAAACTAAGTAATGAATGGGAAAGGAATTGACGTTATGTGTTCCCTTTTGAATGTGATTACCCAATTATAAGTGTACTTCATATGTGTTGTGAACATCCTATACTTGATTTACGTACCCATGAGCTTGTGAGAGTGGGTATCCATCCATGTATTGTATGCATAGACACAAGTATGGAGGAGTTAGGCTTGGGTGGATGCTTGTTTGTACACCCTTTTGAGAGTCAACCTTGAGGTTGATGACCTCAACATGTGTGGAGTTAAAGTAATGAGTAGGAAAGCTTAGGAAGTGATGGGGATATGTTGTGACATTACTTTGGGGTAACCTAGCTAACCATACCTTTATATGTAGAGTACCTCCTACTTCTTCTTATTGAATGGATCCATGAGTGGTTCACAAGTGCTTGTCTATAATGAATTATTTCCCTAATGGTGCTATTGCCATCCAACTTATGATCTTGGTTATAGTTTGGTATGGGTATGTGATTCATTAGAGGCCATGATTCCTTGTGCATGCACAAAATATAAATTTTATTGAAAGGTATGAAACAATATCAAAACCGTAAAATCTATATCAAATGCACCATTGAATGATCAAAGATAAATATTAGTGATTGAAATAAATGTTACCAAATGATTGAATATGTGGTTGCTCATGTTTATAGCATAACTCCAAAGTGATTTCTCTCGGGTAAAATTATCCTTCCCTACTAATTGGAATAGATAGGGTTTTTAAATTGTTTGGTAGAAGCGGTTCAAAATTAGTTGAATGGTAAAAGATATGTATAAGGTGTTTGAACAGTAAAGATTTTTAATATTTTTAATTTCTTTAAGTTTGTGAATAGGTTTAGGTTTTGAGGTAAATAATAAATTAAGTTTGTTAAATTTAATTTGTTATTTACGGGAGGGAATGGAAAATGGAAGATTTAATTAATTAATTAAAATTAATTAAATCTTATGTAAGGGATGACGATTATGATTAAGGGTAAGTTAAGGACACTTAGGGATAATAGGGATAATTAGGGATTTGGTCAATTTTTAGATCTCTACATTTTGCCCCTTGAGACGATGTTGTGAACCAATGTTGTTTCATAGAAGATTTAAACATAGGTTGGGAGGATAAAAGATTGGATAGAATGGGTTGGATTGGATGGGGCTTATAAAAATGAAGGATTGATAGATGATGATGCCAATCTTTGAGATGATGTTGCAAAGAAATGTCATTGCAAAGAAGATTAAAACATAGGTTGGGAAGATAAAGGATTGCATGGGGCTTATAAAAATGAAGGATTGATAGATGATACCCCCTTCAAGAGGATATGTAGGGATGAAGAAAATGGATAGGCTCTTGAAAAAGGAAATGAAGAGAAGGGGATAGAGTTATGTTGATTGAGTTTGAGCAACATAATTTTTGATATGGCATTGGACATTATGCACCAAGGTATAAAGATCAGGGTGATAATGTGTCAAATATGTAAAGGACTGAAAGTCACTAGAAAACATATACCTAAACCACCATGATATGAAAAGTGATGATGACAAAGTGGTAATTTTATTGCAAAGATTGATACAGATGCAAGACAACAATAATATAGCACACACAAACAAGAGAAGCAAAGCATGCACAAATGATTCAAAAACATATAAGGTGATTTCCCTATCAAGTTGAAAACTAATGATCAATTAGATTGATTGATGATGATAATGACTGATGATTGATAGTGTCTAGTTTCAGGAAATGAAACATGTCATATAAGACACCTAGTACGGTTTTGATGATGCAACATCATGTATAACCAAATTTATATTATCAATGATGATTGATTAATAGCGTTGTTGATGTGGGAACAATTTATCCTAAGAACAACGCGAGGATTATGTTGGTGATATGGGACGATATATCCTGAGAACAACACTAGGATTGGGAGCGATATATCCCATTGATGATGCTGATGATTGATTGATCAAGATTTAAGATGATTGAGATTTGCAGCAAGGCTGGGAACAAGATTGATGAAGTGCTTTTGGATAATAGGATAGATTGCTTGGCAAGATTTGCATGGATAAGGATTGTTTATGATGGATTAACTGCTTTAGTATTAAGATTGGAATTATTGCATTGGAATGATTGGGATGAGGATTTGATTCAATTATTTTGGATTGACAATGCATTGTATGGCTGGCAATGGATTGCAATAAATTAGGGTTAGATTTCATCTAGATAGGATTGTGGTCTCCAAATGATAACTAGTGACAAGGGAGCACCATGTCTAGAAATAAGGATGGGAAAGTTGGGTGATTTTAGCTAATGAACATATTGGATTGGATGGATGATGGAAGAGATAATGAATGAAAGGGGAATCAATGATAGATGGATGAATGAGATTTTAGTAATGCTAGAGAAAATGTGTTAGCAGTATTGAACATTGTAACAACTTCCATGGTAGTAACCTGACAAGTAGGAAAGCCTCATAAATGTGTCTCGGCATTTGTTCCCATTATCATTTAACTAATTTTAAAAACCATTTTAATATATATTACAACCCACTTCTTTAATAATGTAAACTTTAATCTCTCACTAACCCTATATGCTTATTACACAAATAATCTATAGAACATTATATAATTATTATAAGATTTCCCTACTTTTATGAACTCACACTCACTTATACCGATTGACCTTACTATACTTTTTGTTGGTATGTAATTCCTTTTCTCTTCCCTGTACTATACATCTTCATATTTTCTCATTCACCTTTTCAGTATCTTTCTTGCACATATGTCATGATTTATAATTTGTTCTAACGTAATTTTTTTAAATCACTATTAAATGCCATCACCCAATTATTAGGTGTTTGTATACATTTATTCTAATGAACATAGACTTATAGGAAAAAAATTATTTGAACATCCTTGTCAATTTCAGAATCTTATGCTATGGAGAATAATGGGGTTTCAATTTTTCTGTGCATAATGAAATGGCAACAAACATATTTTAGTTTTTGCGCTGAAAAAATGAAGAATTGATGCAAATACTTGATCGAACATAGCGTGGAAATTACCTTTATTGCTTGCCAGAATGATTTGCTTTGATCCGTTTTCCCTTTGCTTTTCCTTTGCATATTTATGTGTTTATTAAATGCTTTAGATAGCATATGAGTGGTGTAATAGTATTTGTATTAAATAATAAGGGAAAAATAGTATTGCTTTCTACAAAAAATTAGTAAAAATGCATATTAAACAAGAGACGCATTACGTCAGGTTCCTATCAATATGGAAATGTTGAATTGTGTTGGGTAATTTGGTTTGAGGTGACTTATAATCGAGGGAAGAATAATAAGTCAGTACCACATTATTTAGAAATACTAATCTAATGTGCAAGCAAAAGGTTGAGGTAGGCAACTTGTGACAACACAAAATTTGAAGAATGAGCTTAAAAAACTATTTGGAAGCCTATGTTGAACTTGCACAGAAGGTCAGACAAAGTACAAAACTCTTCATATCTAGATTCTATTTGTTTCGAGGTACTAGAAGCAATCGTTGCATTGCTTTTTATTTGGGTTTCCAATGCTACATTTCACAGTATTTTAGTATGGTAGTTGTACTATTGTGCTTGTTCCTCTTCATTATTTTTGAAATTGGTATCTTGTTTCAATGTTGTAAGTTTTTATCATTTTGTTTTTAATTTTCAAAGAAATCAAATTCCTAAAAACTGATGCTTGTAGTGTCGCAGTTTTGTGATTAAAAACAAAACATTAGAGCTAATATGTTTACTTGGCCCGACAAAGACAATTCATTTTAAAGTAGAAATTCAATTAATTATTATTATTTCAATAATGTATTGTTGTTAAAGTAAAATTGTAAATCTAATTATTGTTTTTCCTAATTTTAAAAGAACTAACCATAAAATTGCTTACTTTAATCTTAAAATTGCATTCCCTAACCCCAAGTTTTTCTTGTTTTTGATTGTTGTAGGATCCTAAATGGATTGGTCAATTTAAGATTGACTTGCAAGTTGTTTATTTAAATAAATAGATTGGTCAATTTATGATTGACTTGCAAATTGTTTTTTTAAATTATGCATTGTGGAGGATTTTAAATTAAATTAAATTGATAAAAGCTAATTCTCTACTAGATTGAAATAAAAGTTTGTTCTATAATTTTTATTATTGCAAGTGATAAGAGATGTACATGAATTTGAATTGTAATATTTTAATTATATTATGAAGTTAGGGAATTTATTTATTATTTCTTTAAATGCGGTTTCTAATTTAGGGTTCTGGGTGCTTTTTGAGAGTGATTTTATTAAAGATAGAAGAATTTAATAGAATACTTTTTTTTCTATTCACACATTCACATATAATTGGTTAAAAAATTCTAGGGTTTGCAAATGTTTTGGAGGATTTGACAATTTTGCTTCAAGGTTTTTAGTGTTCCTCATCAATTATCAAGTTTGGACGTTGAAGAGATTAGATTCTTGTCAAGGAATACTTTAGGTCACACTCCAATTTAGAAATTGAAATTGAATTAGGTTGTATGTGGGTCTATATTGAATTGGTAATTGAATTCAATGTGAAAACTATTTTTTACTTGCATTCATGAAACTAAGGCTTAGTGAATAAAAACTTTGAGAACTTAGAATGATCACTCTAAAGTTGAATTGATGAGAAGCTAAACAAACTGAAAATGAATGTAATAATTATTTTGTGAATTGAATACTAAAATGGATGAATTATTAATTGTAATTATAATTATAACATATATTAATATATCATATAATAATATTATTATTTAATTATTATATATATATTATTATTTTTATTACAATTATATAATAATAATAACTAATATAACTATTATATATTAACTAACTAATTAACTGATAGAGTTTTATATGTGAGCATTATAGTGGTCAGAATCGTCGCATGCCGTAAATCCGCGTATTCCTCCAACCTGCTATGGGTGCAAGCCCTAGTATAATAAATAAAATATTATAATAGTTATATATATTATATAACAACTTAATAATATATAATTTAATTAATATAGTATATATTATATATCAATAGTAATTATTAATTGTAATTATAATTATAATATATATATCAATATATAATAAAATATTAATATTATATAATCTCCTATGGGTGCAAGTGTATTTTGTTTGAAGGTTTTTAGTGTTCTTCATCAATTATCAAGTTTCCACATTGAATAGATTGGATTCTTGTAAAGGAATACTTTAGGTCACACTTGAATTTAGAAATTGAAATTGAATTAGGCTATATGTGGGTCTATATTGAATTGGTAATTGAATTTAATGTGAAAACTATTTTTACTTGGATTCATGAAACTATGATTTAGTGAATGAAAACTTTAGAAATTTAGAATGATCACTCTAAGGTTGAATTGATGAGAAGTTAAATGAATTGGCAATCAATGTAATAATTATTTTGTGAATTGAATGCTAAAATGGATGAATTTTGTTACTGAATAAAATGGATGAATTATTACTAGTTATATATATATATATATATATATATATATATATATATATATATATATATATATATATATATATATATATATATATACATTGAGGGATATATCTTTTCCATAGTTTATTTGAAATAGAAATTGGAAAAAATAAAAAGCAAAAATAAATTGGAAAAAATAAAACACTAAAAATAAAAAATAAATTGAAAATAAGAAAATTGGAATCAAAAAAGAAATTGGACAAGAATTTTTTCTAATAAATCTTATTTACATAAATTTATTTATTTAAATATTTTATAATTTTTGTTTATAGAATCTAAATGTTTACTCTCCGCGTCATAATAATAATAATAATAATAATAATAATAATAATAATAATAATAATAATAATAATAATAATAATATTATTATTATTATTATTATTATTATTATTATTATTATAACAACTAATATAACTATTATATAATAACTAACTAATTCATTGATAAGGTTTTATATGTGAACATTATAGTAATCAAAATCATCTCACTCAGTTGTTCACACTCGGTTGTACTATTGGTGTATTCCTCCAACCTTCTATGGGTGCAAGCGCTATTATAATAAATTAAATATTATAATAGTTATAAATATTATATAACAACTTAAAAATATATAATGGTAATATAATAATTTATTTATAATTTTATAATATATAATTTAATTAATATAGTATATAATATATATCAATAGTAATTATTAATTGCAATTATAATTATAATATATATATATATATATATTAGAGGAATACTTTAGGTCACACTCCAATTTAGAAATTGAAATTGAATTAGGTTGTATGTGGGTCTATATTGAATTGGTAATTGAATTCAATGTGAAAACTATTTTTACTTGGATTCATGAAACTAGGGTTTAGTGAATGAAAACTTTGAGAACTTAGAATGATCACTTTAAGGTTGAATTGATGAGAAGTTAAATGAATTCAAAATCAATGTAATAATTATTATTACTTAAATATTATATATTATAAGTGTTGCATGAGGCAATTTGTTCCTCATAAATTGATTTGCGGTCAACCAACCATCAGATTTGTCCCCAAGGAGAATGTGTACAAGATATTTAATAGTAATCATGTCAAACCCTTTGAGTTCTTGGTCATACAATCTGGTTTGACTAATGCATTGCCTACTTTCCAAATTGTGATTCATATTAAAATAAGCTATTATATGGTGCAAGAGTGGTGATATCAATAGTGAGTAGGGTTTGTTGTAGTTTTAGATAGATCTACTAGGGTTTTTTGTAGTTTTAGATGGATCTACTTTCAATGAAGTTGTTCATGCAAAGTTTCCTCATGCACTCCCATATAGCCTACATGGTTGGATTTCTTCTTCACGATAAGTGTATTTGATTTGAGTGGATTTAACAAAAAGCCTACAGCTATATAATATATTCGATGGATCTACTTCTACCTTCATCAAAATTTCTCATGTAAAAATTCCTTCTAGACTCTCCTATAGCCAACATGATTGTTGGATTCACTCTCTAGACTTGATAAATGTGTTTATACTATGAATGTAAGTTGAAAGTATATAGCTATATATATAATAATTGAAATTATCTTAGATGGATTGACCTTCATCAAAATCTCTCATGGAATGCTTCCTTATTGACTCTCATATAGCTTTTATAGTAACTATTTAATTCCTTCTCATCTCTAAACTTAATAAGTCTCTAATAATAAGTGTATTTGATTCAAATGAATCATTGGGAAAATAAAACTCTAATCTATAATAGTTAAAATTATTATTTATGAATGTTTTAAGTGCTTAGTGTGAATAAATATCTTTTATTTAATTTTTTAAATATTTTTTACTTACAAATTAAGTTAATAGGCCATTAAATATTACACTTTTTTTATAATCTTAATAAATGTTAGGTCTTTTATCTAATGAAAATAAATAATTTTTTAAAATAAAATATATATTTACAAATATTTTGAGGGAAGGAAAAGCACTATATAAAGTATATAATGCAAATCAACAAAAAATAATTAGATAATAACCCCACATAAATATATTAATTACGATTGTTGAGAGTAGTTATTTACATGATTCTTGTAAAATAAAATATTTGTTTTATTAATTATTTTGGTAAGAAAAGGTAGTTAATGGTTAATCATTCATTCTAATGGTTTTTTAAAATATAAACATTATTTTACAAATGTCATGTATTAAGGATAATTAGTTCCTATTGTTGAGATATTTTCCATGATTTATATAAAAAGGTAGTTTAAAATAAAATATTTATTTTACTAATTATTTTAGTAAAAGAAAATAATTAATGTTGAATCTATTTTTATATTATTTTTCTAATCATTATGTCAGAGTGATGGATAAGAATAGGTAGTTAATGATTTACTATTTATTTAACGCTCTATATAATAATTCTATATGTTTGATGTAAAACTTTCTTACATAAAATAATTTATATATTTTTTTGACTTTAGATAATAACATTTATTGATAGAGAGCTTTGTTGATAAAATATGAGCACTTGAAAATTAATTATAACATTTAAACATCTAAAAAAAATTAAAACAATGAAGTTAATTTATTTATTTAAGAACTATTTTTTTTATTTAAAATATGAAGACATAAATAGATGAGTAGAATATAAAGATATTTTATTTACTTAAAAGCTATTTTATTTATGTCATAAACTAATGTAAAATAAATGTAATATATCATATTATATATTAATTTTTATGTATGTGCACTTTACTTTATTTTTTGTATAAACTATAATGTTACTTTACCAACATGTCAAATAAAATAAGTACTAGGAAAATTGCATCAGAGTTACATGTCTGAATAAGTAGGTTTTAGCTTTACATGTGTACATTGAGGGACATTCAACACCTAGGTGCCCTATGCAGCTGCTGCTCAATGCCCACCTCCTGCCCTCACATTTGGCAATGTTTTATAATTGCATGCTATCATGTATAGAAAAGAAAACAACACAGTTGCTTTTTGTGGGGTAAAAATGGTACTCAACATGGGTTATATCATGTTGGTGATCCTCATCATTGCAACTATTCTCCATGTTTTCATAACTATACTAATTAAGCAAGCATTAAACCATTCTGGTGGCAAGTAATAAATTTTTTAATAAAAAATTTAAATCTATTTTGATAGCCCAAACATTACAATATGTTATAATAAAAAACACTATGCAAATTTCTAGGTGCTAGGTATCTTCCACCGTGCATCATCCACTCCACCATTCCTTTTGCTTCTTTTGTTACAAACACGTTGATAAAACTATCATCCTCTTCTTTTCCCACATAGTTATTCTCTTCTCTGCTCCCAAGGAAAGAAGGGATGCATTTTTGTATGTATTTTTTTCTATTTCTTTTACGGTCTTTGTTGATATTGTATTACTCTGTGGAGGCCACTGTGAAGGGTTTTATTCTCCTAAAATATTTTTCACTATATACAGTAATTTTCAAAAGGCTACTGGATATTTCTCTTGAAGAATGTATACCAATTGGGTAGTATTGCTGACATTAGGTTTTGTCTCTATTATGCTTTTTCCTGAGCTACACAAAATGGAGCTAGAACTGCAACTGTGAATGTGGGTGCTCTTGTGGCCTGCCATACCACCGTTGGAAGAGTGGCTAATAAGGCAATTGAGTAGGCAGTGGAAGATGTCAATAATGATAAGACAGTGCTTGACGGAACAAAACTTGCACTCACCATGATGGACTCCAATTGTAGTGCCTTCATAGGCACATCTGTAGGTATGTTGTGCCTAAATTTGTGGATTTCACACTTGAAGCAATATTGGAAATTGTTTATGTTTCACCCACGATTCTAAATTTGTTTGGCAGAAGCCTAAAATGAATCTTCCCATCTGCCCATATATTGGAATTAATGTTTTTCCTTAAAAGAAAAAGGTATAAAATGTTGTCGTTATCCTTCATAAATTGTTACAAGGAGTAAAAGCCTCTTTTAATGTTCTTAGTTGCATCTTAATATTGATATTGTGTTAAATAATTTAACTTGCAAAGTGTCTGACTTTTGTTCCATGTTGCTGGCATTTATGTTTGTCAAAAATCTACCTTTTATATAATGCAGATGCAAATTAAACCTTTTGTAATTTTGTAAGATGAGGAAGTTCTATGTGTAGCTTATATATTGAGCTTTCAGTCCATTATAGGAGATGAACTTCAAGTTCACAATGATGAATCCATCATAGATGTAACTTATACATTTATCGATTTCTTCTTTTCAGCAATGGAGAAGCAACTTTAGAACAAATATGTCAGTATATATTGTAAAACTTGAGCTTGATAGAAACAGCTGGGGCTGGAGTTGGTTGGAACACTGGATGGCTACCAAACCATGGGCAAACTGTCTAATCGACGAGCATGCCCATGCAGATGCTTCTGAGACATTGTGGATGGCAAAAGATATGAAATTTATTTTTATAAATTGTGGTGTGTAAATAATATTGATTTTATCTTAGAATTATCTTACATTTATTTTTTAAATGGGAATTTTACCTTTTCCTATATTTCTTGTATTTTTTAAATAGACCATTTTTTCCCCTGTATTTAAGGACCATTATGTAAGACTCTCTGTGCAAAAGTTATTACCTTGATCAGACCACATTATATGTATAGAAGACACAAGCTGTCATCTATTAGCTACTTCTTTTACCCTAACCATAATTTAAACCTCCTCACAATAGCATCATAGAAATAATAAGTGAATGATGATAAGAGTGTAGGCTATCTCAAATTGAATTTACTCACAACTCAATCCATGCATTACATACCTAAATTAGTAAATCTACAAAGCTGGGTACCTAAAGACCCTAACATCACTTTTGGTCCTTTCAATGTAGTGCTTCTGAACCACATTTTATTGCTTAGCAGAGCTTTTCCATTCACTCAGTTTTTAACATTGATTAACAAAGTCCACTTGAACCAATAAAGGTTCTGTTACAAAGACACAATCTTTAAGAGTCAAAATAGAATAGAGAATGATTAAGACACCACTACTTGTGGCCTTGTGTAAAGAAAGAACAATGATAAAGATGATATTGTTTTTTCTCTTTCCATGCACTTGAACCTAGAAAATGGCACAGAGTGTGAATGCAAAAATAAAATAGAGAAATTGATATATAGTGTTCCTGAATGAATGTTTCAACTTATTGACAAAGATTGGTTTACTGCCAATCTTGGTCATGGAGTTCATACCCAATGGGTTCAAAATTTGAGCCATATATTTTCTCAACTTCTCACAAAACACTGAGATAAGTTGTCATTCTAGCAAAGTCATGACCTAAGAAAGTAACTTCATGTTTACCTTTTAATAAGACATCACCAGAGCCATATGAGAAAGAGAGATGCTAAAAGGTTTTAAGGAGAAATTGTCATGTGATTTGGGTGTCCTAATCTCATGAGTCAAAAATCCACCAAAGCGCGTCTAAGAAAATGTTCATTTTAAAATATGACAAATTTAAACATAAACCTAAAATTATTCTAAAATTTAAAATAACCATAGAAAACATGCTTCTTTGTGTCAGGAGATCTTGAAAACTTTTGCAGGTAGTTTAAAGTTGCCATTTTGAAAACTTAGTGAGTAACCTCAGAACACCCTAACCCTTCTAATTTACAACTTAACCAATTGCCAAAAATCTCGTTTAGAATGGGGAACAGATAATTTATGATTTAAACAATTCTGGTGGCTGGAATTACAGCGAGTGAGCTACAAAAGAGGCCTAAAACAGAGATTTCTTTAAATACTTAGGGAATCTTCCACCGCCAAACTAAACACTCGAGATTTTTTCTTGAAAAAATGCAAAAAAATGTGACCATGTTTAGTGCAAACATGACAAGAGCTCAAATCTCGGCAAACAGTTTGTTATGTTAGTATATTTATTGAAGATTTTAAAATCTTATTTTAAAAAACTAAAGTTTTGTTTGGGATTTACATTGCAATCACATTTACAGTATGTAATGCGAGAAGCTGTAATTTTAGGGCAAGTGCTAGTTTCGTGGAATGCTTAGGAATGATTTGCATAATGGTGAATTTCAATTAAAAAAACTTGAGATCACTTAGTTATGGAATGGAAGTGTTCCACTTTTGAGATGGAAAACTAGAGAATAGTATTGAGTACTTACTACTGTATTTTATTGAACTTGTTTAGAGCCAAGGAGGGAAGTTTGCCCAGTCCCAAACCATCTCTTGCCCTCACGCCGCCGCCACTGCCTCCTTCGTCAATGCCATGGCAGATATCACAGACCAAAAAAATGAATTGAAAAGTTGAATATATTTATAAATATTCGGTGACCTAGTTAAATAGCTGGTTTAAGAGTTGTGTTTTTTTTTGGATAGTGATCTCACCATCGGTTCATTTTGATTGTAATCGAAGGAAGGACGTTCGTTGATTATTATCTGTGCTTATGTAATGTGATTGGTTAGAAATTTGTAAAACATGGATTGGCTCTAGCTTTTACAAAACGGAGAAGATTTTCCAGATTTAATAAATGATCTATTAAATGCGTCAGATCATGGATGAGCAAGCCCAACGAGGAATTAAATATTTATGGCATAATTTTTTTTAAAAATTGATTTTTCTCCTTACTATTTGTAATATAAACCAATAGGGAAAATGAAAAATATTATAATTAGTTTAAATAAAAATTAAATCTAAACTATTGAACTTTCAACCTTAGTGGAATTAATTGAAAAAATTGCATCCAGCTGATGCAATAGTAACTTGCCTAAACTAATAATAATAGTATGATGAGCAGCAACAATTTGCGATTAAAGTGGAGCAAGGACAACTAAAGCAATTTTATCGTTGATGTATGAGACTAATAGGATAGTTTTAAAAAAAAACTTTAATATATTATTGTAAACAAATAAAATAAAGTTTTAAAACTTAAGGTAACGTGATCGATAGATTATGTAATTTGGGTTCACTAAATTATGTATTAAATAATGAATATTCAAATTTTGTTTAAAATAATTAAATAATGATAAAATCAAATGGTTAATTTAAAAGAGTAAAATAATGTAGTGTTAAAAGGACAAAAATACTCAAATAGTATATATGTGTAGTTTTAATTTCTTTACCTGTCACCTTGTTCATTGAGATCAAGTGGACACTGTGGTACATTTGGTTGGCAAGCAGCACCAACAAAACATGACTTAATGCACAACTATTGGTCCACCTTTTTTTTGGTCTTTTTGGAGACCTCAAAAAACAAACTTGCTAATGTGGAATCATATTTGATGATGTGGACCTGAAACCTTTGTTATAAGCAATCTTACATAGTATAAAAGTATTTTGTACAATGGAGTTTGAATTTTTCTTTGTAATCATTATTAAATATTATAAAAAGAAATCTTAAACATCCCTCGTAAATGTTAAATATCTTATAACCCCCTCTTATTTCACATTTCTATATCCTACATATTTCCCTCCTCATTTCACTAATTTCTTTGTTTCCGTTCTTACCTACTTACATAATAATTGTATTCATGAATACATGATTAATATTTTTTTGTCATTTATCACATTTCTACATAACTTTTTTTAACTTATATATTTCATGTTAAATTCTTGTATTATCATTTTTTACATTGAAAAGAAAATAAAATAGATGACACAATTGCCTTATCATAGGCACTCCTACTTATGAAATGTTTGCAATTCTAATCATATTACAATTAAGTACACAAACTTACATATTTAACATTTTATCCTATTGGAAAAATCCTTACACATAAAATTCGTACAACTGCTAGTTTAGAATGAAACGACAATTAAGACCCAAAGCATAGAACTTCTTATTTCCCTGTCGTGATGCAAAATTAATATTCAAAATATGTAAACGACGATCTGTATTTATAGAGAGCAAACTTAATATTCACGAAGTCTCTCAAGTTAGAGTCTTCGCCGTTTGAAGACCGCCAATTGCGCGAAATCACGAGGAAGCATTGAAAATTCGACCAAACGTACAAATTCGTTTATCAGATTTGAAGAACTATTTGTCATTTATGCACGTCCGAGGGATATTATTGATTAACACTTGTACAATACGCAAAGAAGATCATGAAATATGTATTCACCTACTTTTTCGCTGCCGCCGCAGATGTGACTCGACTGTCGCTTGTAATGGCGTCTTCTGGGAAGATGAGCATTCCACGATCGTGCTGATCCATTCCACCACGGCAGTCTGTATTTTCACCTCTAATTATAAACTTCACATATAAACTTTCTAGCATAAAACAAGCGACAAAATTCGTTGTTCGGATAAAACTCCATTTCCACATTGAGCAACAAAATATTAAATTTAATGAAATAACGAATTAAGCTGTTCTCCAAGTCTCTTATTTTAACTACGAAAACTGCTTAACTACGTCTACGTCTTTATCTTTTGGTCCACATGAATAGTGTTGTGTGAATGCAATAGTGGGTATAACTTTTTATAAGTAGTTTTATAATATCTTTGAATCTAGGTTTCTTATTGTTGAGTCCCAAATTTCTATTTTTGCTAAATTTAAAATTTAAATATATTCATTTCTAAACAGTTCACAAGATGTGAATTAAGTATATGGCACGTTGATTTGTGTATTTGATTGTTGTATTTAAGGGCTTTCACTTGTTCATTTGAAAATCATCAAGGACAACCTAGGGCATTCTTATTGAACATATTTAGAGTTTAATATTTTGAAGAATAAAAAGAATCTAACATCTTTTACATTAGAGCATATCATCCGAGGATCATTGCATGCTTGCTTGTTATCCTTGATTATTTTACTCAAAGATTTGAAGTAGCCTTGTTAGATGTCTAAGTAAGAAGAAATTGACCCCCACCATTTGGTAGATTCAACAAAGGTTTTCTAAAATCCACCACTCCTTATGCACATTCATATAAGAAAAATCAAGTCAAGTGAATCCCAAAAATCCACATTTTTCTAGATCAGAACTGATTCAAAGTGAAGACTATTAATTTGTTAAGTTTGAGATCTTCATCTATGTTAGCCTAAGATTTCCAAAGCATTGATGAATCAACTTTTGACACCTAACAGAACAATTGTCCATTATTGAATTTTAAAATAAATATTACATTTGATTGATTTGATTTCTGCATTTAATTTCAGTAATTTCAATTATACATCCTAGCTCATTTTATCTATTACATGTTTTCTTAACTTAATACATATATTTAACTATCCTAGATTTTAATTATAAAGGTATTTGTTCCTCTACATTTGTGGTGAACTCAATATTCCTTTATGGCCTAAGGTTTGACCTTCTTCCATTAGGGATTTTAGATCTAATTTTTCTAGGTGCTTTATCATATATTCATATCTCATTACGATTTGATTCCCTTTCCTATTCGTGCTTCATAAATTTAACTTCATTTAGGGTAAATATGGTTCATTCTATGACCTTGCTTTTAACCACCCCACCCAGACTTTCTTTTCATCTCCAAGGCTTCATTTTTAGATTTAACTACATGTTGAATTTTTTCCATAAAGGAAGGGTAAAAATTTATAAAACGAGAAGAAGTACAAAGCAAGAGAATTACAAATCCCTATCAACCTCCACTAAGTGAACCAAATGTTGAGACAGATTCGGGGGTAAACGACCTCAGTCCATAAAATTCTAATCATGAATATGTTCAGAAGCCCATTTAGCCAAACAATCAACAACACTATTCCATTCTCTAGGAATATGAGTAAAAGTAACATACTCCAAAGAAGCACAGAGGTTAAGAATCTGACCAACAATCAAAGCCAAATGCCAAATGCCAACTGACATCATCTAAATGCCTCTTATTCAACAAGTTCACCACAACCTAGGAATCAGACTCACATATGATCCTTTGCCACCCCAATTGACTTCCATGCTCCATAGCCGTTAAAATGGCCTGAGCCTCCATTAGATTATTAGTATGAAGACCCTTATAAACAGAGAAGATAAACTGAACATCTCTAGAGCTATCCCAACCAACACCACCAATTCCAACATGACTAGGGTTTCCTCGGGAAGAGCCATCTGTGTTGATTTTTAGGATACCCTGAGGCGGAGGAGACCATCTCCCCTCCCTATTCACCTTCGGGGTAGGATGTCTACATCTATTGCGCATGAGCTGAAGTTGCGGAGGTGGCAAATGAAGACGATGACAACAACCAACATCACAAGGGTCCACTAATGCTGTAAGATCACACTTAGCTGCAACAGTTTCTCCCAACGAATGTAGGATTTTCCACCACAAGTGAGGGGCCAGCAACATCACCTCCTAAAAAATCTGATGATTTCGCTCCAACCAAAGGTTCCAGATAATAAAGGAAGGGCCAATAGCCCAAGCAACTTGAAGAAAGGAAGTAGAAATAGGGGCCTTGCCCCACTAGTCCACAAACTCAGCCAGAGAGGAGACATGCCAACAGGGCATATTCCACACCCTCCACCAAAAATGCCAAATCTCCCTAGCATAGGAACATTGGAAGAAGAGATGAGAGACACTCTCCTCATAGTTATGACACAAAACACACATAGAAGGGCCTTGGAAACCACGCTTACGTAAATTATCCCAAGTAAGACACTAGTTTTGAGCAACTAACGACAAGAAAAAATTACACTTGGGCCACAACAACTTGTGCCAGACATGCTTCCACCAAGGGACCTGAATAGCCCCAAACAACTACCTACCAAGCTACTTATAACTAGCAGACACAGAGTACTTCCTGAATAAATCATGACCATCCCAAGCAAAGACATCGGGTCCCTTCAAAGAATTACAAGCACGGGAAGCCAAAAGCTGAGCAAGCTCACACCTATCCTCCTCAGACCCCCCAAAAGGCCACTCAGAGGGAAGCTTCCAATGAAAGCTTATAGCTGATCCACAATGTTGTGCAAACTTATAATGCTCAACAGTATCCCAGCCAGCCATAGTAAAGACCTCAGAAAGTGACTGGAGGTGAGGAAGAGAAGACAGAATAGGTGGTTGGCCATCCCAAGAATCTAACCAAAAAAGAGCCTGTGACCCTGAATGACAAATCCAAAAAAGTGCACACTTAATCAACTGAGCCCCAACTTTCAAAGTATGCCAAATCATAGAACCACTCCCCTCCAGAGGATAGCGAGGGACTTCATAAGAAGCAACACCCCTAAGATATTTATGGGTGAGAATACGGGCCCATAACTGATGTTGATTGGTACACCAACGCCATTAAAGCTTAGCAGTAAGAACTTGCCCATTCAAAATAGAAGAGTGTAAACCAAGACCACCCTCCTACTTTGGTCTACACATAGAATCCCACTTAACAAGGCTCCACTTAGTAGACAGTAAGTTACCACTCCAAAGAAATTGATGAGAGAGGGCATCAAATTCCCTAAGGAAATACATAAGGGCCACTTAAACAAAGCATCTGTAGATAGGGAGGGCCTAGATAACCGACTTGAGAAGAGTCACTCTAGCAGCTGTAGATAACCATCGATGAGTCCAATGAGTTACCTTCCACCTCAGCTTGTCAAGAAACATCTGTTAGGAGGACCTAGGTTGACGCCCAATAGCTAGAGGAATACCCAAATAGACAAACGGAAGACACCTAATTTAAAACCACAAAATGGCTGCAATCCACCATTGGATAGCCTGAGGCGTATTAAAAAAGAAAATAGAAGACTTTTGCACATTGACTTTCTGACTCGAAGCAACAAGGTAAATATCCAAAGCTTGCCTAAAAGATTCAGCTTCTTGAATACGAGCCAACCCCATAAGAGAAGTATCATCCACAAACTGGAGATGGGAAATCATTGGTAGACTCAAGCCCCACTGCCAACCATGAATCAAGCCTTGGGAAACCCTACATTTTAGAAACTGACTTAGCCCCTCCGCCATAATGATAAACAAATAAGGAGAGAGTGGGTCCCCCTGATGAAGGCCCCTAGTAGCACCAAAAGGCTCTGAAGGTTCACCATTCACAATAACCAAAAAAGAGGAGGAAGTCACACAACTCAAAGTCCAACTCACCTAATCTGAAGAAAAACCAAAGGCCAACATAATCTTTTGAAGAAAACTCCATTTAACTCTATCATAAGCTTTGGCCATATCCAACTTGATGAACATAGACCGTTCCGAAGAAGTCACCATGGAATGAATGACCTCAAAGGCTACAACCACCCCATCCAAAATTTGCCAGCCTACCACAAAGCCTCCTTGCTTCTTAGAAATGACAACGGGTAGGCACTGTTTAAGCCTCTCAGTAATCAATTTCGTAATAATCTTGTACACCACATTACAGAGCGCAATAGGTCTAAAGATTTCAAGCCTAATAGCACATTCCTTTTTAGGAATGAGAACTAGAAAAGTAGCATTTAGGGCCCGTAGCATCTGCTTACTATGGAGAGACTCCTGAACAACCTCCAACAAATCCAGCTTCACAATATCCCAAAACTCCTGGAAAAATTCAACTGGAAAACCATCAGGGCCAGGAGCTTTCCCCTTATTCATCCCAAATACAAACTCCTCCACTTCAGACAAGGAAATTAGATGAGTAAGAGAAGCATTCAAATCATTAGAGATCAAAGAAGGAATGCAAGAAAGGATCATATTCTCATTAGCCTCAACAGGAGGTGAGTCTTTAGTAAATAGAGCAGAATAAAACTGACGAGCCTTTCTAGACGAAGCCTATTACGAGGAAATCGAAAGACCCTCAGAGTTAACAAGAGAAGAGATATAACACTTATTTTGATGAGCTTGCACAAAATGATGGAAGAAAGCAGTATTCCTGTCACCCTCTTGAAGCCAATCTATCCTTGCCTTTTGTTTCTAGAAAATCTCCTCACGAAGCTCCCACTCCACCAATTTCAGAGCCTGGGACTTAGCATGTCCCAAATCCTCTAAAAATCCCAAATCTTGGATTTGACGAGTAATAATAGCAAGATGATCCTGTGCTTCCCTTTTCTTGGCCCGAAGATTGCCAAAACATGACCTATTCCATCGCTTAAGATGATACTTGATAAATTACAGCTTCTTAACAAGACAATACATAGCTGTACCATATGCAGGGGCCCCATCCCACCACCACTGGGCAACCAGGTCATACAAGGACAGATTACGAAGCCACATAAGATAAAATTTGAAAGGAGGATTCTTTGGAGAAGGAAAAGAAGAAGCAGAAAACTTAATTGGCCAATGATCAGAGCCACACCAATCAAGAATCTCAGAGCAAGTGACCATGCTACCGCCCATCCAAAAACTAGAAACAAGAAATCTGTCCAGCTGCTCAGAAATCTCTTCTGGACCACTCTGTCTATTATTCCAAGTGAAAATTCCATTAGAGGGTTCAACATCAACAAGAGCAAGAGAATCCATATTTGCCTGAAAAAGATCTGAAGTAGGACCAAGCCTAGGTAGCCCCCCTCTTTTCTCCTCCAAACACAACATAGAATTGAAATCACCAGCTAAGATCCAAGGAAGAAAAGGTGCATAAGACCTAACAAACCTGATGTGGACCCAAAGCTAGATTTTACAACAGATGTCAATCGGAGCATAAACATTATTGACCAAAATAGTCTCACCAGACTCCAAAACTGAAGCCACCACAGAAATAGAGGAATGGCTAAAAATCCACCAATGAGGAACAACCTTACGTGGATCCCAGAAAAGAGCCAGACCTCTAGAGTTTCCCTTAGAACCAGTACACTGACATTGACCAAAAGACCAAATACGAGGAGCATATTGAAGCATGAAGTCCACCTGAAGCTTAGTCTCCTGAACGTAAAAGATATCTGGACAATGAACCACAATCAAATCCTGAATAGCCTTTTGACGAGGGGTGCTATTCAACCCCCTTGCATTCCATGAAAGAATAATCATGAGGAAGGTGGAGAGAAAAGGGCATCAATGGTCTTAACCGACCCAGATTCCACCAACAAATCCCTAGTGGATTTAATCTTGTCCACATCCTTTTTATGGCCAGCTTTAGAAGAATTCTCAAGATGACCCCTCTTAAGAGGGCATTGTAACACCCCCAGAACATGAGATGATCCCCGCCCCTTACTAGCAGGCAACACCTCCTTAGCTAAATCAGCTAATACAATGTCATCTTGCAGATCTACAGAGTCACCAAGAAGCCCAGAATTCTCCTGTTCCAAAGCTGGAGAAATATCCTTAACAACAATTGTCTGCTCCAGCCCTGTATCCATACCAGTGGCCCTAGAAGGAAACTCAATAGGAATCCCCTCCTCTAAGGCCTGATTCTCCAAGACCTCAAAACGATTGGAAACCTGATCACTTTGTCTATCTTTGTAGGCCCACTTCTATCCCCTTCATTTATCCCTCGGCTTAACAGGAATGAAGCCATCCTTATCCGTCCCACCCTCAGCCACATGTGACTTGCCTTTATCCCCCTTCTCCACTGAAGGCCCTGATGAAGGAGGAGAAGAAACCCCTGTAGCTCTGGGTGCCCAAGGACATTGATGCTGAAGGTGTCCATACTCATGACAGAAGCGACATTGAAAAGGAAGGGATTCATAATCTAACCGTTGAATCCACGAAGTAGAGCCAAGACAAATTTCCAAAGAATCTAGCAATGGATTATTTAGGTCAATTTCAACACAAATACGAGCAAAGGAAAATACCTTTTTATCTAGAGTATTTTGAGCAATGGCATCCGGCTTCCCCAGCAGAGCTGTAATCTGGAGCACAATATCCTCCTTCCAAAACTCTAGTGGTAGCCATGGCAAACAGACCCACATAGGAACCCATGAAGGCATATCCTCTGCTGCATTAAAACCTCCATGCTAGGGCTTCATGTGGAAAAAGCACAAAGCTGTGTCACACTTTCAACCGACTTATCAACACAAGCAAATTTAAGTATTTCTAACTAAAAATCAATTTTGGTCAAACATATGATCTTGTAAGATTCATTCTAGCTAAGTTAGATATGTGCACATTTTTTAGAACTAAAATTGTTGGCTAAATGCATATGTAGTACCATGATGAGGCCAATTTACCCAAAAAAAAAAATATTTGAAAAGCTTGATATTTCAACTTCTACTCATGTAAAAATCATTTTTTAAAAAATAGAAAAATACCCTTTGTAGATCTATAAGTTTAGTTTTCAAATATATATATATTTTAATAGTTTAATTATTATTTATATTTTACTTTTTTTTTTTTTTACTAAAAGTAGGTTATCAGCACAAAACATTAAGTCAATTACCATGTCAAGGAAAAATAGTAAAACTTATTTAAAAAAATTGAAAAAAATATGATGCCCTAGATAAAAGAATCTATATGAAGATGGTATAATTTTTTTCTATTTTAGATAAATAGTTAATATGAAAGTTGATGTTGATTGGAAACAATTATGTTTTAATACACGCACATTTTAATATTTGTTTAAAAATATATGTTTATCAAAATTGAAAAAAAAAAATCCATGCCCTAAAGTTTCAAGTTATAAATACAGACAAAAAAATTGAAGAAAAAGAAATAAAATTTACTGTATAAAGATTGATGTCTCATGTAACTTCATTTTTCAGCATTTTATCAGCAACTAAATTATAGTGTCAATTTATTAAAAACTATATTCAAATAATTTTTTAATTTTTTCAAAAAAAATAAAAACATAAAATATACTATAAAATAAATATTTTATTAATTTACATCATTTCAAAATTTAAAACTATATGTCACTTTTTAGTGATTCAAATTTAAAAGTTGGATCAGCGTTGGCTGTTTCCTTTATAAAAGTGTGACACAACATTGTACTTTTACGAATGATTGTAAAAATATGGCCCTCCCTCAAAAACATGATTTCGATCCAAAATGCAAGAAAAATTAACCATGAAATAACCATTCGTAGCCACTAGAATATCAAAATCACCCTCAACCTGCCAAGACCGGCAAATCCAGGCCTCCAAGGCTGAGAGAGGGATACGAATACCTAGGAACTTACAAATTAGAACATGTTTGCTCCAATAAGATATGTCCTCTTGTACTAATTCAGGAGAGATAACCAGTACCGGATGATCAAGGTTCCACAACAAACAGCCATTCACTTTCTTAAGCTTAGAGCTCTCACCCACAAAAGTGGAATCCTTAGGCAAACCCTGAGACAACTTCACACAAGTAGACACCAAGCTTTTTGAAACCCCTGCCATTCCTCCACACCCAACACCAAACCCTACACACAGCCTTGACACCAAAACCCGCTTTCACCCAACGCCAATCCCTTTGAAAATATCTACAGCAAGAGCAAAACAGAGAAAAAGAAAAGCAAAACCCACCCCGAAAGCAGAAAACTCCCCCCAGCAGAGAATCGCCACTAAACAAAGGCAGAGAAAGCACATGCAGAGAGAAAAGAAGACATGCGTGTGCCTTCACAGGTGGCGTGCAACCTTCCCCTCACAATGTAGCGCCATCCCCCCTACATGTTGAATTTTTTATTTTACAAATTTGGGATTTATTTATTGTGCTTCATCATTTTATTTATCTTAGCCATATTACCTTATTTATACCATGAGCTACTTAGGACAGTAATCTTCCTTTGTGAATGAGTCCTCATCTTATTCCTAACATGGCTACTCAATCCAATAATAATGACATTTTTCCTACTTATGTTAAACACCATTTAGATGATCATGAATAACAACATGATTATAATGACCATAATGCACATGTAGCTAAGGAAGATCTCACTCATACTAGACAAATACTTGTTGATGCACTTACTCATGCTTAATCTCATCAATACTTTGCTACTCTTTTACATAAGCAAATTATAGGTGTTCCATTAGCATGTAAATTCTTCATAGTATTGATACTTTGTTATCTTCTTCAAATTGTGTATAATCTCATCCTTGATCTTCTTCCAAGCCTTCTTCTTTCATAGTTATCTCTTGCATGACCATTACTACTCATGTTGTCACCCCTATATCTTTCATTCATATCTCTAGTATTCCATTCACTTTTCCCCTGATTAGTGATCCACACATATTCCATCCATCCAAACATGTACCTATTAGTGATATTCCATATACTTATGGCACTTGTACTATTCCTCCCTCTCACCCTATGTTCAACCCACTTTATAACGCATTTATGAAATTACTCCTATCACACTTCCTTGTTATACTTCATTCATTCTTTCCCACATTCCTAATACCTCTATTAGACCTACTTCTAGGTATACTCTTGCATGAATTTCAAATCTTAGGAAAAAGGTGGATGATATTCCTAATAGAAAAAATTCTATTACATACAAACTTCTACAACATACCCTAATTACCTTTGAAATTTCAAATATCTATTGCCTCTACATTTTCTCCATCTAGGTTTGAGCTATATAATGGAAAGGAGGCTATAATGTGCATTTATAAGCTTTAATTTCTATATGTTTGGAATTTTTTAAATTAGAAAATTCTTTACTAATATGTCTTAAGAAAGTATTGAAAGCAACAAGAACATGTAGATCAACTGTTAAATCACCAAAATTCGAGCACTTCACCTAGGACCATTAGAAAATTTCCCTCCTCCTCCATCATACAATTGTATAGTCATAGGGCTTAAAAAAATTGTTGCATGTAGGCCCATTGCTAGTTGACTCAAATAGGTTATTTTCCCTATTTAAGGGCCCTATAGGTAGGGTTCAAGTCTAGCTAGATTTAAATCTAGCCTAGCTAACCCAATATCCTACTATTGTTGTCGTTGTAGAGCTACCACCCTGAAGTGTCACTTGCAACCTATCCACCACTTAATCCTGCCAGCTCTCCCCCACTAAAGAGAATATTCAATGAATATTTCCCCAAAAAATAATGAGTTTCCACAAGAAATAAATAGTTTTAGAAGTACAACAATAGCTTTTAGGAAACTAAGAGTAATTTTAAGATCATTCAATGGAATCTAGAATATTCTAGGAAATCTTGTTTTTAGTTGGAGGATATCATCATGATGTTATTCTAACATCTAAATCTTCTTTCCCTCTAAATTGACCCCTAACTAACGCAATTTTAGTTTTGGCACTTGATTTTTAGTTGCTCCATTGTGGGTCATATTTGCTCCATTTTTTAGTAATTTTTTGATTTAGGTAACAAATTTGAAAGCTTCCCAATGGTGCAGATGGTTTTTTATTTTGGTGTTTGGATTTTATAACAATGATTGATTCTCATAGGTGGTGTTGAGAAGTTCTTATTTTAGGAACCTCTGAGGCTCTGTTCAAGCTCATATGGTATCATTTTTTGGTGCTTTTTTTAAAGTGCAAGATTTTTCATGTACTATCACATTCTCTATTAGAACTTAAACTTTAAGCTCTATGGCTTATTTAGGCATTTTCAATACACTAGGATCAAGACCACTTTATTATTTTGGCAACTGCCAACTATAATCACACTATGTACATAAAGTATCATCATCATAATTTGCTAGCAGGGTCTAATTATTATGTGAATTTGTAGTGTGATCTTGTGATTCTACATTTAATTTTATTATTTTCTTCATTGAATAATACTGGATGAGCTAATCATGTGTCTCACTCGTACTCCTTTCCATTTAAGTATCTAGATTTAATCCACCTATATCATGGAAGGTAAATGTGGTTATTATGGGAAGAAAAATCATATTTAAGATGATTCTTTAATAGAGGAACTTGATGAACTAAAGAAACTTCTTTATGATAATCACATTAGTTTTATAGATTATTTTAATCCAACATTAGCAGATATATCAGGTGTTCATACTCAAACATTTTTGAGTACTTGTGACTCAGATTATAGGCATCAGGTTGTGTTGTTCTTTGTCTTAGTGATCTCTTGTTCTTGGTTGATTGCCCTTTGTTATCGGCCTGACAAGCTCTATTAGCGCTGCTTTGATGTATTCTACTGATGGTCTAGAGTCTCACCGATCGGTTCAATGGTTCATTGGTTCAATGATTAGTGTTGGTTCAAGGGTTCAACTTGATCAGGTAGAGTGTAGCCATCAGCTTTGCTTTAGTTTGTTACTCTAACCATTTGTGTCTCCTCAATGGTGGTTTGTTCCTGCGATGTGCTATTGGCAAAATGGGGGTCTTCGATGAAGTTTTGTGTAGTCTTTGCGATAGTTGGTGTCTCTCTGATGAGCTTGGTCTATCTGATGGAGTTTGGCATTGGCAGAAGGAACTTTGTTGGTGAAGAAGGATGAAGTCACACCAAAGGTCTTGGTCACTCTAATGGTTCGTTGATGATTGACCAGCTGGGGTCATCGGCGGAAAAAGCATCAACAATAGACTTACCACGTGTTCGTGGATATATACTACTGCTGTGTTTGTCAACTGATGCATGTGGGACTATTTAGTCCTCATGAATATGAATGATTGTGAATGGTTAAAAATGAACTGTCGACCTTTTGGAAGTTGTAATGGTCTGAGATAGTAACCAATTGTTCGATTTCTGTAATGTAAGATGTGACTAGAACATAGGTGTTAGAACTAAGTTCGGGTGAAGGGGATTCAGGCCAAGAGGGAGAAGAATAGAAAGAAAGAGGGAAGTATCTCTCTCTTGGTGATGTCCTGTACTGTATGCTATTTGTGGCATGATAATAGTATGAAGGACTAACCTAAGTGCTATGATTAGAACTGAGGAGAACTTTGTGCAAGGTTATGCTGTCAGTTATTCTTCTAGAGGAGCAAGATGTAAATCTTTGTGTTAAGGCCTTGAGCTAGAAAGTGTATTGTAACATGTTTGTTGTTGCTGATTAATACATTGGTTCGATGCTTTGGAGTGTGGGGTTCTTTACCCGTAAGGATTTTCCCCACATATATCTGTGTCTCTTATTTTATCTTTCATGTTAACATTTCTGTTGTTGAAATTAGATCTTGTTTCTTGTATTTCCTCTAAGGGTCAATGTTGGAAATGTTCTATCTCTATTTCCACTTTGCGACATAGTTGTGCATGTTTTTTGAAGTGAATGAAAAGAATTTAAACCCGTCGAAGACACCACTATTATTAGAAATATGTTATGAGATGTTCTCATTTCCTTACAAGTGGTATTAGAGCCTTCTTCCAGGATCTGCTTTGTTGCTCACATATGTACATTTATGTGCTGCATGTGTTTGCATGCAAGAGTTCCTAGTGTATAAGGTCTGGGTATTTCTTCTGTGATGATTTCATAGTGTGACAGGCTTGAGGAAATCTGAAGGAATCATCTAATGTTTGATCCTTGTTTTTGAGTAAAGTCTAGTAGTTGATCTTGTTTTCCTGTTTTAGCAGTGCTTGAAGGATGGTGAAGATGAAGAGACTAGAGCTGGTCATGATGTGGCCTGAGGCTCTTAGTTGACAGTGTATAATCCTATTGCATGGGGTGGATTATGCTTTGTGGTTGTATCTCTACAATAACTTTCATATTGGGTGTCTGTGTGAGAGGCTTCCTTGTGATATGAAGAAGTTTGTGTTGCTTCTTAGCCATGGAGAAGTGTACTTATGATGGATATTTGTTCCTAGTATTGGAAAGCATTGTTTCTATTGCCCCAGTTGCATAAAGGCTATGGAGTTGATCATTAGAAGATCTGGGAGCTTTTGTAATACCCTGATTCTCTTGGATGCATGTGCATGTTGGTGGTTGAGGAATTGGTCTACAAGTGGGCCTGAAGCTCTTGAACTATTATTTCCTTAAATGGATATTTTGTACTTGCATGACTCAGATTCATGTTTTTTGGATTTGAGGGGTTTTATAGTTTTTCCTTAAAATCTATGGTTATGCATATTCATGATGATCCATTATTCTAGTTTAATTGTTATGGAGTTTATGTTGCAGACTTTTGAATCATCCAGATGTGAAGTGGATATGGATGTGCATGGGTGTTTCGTATAACACAGTGATTTGTAGGTTTTACACGGACAAAAAAAACACTTGTGGTTTTGTTGAAGCTGCAGTGAAGCTATTTTCTAGACCCTATTTTTTGGGGTGTTGTTGGATGAGATAGTTGCACTCTTGTAGGAGTGTTGGTACGTGATAAGTCACTTAGCATTTATGTGGTGATGCTTTTATGGATTCCTTGACTATGGTGCTCAGGTTATGGATTGGTTTGGCAAATTAGATTGTAAGTAATCTAGTGTTTTTGTCATGTTGTCTACATGATTATTTACCTCTTGAGATCTCAGTTTTGTAGTTTTCAGTGCAATAGTGAGTTTGTGTGATGCATTGATTGGATCTATGAGTTATGTAGTTTTTTGGGCTAACCACCTATTAAGCTACAGTGAGATGACTCGGATGTGGACTCTCTATATTCACAAGATTGTTCAGTGTTTATGCAGACTTGTTAGATGGCCTTGTCTGTGGTCACTTGTGCATTGGTGTGATTACATTGGGATAAAACGGTGGATAGTGTAATGTACCTAAATAGTTAGTAATCTGTAGCATGTGTATCATGATGTCATGTATAGCTTGGATACATATTTCAGTGTAAGCTTTTGACAGTGATGTTGTATTCCCTTGGTTTGGAGATCTTGGTGCCATTTGTTTTTTATTATGTTAATATGTGGACCTAGAAGATTTTTAGATGAGAAGATGTTTAGTCATGTTGCTTGGAAAGATCAATTGCCATAGTTCAGTGGGAGCTTTAGCAATGATTGTAGATTCATCACTTAGTGATGGATGATCTTCTTTAGTGTTGCAGATGTTACTAGGAGGAGCTCTTAGATCCTGTCACTGCAGAAGGGTTCTTTCGCATTGCAAGGGCAGTACTTGAGGATGGGTAACATCTTGGAGCCATGAAGGACTCACTCAGTCTTTGGTTGAGGTGTTGATTGGTGCTTGACAGGTGAGAATTTGTTTGGTTCATGTCATGATATACTCTTGTTTAAGCATTTTAGTTTTGGCATGATATGTTGCTCTTGAGACTTTGGTTAAGTTCACCTGAAGCATGGAATCTCCTAAGGGAGATGATAAGATCATGATGTCTTGATAAGTTCCCTTTATAGCTTTGTGGAGCTTTAACAGTGGTCTGGTAACTTCTCTATGTTTGGGTACATTTATTATTTGCTTGATTATTTCATAGTGGTGTAGTGATGCGGCTGGAGTTTAGCATGAGGTAAGTGTTCATAGGTACTCATGGATACATGGAGAATAAGGTGAGACTGTATATACTGTGCTTAATCAGAGTTTGCAGCAGGATGTTCGAGGAGTCTTTACCTTGGTTGAATGTGAGTTCAACAAAAGATCTAGAGGAGATTGTTCTTGGAGAAAGTCATTGGGACTTGGATATCTTGGAAGAACATTCGCATTCCCACTCTTGGTCTACTTAGCAAGTTTCACTTGAGAGGTATTGCCCATTATTTATTCTCAGGTGTGTTATGCTTTCTTTCATAGATATGGATCTTGAGTTGCTATTAGATGATTATAGAGGATTCATAGTGAGAAATGGATAGCATAGTTACCTCCTTGTGCATTTGACTTTATGATATCATTGATTGGTGAGAACAGTTAGGAGATGGTTTATGGGTTGATTACCTGAAATGGGAAATGGATTAGTTTGATCTTCTTTGGATTGGGAAGCTTACATCCATGTTGATTTCTTGGTTGATCTTTATGAGATTGAACAACTTTGGGTGTTGTTATGGTGTTCTCTTTGGGGTTTTAAGAAGGCGATCATACTTGACACAGTTGACACTTAGAGGTGTTTGTAGGAGGATTTTCTATAGGTTTATGATGTGTAGTGTTTCTCTTGGTCTCAGTTATTTTTTTGATGGTGTGTTTCATATTACATTGGTTTGAGGTTTTGTTCAGAGCTGAAGTGATCACTAGTTTGTGGTCATGTGCTTTCACTTATCTTCTTGGGTGATAGCATGAAGATTTTGTTATCTCTTTCATTGTTGGGTGTGAAGAACTTGAGAGAATTCTAGACTAGTGGTGAGATGTATAGGTTATTGATTTACAGATTTTGCATATCTTGGTGGATGTTCCTGCAATGCTACATGATGAGTCCACTCTCTATGTAATGCCATTGGTAGACTTGGTATGTCTTGTTAGTTTTTAGATTTAGCATTACTCATGTAGTGGGAGTTCTTGGTTGTGTTTGGTCATCTTTGACTGGTTGACACATGGAGCTTGTACCTGCCGTTTGGGTGAATATATGCTGGCATGAGTTTTCTATGTTCTTCTACACCTTTGAGGTATGTGTGATTGGATGAGTTAGCACTTGATGTGTGTGCTATTTTCCAGTCACATGGGTTTTGTTCAGTTGGATGGGTGTAGTCAGTTTTCTGATTATTGTTCTAGCTGATGTTCTATCTTATTTCTAGAGGATGGTTTCATGGCTATGTTCTAGAAGCTTTGAAGTTAGTTATGTTTGAGCTTCTATGTAGCTTGTGAGCATAGTGGAGTGGAGGTAGTATCAATTTTGGTTCTGTGACTTGGAGCGTTGATGGTTTCCTATAATTCCTTCGTCAAGTGGGAGAATGTTGAGTACTTGTGACTCAGATTATAGGCATCGACTTGTGCTGCTCTTTGTCTTAGTGATCTCTTGTTCTTGGTTGATCGCCCTTTGTTATCAGCCTGACAGGCTCTATCAGCACTGCTTCAATGTACTCTACCGATGGTCTGGAGTCTCACTGATCGGTTCAATGGTTCATTGGTTCATCAGTTTGATGACATTGGTTTAATGGTTCATTAGTTCAACAATTAGTGTTGGTTCAAGGGTTCAACTTGATCGGGTAGAATGTAACCATCGGCTTTGCTTTAGTTTGTTACTCTAATTGTTTGTGTCTCCCTCATGGTGGTTTGTTCCTGCGATGTGCTATCAGAAAAATGGGGGTCTTTAGCGAAGTTTTTTGTAGTCTCTGCAATCGTTGGTGTCTCTCCGATGAGCTTGGTCTGTCTGATGGAGTTTGGCATCGGCAGAAGGAACTTTGTCAGTGAAGAAGGATGAAGTCACACCGAAGGTCTTGGTCACTCTGATGGTTCATTGATGATTGACCTAATGGGGTCATCAGCGGCAAACGTGCAGACAATAGACTTACTGCGTGTTTGTGGATATATACTACTACTATGTTTGTCAATGATGCATGTGGGACTATTTAGTCCTCATGAATACAAACAGTTGTGAATGGTTAAAAACAAATTATCGACCTTTTGGAAGTTGTAACAGTCTGAGACGGTAACTAATTGTTCTATCTTTGTAATGTGAGATGTGACTATAACATAGGTGTTAGAACTGATTTCAGGTGAAGGGGATTCAGGCTGAGAGGGAGAAGAATAGAAAAAAAGAGGGAAGTATCTCTCTCTTGGTGATGTCCTATACTGTATGCTATTTGTGGCATGATAACAGTGTGAAGGACTAACCTGAGTGCTGTGATTAGAACTAAGGAGAACTTTGTGCAAGGTTATGCTGTCAGTTATTCTTCCAGAGGAGCAAGATGTAAATCTCCATGTTAAGGCCTTAAGCCTGCAAGTGTATTGTAACATGTTTGTTGTTGCTGATTAATACATTGGTTTGATGCTTTGGAGTGTGGGGTTTTTTACTTGTAAGGGTTTTTCCCACGTATATCTGTGTCTCTTGTTCTGTCTTTCATGTTAACATTTTTGTTGTTGAAATTATATATTGTTTCTTGTATTTCCTCTAAGGGTCAATGTTGGAAATGTTCTATGCCTGTTTCCACTTTGTGGCATAGTTGTGCATTTTTTTGAAGCGAATGAAAAGAATTTAAACCTGTCGAAGACACCTCTATTCTTAGAAATACATTCTAAGATGTTCTCTTTTCCTTACAAACATCTTGTATGAATATATCATTCAAGGGTGAGCAATGAAGTCAAATGACATGCATTAAGATCTCATCTCCATAACCTATTCCTCCATGTAAATCTAGTGTTTCTTCATCCATGACTCCTAGTGATCCATTGTAGTAAAATCATATTATTATCCTTCTAGATACAACTTTATATGGGACAAGTACTTGGTAGATCTACCATATTCCTTTTGTGAGTCACATCTTATAAATTTATAGGACACCAATTAGGACATTCATCTCCTCTTATTTAACAACTATGGAGTTGCATCTTTTTCTTTAAACGTCATGAGGGCACATTCGGGCCCTCTTGTTCTTTCTTTTCCTACATCTCCTTATATAGTGTCAAGTTCTATAGATATTCATGAGTCCACACATTTGAATTTTTCATCATTCATGACACCTATAGGATACTAGATTCTCATCGGTTCAATTGTATTTCCTATAGTGAGCACCATACATCCATGGTTACTACTCCTAAATCTTTTATGGTACCTAATTAATCTTATTATAATTTTCCATAGCTTGGAATTGGGTTGGAGATCCTTGAGCACCATTCAAACGAGTCATCTTCATCTTTGGATCTTGTTCTACATATGTTTCCACTAGGTTGTAAATTGTCACTTTTTTAGTTAGACCTGGGACTCCTAATTTGATTGTGACACCTATTGGAACTAACATGGTGACACCTAAGCAACTTCCAAAATCATCATTCATCCTGAGATTTCATCCCTCATATCCCTATCTAGAATGGGAAGATATCCTACATTCATCTTCTGTTTTCTTTCTTCCTTAGGGAAGGAGTGTTGTTCAACATTCTTTGATCTTTATCATCATCCTTTATTAAGCACCCACCGTCATTGCAAAGGTTTATACATTTTGGGTGGCCTACATGGTCTCTCTTCTTCCTTCACTCTTCTTTGCGAGGGTGTCCTCTCTTTGAAGGGATTTATTTGTACATGGGTACCTCATCCGGATACACATTATTGGGACCCATCTTTTCACCCACTAAGCTACACTTAAGGTGGTGATAGTATAGGTTTTTATTTTCCTATATAGGTTTTTCCCACAATTTTTTTCCCACAATTTTTTTAACCTTTCTTAGGTTAATAGGAGTGAATAGTCAATGTGAGTGGAGTGAGGTGTCAACATCTTCCATAAGGGTAAAATCAAGAAGTTGGGTCCACATATAGGGGAAGCGTTACACAAACCAAATCCCAACAAGAACGTGTACCTATTTTAAAAAAATAGGTACACATTGTTAGAATAAATTAAGGTTTACATTTATTAGTTAAATATTAGTTTATAAGTTAGGTTTTGGTAAGTTACTTTCCCATATGAAGTTATATATGGGAATAATAAGGCTTTAAAAAGCCATTGAATTGTATTGCAACATCATTCAAAACACAATAATATTTTATTGTATATTTTTATTTCTATGCAATGGTTTAATATATTTGTTTGATGTACCATTTTCAATATGGTATCATAGCAAAGTTAAGTATGTGCCTGTGCATGAGAGATGTGTGGAGTTGCTGGTGTAGAGGAGAGTCAATGGAGTGTGAGGGCTGCAAAAATGTGCATTAATTAAAACATAAAGGAAGGTGGTTGTTTTTACCACAATATCCTAAAGCCATTTGAGGGCATGAAACAACTTGCAGAGGAACTGTCCCAAATCAGGTTAAAACAAGGAATAATTGTTGCATAGGAGAAGATTGAAAGAAGACTACAACAATTTGACAAATCACATTGTATGAACATTGGGCACAATAAAAAAATCAGGTATAATTGATGCTTTCTATAAATATTCTTTAGAATAAATTATGTTTGCACTATAGTCCAAATGGAGATATTTGTTGGATCATTTTTAGGATAACATCAGTTTATTTGTTTTTCATTGAAAAGGATGCTTATATTTGTGAAGAATCTGCCCAAAACCTATTAGGTGTTGAGCATAAAATCCAGAATCAATATTATAGTACAGAATAAGAGGACAATCTATTGCTAGCCACTCCATTACTATTGCAAGATGCTTTAAGAAGCTAAAATGGTCTTAAGAAACCCACAACTTTCTGCCGATGTGTCTTACATAGTAAATAAGACTATCTTTGCTTTGCAACAAAGTTTATTCTTTGGTGCTTCACAAAAATAAGGTTGATCATTGCAAGTTTGAGGAGTATAATAAAAGGTGTTAGGCATTTTAATGTCATTTGTTGTGCCTCTTATATTATTGTTGTGTAGAATTGTTTGTTGATGTTGTTTATGGTAGAGAAACATGTGTGGTAGTTTGTTTGAAAGAATGAGACAGTGTACTCTATGAAATGATAATTGGTCAGTGCTTCCTAGTGTATTGGTAAACTTTCAAGTTAACCATTGAAGCTGTATGAGTTTGAACTCAGCCAAGAGTGGATTGTATTGCCAAAGTGACTGCGTGGAAAATGGATGTGTAAAGAGGCATTAATTCTAAGATTTAAAGAAGAGGTATTATTTTTAAATCAAGCAATTAAAAAGGAGAGATTCTTTTGTGTTAAAGGCAAGTAGTGTTTTTGAAAGGAGTAGTTGATTTTTTAAATTTAAATAAGTTGTTACGATTATAATGGGTGTATTATTAGTTGAATCAAACACCCAATCTTTTGATTTTCATTATAGCCACACATATTACATGGCTACTTCATATAAATCTTGTATTCTCAAGAATGATTGTGCTTTCGGGGCTATGCATGCTACACTTGATAGAGCTTTTGAAGGTATGAATGCACATATGTCAAAGATCACTTATGCTTTCAAGGACATCCTTTCTATTCCTAATGAGGCCTCCAAAGACTCATCCAAGATATCAGTTGGTTAAAGTGTAATAGGGTCATATTGGAGGCAGGCGACATTGGATGATGGAGGATTTTCCATCATTTCAAGTTAGCTTCTCACTTTGAGATGATGCTTTGCATGAGAAGTGTTTTTGGTTTTGGTTGTTTTTCTTTTCTTTGTTGACGTTGATGGATTCGAAGAATGTATGTTTTGTGAAGATTTTTTTTGGAGATAGGTTTGGGATTTGGTGTTGAGCTCAATATGGATTATTGTCTAGCGAGCTTCAAAGAGTATATGATCAAGAATTATACCCTTTTGTGGTCACTAGACAATGGCAGAGATCTGTCGTATCTCTTAGAGTTCATTGTTGAATAATTCAAGACTCTATGATTTGAGAGTTTGGGACTAAAGAGCTCAAGAACACAACTCAAAGCTATGCCTTTCTAAGGGTAGATGAGACAGCATGATGGAGCCCCACTTGGTTCTATTGGAAACAATGCAGAAAACTGAGAGGGGGAGTGAATTAGTTATCTTATAACTTTTCTTATTTTTAGTTTCTTTTCTTATCTTATCATTTAGTGCTATATCAAAACAATGCAATCATAAGAATTGGAAAGGAATTAACACATAACACAAGGATTTTTACGTGGAAACCCTGCTAAGGGAAAAACCATGGGGTGACTAACCTAAGATTGTATTATATGTTAAAAGAATAAAGAGTACAAATTTGGCACTTGCTAATTAGGGCTCACTGTCCAAGCACACTGCTCACAAGAGGCGCACTGGCTACAAGAGACTCACTATCTACAAATGCTTATAGATGATACCAAGGTGTTTAAACTGAAGAACAACATCTATATATGCAAGAAGTTAGTTCCGGTTAGGTGCAATATACGGATCTGGCACATTTCATTCTTCCTCTGCTCAATATCACTCTCCAATCATATTCTAGGTTTAGATCTTTATTTTCACACTTCTTCAAATATTTTCTTCAACATCTACATGCCAACTAATCATTCACAAGATTGAGACCATCGAGTATATATATCTGCATTAAGGATTTCAACTAACTTCATAGTCAGCAATAAGAACACTTAAGATATTTGCAAGTTTCTGTTCTATCAGTTGAATCCTTGCTTGGTTGATGATGTGCATCCAAACTTATACATAGAATTCATTAATCATGTCAGCCAATAATGTATAATGCCACAAATTGCTTGATCAACACCTTTTATACAACCGGATTGAAGTCTGGTACTCTGTCAGTCAGTTCTTCCTCTGTCTACTCTATTTGACTAGAACCCAACACTCAGAAGCTCATATCTTTTTCATGCTTTATCACTAGAGGCCAAATATCTAGAATACAATAGTCATGATACCCCTCTCAATTTGTCCAAGTCTGCAACTTATTGAGTTACACCATTTGAGAGATCTAGACTTGATTGTTGGACCATGTTGCATACTCTGTTCTAGTCCATCGGACCAAAACAATTTTTATCCTGACTTCTGGTATAGGCATATTATGTATTATGGATGTGTAGAATAGACTTTGTTGCCATAAATGACAACATTTATGAAGCCACACAATGTCTCTTGCCAACAATCTCCCCCTTTGGCATTGATGGCAACACTTAGTGAAAAATGGCTAAGTGTCACAGTGACTCCCCCTTTGCTTGTGCTCTGTTTCAGAGCACTATTTTACCAAAGCTCCCCCTTTGCTGGATTCCTCATTTTTCACTTCTCTTTACTCCCCCTTTGACATCAATGGAAAAGGGTGCAATCTGCATACCAAAATTATGCAAAAATTATCATATACATGGTCGCATAAGTGTAAACAAATCGTACGTTATACTTACATATACTTAAATATATCCACAAAGGTTGTCTTCAACTGTATAATTTCTATGGCCAAACTCCTCTTCATTCTATCTCAAATGGAGATGTGTCCACTTAATAAAAATGCATATGCTTCTACCCTCTTCAAATCTGTTGGATTACTAGTATGGGCTGTACTTTAAGCATCTATTAAAGCATCATGCAATACTTCTAACTTAGGGAGGATTATTCCCCTAAGTTCACCCATTTAATCCATCAGATTCCTCTTCTCCTTAACCAGTTTCTTTATCTCATTTTTTATAACAACTCTTTGACATTCTTGGTTTACCAAAGAGATGGTAAGAGGATCAAAATTCTTGGACAAGCTTAAAAACTTTTCTTCTTGTTTGTTTAGCTTCTTTTCAACATCCACTAAAACTTTAGGCCAAGATAAACAAAATTTATATATATCCCCTCCATCCTTAAGGGCATTTTCAATGTTCTTCTATCGTTGTTAATTAGTCCTTGTACCTCACTAAACCTTTTTTTAGAGAACTCTTTCCGGACCTTAGTTTCTGCCGATTTTTCAAGAGATTCAAAGTGAGAATTGATAGAATTAACCAAGTTTTTCAAGTTACCTAATGGAGAGGTGGATGCATCCTTTTGATATGTAGGCATGATCTTCTCTAGTATATCGGATGCAATATTCAACAGTTCACTGTCCTTCATGTGTGATTTTAGAAGTTTCTCTTTTGCTTTGGCCCAAGCAAAAGATGCTACTTTCATTATCTGAACTGGAGAGAGAGAGAGAGAGAGAGAGAGTCAAAATTTAATGGCCCTTGAATTAACTCAGGTTTATGTAGTTCCATCATTTCTTTGTCCAAGAAATTTTGTACTATCTCTGCAATGTCTCTTGCTAGTGATTCAGACTTCTTTCCTTTAGAGATATTAGGACTGAGTGGTTTGGATAAGTCATCACCAACCTTTTCTACTTGTTCTTCTTCTTTTACCTTATCATCTTTCTCTTGATTCTCCTCTTTTCTTCTTCCTCCCCCTTCTTCTTTCGTGCCAAAAGATTTGTCTTGACAACTATGGGATTCGTAGGACTAACATTACCAAAGTTTACTATTTTGTGAACTTCCTCTTCTAGAACAGAGGAGTCTAAGTCGTTAGATTTTTCTTCATCTATTTTCTTTAATCCTTCAACATCCTTGTCAAATAATTCTTCATTGATTACTTTTAATCCTTCAACATCCATTGTAGAAGGCTCTTCATTTGTTTCCTCTACAATAGGAAGACTAAATCTCTTCAAGGATTTCTAGAATTTTTTTTTTGTTTCATCAGCTATTTGATCAGTTTCTCCAATCATGAGTTTATTCATCCAGGACTTGCTCTGGAAATCATCTTTACAATCCTTGAACACCATGTCCATTTGTTTTGGAGTGATAGAGGGACATAGCAATATCACTATCTACTCCTGAATCTCCAAGTCTTTTGCCTATGCATTCTCTTTTCTTTGCTTCAATACTTCTTCTAGGCTCTTTGGAATTAATGAAATTATTTTAGTGAATGCTTTGTTATAGATATTCAAATACCTGATAGTTGCCTCCTCCAATATTCTCTTATCTGAATCATTGTATTCATCATAAAATTCTATTAGTGGCTACAGGTTTCCATCCATAGTGACTGCCTTAATGATGTCTTCAATTGAGAGTGTGGGTTTCTCAACAAAGTCCTTTGTCTTCTCTTCCCCATTCCTGCTATCAGAGGACTTCCTGGACATTCTTTTCTTCTTCAATTTCCTAATTTCCTCATCTGATTCTATTTCTTAATCATCCTTTTGGCTCATATATGTCCTTGTGGCTTTGGTCCTCATTCTCTTTTCTCCTTTCCCAAATAACTTGACTTCTGGTTTTGTACTCTTTGAGCTTTTAGAAGTGACAGGAATAGAACTCTTGGAAGATCTAGTCCAGGATGAGGCTTGCACCGGAATGCTTTCTTTCTTTGCTTCTTGTCTTTTTGCCTTCTCTATTTTCTCTCTATTGGCATCTACTACCTCCTTTGATATGCCAAATCTTTTGGCAAGTTCTTCAACTTCCTTTCTTACTTTTCTCTTTATCTCAAGCTGCCTTAATTCAACATGTATTTTTATGCTTAGCTCTTCGAAAGTACCAAACCTTTTTACTTAAGTATCCTTAGGTTGGCTCAGCAGGTGTTGAATATGTACCTATAAAATGTTTTCATCGACCTCATATCCCATAGGAATTATCCACATAGTTCTTGGCTCAACTACCTCCATTAGGCATTGGTCCATATCAACCATGAAGTAAACTATGTCTTTGTATTTCTCAACTATTGATTGTGGTACATTCTCTCTCTAGCATGCATCATGCTTTGGAAATTCTTGAAGTTACCTTAGAGGGTTGAGTTTTGGGCTTGAGCATCACCAAGTCCATACATGTAATCTCTGATTTGAATTGCAATGGGTTTATCATTTTGCCAGACAAAACCCTTTGATCCAAGCAACTCATTAATATAGTAGAAAAATAGACATAGTATTAGATTACCAAATTTGAAAGAGTTTTTCTTATCTTTCTTAATCTTCTACAAGTTTTCCATCAGTTGGCTTAGTAGAAGCTCACATAGATCATAATCTGTACCTTCCTTCAACATTTGATATGCAACATAGATTGATGTACCAGACACATAATTCTCCCTACTCGAGTGGTAGATTTTGTAGCCAATTATCATTGGAGTAAACTTGACATCCGGATCTGTGATGTCATCTATAGTCATTGCTCTTTTGTCAAATTTTGATCTGGTGGCTTTAGTTACCGTTTGGTTCTTTACAGATTTAAGTGCAGGTAACCCACTAGATGAATGCAGTCCAGTCATAGCCCTGATGGCATCTTTAGTTATCTTGAATGGCCTCATTAGCCACATAAAATTATAATGCATCCTACTTAGAACATACTAGACCCAATCATCTTTTGCAAATGATGGAAAATGTATGCAGTGTTAGAAGTGTTTGTCCCTTAGGGTCTTGAATTCAAGTCTGAGTTCAAAATTCTCATCTATTAACTATTTTTGATAAATGTCGATTAATTTTGAGTCTGCAAAATCTTTGATGTTTGCATGGATATAAACCCTAATATCTTCTATATGCAAGACACCGTGCAAAATACTAGAAAACGCACCCAAGGGATCAACTTCTATAGACTTGTAAGGGTGTTTCTTGAATTTTGGTCTTAGCCTTTCAGAGATATTAACAACCATTTGAGTAGCCATTCTAGCAAAGAAATCTGGAGAGAATTTGTAGAAGGGAAGTACCTTTTCATGCCTTAGGGTTTGAAGTAGATGTCAGAGCAATTTTTTGTTTGAATTTGATCTTCAACTTGAACTTGAGTAAACTATAGGATCTTCTTCTCAGAGCTCTTCTTTTCTTCTTCGTGAATGCAAATGTTTAAATAATGAGTGAAAGAACCCTTTTATCTTTTCATAAAACCTAATTCCCTTTTGTAATAAATGCACAAGCTTTTAAGTCATCCGGTCACCTTGCTTCTCAAGTGAGCTTTTCTTAAATCGCCTTGTAGATCTTCAAACTAGTACCTTAGTGAGTTGGTAGCACCCAGGTGCCTTGAAGACTTTCCTCTAAATTTGCAGATTAGAGTATTGTATTGTTCTGTTAATACTGGTTGGATTCCGTAACTAGACCTACTCAAGTGGTCATGAACCTTGTGAAACTTCATGCGGACCTCTCATATTTTGACTAAAAGTTCTTTGGGGAATTTTATAGGAACCCTTTAATCTGCTATACCAGATGTTTACTCAATGTGCCGAATTTAGGCACTTACTGACTAGCTAGGGGAAAATGATTTTCTCTATAGCTCCCCCTGAGCCCGAGCTCACTTTTTAGATTCCGAAAGGATTATCAACACCAGATTTCGGTGTGGATCCATCCCCAATATTCATTGTTCTCTTCTTTACCCAAATCTTGTTCATCTCCTTTTGAACTTCATCTGCATTTACTTTACCTTCGCCTTTATCTGGTTTCTAATTAGGTTTTACCGAACCCCTTTCATCATGATTTCTGCTTTTGCAGAATCTAGGTATATGACCAGATTTATAGCAATTGTAACATACAACATTTCTTTGCTTATTTGGTTGACATCCTTTTGGTTTGCACTAATTAGCCATATGCCCCATTCTATTGCATGTAAAGCATCCACCATTGAAATAATTGTTCATTTGCATATTTCTGCATTCATGAGATTTGTGACTATACCTTTTGCAACTAAAACATTGACTTCAGAAAGATGAATTGTTCTGATTCATTCTGTTCCTACTCTGAGTTGCTCTATGACTGAATTTGTTGCAATTGAAGCAGTTTCCATTGAAAGATGGTATCTTTGGGCATTTGGTTGCCTTACCGGAGGTCTTCTAGGCTTGTTTCCTTAACTTCTTGATCCAAAGTTCCTTTGACTAGATCCAAAACTTTCACCTTTCCCATATCCCAAGCCACACTTATCATCTACCCTCTTTTGACTTTCAAGAGGAACTTCAAGTTGGGCTGAGCTTATCCTGAATTTTTCTTTGTATTCATTTGTAGATTGAAGATCTTGTTTAAGAGTGTCTATCTGGCTTTTTCAAGATCAGATTCAAGATGTCTAATTATTCTATCCATTTTGTGGCAGTCCTCAGTTTTCTCCTTGAGGGATTGTTTTAGGTTATCGTCAGTCTTTCTCTTCTCTTCAATTTCTTGGGTGAATTTTTTAACCCCCAATTCCATTTCATGTCTTATCATTATGACTTCTTTTGATAGCTTCTCACATAGATTAGTTTTCTCATTCTGATCCTCATCAGTATTATTGGCTTCATTCTAATTTGCTAATTTTTGGAGTAGTTCCTTTCTCTTTTTCATAGAATTACCGAGTTTTTTTTCAGCTCATTGATGAAATCATCAAATTCTTTGATTGGCTCACTCAAATTATTGACCTTAGAGTGGGATTGTTCAAGATCATCTAGGGAAGACTAAAGTTGTTCTTTCATACCATATGCATCCATTGAGATTCCTAGATATTCCTCAAGCTGTTAGGCTTGTTCAGAGGAACTAGGCTCTGATACCAATTATTGGAAACAATGCAGATAACTAAGAGGGGGGGTGAATCAGTTATCTTATAACTTTTCTTATTTTTACTTTCTTTTCTTATCTTACCATTTAGTGCTATATCAAAACAATGCAATCATAAGAATTGAAAAGGAATTAACACATAACACAAGGATTTTTACGTGGAAACCCTGCTAAGGGAAAAAGCATAGGGTGACTAACCCAAGATTGTATTCTCTATTAAAAGAATAAAGAGTACAAATTTGGCACTTGCCAATTAGGGCTCACTGCCCAAGCACACTGCTGACAAGAGGCGCACTGCCTACAAGAGACTCACTATCTACAAATGCTTATAGATGATACCAAGGTGTTTGAACTAAAGAACAACATCTATATATGCAAGAAGTCAGTTTTGGTTAGGCGCTGTATACTGATCTGGCATATTTCATTCTTCCTCTATTTAATATCAGTCTCTAGTCATATTCCAGGTTTAGATCTTTGTTTTCGCACTTCTTCCAATATTTTTTTCAACATCTACATGCACACTAATCATTCACAAGCTTGATACCATCGAGTATATATATCCGCATTAAGGATTTCAACTAACTTCGTAGTTGGCAATAAGAACACTTGAGATATTTGCAAGTTTATGTTTTGCCAGTTGAATCCTTTCTTGGTTGATGTTGCACATCAAAACTTAGACATAGAATTCATTAATAATGTTGGCCAATAATGTATAATGCAACAAATTGCTTGATCAACACCTTTTACACATCTGGATTGAAGTCTGGTACTCTATTAGTTAGTTCTTCCTTTGTCTACTCTGTCTGCTTGGAACCCAACACTCAGAAGCTCATATCTTTTTCATGCTTTATCACTAGAGGCCAAATCTTTGGAATACAATAGTCATGATACCCTTCTTGATTTGTCAAATTCCGTAACTTACTGAGTTACACCATCTAAGAGATCTGGACCTGATTGTCAGACCATGTTGCATACTCTATTCTAGTCCACTAAACCAAAACAATTTTCATCTTGACTTCTAGTATAGGCATATTATGTACTGTGGATGTGTAGAATAGACTTTGTTGCCATTAATGACAACATTTATGAATCCACATAGTGTCTTTTGCGAACAGGTTCAGGATTTGTTCTTTGGGAGAAGATCTTCTATAAAATATGTATTCATATTATGTAATCATCTTTTTTTAGTATGTTAGCATTCAAGGGGGGTCCCTTTGTACTGTATATAAAAAAAAATGGATTTGCAAATGGAAATGATCAAATAATAAAATGCATAACCTAAACCCAAATCATTCAATACCTCAAAGATGCAAGATGAATTGTTTGATTGATTTGATATGTTAGTTGCTCACAATTCTCCAGCATAACATTTGCATAGGATTGAGATGATAGATGGAAGATGATGATGATAGATGCAAAGGCTCTAATGTGATTTCAACAACATAAGGATACTCCAACTCAATGTCCCCTTCAAATGGCTTGTGAGGGGGTTGATTTATAGGAAAGGCTTGGTTCAAATCGATGGTTAAGATTAAAAAGCTAAACGATTGATGTGGACAGGTAGGATTGATTAGTTATTCCCACTCTTCAAGGGAATTGTAGTCATGTGACAAGTGTAATGAGGAGGATAGGTCTCATGTGATTGTGTACACAAATACTTTTATTTAATAAGTTTATATGTGATTGTGAACACAAATACTAAAATTAGGTCCCATTAGTTGTACATGTGAAGGATTTAAATGAAAGTTGTACTACCACACATGATTCAATTGAGAAATGGACAAGTGTCGAAATGTGATGAAATGTGAGGACTTAATTCAAATAAAATATTTGAATTAGTTGGGATATGTGAGGGAAATTAATTAAATAAATTAAATTTATTTAATTAATTGGGAAGATGATTAAGATAGGAGTGGGATATGATGTGGAAATTAATTAAATAAATAAAATTTAATTAATTAATTGTCTAAGTGGGATAAGGATGGGATTAAGATGGGATTTTAATTAAATAAATAAAATTTATTTAATTAATTGGCTAGGTGGATTAAGGATGGATTAAGATGGGAAATTAATTAAATAAATAAAATTTATTTAATTCATTAGCTAATGGATAAATGGGATTAAGAGTGGAATTTAGGACAAAATGCTACATGATGTCTAAGTGATGTATTTGACTCGGTGTTGCAAGACATGGACAAATTCAGGACAATTTTGTGTGTCTACATTTTGCCCCTCTTTGAGATGATGTTTGAGATGATAAGATTTATGCCAAGTAACATCATTTCAAAGAAGATAAGGTATGGATAATCGATAGCGATGATGATGATGTAAGGATATGATGAGGAAAAGATAGGATGGTGATGGAATGATGCCCCCTCGAGAGGATAGGTGGGTTGGACAAACACGGGTAGACTTTCGAAATGAAAAGGATTGGTCAAGGAAGAAAGATAAGGGAATGGATAGAAGAAATGATGATGTGTTATGCTGTAATGAAAGTGAGCAACCATGATGTTTGATATAGCACTAGACGTTACACACCAAGGTATAAGGACCAGGGTGACGATGTGTCTTGTGCACCAGCATAATACAACCTTGTCTAATGTATGAGGAAGAAAACTTAGAGCATTAAAGCCCTAATGCACAAAAGGTATGATATGACCTTAGATGCAAAGGATAATGTAGAAAGCTATTCTAACATACACAAGATATGAATATTAGTTGGAATGATACCGATGTGATACAAATGCAAGATAAAATGATAACACACAAGCAAGCAAGAAAGCATGCACAAATGATACAAAAACAAACAAGGTATTGCCCCTATCAAGCTGTAAACTAATGATTGAGTGATTGATTGATGATAGTTGAGAGTGTTGTCATGGCAGGGAAAGCTATATCCCTATATCAACACAAGGTTGTTTGCTGAGTTGCTTGGCTAATTGGTTGATTGATTTGACTTACAACAAGGCTAGGATTAAGACCATGGATTGTGTTTGGATAACTTGGTTTTATTGATTAAATTGATTGGTATGGATTAAGGATGGGCTTGCATTTGGATCATTGTTTGGAATGATTTGAGGATGATGAAATGATGGATGAAGATTGATGAAGGATTGATGAAAATGAATTGGAGTAAATTGAATTGATATGAATGGATGATTTGATTGAAGGAAATGGATTGATTTAATGATAGATTGATTGGAAGAAGTTTTTTATTGATGATGTAGAAGAAATGATGAGAGGAGAAAGAGGAAAATCACCTGTGCCTAAATCTAAACACTTCCTTCGTACTCCAGAGTATCTACATACCCTATATCTACGAGATCAAGGCACTTAACGATGGAAATGAGATGTAGTTCTGATTTATGTTTTATTGATGATGATGAAAGATCAGGTTATGGATTGAGATTGATTGATGAAATGTTGATGATGAGATGATATGTGGTGGATTGAGCTACTTTTGATTTGTTGGAGTGATTGGATTTATTTTGATGGTTGGCTTGATGTACTTTGGTTTTGAAGTTTGCTATTGTTGGGTTGATTTTTTTGATGATTGGATTGTTTTGAATGATGATAGTGATGGTGTGATGATTAGAGTGTCCACTCAATCTAAGCATAAGCAAGTGTTCTCGGTATGTTCAAAGGATGTAAAAAAAACAAGGTATTGCCCTCGTCAAGTCATAAACCAATGATTGATTGTTTGATTGATGATGATAGTGTTGTCATTGTGGGAAACACTGTATCCCTAGATCAACACAAGGATGTGGGAATGCTATATCCCATTGATGATGATTGATGATATTTATGACAAGACTAGGATAAAAAACTTGTTGATTTGATTGGATAATGTTTCTTGATTGATTAGCTTGCTTGATATGAATTAGTGTGACTCAAATTTAAGATCATTGCTTAGATTGATTTGATTGATATGATTGGAAGAAGTGATTGATTGAAATGGATGAATGAATGTTATTAATAGGAAGAATTAATGATGATGATGATTTGATTTTGATTGATGTTGATGGAGTGGATTGTTTTGGATTGATATGATTGGTTTTATTGCTTGGAACTGTCGCTGGATATTTAATTTTTTTGGATTTTTTTGACATATTTTGACATATTTTGACATATTTTGGATTTTTTGGGATATTTTGAATTTTTTGAATTTTTGGGAATATTTGTTTTTTTTTTTAGAATTATACATGGTGCCTGTTTGCTAGGTTCTCACCATGGTAATGGATAGGAGGGACTCAAGTGTCTAGTTCGATGGATGTTGGTAGTCCCATTAGAGATGGATGTCATCGCATGGACCATGTTGTTATGCTTCAAGATGTTGGTAAGCGATTGCATGGATGGAAGATTGATGAGGTAGATAGGGGATGGAAGGCTAATGGATTATGTCAGACATAGGATAAAAGGCTTATGCAAAAGCATGGACCATAGGAGGGTGTTTGAAAGATATGTAGGATAATGGATGAAGGATGGAGGTATGGAGGTATGTGGAAATGTTGCAGAATGAAGAAAATCATGACCAACGGTTGCACACACCGGTAAACATTAAAGCTTTAGATGGAAAGGGCAGTGCAGGAAGTGAAAGAGATGCTTTCTTAGGGGATGGGTGATGGAGTGATTTAGGAACCCACAGATACTTAGTATTTTTATGATTTTTACTTTGCTTGCGGGATTGTTAAATGGAATGGGATGGAAATGAAAGAAAATGCTTGGGATTCTTGGAGGATGGATAAGGATGCCTCAATTAGCTTTCTTGTTTGTTTCTTAGGGACCTAGACCATTTTGGTCATAGGCTCTTCTTGTGGAGTTATAGGCTCAGCTAGCTTTTTAGATGCGCTAGGCTATGATTCTTTGCTTTGATGCACTAAGGCATGAGAATCTTTAGGATTCTTGGTAGGATTTTTAGCTTTAGAAGTAGAGGCATCCACATTTTTATTTTTGAATCCCATGGATTTGATGGAAGAGGGGTTGGTGGAATGAATGGAAGCTTTATGCTTAGATGATATGTGCATTTGTTGGTCATGATTAGGAATGTAAGGGAATGTATGGATAAGTGGATAATTAGGAGTTGGTAATAATGGTGGCAAGGAAAATGGAGGGATATTAGGAGTTGGAAGTAGTGGAGTTAAAATGGATGGCAGAAGATGTACGGTTGCATGCTTTTACACATTATAGGATGGTGAAAGTGGAAGATATGGATGTAAAGTTGAAGGTGAGAGTTTAGGAGTTGGAAGAAGCGGAGGTAGATTAGATGGTGGAAGATGTATAGTGACATGCTTGTGGGGTTTAGCATGGGGTTTTTGACGGGAAATAATGGACTTAGGATGAGTGGAAGAATTACCAACATCTTTAGCTTGAGGAGGCTAGTGTTTGACACTAGGGCTAGGAGTGCTTGGAGAACTAGACTTGAGTTTATCATTAGATGGAGATGAAGGGGTTGCAGAAAGCATGAAGATGGAGGATCCTGGAAAAAGGTTAGTGAGATGAAAGGAGGAGTCGCCAACGGTATCGGAGTTAGAAGTCTCTCTTACCAAATAAAATCCAGCTTTTGTATCAGAAATAGATGTGGATGAAGGTTCTTGCAATGTGTATTCACTAGGACCATGTTTGGAGTAATTGATATAGAGATTGGAAGTGGCTTTCCTAGATGATGGCTAGAGTAGGTCAGATGGGTCTATATAGCATGAAGATGGATAGGACTCGGTGTTGATAGGAATGTGGTTTAGACTCTGGTATTTAGCTTGAAAGGCATGAAAAAATTCAAATGGATTGGGATCATCATGGAAAGTAATCTCAACACCGTTGTGTAGAAATTTAAGGTATTGATGGTATGTAGAAGGAACTGCCTTGAGGGCATGTATCCATGGGCAACCAAGGATGATGTTATAAGGAAGGTCAATATCAAAAACCTCACAACGGGTTTCAGTAGTGACCGGACCAACTTGGATAGGCAAGTAAATAATCCATTTAGTATCTCTCTCGGGATCATCATATGCTCTAATAGTAATGACCTTAGAGGTGTCAACATCTTTCTCAGAATATCCGAATTGTTTTATTAATTTTAAGGAACATATATTAAGACTAGCTCCACCATCTACCAAGATTCATTTGATACGGTGTTGTATAACAAACACTTCAATGTGGAGGGCTTTGTTGTGTAAAGGGTGAATGGAGGGCTGAAGATCTTTGTCAGAAAATGTTAAATAACAAGGGGTTGCAATGCTAGTGACCATAGATTGGAATTGTGTGATATCAATATTGTTAGGCACTAAAGATTCTTGTAAGGCTTTGTCAAGGATAGCTTTGTGAGCAGGGGATATGCGAAGCAACTCAAGAATGGATATATGCACAAGTGTTTTGCCAAGGTGATCTAGAATATTATAGTTAGAGAATGGTCAAGGAGGATGGACAAGTACTCTTTGAATGGTGAATTGACCTCTTTGATTCATTACAATGTAGTCATGTGCTTTTCCTTGGATAGTAATGGTAGAAATGTGAGCATGGTCAATGTGGCCAATAGTAGATGATTCATAGTTATACTGAATGGCATTCCTAGCATGAGGGTTACTTGATTTGTCATGAGATGGAAGTGGATTCTTGAAAGCATCTAGATCATAGTTTGATGTTGATTGTTGTGTAGGTTGAGTTGTTGAAGGTGTAATTTTGATTAAACCTTGATCGATGCAATCTTGGATAACATGCTTTAAGCGCATACAACCATTTGTTTTGTGTCTAACTCTATACTAATCGTAATACTCATTTTCTTTGTACCAAGGAGCTTTGAAGAGCAGTTCACCATTGGGTGGTGCATACAGTAACATAATATCAGCCGCTTGGAGAAACTTTTGAATGACAACTTCCATAGGTTTCACTAATGGTGTATATTGTCAGCGAGGATTTGAAGTTTGTCGTTGTCACATTCATTGAAAAGGTTGTGTTGTTGTAGAAGCATCTTGAATGTTAATGGGAGATTTCATAGTTTGTATGTTCTTTGCGTCCACAACACCGTTGTTAACAACATTCTTATTTTTGTTCCAAAAGAAAGATTTATCATTGGAGTTTTGAGGATAGTCTTTGTTATCGTAAAAAATCTTGATAGTGCCTTTAGCAATTAATGCTCAATCAATGATGGTTCCTTTGGAAACAAGTTCATCAAAGGTGCTAGAACTTTGTAATTGTAGTTGGAATGACAGCTTGGGATGAATATTTTAAACAAAGATATCGAACTATTGCTTCTCAGGTATTTCCCATGATAGTTTGCTAGCCATATTACGCCATCATTGAGTAAATGAAGAAAAGGCTTCACCATTACATTGTTTATTGTTGACAAGGTCATTCATGTTTACTTCATGTTCAATGTTAAAAGCAAAGTGTGATTGAAACTTATTTTCCAACTCTAAAAAAGACTTAATTCCTGGAAGTAAATGAGAACCATTCAAGAGCTTGTCCTGCTAAGCTTCGAGGAAATAGTCTCAAAAGATATGTATTATCATGAGCAACATTGGGACATGCCACAAAGAATGCTCTAAGATGGTCTTCTAGATTTCCTTTTCCTTTGAACTTGTCAAATTGTGGAATTTCAAAGTGTGGCGGAAAAGGTGTCATATGAAGTGACTTGTCAAATGGATAAGTGCATATGTTTTCTAAGGAAAATGTCTTCTTGCCTTGTCCTACCGCTTGGTTGATCATTTGTTGAACATCCATTGGAGATAATTGCTTTTGTTGCAAAGGGGGTGAAACATGGTATGATGTATATTGAGGTTGTTATTGTGGGATATATGAAGTCATGACCATTTGTTAAGGTTACGTACTCACAATGTATGTCAAAGGATTGGTATGTGACACATATGTGGTTGAGGAGTGCTATCCTTGAGACACAAGCGGTGGTTGGGTATATTGTGACAAATTGGCACCAAGATTTTGCATCACATGAGAAGTGGAAGATGGATTGACACTAGTTAATGGTTGTGAATTTGGAATTGGGTTTGTGACATGGTAAGTGATGGAAGGATTGGTGGATCCGAAAGAAGGATGGACACTTGGATTTGTATTTTGGACAACATGAGGATTGATGTGTCATGTGTTGGGTGACAATAGGCAAACCTTGGGTAGCATAAGATGGATTGATGGTTTGTGAAGGATTGTAAGAAGATGATGGAATGGATGTAAGTTGCTCAACATAAGTGACCATAGTGCTAGGATTGGCTTGAGAAAGAATAGGTAGGTCACTCATGTCAATAAGACTAACATTGGGATTGTATGATGTATTGGACAGATTAGTGGAGATAGTGGAAAGCATATTAGCAGTAGGTATATGAGATGTGGTATCCACATGGGATATAGCGGGTTGCGATGGTTGTGAATCTTGGACCATTGGTGTTGTTTGGATAGTTTGGGAAGCTTGCGCACTATAGGATATGGGGATAGCTTGTGATGTTTGGGGCGTTTGCACTTGGGCGACACAGATGGCTTGTGTTACATGAGGTATGGAAATGGTCATGGTAGGAGAAGAAGTATGTTGAGGAACATGGAAAGGCATGTTGTGATGTTCACAACATGCCCCATTTTACTCCTTAGAAAAATGAGGACCCCTGCTGTGGCTATTGCTTTTGCTTCTGCGTGTGTCATTTTGCTTGGTGGTAAAGGGAAAAGAGGGTTAAAATTTGCAAACTTTGTTAAAAATAGAGAAAAAATACATTTTTAGTACCAGTGCATGATATGGTTGGATTCCTTGTGAAAATGAGCTAGGGTTGCTTTTTAAACCATCTTAAAATTTGCCATATTTTGCAAGTTATGATCATTTTGGTAAAATGTACATTTAAGTTTGAATAACGCTTTGCAAATACATAGTCAGTTATATGTCTTTTTCCTTGTATACATTTGGTTAAAGTTTTTGATTTGCACATATAGGATGGATCTGAAGTGGTTTTAGGTTACAACGAATTGATGTTTTGGACCCACTTTGTATCTCATGATTATCTGTTTTGCAGGGAAATATACAATGCACTTATATAATGGTAGACCCAAAGAGTTATTATATGATGTCAATACATTTGTTGTTTGGTACAATCTATATTTCATACCTACATTATAACATTACAATGAAATATACTTTGTGCAGACGCGAAGGGAGAAGTTATTTTGAATTAAATCATTGTATTTTTGCCCAACTTGAGTATCTGGGGATGTAAGTAGTGGCCATCGGTGTAACTTCTACCGTTGGGCGAGTTTGGATTTATCTCGCTGAAGGATGTGGTCTCCCCAATAGCCATTGGCTATCAGCATAGCAATGTGCATCGGCTTTGTTTGAAATTATTGCACCGATAGTGTTTATCAGGCTGATGGGAGGTATAAGGGAAAGCAAAGAGTAAGGGAAACAAAAGGTTTCATCGGTATAACAAAGGTGATCGGCGGAGGAAGTTTTTGACTTGCCGATAGGCAGTCTCATGCCGATAGAAAGGAAGACTTAGGCATTAAGGCCATTTCGGCCAGATAGTGGTGATCAGTGAAGGAAGTTTTTGAATCACCGATGGGCGATGTCATGCTGATAGGAAGGAAATGCAAGCCGCTAGGGCTATTTCGGTGAAACTCACACCGATAAAAGACATCGGCCAAACCATGACGATCGGCCAATCAATTTTTGGACTCGCCGATAGTGTTTCTCACACCGATGGGCAGGAAAAGGGCAGAGCGATGGGGTTTTTGAACATTTTTTAAGCCCGATAGCATTTTTTTGGTCAACGATGGTTGACTCGTGCATTTTGAATGCATTTTTTTGGGGCATTTTTTTTGGACCCGATTTCCATATTTTGCACAGTCACACCTTGATTTAATCAGATGTTTTAGTTTCCTACTATTTATTAAGTAAAGTGATACTTATTGCTTATTCATTTTCGCATGTTTGCAGTTGAGGAAGGTGGCTAGGTCTTGATGGCAGTGACATCACAGAAAGAGGAGGAAATCTGATCTCAGGAGCAGAGGAAGATAAGGACGAAGGGCGAGGAAGTCAAAGGCTATTCATTGATGAAGACAAAATGCAGCTAAAAACATTACTGCAGCAGACCACACAAGTTATTATTAAGTGGTTAAGGTTTCAGAAGGGCAATTTCTCACCCAGATTTGATGTATGTTTAGAGGTATTTTGGGAAACTAATTCACCTACATTTATTGTTGTAACCAGGGGTTTGAACCAGGCATTTAAACTAGGGTTTTTTGGGCTGTATTGAGGACAATCAGAAAGTCTATATATTGTGCCTCTCTGCACTATAATACTACACACAAGGATTTTAGCATTTTGCTAGAATTGTAGATTTTTTATTAGCATGGTTTAGTTTAGGGGAGGTCACCTGTGTCTGCAATAAGGAATGCGTGGAACATCTAGCTTCCTTACTGTATCTGTAAAGCTTGTAAATTTTCTGTAATTCGATCATTGAAGCTAAGAGTCATTCTGACATTGTAAATCTTATATGACTGTCTGTTTCTAATACAATTGAATCTAGAATTCTACATCTATCTTCTGAGTGTTTTCCTGCTCTTCTTTATGTTTGAAACATTTCTCTTAGAGAGCTTGCAATCTTAAGTGTATGCTTGTAAAAATGCTCAGAACTTATATTTAAGGTTTTTTTTATGGATTTGATCAAGTTACTGTATGATTTATATAGTGCATAATAGAACAATTAGATCCTTTGGTAGATTTAAATGAGGTTTAGACTAGATCCTTCTAACTTTTCCCAACCGATCTGAAATACATAGCTTAAAACGTAGAAATTTGAAGGAAATTTATCTCATATTTGAAGAAGCATGAACAACAGAGTTGGGAGTAGACAAGTTTTCATAAATGTATAAAGAAGAAAGTTGCAATAATTCAAGAAAACCATTAAAAGCTTTGCAGCACAGTAACACATTCATGCAAAGAATGAACAAACACACCCATATTTCATGATCTCTTTGCATAGTTTGAGTCCAGTTAACCAACAAGAAACCTTAAACTACGTAAGGCCCCTTGAACATTACAACTTCACATTGACCAACTGAATTTGCCCAACAGGTCAAGACCTAACCATATTAAACTTGGGATTAAGTGAATCTTAACCGATTCCTTCATATCTTTCAAGTCAGTTTTGGTTCATTATATGTGAGTTTTAACTTTTGTTATGATTGCATCAAAATAATCATCAACAGTTTCTGGCACTAGAAGGAGGGCCTAACTTGAGTTAGGGTTTGTTTCAAACTGGCTAATAACAGTGATAGAGTGACTAGGTCTTGATCCAGTTTTGGGGATATTTTTGTGCAACTACCTGATACACGATGAAGTAACAACCCTCTTATTTGGAATCCTAAAATATCACAAGTCAGGAGTTCATCTGGAACACCTCCTGGGTCACCTTTTAACATCCATAGCATTGTGAGTCCTAACAGATCACTATTTAGATCTTTAAATCTTGGTTTAGGTACTCCTATAAATCCCATCCCACCAATAAATCTAGGTATTCCTACAAGTTCAGGTCAAGCTCAAACACCTGTAATAGCTTATTTCAATGTCCATTCTCCTATTACATTCCTTGAATATAATGAGATGCCCAAAAATCTAGAAAAAATATGTCCTAAATACCAGTTACACCAAGATCCAGAAGACCACATCAGAATATTTAAGGAAGCATGATTTAGAGCTAGATTAGAGCACGAGGACGTTGTGTGTAGATAGTTTCCCTACACCTTCAATGAACAAGCCTCTAACTGGTATGTAAACCTACCGAACGGTTACATTTCTTCCTGGTCCCTTATGGAAGAAGCATTTCTGTCAAGGTTTAGAGGACCCATTGACCCTTGCGTTTTGTATCATAAATTGGCTACTATAAAATGAGGTGAGGGAGAATTGATTGATAATTTTGATGATAGATTTCAAAAGGCCTACTCTAGGTTGGTAGACCCTTACACCGTGGATGATGATACCTTGTTAGCCATGTACTATGTTGCCTTGGATCCTTTAACTGCCATGTTTGTCAAAAGAAAACCTGACATAGATTCAATATCCAAAGCCTATAAAGAGGCAGCCTCAGTAAACCAAGAGATTAGGCACACGACTTCTAGCCCATTTGTTAATGGAGGAAATTTTGGGATACAGAATCAGGCACAACCATGGAATGGAGTCCCTATGCATCACACTCCATTATTAAATTCAGTTCCTTCTTACACACCTGTGTATAGTCCTACCCCAATCCAAGCTATAACTCCTTACATGGGTAACACTTCTAATAACAGTCAAAATATTGGTTAGCCTTTCTTCCAACCTCCTAGGGATACAACTATGGCAAAAGCACAGGAGGAAAGGGAAGAAATTAAAGAGATCACTACACATTTGAAAAGATTAACCACCGAAGTGACACAGCTAAGAAACAAGAACCTTTATGGAAGAGGCAACCAAAACTACAATCAAAATCAGAATTACAACCAAGGCCAAAACCAAAACTATAGTTCCAATCAAAATCAACATTACAATCAGAACTACAATCAGAGCCAAAACTATAATCAGCATCAAGGTCCTCATCAGGGACAACTAATGCAAAATAGAGGGCCAGTGGTAGATAATAGGACCTGGGGCAATAATAACAAAAGTCAGAATCAGCCTAGGCCATCCAAAACATGGAACATGAGACCAAACAATGGTACTCTAGCTTCTCCTTTTGAGATTACAGATAATCATGATGTGAAACAAATAGCTGGCATCCAAATGACCAATACATCACCAAAAAATTGGTGCAGAATTCACAATACCAATGCCCATGCTGAGCTCGACTGTCCACAGTTCCATTTAGCAGCCACCATATTTAATATAGATGTGCAGCCTCCTACCTCTGAATTTCTCATTCCCAAGGGTAATGAGGCAGTACTCTCAGGGTATGATACAACTTTAGTTTTAGAAACCTTTACCTTTGCAACCACAGAAGAAAAGGAAGATGAATTGTTGGAAGATTAACTGTATTTTTGTGAAAATCTTTATCCTGAATCAGCCTTTATGTTAAATGCTTTTCAGTTTCAGTTTGAAACTGAAAATGAGGTATTAACTGAAACAGAAGAAGTGCAGGCCTTTCAACAAACAAATAAAAACCACACCTACAATTTAAGGAACAACCCTAGGCCAGGAGGACCTTTCACCACTTCCATTCCTCCTAACAACTTCAATACACCCCCAGATCAGAATGCTAGCAACAATCCTACCATACTTAAAGCTAATCAACACACAAATAACAGAACAACAGTACAAAAGGATCAAACAAGTAAAACTGAAACAATAGAGACAATAAAATTAATAAGTTACTTGTCAAAGGAAATAAAGAAAATTAAAGTCAGTATACCTCTAAATGAATTATTGAAAACCCCAGGGATCAGAAATGCTTTTATAAAATCTCTGGATACATCCATGACAGACAAGGTTTCTGCTGATATAACTGTTCATAATAGAGATTCAGCACCCAAAGAGAAAAGTAAGAAAGTTGAGTTGCCTTCGAATACAAATGTAGTAATACATGCGGATAAGAGGGATGCTCCCCATTTCTTGTTAACTGTTAGACTGTGCGGGAAGAACATACACAATTGCATGGTAGATTCTGGTGCATCAGCCAACGTAATGCCCTTAGGAATATGTAAAACTCTTGGGCTGACTCCCACCAAATCTGCCAAGGTTGTTAGACAGTTAGATAAGACTAAGGTTAGTGTGATAGGAAAACTCATGAATGGTCAGATGCAATTAGCTTCATATCCTAGGGTAAGCCAATTCATTGACATTCAAATAGTGGATATACCCATAAATTATGGAATGTTGCTGAGTAGGGATTGGTCCAAAACATTAAACGGATATATGGCCACTGATTTTTCACATATGTGGCTACCTTGGAGAGGTGTCCCAAACCAGATTAGAATAGAGGCAGGGCCCAGGATGAAACACATGATAACAGAGTATAGTCGAATGAATGAAATATTATATGCTGTTGTTGAACCTGGTGTTTATAGAATTACTAACAATGGGGTGCAGATTGAAGAGGTCATGATGCTAAACATTAGAGAAAGAAGTTCCAGTAGGGAGACAACATTATTTGTTGAGTCTGATGGAAATTCTTCCAATGAGGAAAATAGTGCAATGGAAAAATTTGGCCATGCCATTAGACAAGAGGTAGAAGAGTGCATTAAACAAAATCTGCCGGTCCAATGTAAATTGTATAAAGACAGATGTAGGCTCCATAATAGGCAACATTCTGAGGAGAGTTGTGGAATGTGCAAAGACATCATTATGAATACAAAAAATGCATAAAGAGGATAGAGTTACAAGACCAGAATGAGAATCCTGATCGAACATAGAAATACGTTCAGGGTGATGTAGATGCTCTGATTTCAAATTTAGGAGAAGGAATAAAGGACAAGGGTAGTTGTCTTTCTGAGTTGCAGACTAAAAACACACATATACAAGTTGACCAAGTAAAAAAACCCATGAATAAATAGACCAGCACCTCACAAGTAATAGAAGAGACAAAGCATGCTAGGGTAGAAGGTCAGAAAAGTAAAGATGCCATGTGGACTTTAAAATGTGATGGGTCCAAGTCAAAGTAGGGTGCGGGTGCAGGTGTTGAACTTATAGATCCTTAGGGTAAATCACACCTAGCAGCATTTAGATTACAGTTTTCCTGTACTAACAATATTGCTGAATATGAAGCCTTAATTTTGGGACTTGTCATGGCCATCAAGAAAAGGGTGAAGATGATTAAGGTATTTTCAGACTCTAAATTAGTAGTCAAACAAGTAAGAAAACTATACACGTGCAACTACAAGAAAATGATTAGTTACAGACGTAGGGTATGGGGTTTAATAGATTCATTCTATGCTTTTAACATAGAGCATATCCCCAGAGAATTAAATCACATGCCAGATGTACTAGCAGTTGCTGCTAGCACACTAGAACCCTTGACACTTTCAGGATTGAGACGATTTGTTGTTGAGCTAGTTAATATTCCCAGTATCCTAGACAATGTTACACACTTTCAGGTATTTGGAGGGGATCAACAAATTTTTCATTTTCTGACTTGTAATGAGGTATTTCAGGCTCAAATCATTGATGAGCAAGAAAGGCCTGAGATAACATGGGATGAAGAGGATATAATCAACTTGAAGAGAAACTTCTTACCCAAAGGAGTAATTGAACTAGAACATATTTTTGACTTCGATGGAGTAATAAGATAGAAAGACTTACCTAGAATAGAAGGGGGTAAGTGCAATTTACACAACTTAGGGACAGAGAAAAATCCACAAAATGTGCTGATTGGGAAGGCTCGCTCTGAGAAAATTAGAAAAGAAATTTTAGACATTCTAAAAGATTATAAACACGTAATAGCATGGACCTATGAAGACTTGAAAACATACAATACGTCCATCATAACTCACGTAATACCTTTGAGACCAGAAGTTAAGCCATTTAGACAGAAACAAAGGCCTGTGAATGCTATCCTAGATCCTTTAATCTTTGAGGAAGTTAAAAAATTGCTATCTGCTGGAATAATTTTCCCAGTCAGACATTCAGTCTGGGTTGCTAACCTAGTACTAGTGAGGAAGAAAAATGGAGACATCAGATTATGCGTAGACTTTAGAAATTTGAATAAAGCATCTAAAAAGGATAATTATCCTCTGCCTCCAATGGACGAAGTGCTGCAAGCAATAAACGGGGCAAAGATGATGTCTTTTTTAGATGGTTTCTTAGGTTACAGCCAAGTCTTGATTGATAGAGAAGATAGATTAAAAATGACCTTCACTTGCAAATGGGGAAATTATGCATATAGGAGAATGCCTTTTGGTCTGATTAATGCAGGTGCCACCTTTCGTAGAGCCATGGACATTGCATTTCATGTGTTAAGTGCATTGTTGTGTATATGGACGATCTGACTATGTATTCCAAGGATGCATCCACTCATGCTGAAGATCTCAGAAAAATACTTAAGTGATGTGAGAGGTACGAAATTTCCCTTAACCCTAAGAAATGTATATTTGGTGTAACTGAAGGTAAATTATTAGGCCATGTTATTTCTAAAGATGGAATTTTGATTGATCTGGATAGAATAGAATCCATAAAAAATTTGCAAATACCAAACAGTAGGAAAGAGTTAAAATCATTATTTGGAAAAATTAACTTTGTTCGGAAGTTTATCACATGTTTTGCAGAGATCGTGTAGCCGTTAAATGCCATGTTAAAGAAGGATGCGCAAATAGAATGGACGCCTGTGGCTAGGGCTGCATTTGAGGATATCAAGGAGGAAATTTCTAATGCTCCTATATTGGTGAGCCTAGACTACACCAAAATATTTTATATCTATTCCTTTGCATCTTCTCATTCAGTTGTGGCTGCCTTGACACAGAAAGGTGAAAACAATGAAGAAAGGCCCATCGCATTCATGAGCGCACCTCTGAAGGATGTGCAGCTAAGATATTTGGATATTGAGAGACAAGCATTTGCATTAATGAGAGCCGTGAAAAAATTCAGACATTACATTCTGCACAGCCAGATCAAAGCCATAGTGCCAGACGCAGTAGTAAAGATGTTGCTGATGCAGAATGAACCTGGAGAAAAGAGAGCCAAATGGATCAACACGCTGTAGGAGTTCGACATGGAAATCATTCCCATGAAGCTAGTCAGAGGGTAGGCATTGGTACAAACAATAGCAAATACAAACCCAGATTTGATAAAGCAGTAGTACATGCTGAATTCCCACGACACATCAGATTGGTATGGAGATCTAAACACCTTTCTAATAGCCGAGAAGTACCCAAATAGGATGAAAGCTTCTTAAAGGAGAGATTTGAAGGTTAAAGCACAAAAATATATGGTGCAAGTAGGTCTTCTATTCAGGAAGAACCATGATGGAATTTATCTGAGATGCCTAAATAGAGCTGAAGCGGATAAAGTGTTGACAGAACTGCATGACAAATACGAAACCGGTCATGGTCCCCATCTAGCTACAACACACAAGATATTGAGGATGGGCTATTACTGGCCCACAATGTTCAAAGATATTGAGAGTCACATTAAAAGTTGCCACACCTGTCAGACTGCAGTAGATAAGGGAAGAAATCAGGCCAATCCACTAGAACCTGTGATTGAATCAAGACCATTTGCACAATGGGGCCTAGATTTTATTGGAGTCATCAATCCTCCATCTTCTGCAGGACACAAGTTCATACTGATGGTGACAGACTACTGTACAAGGTGGACTGAAGCTACCTGCTACAAATTCTCCACAACTGAGGTAGTTATCAAGTTTCTTGAAGAAAACATCATCACTAGGTTTGGAACTCCCTATTCATTAGTATGTGATAATGGCCTTGCTTTCTCTTCTTTAAAGTTTTCTAAATGGGCATTTGAATACGGGATCATTTTAAAGTTTTCTTCAAATTATTACCCTCAAGGTAATGGATTGGCTGAATCAACGAACAAAATTTTATTAGACATAATCAAGAAGTTGATTGCAAAGAGTCCTAGAGAGTGGAATACCTTGTTAAAATATGGATTATGGGTAGATAGGACCAAGTTTAAGACAACTTTAGGTACCACACCTTATCATTTAGTTTATGGGACTGATCCCATATTTTCAGTAAATCTGAGAATACCAACCTAGAAGTTTACCAATGAGTATCTAGGCTTTGATAACCATAGGGAAGCCAGGATAGTACAGATGCTACAATTAGATGAGAAAAGAGGTCAAGCCATCGAGAAGCTTGCCAAACATCAAGCAGTTGTTAAGAGGTGGTTTGATAAAAGGGCAAGATTCAAAACATTTAGGATATCAGACTTAGTGCTATGTTGGGACAAAGCACATGAAAAAAAGGGGAGCCATGGAAAATTTGATAAACTGTGGCTAGGTCCATTATAGGTCTCAGAAATAATAGGGGACAACACATTTAGACTTAAGACCTTGGCTGGAGAAGACGTGCCATTACCAGTTAATGGCCAACATTTGAAACATTACTTCCAGGCTTGAGGTAGAGGGCAATCCATTTTTGTGTAAAATAGTGTAAATGATGTACAGTTTTCTTTTGCTATTTTCTTTTCTTTTCTTTGTTCGTTTGTCTTGCTTTGTATGTTAGATATTTGTATAGTTTCATTTCTATTTCTTTCTGTTTGTTGTTTTGTTTCTGTTTGTACAGTTTTGTCTTCCTTTGCTTTTATTTATAGCCTATTTTTGGTTTGGTTGTTTGTTTTCTCCTCAGCAGGGATCTTTGTTTTACTTTAGAGTATTAAGGGGGCAAGCCAACAACCATTCAAAATAGTATAAAATTTAGAATATTCAAGTTAATCATTTGCAATTTATGCATAACTTGTTGTGACTGCCATGAATGTAGAGAGTTATTTACCTTCTGAAATTTTGTATTCAATAAATGTGATTGAGAATTCAGAGAGGTTTCTCACGATGACACACATAAAATTCCTGTGTTTGTTGAACCTACTAGTGTAGATATTAGGTAAAAAATCTAAGGTCACCCTTGCTACCATTACAAGTCTTAGCTTAATTTCAGCAAGTGTTCACTCCTTGCGTCATGAAGTTACAACTACAATATCTTGTGAAATCTCTATCAAAATCAATAAAATAAAAATATAAAATATAAAATAAATAAATAAAGCGGGTTATACTGAAAATCCAGATTAAGCCATCTAAGTAACTCTATTGGGGCTATAGACACTTGCTGGTAGTGGGGCTCTACTTAGGAGAATTGTAACGATAACCTTGCCGGGGCTATAGATGCTCGCTGGCAGCAAGGCTCTATCCGGTTGGCTATGAGGGAATATCCTCAACTACGTAGGCTAATGTCAGTCACTGGTTTGTTCAACCGATCTTCAAGATGAGGATAATTAATCACTTGCACATACTTAAATTGAAAATGAAAATTCATGCACCCTTATTGAATACCTTAGGTCTCAAGTTGAATAGTAATTTACAGGAAGGATACTCAGAAGTTATGAATTCATTTCATTTAGTTTTCTTAAATGCTTTGAATTTAATTGTTTTGTTTGGTTACTAGTTGTTGTGATGTTCACAACGCACCCCATTTTACTCCTTAGCAAAATGAGGACCCCTGCTATGGCTATTGCTTTTGCTTCTGTGTGTGTCATTTTGCTTGGTGGTAAAGGGAAAAGAGGGTTAAAATTTGCAAACTTTGTTAAAAATAGAGAAAAAATACATTTTCAGTACCAGTGCATGATATGGTTGGATTCCTTGTGAAAATGAGCTAGGGTTGCTTTTTAAACCATCTTAAAATTCACCATATTTTGCAAGTTATGATCATTTTGGTAAAATGTACATTTAGGTTTGAATATCACTTTGCAAATACATAGTCAGTTATGTCTTTTTCCTTGTATGCATTTGGTTAAAGTTTTTGATTTGCACATTCAGGATGGATCTAAAGTGGTTTCAGGTTACAATGAATTGATGTTTTGGACCCACTTTGTATCTCATGATTGTCTGTTTTATAGGGAAATATACAATGCACTTATACAATGGCAGACCCAAAGAGTTATTATATGATGTCAATACATTTGTTGTTTAGCACAATCTATATTTCATACCTATATTATAACATTACAACAAAATATACTTTGTGCGGACGCGAAGGGAGAAGTTATTTTGAATTAAATCATTGTATTTTTGCCCAACTTGAATATCTAGAGATGTAAGCAGTGGCCATTGCTGTAACTTCTACCATCAGGCGAGTTTGGATTTATCTTGCCAAAGGATGTGGTCTCTCTGATAGCCATTGGCTATCAGCATAGCAATGTGCATTGGCTTTGTTTGAAATTGTTGCACCGATAGTGTTTATCAGGCCGATGGGAGGTATAAGGGAAAGCAAAGAGTAAGGGAAACAAAAGGTTTCATCGGTATAACAAAGGTGATTGGCAGAGGAAGTTTTTGACTTGTCGATAGGTAGTCTCATGCCAATAGAAAGGAAGACTTAGGCATTGAGGCCATTTCGGCCAGATAGTGGTGATCGGCGGAGGAAGTTTTTGACTCAACAATGGGCGATCATGCCGATAGGAAGGAAACACAAGCCACTAGGGCTATTTCGGTGAAACTCACGCCAATAAAAGACATTGGCCAAACCATGACAATCGGCCAATTGATTTTTGGACTCGCCGATAGTGTTTCTCATGCCGATAGGTGGGAAAAGGGCAGAGTGATGGGGTTTTCGAGCATTTTTGAAGCCCGATAACATTTTTTTGGACCCGATTTCCATATTTTGCACAGTCACACCTTGATTTAATCAGATGTTTTAGTTTCCTGCTATTTATTAAGTAAAGTGATACTTATTGCTTATTCATTTTCACAGGTTTGCAGTTGAGGAAGGTGGCTAGGTCTTGATGGCGGTGACATCATAGAAAGAGGAGGAAATTCGATCTCAGGAGTAGAGGAAGATAAGGACAAAGGGCGAGGAAGTCAAAGGCCATTCATTGATGAAGACAAAATGCAGCTGAAGACATTACTGCAGCAGACCACACAAGTTATTATTAAGCTGCTAAGGTTTCAGAAGGGCAATTTCTCACCCAAATTTGATGTATGTTCAGAGGTATTTTGGGAAACTGGTTCACCTGCATTTATTGTTGTAACCAGGGGTTTAAACTAGGGTTTTTTGGGCTGTATTAAGGACAATCAGAAAGTCTATATATTGTGCCTCTCTACACTGTAATACTACACACAGGGATTTTAACATTTTGCCAGAATTGTAGATTCTTTCTGAGCATAGTTTAGTTTAGGGGAGGTCACCTGTGTCTGCAATAAGGAATGCGTGCAACATCTATCTTCCTTACTGTATCTGTAAAGATTGTAAGTTTTCTGTAATTCGATCATTGAAGTTAAGAGTCATTCTGACATTGTAAATCTTATATGACTGCCTGTTTCTAATACAATTGAATCTAAAATTCTGCATCTATCTTCTGAGTGTTCCTGCTCTTCTTTGTGTTTGAAACATTTCTCGTAGAGCTTGCAATCTTAAGTTTATGTTTGTGAAAATGCTCAGAACTTATATTTAAGATTTTGTTTGTGGATTTGATCAAGTTACTGTATGATTTATATAGTGCATAACAGAACAATTAGATCCTTTGGTAGATTTAAATGAGGTTTAGATTAGATCTTTCTAACTTTTCCCAACCCATCTGAAATACTTATCTTAAAACGTAGAAATTTGAAGGAAATTTGTCTCATATTTGAAGAAGCATGAACAACAGAGTTGGGAGTAGACAAGTTTTCATAAATGTATAAAGAAGAAAGTTGCAATAATTCAAGAAAACCATTAAAAGCTTTGCAGCACAGTAACACTTTTATGCAAAGAATGAGCAAACACACCTATATTTCATGATCTCTTTGCATAGTTTGAGTCCAGTTAACCAACAAGAAACCTTAAACTACGTAAGGCCCCTTGAACATTACAGCTTCACATTGACCAACTGAATTTGCCGAACAGGTCAAGACCTGACCATATTAAACTTGGGATTAAGTGAATCTTAACCAATTCCTTCATATCTTTCAAGTCATTTTTGGTTCATTATATGTGAATTTTAACTTTTGTTATGATTGCATCAAAACAATCACAATAAGGCAGAATGTTCAAATTTTGTTAAATGAAAGGGAGCACATTGGTTGACGTTATCAAAGGTTTTAGAGTGTACTTCGAGCATGGTGGATCAAATGAAGTAACAATAGGCAGTGAAAGAGATGTGTTGGAAGATGGAGTTTGTGATATGATAGGGGATGATGTGACTACAGTGGATGATCCCTTTGTAACAACAACGGGAGTGTTTGGATCATGCTCTTTAATAGTAGATATGTCAAAATCTTTTGGTAATTTAGCACCCATGCAAGCAAGTTGCAAGAAGTAGCGATTAGGCTTAGATAAGACAAGTCTCTCAACTTGATCCCATACATGTGTATCTTGAAATTCTGATAAGTCTTCTTGGGATTGTTCCTCATAAGTCTCCTAAAATGTTTGAGGTTGCACTTGTTGTGAAGATGACTCTCCAATAGTATACCTATAAGGCATAAACATATGAGGAGGCATACCGGTCGTAAATTGCGTTGTGTCTCTAAGAGGTGTTGATCTAGATTGTTGCATCTTAGCTTCCATCTCAACTTGCAATTTGGCTTCCATTTCGGCTCTATATTGACTCCTAGTTTGACACATGATGAATGATGTTGAAAACTAAACTTTAGCTTGTCAAGGTTTTAAGACCCAAAAAGATGATAGTTTGCTAATTATTTGGTTGCTAGTTGTTGGTTGGCTAGTTTGTTGTTTGTTGTTGATTTCCTTGGTTGGTTGTTTGCTTTGTTATGGAGTTGCTTGATTGGCTATTTGCTTTGTTGTGGAGTTGCTTGGTTGGCTGTTTACTTTGTTGTTGGGTTTCTTGGTTGGCTATTTGCTTTGTTGTTGGTTGGACTTCCCCAGAGAATAGCTCACACACTCAAGGGAAAAGTTGTTTGCTAAGGTTGCTATGTTGTTGAAGCTAAAGATAGGAGATGATGTTTTGCTGATTAATTAGATTGATTGATTTGATGTTTGGTTTGCTAGTTTGGGATCTCATGAAGATGAAAAGATCATTAAATTCAATTGGTTGGTAGACTCAAAGTAGGAGACAAAGTCCAGGTATCTACTAAAGATCAGAGACAGGTCTGAAAGCTAATGCTAAGGCTAAACAAGTTGGACTTGTGGCTGATTCAACTGAGTCACTAAGATTTGCTAGTATTTGACCATAGGTGACAAGTAATAGCTCATATGCGGTTCAGAAAAGGCCAAAGTCGACTGGTAATAGTTGAAATGCAATCTAATTTTTGTTTTGATAGCAGGTTATAGTGTTAACCAGAGGCGAGCAAATTTTCCATAGGCAACTAGTATTGACTCAAAAGTGATTTACTATTGATCAGAGACAACATAGTTTAGACCAGAGGCGACTGACTATTGTTTAAAAGTGATCCAGTTTAGGCAAAAAGTGGCTAACTGTTGTTTAAAGGTGATCCAGTTTAGGTAAAAAGTGGCTAACTATTGTTTAAAGGTGATCCAGTTGTCTGTATGCGGGTAGTTGAAGCTCAAAAGTAATTGTGTCTATCAAGAAATATGTTTGATTTGTGTTTTTCCTTTTTTGACAAGAAAACAATAATTGCAATCATTCACACTCAGAACAATGACAAACTTGTACAACCTAGGCTAGGAAAGGATTGTATTTGTTGAGTCCCCTCACCATGCTTATTCAAAGCAGATAGCTTTAGGATCTTGGTAGCACCGACTCCTCTCCACAGCACACACTTCTCATGCATACCAAAATCTAGGTTTCCCAAGGCTTGTCCCCCCACCAAACCTTAGAATTATCCCTGTTATCTCTTCTAAGAACCACGTGAATTGGGGTGGCTTCAAATGTCCCACCTTTTGCATCAACAAATAGAAGGTTTTTGGTTAATACACAAAGTTGCTAATAAGGGCATCCGTTCGGGTGGCTATATGTGTGGCAGTGCTACTCTCCATTATGGAGTCTCCTAGCCTTTAAGGGTTACTCCTTGGAAGGTTTTGGGGGAGGTTGGATGTCGGTATAACACAACAACACCCTTTGTTTGTGGCTTTTGACACAAACACTTTTATTATATAGCAGTTCGGAAGGACTTGGCTTTAGCCTGTTACCGCTTGGGTTGTATCCCTTCTCACACCGGGAAGGTAGGCCCTCTAAAGATAATAACAAGTTCTCATACACCCAAGATCAATTTGATAGGCAAGGGGAGAGGATACTTTTATTATTAAATTTGGGTTACAATCAAGCACATGCAAGTAATCAAAAAAGATAAATCAAGCATGGAGCAAACAATGATTTGTTTTAAGCACCAAGCCCAAATGTTCCTAATTTAGTGAAAAACCACAAGTCTTGGACTGTTAGAAGCTACAATAGATATGTTAGTAGTTTGATAACCTCCTTTTCTTGGACAATCGATAAGATGTTGCACAAATACCCAATTAGTAGCCAAAAAAACTAAACTACAAATGATAAAGACTGAAAATGACATAATTTACCAGAGGAGGTCAACTGTTGATCAAAACTGAACTATACTCTACCATAGGTAAAATGTTACAGATCATAAGCAGTACCTATGAAACTAGATGCGAATTGATAAAGGTCACAAGTGACGTGAAAAAAGTAAGAAGCGACTAGTTACGGATCATAAGCGACTCAGATCTGCAAGAAAAATAGAATGCAATAAAAACACTAGTTTTGTAATAAGTGATTCAATTAGCTAAAGGCAATCACTATCAGATTAAAAGTGATTCAAACAAAGGTATAAGTGACCACTGTTAGCATATAAGCGATGCAAAACTGACAGGAAGTGACTACTGTTTGCTTATAAGCGATCTGAAAATGCTAAAAGCAGCAGGTTTCAACTCAGAAGTGATGCGTATATTCAGACAGTGACTGGTTTTTGCTCAAAAGAAACTAGAACTTGCCGTAAGCACTCAAAAAATTTGATCTTCACAAAAACAACTTCAAATAGCAAAGTTAATCAAGGACGTGAGTCCCACCGGGCGTGCCAAAATGTATATCAAAAAAAATTGGATTTGCAAATGGAAATGATCAAACAATAAAATGCATAACCCAAACCCAAATCATTCAATACCTCAAAGATACAAGATGAATTGTTTAATTGATTTGATATGTTGGTTGTTCACAACTTGGCAGCATAATATTTGCATAGGATTGAAATGATAGATGGAAGACGAGGATGATAGATGCAAAGGCTCTAATGTGATTTCAACAGCATAAGGATACTCTATCTTAATGCCCCCTACAAATGGCTTGTGAGGGGGTTGATTTATAGGAAAGGCTTGGTTCAAATGGATGGTTGAGATTAAAAAGCTAAATGATTGATGTGGACAACTAGGATTGATTAGTTATTCCCACTCTTCAAGGAAGTTGTAGTCATGTGACAAGTGTAATGAGGAGGATAGGTCTCATGTGTGATTGTCTACACAAATACTTTTATTTAATAAGTTTATATGTGATGGTGTACACAAATACTAAAATTAGGTCCCATTAGTTGTACATGTTAAGGATTTAAATGAAAGTTGTACTACCACACATGATTCAATTGAGAAATGGACAAGTGTCAAAGTGTGATGAAAGGTGAGGACTTATTCAAATAAAACATTTGAATTAGTTGGGATATGTGAGGGAAATTAATTAAATAAATTAAATTTATTTAATTAATTGGGAAGATGATTAGAATAGGATTGGGATATGATGTGGAAATTAAATAAATAAATAAAAATTTATTTAATTAATTGAAAAGTGGGATTATGAATGTGAAATTAATTAAATAAATAAAATTTATTTAATTAATTGGCTAATAGATAAATAGGATTAAGAGTGGGATTTAGGACAAAATGTTGCATGATGTCTGAGTGATGTATTTGACTAGGTGTTGCAAGACATGGACAAATTCGGGACAATTTTGGGTGTCTACAGGTACTATTATAGGAACAATGTAATAAAGGGGGCAATGTTAGTTTTATTACATGTAAACCTTAAGGGGGGGTGTTAGAATAAATTAAGGTTTACATTACATTTAGTTTATAAGTTAGGTTTTGGGAAGTTACTTTCTTGTAAGAAGTTATATACGGGAATAATAAGGCTTTAAAAAGCCATTGAATTGAATTGCAACATCATTCAAAACACAATAATATATTATTCTATATTTTTATTTCTGTGCAATGGTTTAATATATCATTTTCTCTACCATTTTCAGCACACATTTAGTAACAACACTCGAGCCTGGAAAAATGAGCGGGTACCTATTATGCTTCGAGATCTCAGCCTAAATGGGTACCCATTTTGTAAAAGTATTTAACTTTCTTAAAAAGGCTTGTTAGTTCTATTTTAGGAATGGGTACCCATTTTAAATGAGTACCTGTTCTATATTATAGAATAGGTACCCATTTTAAAACAAGCACTTGTTCTATTTTTTATAATGGGTACCCTTTTTAAAACAGTACCCACATTCCTAAAAGTTTGAAACCACAACTTGCATTTTTAGTTTGTTTTTAGGCTTGAGAAAAGGCATGGTAATCCAATCCTTAGCCTTGGACATACAAGCACAAGTCCATGTTCACAGTAAGAGAAAAGACTAACTTTACACATATGGATGATGACTTTTTTTTTTCTAAATTTTTTTATGAAATTAAAACCCATTATAGATGACAATGTGTAGTTTTCAAATATATAATTTTTTTAATGATTAAACTTTATTTTTCTATTTATTAATTAATTTATGAGTAAACTAGTCCATAAACTTGAAATGTTAGGTTTTAATAATTTTTTTATAACTTTTTTTTAAATTTTAATTTTTAAATTATGTCATCAATCTACACATCATTCTTAATATAATGAAAAAAATATTTTATAATTAGTTTATCTCAAATTATGTTGATCGTATATGAGGGGTTTTCAAAAATAGTAATTAGGACCAATAAAAATTAATAAAAAATATTTGGAAAAAAATTATAAAACAATATCCTCATCAAACTTCACTATAATATACATATTTCCCCAAAAGGATTTAGAATATTACTTTTATTTAGGTCAAATTATGCTGGTCATGCACATGCATGGTATGGTCCTAAAAAAATAACTTTTAAAAAGTAGTTTTTATACAAGCCTATGCAAAATTAATTTTTAACATATGGGTTTTAGAATAAATTACATATTTGAAAACTAGACTCAAAATAATACATTTCATATTACTAGACTTTCTTAAGATTTTATATGTAAGTGCTACAAATTCTTACTCCAACTGTGACAAACTTTGATTTTTAGGAAAAACACTTGCACGTTTTAGCAAAAAAGTGGACCCAGCTTCTTGCACTTACCCATAAGAGTTACTCGTTCAGATTTTGGGAGATTGTGGAGTCACATCTCCTATTGTTTGACTTGCCACCTCCTCCCTCTCACACTACCTATAAATACTCACTTACATTGCTTATATTATATGGAATCATTTAGATGATCTCTTTTACATATTGCATCCTTGAATTGAAAAGCATTATTCATTCATATTGATGAAATTTGTGTTTTATTTTAGCTCTCTTGATCTTGGGTGACTATCTCCATAGCCAATTCGAACAATCTTATGTGTCTAAATTTCTTTCCTCTCCCTTGTATTAACTATTCAATCACCATGCCTTAACCAAGCTTCTTGTAACTACGCATAGTGTTCTAATTCAAATTTTTTATATTTGAATGTTTACCTATTATAGAAGGCTACATTTAACTTATATGATGTTTTGAATTTTGTCTACTGACTAGGTACCAAATAGTGTGATGCCAATGGCTCACTTCATCAGTAAAGAGTATGATCCCTAATGTCTTAGGGTGACCTAGATTGGATGTAATAGGATATCCTAGTTCATGAAAAGGCATTAAAACCCATTATAGATGACAATGTGTAGTTTTCAAATATGTAATTTTTTTAATGATTAAACTTTAATTTTCTATTTATTAATTAATTTATGAGTAAACTAGTCCATAAACTTGAAATGTTAGGTTTTAATAATTTTTTTATAACTTTTTTTTTAATTTTAATTTTAATATTATATGTCATCAATCTACACATCATTCTTAATATAATGAAAAATAATATTTTATGATTAGTTTATCTCAAATTATGTTGATCGTACACGAGGGGTTTTCAAAAATAGTAATTAGGGCCAATAAAAATTAATAAAAAATATTTGGAAAAAAATTATAAAACAATATCCTCATCAAACTTTACTATAATATACATATTTGCCCAAAAGGATTTAGAATATTACTTTTATTTAGGTCAAATTATGCTGGTCATGCACATGCATGGTATGGTCCTAAAAAAATGACTTTTAAAAAGTAGTTTTTATACAAGCCTATGCAAAATTAATTTTTAACATATGGGTTTTAGAATAAATTACATATTTGAAAACTAGACTCAAAATAATACATTTCATATTACTAGACTTTCTTAAGATTTTATATGTAAGTGTTACAAATTCTTACTCCAACTGTGACAAACTTTGATTTTTAGGAAAAACACTTGCACGTTTTAGCAAAAAAATGGACCCAGCTTCTTGCACTTACCCATAAGAGTTACTCGTTCATATTTTGGGAGATTGTGGAGTCACATCTCCTATTGTTTGACTTGCCACCTCCTCCCTCTCACACTACCTATAAATACTCACTTACATTGCTTATATTATATGGAATCATTTAGATGATCTCTTTTACATATTGCATCCTTGAATTGAAAAGCATTATTCATTCATATTGATGAAATTTGTGTTTTATTTTAGCTCTCTTGATCTTGGGTGACTATCTCCATAGCCAATTCGAACAATCTTATGTGTCTAAATTTCATTCCTCTCCCTTGTATTAACTATTCAATCACCATGCCTTAACCAAGCTTCTTGTAACTACACATAGTGTTCTAATTCAAATTTTTTATATTTGAATGTTTACCTATTATAGAAGGCTACATTTAACTTATATGATGTTTTGAATTTTGTCTACTGACTAGGTACCAAATAGTGTGATGCCAATGGCTCACTTCATCAATAAAGAGTATGATCCCTAATGTCTTAGGGTGACCTAGATTGGACGTAATAGGATATTCTAGTTCATGAGAAGGCATTAAAACCCATTATAGATGACAATGTGTAGTTTTCAAATATGTAATTTTTTTAATGATTAAACTTTATTTTTCTATTTATTAATTAATTTATGAGTAAACTAGTCCATAAACTTGAAATGTTAGGTTTTAATAATTTTTTTATAACTTTTTTTTTAATTTTAATTTTTAAATTATATGTCATCAATCTACACATCATTCTTAATATAATGAAAAATAATATTTTATGATTAGTTTATCTCAAATTATGTTGATCGTACACGAGGGGTTTTCAAAAATAGTAATTAGGGCCAATAAAAATTAATAAAAAATATTTGAAAAAAAATTATAAAACAATATCCTCATCAAACTTCACTATAATATACATATTTCCCCAAAAAGATTTAGAATATTACTTTTATTTAGGTCAAATTATGCTGGTCATGCACATGCATGGTATGGTCCTAAAAAAATGACTTTTAAAAAGTAGTTTTTATACAAGCCTATGCAAAATTAATTTTTAACATATGGGTTTTAGAATAAATTACATATTTGAAAACTAGACTCAAAATAATACATTTCATATTACTAGACTTTCTTAAGATTTTATATGTAAGTGTTACAAATTCTTACTCCAACTGTGACAAACTTTGATTTTTAGGAAAAACACTTGCACGTTTTAGCAAAAAAATGGACCCAGCTTCTTGCACTTACCCATAAGAGTTACTCGTTCATATTTTGGGAGATTGTGGAGTCACATCTCCTATTGTTTGACTTGCCACCTCCTCCCTCTCACACTACCTATAAATACTCACTTACATTGCTTATATTATATGGAATCATTTAGATGATCTCTTTTACATATTGCATCCTTGAATTGAAAAGCATTATTCATTCATATTGATGAAATTTGTGTTTTATTTTAGCTCTCTTGATCTTGGGTGACTATCTCCATAGCCAATTCGAACAATCTTATGTGTCTAAATTTCATTCCTCTCCCTTGTATTAACTATTCAATCACCATGCCTTAACCAAGCTTCTTGTAACTACGCATAGTGTTCTAATTCAAATTTTTTATATTTGAATGTTTACCTATTATAGAAGGCTACATTTAACTTATATGATGTTTTGAATTTTGTCTACTGACTAGGTACCAAATAGTGTGATGCCAATGGCTCACTTCATTAATAAAGAGTATGATCCTTAATGTCTTAGGGTGACCTAGATTGGACGTAATAGGATATTCTAGTTCATGAGAAGGCATTAAAACCCATTATAGATGACAATGTGTAGTTTTCAAATATGTAATTTTTTTAATGATTAAACTTTATTTTTCTATTTATTAATTAATTTATGAGTAAACTAGTCCATAAACTTGAAATGTTAGGTTTTAATAATTTTTTTATAACTTTTTTTTTAATTTTAATTTTTAAATTATATGTCATCAATCTACACATCATTCTTAATATAATGAAAAATAATATTTTATGATTAGTTTATCTCAAATTATGTTGATCGTACACGAGGGGTTTTCAAAAATAGTAATTAGGGCCAATAAAAATTAATAAAAAATATTTGAAAAAAAATTATAAAACAATATCCTCATCAAACTTCACTATAATATACATATTTCCCCAAAAGGATTTAGAATATTACTTTTATTTAGGTCAAATTATGCTGGTCATGCACATGCATGGTATGGTCCTAAAAAAATAACTTTTAAAAAGTAGTTTTTATACAAGCCTATGCAAAATTAATTTTTAACATATGGGTTTTAGAATAAATTACATATTTGAAAACTAGACTCAAACTAATACATTTCATATTACTAGACTTTCTTAAGATTTTATATGTAAGTGCTACAAATTCTTACTCCAACTGTGACAAACTTTGATTTTTAGGAAAAACACTTGCACGTTTTAGCAAAAAAATGGACCCAGCTTCTTGCACTTACCCATAAGAGTTACTCGGTCATATTTTGGGAGATTGTGGAGTCACATCTCCTATTGTTTGACTTGCCACCTCCTCCCTCTCACACTACCTATAAATACTCACTTACATTGCTTATATTATATGGAATCATTTAGATGATCTCTTTTACATATTGCATCCTTGAATTGAAAAGCATTATTCATTCATATTGATGAAATTTGTGTTTTATTTTAGCTCTCTTGATCTTGGGTGACTATCTCCATAGCCAATTCGAACAATATTATGTGTCTAAATTTCTTTCCTCTCCCTTGTATTAACTATTCAATCACCATGCCTTAACCAAGCTTCTTGTAACTACGCATAGTGTTCTAATTCAAATTTTTTATATTTGAATGTTTACCTATTATAGAAGGCTACATTTAACTTATATGATGTTTTGAATTTTGTCTACTGACTAGGTACCAAATAGTGTGATGCCAATGGCTCACTTCATCAATAAAGAGTATGATCCCTAATGTCTTAGGGTGACCTAGATTGGACGTAATAGGATATTCTAGTTCATGAGAAGGCATTAAAACCCATTATAGATGACAATGTGTAGTTTTCAAATATGTAATTTTTTTAATGATTAAACTTTATTTTTCTATTTATTAATTAATTTATGAGTAAACTAGTCCATAAACTTGAAATGTTAGGTTTTAATAATTTTTTTATAACTTTTTTTTTAATTTTAATTTTTGAATTATATGTCATCAATCTACACATCATTCTTAATATAATGAAAAATACTATTTTATGATTAGTTTATCTCAAATTATGTTGATCGTACACGAGGGGTTTTCAAAAATAGTAATTAGGGCCAATAAAAATTAATAAAAAATATTTGGAAAAAAATTATAAAACAATATCCTCATCAAACTTTACTATAATATACATATTTCCCCAAAAGGATTTAGAATATTACTTTTATTTAGGTCAAATTATGCTGGTCATGCACATGCATGGTATGGTCCTAAAAAAATAACTTTTAAAAAGTAGTTTTTATACAAGCCTATGCAAAATTAATTTTTAACATATGGGTTTTAGAATAAATTACATATTTGAAAACTAGACTCAAAATAATACCTTTCATATTACTAGACTTTCTTAAGATTTTATATGTAAGTGTTACAAATTCTTACTCCAACTGTGACAAACTTTGATTTTTAGGAAAAACACTTGCACGTTTTAGCAAAAAAGTGGACCCAGCTTCTTGCACTTACCCATAAGAGTTACTCGTTCATATTTTGGGAGATTGTGGAGTCACATCTCCTATTGTTTGACTTGCCACCTCCTCCCTCTCACACTACCTATAAATACTCACTTACATTGCTTATATTATATGGAATCATTTAGATGATCTCTTTTACATATTGCATCCTTGAATTGAAAAGCATTATTCATTCATATTGATGAAATTTGTGTTTTATTTTAGCTCTCTTGATCTTGGGTGCGAATTTGAACAATCTTATGTGTCTAAATTTCTTTCCTCTCCCTTGTATTAACTATTCAATCACCATGCCTTAACCAAGCTTCTTGTAACTACGCATAGTGTTCTAATTCAATTTTTTTATATTTGAATGTTTACCTATTATAGAAGGCTACATTTAACTTATATGATGTTTTGAATTTTGTCTACTGACTAGGTACCAAATAGTGTGATGCCAATGGCTCACTTCATCAATAAAGAGTATGATCCCTAATGTCTTAGGGTGACCTAGATTGGACGTAATAGGATATTCTAGTTCATGAGAAGGCATTAAAACCCATTATAGATGACAATGTGTAGTTTTCAAATATGTAATTTTTTTAATGATTAAACTTTATTTTTCTATTTATTAATTAATTAATGAGTAAACTAGTCCATAAACTTGAAATGTTAGGTTTTAATAATTTTTTTATAACTTTTTTTTTAATTTTAATTTTTAAATTATATGTCATCAATCTACACATCATTCTTAATATAATGAAAAATAATATTTTATGATTAGTTTATCTCAAATTATGTTGATCGTACACGAGGGGTTTTCAAAAATAGTAATTAGGGCCAATAAAAATTAATAAAAAATATTTGGAAAAAAATTATAAAACAATATCCTCATCAAACTTCACTATAATATACATATTTCCCCAAAAGGATTTAGAATATTACTTTTATTTAGGTCAAATTATGCTGGTCATGCACATGCATGGTATGGTCCTAAAAAAATGACTTTTAAAAAGTAGTTTTTATACAAGCCTATGCAAAATTAATTTTTAACATATGGGTTTTAGAATAAATTACATATTTGAAAACTAGACTCAAAATAATATATTTCATATTACTAGACTTTCTTAAGATTTTATATGTAAGTGCTACAAATTCTTACTCCAACTATGACAAACTTTGATTTTTAGGAAAAACACTTGCACGTTTTAGCAAAAAAGTGGACCCAGCTTCTTGCACTTACCCATAAGAGTTACTCGTTCATATTTTGGGAGATTGTGAAGTCACATCTCCTATTGTTTGACTTGCCACCTCCTCCCTCTCACACTACCTATAAATACTCACTTACATTGCTTATATTATATGGAATCATTTAGATGATCTCTTTTACATATTGCATCCTTGAATTGAAAAGCATTATTCATTCATATTGATGAAATTTGTGTTTTATTTTAGCTCTCTTGATCTTGGGTGACTATCTTCATAGCCAATTCGAACAATCTTATGTGTCTAAATTTCTTTCCTCTCCCTTGTATTAACTATTCAATCACCATGCCTTAACCAAGCTTCTTGTAACTATGCATAGTGTTCTAATTCAAATTTTTTATATTTGAATGTTTACCTATTATAGAAGGCTACATTTAACTTATATGATGTTTTGAATTTTGCTTACTGACTAGGTACCAAATAGTGTGATGCCAATGGCTCACTTCATCAATAAAGAGTATGATCCCTAATGTCTTAGGGTGACCTAGATTGGACGTAATAGGATATTCTAGTTCATGAGAAGGCATAATTGGTTAATTCTATGAATGGTTTAGAATATAAGAGCGTAGTGTATCACATTCATTCAAACATAGAGACAAGGGTATGAACATTTATGTGGGACCATAGAGAAGTGTTTGCATGCATTCAAAAGGAATTTTGATTAAGGTAAAAAGGTGGTTTTCTATGAGTTGTAGCTAAGAGGATGATTGAATTATACAATATTATATTCCACACCAATGTGTCAATATGTTCTTATGTAATTACTTTGTTGGGCCTAATAGTCAATGTTAATTAGCAACATAGCAACTTTTTATTGGTCATGGCTTTAATCAAGAGTCTCAGTTATGCAATATTTCATTTGTAGTCATTAGGTTGATGTGTTTTATGTTAGTGGTTTGTTGTCCTATGCACATGTGCACACATGTATATTTTGGATCATTAATCATGTTTGAAGGAAACACTTGTGTTCTATATTGATGGGTTGAGAACATAAATTTAATAAGTGATGATCCTTTACTATTTAGTTCATGAGTCTAGTTACATGATTTTAGTGGTGGTAGTAAATAGTGTGTTGGTAGTCTTCAATGTACATTTAATTTCTGTGGGTTAACCCCATTACTTTGTTGGTAAGTACATGGATAACCCAGGTATGGGTTTGCCTTGTGGAGACTAATGTATTTCCATTGTGTGGTAATTATCTAGAAAATTTGGTGCAGCCAACCTAAGTTTATTCTAAGTTGTGAGTGCTCACTATTTTATTTAGAGGCACTAGTTTATTTTTATGTGTAGGTTTTTTGTGGGTGACATGTTTAATTTTGATTTACTTGTAGCTAAATTTTAAAGGGTTACAGATTTGTATTTCATTCTGACATTTTTCCTTGGCTTACACCATAGTTATCTAAAATTAACTCATGGTCGCACCTAGACGCACGAATGGTAATTTGTTATTGTTCTAAAGACTAATGTGTGGATATTTGATGTGGGTTCACCTACATGCATATCAAATGATTGAGCACCATGTGGATATTGTTATCATGTTTGATCATGGAGCATCTTTGTGGATGTGGCAAGGCTCAAATAGTTTTTACAGATACTAAGCATTGGTAATAGAGGAAACATGATCATTTCTTGTAGTGCCCCTCATTTTGGATTTCTGTTAGATTGTTAGTGGTTCCTTTACATTAGACATTATGACATATGTGGATGATGGATCACTTATTTATGCTCATTTATGTTGTGGATTATGGATTTACTGTTTGATGATTGATGATGAAATTCATTTATGTTAATGACATTATTGATGATAGGATTAGTACATAATATTTTTGATATGATCAGTTATGGGTTAATTGATTATGTAGATTAGCTTTACCATGCTTATGTGATTATCTGACGATATAATATCTAGTTGTTTAGTTAGTAAGGTAATTGTTTATTATGGATATCTGTGATGTGTTATTGTGAAGGGACAAATTAGTATTACTCATAACGAGTACCCTACTATGCTGCGGTTTCCTGTCATAGTGTGTTTGATTATATATATATATATATATATACATATATATATATATATATGTATATATATATGTATATATATATATATGTTTGTATACAACACCTTGGTTTGCTGCAAGTTGCAAGTACTAGGCATCGACTCTACCTAAATTGGCAGGTCTGAGCGTGCCTTTATACCAATGGATACTGTGGAAAGGAGATAACATGAGGTTCCCTCTGTCAGTCAATATTCCCTATGGGGGATGAGTTTTAGTCTTGGATTTCTTCAATTGGTTAGTTGGTCTTTTGGAGCCTATCTATGAGTCTATGTCGATTCTTTGGTATGTTAATGTTGATTTGTAGCCTTCGAGTTATTTTGTTGGTTTATTAGTTAGTAAAGTAGAATAATAATCTAGTTTGTAGGCAAATGATAATAAGTTTAAGTATATTAATGTTAGTTTATTTTTGTATATAAATAATGGTATCTTAACAGAAAATTAAATTAACAATTTCAATAAATAATAATAATAATAATAATAATAAAATCTTAAGTATTTGATATTATATTAATTGAATAAATATTTATTTTGTTCAGTTTAAAAGATATTATTTATATTTTTCATTAATTTAATTAAATGCATGGTCATAAGTGGGTAACATAATGGAAAATTGAAGATTCTCCCTGAAAGTGGAGATTTATTACATTTATTGGGGTAAAGGTTGATTTTTCTGTAACGAAGATGGAATGGAGTGGGAAATTAGGAGAAAAACAATTTTTGTTATTTGGTGGGAATTATTTGAAGAAGGGATTTTGGGGTAGAAGGGGACACAGAAAGATTAGGGAAAAGAGCAGGCTATAGGAATCAAGAAGAAAATCATTTGATTCAGAGATTTAAGATTAGGATTCTGTGTATGTTTATTTTTTCTCTGTATGGATAAAATTTTTCTCTACAAGTGCTTGATTGTCTAGAAATCAAAGGTTGTTTGCATGATAATTGAATGTTTGTTCTTCAAATTGCTTCTTCTGTGTATGAAATCACCTGTCACCATTTGAACTTAACCCTTATATCCTCAATCTTCATATCTAGTTTTACCCATTCAACTTTCCTCTAATCATGACATATTCCTCCTAAATCGAGTTAGGTGATTGATATGTTCACTTGAGACAAATCTTTTTGGTCGATTCCTTTTCAGCACTAGTCAGTGCAAATCAACTTCCATTTCTATTCATTTTATCACTGAAAATGTTTACTTATGCATTCTAGAGTGTAAGAAAACAAATTAACATTTTGAATCTGTATTCCCTGCTATACAGATTTACCAGTCAATCTTCCTCATGGAAAAAAAATAGATTCCTTGCTACAGGTACTCAAAAATATGCATAATACTCAAATACTAAACTCAATCCATCTCTTTTGGAAGTCAACTTGTATATTCAATCCTTGTTGATTATAATAAGGAATAGCGTGAACATCTAATTCTGCAACATTCTTATCCGTCTCATGGATTGGCTGATTCTTTTATGAAATCAATTGATATTCTATAGCCTATTTAGCAATGCAATCTATACCTTAGCCTTGACCAACACCTGTTTGATCACCTATGATATCCTTGTAAATTGATGTAGTTAGGATCGCTAGAGTTAATGATTTTCTTTATTCTATTCTGCAAGAAATTCTAGCTAGGATATCAAATCACATAAGAATTGTATGGTCATCCTCTTTGTAGAACCGATTGGCGGTAATCTAGGTATATAATTTTGCCTTAACATCAATCATTGCATGAGGAACCTCTACCGCACCCCCATTCCACAACAATAAAAGGCTCATCAATCAGTTACTATTATACGTTAAACTATTCAATGCATTTAGTCTACAAATCTTACCTTATTGGAGTTGAAACTATGCCATGTGAACCTACATTACATCCTCCTTGATCGCATCATGTATGGCACACTAAATATCATCATACTATTCAGTTTTGATATCATTTGGAACCCTCTAAATAATTTACTCATTCTCAACACAATCAATCATTCATGCGCCATACATTTGTCTTGGAATTTTCGTAGCTATGATATTAATCATTCTCTACCTCACTCTTATATTTGATTAGATCTTCTTTGGCTCATAAAAGAAATTGAATCTTTGTATTTAGAAATCTACAAAGAAACAATTAGTGGTAATTACACATAATCACTACATTCTATTTGTAAGTTTAAAAAAAAATTAGGCATATTTTCTTAGAGTTTGGACTTGGGAATTTCAACAAAAAGGTGAATGATGAATATAGGCACTTAGAAGATAATTGATTGAGATATTCATCAAATAGTATTATATATATCTTAATAGGTTATATCTCAATAATAATAGGTATGCATAATCATTGTATGGATAAAATCATTAGGTGTTAGTAATAATTAAGTTGATGAGATTTGTCTTAAATTAAATGGTTATGTAATTACTATTATAGAGAAGCAAGTGTTAGGTAGTAAATGTTAATTTTAGTTGAGTAGTTTATTTAATTAATATGTTTCATAGAAAGATAAACATTGTCGTAGTGAAATATTATTAATTTAATAAATTTTCATTTATTCTATCATTTATTATCAAACTCATTAGAATAGAAATAATCTTTTAGTTTCTACCCCCAATTTTTTTCATATTCTTCAATGATAGTGAATAGGTGGGTAGTCTAGTTACTTAAATTGATAATAGGACCATGTATTCTCTTAAATCTAGTGATATAGTTAGTTTTAAGTGATATGTCTCATTATCTTATTTGTCATTTTATTGTGGTTGTGTTAATTAGTCACTTGAATATGTATGTTTATAGTGTAAATCTAAATTAATATTTTGGATATGTGTGAGTTAATGGGTTTCTTTTGGGTTCATGATTTTATTTTTATTTAAGGCATGTTGCTCCAGAGGCATAGAGTACTTTGGTATCCTATATGGTATGGTGAAATCAATGAGTTATGAAATTTTGTGCTCAATATGAGGATGATGTTGATCTTACAGTCAATGGGTTATTCTATTGAAAAGAGTGACACCTTGTTTTGCCATTGTATACTAGTCGATGTGATAATCCTTGTGTGGATGGAGGCATATCTAGTTGTAGGTAGGGGAGTGGCTTCCAATGTGGGGCTGGTGCTCAAAGTGGCTATTAGGGTAACCCATTGGAAGTGGTTAACAAGTGATAACCTAATAATAAATCTAGAGGGGTGGTAGTTGTTCACTTTAATCAAGATAATTGGATTCCTCTCCCATACCTAAAGTGCTAGCTTAGACTAAGGGTGGGATGAGAAGGTATGAGTATTCCGCATGTGTCATCCTATGGGGCCAGCATCTAGAGAGAGATTGTCAGGGTAACCATAGATGGGGGTCAGCATCTAGAGAAAGACTATCAGGGTAACCCATGTAAGACCATGCGATGACACTCCATCCTACTGTATTCTAGCTTTCCCATTCTTGTACCATTTGTCCTCTTGTTTATGTATGCCTCTGGATGTTTCATTGATGATGTTAGTCATGTCTGAGTTGTGTTAATCTGAGATAGTCTTGTATTAGTTAGTTCATTATCTCTTGTATGTTTTACCTTGGGACCTCATTGTTATCTCCTAGCTCAGGGGGTGGACCTCAGGGTTCCACATGGTCAGGTGGTTGAGCTTTATTCCATTAGTTTTCTGGTATCTTGGTACATGTGTTGAGTAGATATACCTCTCCTAATTCTAGTTTGCACTGGTTGCATAAAACATGTATTGCACTTTATGCTTCCAGATTTGTGTATCAATGATATTGTGTAATCTTGATGTATCCAGAAAAGAAGAACCTTTGTAACTATGTAATTATGTATCAGGAGCTCATCTATACTTGAAAACTTTATTTTAAAAGTTGATGTATCTATCTATGATGTAACAAAAGTGCTAGTGGACTCCTTGACTCATTAAGATAAGTTATGTATGTTTTTGATTATTGTTTAATTTTATTAATGTAGTTATGTTTCCCTAGAAATGTTAGTTTTGTAATTAGATGATATTATATCTTGTTATTATTACTTTTACTTGTAAATTTTTTTTGTCTTTTATTGCATAGCTGGACTTAACTCTCTAGGGTTGCATGACAGAGCATTACATTTGGTATTGAAGCCAAGTTTAAACACTAGGTACTCTTATTGTGATTGAGCCCATTATGTTAACCTAATGCTTAAACTCTGTAGATTAAATTATTTCCCTTTCTAAGTATTCCTTGTGTTATGTTATAAATTTGTCCTTTGGTGGTATGTGTGTAGGAACATGCCTAGGGGTCGAGGTAGAGGTTGAGGTAGAGGTTGGGGTAGAAGTCATGGGAGAAGTGGTGGTGGTACACCTCCTCCTAGTTCCCCTCACAAGAGTGCTTAGGAAGGCGGGGATCAGAATATGGAAAATTAGGGTTAGCTGGAGGGAGCTCAGTTGCATTAGTTGCTTGAGGAGGCCCTTGCCCGTCTAGGTCCTAGATAGGAGCTCAATTAGCCAGAGGTTAGGGAAAGAGAGAGGTCACCCAGAAGGAGAGATATGACAGAAGAGCAGGAGGCTACCTTAGCCAGTCATATGAGAGATCTTTTGAGGGCACACCCTCCCACTTTTGATGGTTCTGGCAGTGGTTTGGAGGTAGAAACCTGGTTACTAGATTTATGTAGGTGTTTTGCCATGTATCCGTATGGTAGCAACATCAAGGCTAGATGTGCCATTTTGCACCTCAAAGGTTTTGCTTCAACTTGGTGGCATCTAGAGGAACAAAAGTTACACTTGGACATTGGTATAGTTTCTTGGGAGTTATTCTTGGAGAGGTTTACAGCTTGTTTCCTATCAGACTATTGGAAGTAGTACCGTGCATATGAATTCCATGAGTTGAGACAGATGGCCATGTCAGTAGAGTAGTATGAGCGTAGATTCTATGAGCTCAAGTAGTATGCAGGCATCGACGATGATGAGGCTATGTTAGTACGACACTTTATTAGGGGCTTGAATGCCTGAATTAGTGGAGGAGTTCATGTTTTCGAGCTTAAGACTATGGAGGTAGTAGTTGAGAAAGCCCATTTAGTAGAGGAAAATTTGACTATGGCACTTGGAGGACATACAAATGTGCATATTGGTAGTGCACCTTCTGCATGTTTCAGGTCTCATGGTGGTCATTCTCAAGCAACAGGTTCTCATAGAGGTTATCATGCACGCACAAAGGGTGGGTAGTAGTAGCAGTATTCTCACCCCAAACCTAAGGTGGTGCAGGAGCACCTACCTGACAGCTGGCCTCCATGAGGTAGTTAGTTTGTTATAGGTCTTGTTAATGTTTCCAAGAAGGTCTTATAAGACCAATGCATGTAATAAGGTCATGTTGACAAGACTTTACTATTTTTAGGTAGTTTGTTATGACAGCTGTTATGCTGTATGTCCGGTTGGATCTCCCAGCCGCCTGGAGAGATTTCCCAGCCGCTTGGAGTCGGGTCGGTAGTACTCGTAAGAGTTCCTATTTATGCAGTAGGATCGGTTGGTCTTAGGACAGATTGAGATAGAGAGATAGATACAGATTGAGGAGTTAGATTTCAGAGTGAGACAGAGTACTGTAATTGCATCTTTTGAAATCAATAAAGAGATCCTGTTTGTGTTCATTCTCTGTTGAATTCCATTGTTTAATCGTGTGGCTGTTCTGGTGGTTTCATGGATTCACTAATCCATTCCACCGGTTGATTCGTCGAATCGGTGGAATGGCTATGTACAGTAGTTTAGGATTTAGTTTGCATTTTCTGTTTGTTCATGTGCATGTTTGCAGGATCGCAGTCGAGAGGTGTTGAGAACCCTAGCATGGGTATGTGCTAGGTCGTGCTGGTTGTTAGAGTCTGGAAAGTTGTCCAGAAAGCAGATCGGGTCACCCCAGGAGGTTCGGCGGATTGAAAATTCGCTAAGGTTGGAAAATCCATCGCAACGGCATCATCAGGATATTTCTGTGTATATCCTGCGATTACTTCAGGCATCATCTGAGTAGATGGAGGTGAACATGATGCAGTAGTTTGCATAAGGTGAATGTGCATTGGGGTGATCATCGCAAGGTGTTGCCGAGGAGGAGCGTATCGGCATAAGGTAGAAGATCGGGTTGATAAAACCATCGCGGGCCGATAATGTTATGTTTGGCCGACAGCAGGATATTGGAGGAGCTGCATGTGATGTCATCGTCATCAGGATAATCGTCATCAGGATATCGGGGTCGCGGGCCGATAATGTTATGTTTGGCCGACAGCAGGATATTGGAGGAGCTGCATGTGACGTCATCGTCATCAGGATATCAGGGTGATGTAAGCACCGAAGGAAAGGTGTGTGAAGTGTCGTCATCAGGATATATGGAGGGAACCGGATATTTTATATCCTGCTGATGAACATGATGTTGAACATCATGATGCTGCAGATAGAGGTTGGCGGTAAGGTGAAGAGTGAACATCAGGAGGATGTTTGCGCTTGCTGAATATGATGATGCTGCCGATAGCCGGATATGATGATGCTGCTGACAGGCGAAAGGTCGAAGGTTTGTCTGCAGGAGGATATCAGTCGGTAAGAGAAAATATGATGATGCTGACAATGTTAACAAAAAATATGATGATGATGATGGGTTGTAGACATACATGCTGTATGTCAAGGTTTTAGTGTGGATGCCTCTGCATCATAAGGATTCTTAGCCTTAGCAAGGCAATAGATTTCAAAATAGGAAGGATCGATCTTGGTAGCAGAACAACGTAACCACTTCGATCAGCTAGCTCAGAGTACGCAGTCTGCAGTGAGCAGAGGGAGCTATTAGCAGTCTAATGCTTTTTTGAGTGGTGGTTTTGGTAAAGGCACAGGGTGTTTCTCTTGTCGCAAATAAGGCCACATAGCTCGACAATGTCCTCAGAAGAATGCTTCAGGTTTTTGATAGAGACCAACAGCTTCAGAGCTAACTGTAGGTGATGTAGGTAGGTCACACAGAGTGTTTGCAGCAGTTGATAACTGCAAGGTAGACCATTAGGGCACCATTGTGGAGACTTCTGGAGTGATGCAAGGTATTGGTTTTGTTAGGGTTAGCCGACAGAAGATATCAATTAAATGCAAATAAAGATTAAACAAAGAAATGGAAATACATAGAAATAATAACAACGAGAGACAAGTTTTAACGTGGTTCACCCAAACTCAGGCTACATCCACCAAATAGAGAGTCCAATATTATTATCTAGTAAATCAAACTGATTACAATCAGCAATCCCTACAACTCAATACCGCTGCAAAATGCTACAATACAATATATCAAAACCCTAACCCTTAGCCGCTTTTTATCAAGCTTTTTGTTAGTTATAAAATAGGGTTTTCTATGTTGGTCAATGAAAAAATTAACTCTCGGTGCATTATAAAATAATAAAAAACCGTGTGAGGTTTCGGGGGCGCTGCCCCTCAACCCCGCCTTGTATCGCAACAGGGAACGCGCCAGGGACACTGCCCCTGGACGTTGCAAGAGGCACTGCCCCTTGACCCCATAGGAATTTGGGGGGAAACTGCGCTAATAAAAGTGGGGAAAATTTAACCTTCGAGTCTAATTAGGCTCCATATAACAACAGGTTTTTCCATTCTTTTTTAGTCTAGTGCTTCTGATTCGTTCATATCTCCTTCTCTTGTGGAGCATTGTGGCTTAGTGGCATCAAAGTAGGATGTTAGGTGGTAGGTTGAATTAGCATCCAGGGCTAAGGTCGTAGTTGAGTCTCTAGTGCATGAATGTGAGCTGAGGATTGGTCATCTATCTACCACAGTAGATCTTTACATCCTACCCCTTGGTTCATATGATATAGTATTGGGTATGGATTGGTTAGATTCTCACCAGGCAGTGATAGATTGTCGGCATAAGTTAGTGAAGTGTGTAGATGATGCTGGTAGAGAGGTTGAGGTAGTTGGTATTCAAAGACCTATTTCCTTGCATATGATCTCAGCTATGCAGCTAAAGAGATGTATTCATCAGGGTTGTCAGCTGTTTGTAATGTCAGTTAATGACTTGGAGATGGGGGAGAGTCAAGAGACATCTCTTGATGATCACCCACTTCTTAGAGAGTATGCAAATGTTTTTCCTAGCGAGATTTTGGGAATGCCACCTAAGCATGACATTGATTTTAGGATTGATCTTGTTCCCAATGCAGAGCCTATTTCATGAGCTCCATATCAGATGACCACTTAGGAGCTTAAGGAGATTTGATTGTAGTTTGAGGAGTTGTTAGCCAAGGGATTCATTCGACCTAGTGTCTCCCCTTGGGGAGCACCTATGATTTTTGTGAAGACGAAGGATGGATCACTTCGGCTATGTATATATTATCGACAGCTTAATAAGGTGACTGTGAAGAATAGGTACCTCTTGCCTCGGATTGATGATCTATTTGACTAGATTAAGGGGGCTAAGGTGTTTTTAAAAATTGACCTTAAGTTGGGATATCATGAGTTGCGAATCTTTGAGGTAGATATACATAAGACAACATTTCATACCCGTAATGGACCTTATGAGTTTGTTGTTGTACCATTCGAGTTGATGAATGCACCTTCTGTATTGATGAGCCTGATGAATGGTGTATTTTGTACCTATCTCAATAGATTCGTCCTTGTGTTTCTAGATGACATATTGATTTATTTGAGGACCATGGAGGAGCATGAGGAGCATTTGCGACAAGTTTTACAGTGTCTGAGAGAAAATCAGCTTTATGCTAATTTGGTGAAAAGTGAATTCTTTCAGATAGAGGTGTGATACTTGGGTCATGTCATATTTGTAGAGGGTATTGTGGTGGATCCTTTAAAGATCCAAGCCACTATTGATTAGCTTGCACCTACCAATGTTTCTAAGGTTCATAGTTTTATGGGCTTAGTAGGCTATTACCATCAATTTGTTCAAGGTTTTTGAGGATAGCTCATCCCATTACTTCTCTTCAGAGGAAAGGGAAGAATTGTATTTGGTCAGAGAAGTGTCAGGTAGACTTCCAGACCCTTAAGGAGCAGTTGACTAGTGCACCTATTCTAGAATTTCCTAATCCTACCAGGGACTTTGTTGTGTGTATTGATGCTTCTTTGGAGGGTTTTGGAGTAGTTCTAATGTAGGATGGTCGTGTGATTGCCTATGAGTCTCACAAACTCAAGTATCACAAGTTGAACTATCCAACACATGATCTAGAGTTGGCCACAATTGTGCACACTTTGGTGAGGTGGAGGCATTTTCTTTTAAGCCATCAGTTTGAGCTGTATAGCGATCATCGCAATTTGTAGTATATTTTTACGCAGCCAAACTTGAATGCAAAGCAAAGGCATTAGATGGAGTTCTTGTGCGAATATGATTTTGAGGTAAGGTATATTCAGGGCAAGGAGAATGTAGTGGCAGATGCTCTTAGTTGGCAGAGACATGAACTATCTTTAGTTACTCTTGTAGTAGATTTGAGAGATCAGATTCTTGCAACACTTAGTACCAATAGCTAGTATCAAGAAGTGAAGTCTGAGGTTGAGTCAGGTAGAACCTTGGAGGGTAGATTTGCTAGTTACTCTCTGGAGTCAGATGGTCTTTTGCGACATTTGGGTCATATTTATGTTCCAAGTTCAAAGGGTCTTCATACCCTAATCATGTTAGAGGCACATCGGGCACCTTATTCAACTCATCTAGGTGTCAAGAAGATGCACACAGATCTTTGTCAGCTATAGTTTTGGAGTGGCATGAAGAGGGATATTTCTGATTTTGTGTCGAGGTGTCTTGAGTGTCAAAGGCTGAAGGCGGAGCACCAGCACCCCATAGGTTTTTTAGCCGCATCTTGTCCCAGAATGGAAATGGGACATCGTTTCTTTTATTTGGGTTACCGATATCCTCTAGTCTTCATGATGCTATTATGGTCATTGTGGATAGATTGATGAAGGTAGCTCACTTCTCTCCTATTCGATCAGCATATAATGCTTCTTCTGTGGCTAGGGTATTCATGGAGGACATAGTTAGAGTGCATGGGATTCCTCATAGAATCATCTCTGATAGGGATCCAATGTTCAATTCAGCTCTTTGGACTTCTTTACAGCATGCTTTGGGGACTCATCTGAACCTTAGTTCAACTTACCATCCAGAGACTGATGGGCAGATAGAGAGGGTTAATCAAGTCCTCGAGGATATGCTTAGGATGTATGTCATGGACCAACAGAACCATTGGGAGGATTATTTATACCAAGTGGAGTTTGCATATAATAATGGATATCATAGTTCTATCAGTATGTCTCCATTTCAGGCTTTGTATGGTCATCCTTGTCATACCCCACTTAGTTGGGATCATCTTGAGGATAGAGTTCTTCTAGGACCAAATATGCTTAGGGAGATGGAGCAGTGGGTTGAGTAGATTAGAGAGCATCCGGTGGTAGCATAGGATAGACAAAAGAAGTATGCAGATGCGCATAGGGTTAATTGTCAGTTTTCTATTGGTGATAGAGTGTTCTTGTAGGTGTGTTCGCGAAAGAGTTTGATCCATTACAGAAATGGCTCTAAGATCACACCACATTTTGTTGGTTTGTTTGAGGTGTTAGAGAGGATCGGTCTCATCACTTATCGTCTTGCTTTGCCACCCAGTTTATCATGCATCCATGATGTGTTTCATGTTTCTGTACTCATTATCTAGATATTTCTCATGTTCTTGATTGGAATGCCCTACAAGTAGAGGATGGGTAGCTAGCTTTTCAGCCCATAGGCATTTTGCAGCATAGGAGACTCACACTTAGGGGCAGAGACGTGGAGCAAGGTAGGGCCTAGTGCGATCCTAATGATGACACTTCTATTACCTGGGAAGAGGCATCCAGGATGCAGGAGTTATATCCCTACCTATTTGCATGCTTCTGGGAGTAAGCCTCATTCTGGGGAGAGGATGTAGTGCCCCTAATTTTGATTTATGTTAGATTTTTAGTGGTTCCTTTACATTAAACATTATGACATATGTGGATGATGGATCACTTATTTATGCTCATTTATGCTGTGGATTATGGATTTATTGTTTGATGATTGATGATGACATTCATTTATGTTAATGACATTATTGATAATAGGATTAGTACATAATGTTTTTGATATGATCAGTTATGGTTTAATTGATTATGTAGATCATCTTTATCATGCTTATGTGATTATCTAACGATATGACATGTAGTTGTTTAGTTAGTAAGTTAATTGATTATTGTGGATATCTGTGATGTGTTGTTGTGAAGGGACAATTTAGTATTACTCATAACGAGTACCCTACTACACTGTAATTTCCTATCACAGTATTTTTGATTATATATATATATATATGTTTGTATACAACACCTTGGTTTGCTGCAGGTTGTAGGTACTAGGCATCGACTCCCCCTGAATTGGCAGGTCTAACCATGTCTTTATACCGATGGATACTATGGAAAGTAGATAACATGAGGTTCCCTGTGTTAGTCAATATTCCCTATGCGGGATGAGTTTTAGTCTCAAATTTCTTCAATTGGTCAGTTGGTCTTTTGGAGCCTATCTATGAGTCTCTGTCAATTCTTTGGTATGTTAATGTTGATTTGTAGCCTTCAAGTTATTTTGTTGGTTTATTGTTTAGTCAAGTAGAATAATAATCTAGTTTGTAGGCAAATGATAATAAGTTTAAGTATATTAATGTTAGTTTATTTTTGTATATAAATAATGGTATTTTAATAGAAAATTAAATTAGCAATTTCAATAAATAATAATAATAATAATAATAATAATAATAATAATGAAATCTTAAGTATTTGATATTATATTAATTCAATAAATATTTATTTTCTTCAGTTTAAAAGATATTATTTATATTATTCATTAATTTAATTAAATGCATGGTCGTGAGTGGGTAACATAATGGCAGATTGAAGATTCTCCCTAAAATTGGAGATTTATTACATTTATTGGGGTAAAGGTGGATTTTTCTGTAACGGAGATGGAATGGAATGGGAAATTATGAGCATAACTATTTTTGTTATTTGGGGGGAATTATTTGAAGAAGGGATTTTGGGGGAGAAGGGGACACATAAAGATTGGGGAAAAGAGGAGGGTATAGGAAACAAGGAGAAAATCATTTGATTCAGAGATTTCAGATTAGGATTATGTTTCTCTGTATGGATAAAATTTTTCTTTACAAGTGCTTGATTGTCTGGAAATCAAATCTTGTTTGCATGATAATTGAATGTTTATTCTTCAAATTACTTCTTCTATGTATGAAATCACCTGTCACCATTTGAACTTTACCCTTATATCCTCAATCTTCATATCTAGTTTTTCCCATTCATCTTTCCTCTAATCATGACATATTCTTCCCAAATCCAGTTAGGCAATTGATATGTTCACTTGAGACCAATCTTTTGGGTCTATTCCTTTTCAACACTAGCCAGCCAAATCAGCTTCCATTCCTATTCATTTTATCTCTGAGAATGTTTACTTATGCATTCTAGAGTGTAAGAAAACAAATTAACAGTTTGGAATCCATATTCCCCACTATACAAACTTACTAGTCAATCTTCATGATGAAAAAAAATTAGATTCCATGCTGTAGGTACTCAGAAATATACATAATACTCGAGTACTAAGCTTAATCTATCTCTTTTGGAAGTCAACTTGTATATTCAATCCTTATCAATTATAATAAGGAATAGTGTGAACATCTAATTTTGCAACATTCTTATCCATCCCATGGATAGGCTGAATCCTTTATGAAATCAATTGATATTCTATAGCCTCTTTAGAAATGCAATCTATACCTTAGCCTTGACCAGCACCCGTTTGATCGCCTGTGATATCCCTATAAATCGATGTAGTTAGGATTGTTGGACCTAATGATTTTCTTTGTTCTATTGTGCAAGAAATTCCAGCTAGGATATCAAATGACATAAGAACTGTATGGTCATCCTCTTTGTGGAACCGATTGGAGGTAATCTAGGTATATCATTTTGACTTAACATCGATGGTTACATGAGGAACCTTTGTCGCACCCCCATTCCACAACAATAAAAGGCTCATAAATTAGTTACTATTATACGTAAAACTATTCAATGCATTTGGTCTGCAAATCTTACCTTATTGGAGTTGAAACCATGTCATGCGAACCCGCATTACATCCTCCTTGATCGCCTCATGTATGGTACATTGAATATCATCATACTATTAAGTTTTGATATCATTTGGAACCCTCTAAATAATTTACTGAATTTCCACACACTCAATCATACATGAGCCATACGTTTGGTGTAGAATTTTCTTGGCTGTGATTTTAATCATTCTCTACCTCACTCTTAGATTCAATTAGATCTTCTTTGGCTCATAAAAGAAATTAAATTTTTGTATTTAGAAACCCACAGAGAAACAGTTAGTGGTAATTACACATAATCACTACATTCTATTTTTAAGTTTTAAAAAAAAGAAATAGGCATATTTTATTAGAGTTTGGACTAGGGAATTTTAACAAAAAGGTGAATGAAGAATATAAGCACTTAGAAGATAATCGATTGATATATTCATCAAATAGTATATATATCCCAATAATAATAGGTATGCATAATTGTTGTATGGATAAAATCATTAGGTGTTAGTAATAATTAAGTTGATGAGATTTGTCTTAAATTAAATGGTTATGTAATTATTATTATAGAAAAGCAAGTGTTAGGTAGTAAATGTTAATTTTAGTTGAGTAGTTTATTTAATTAATATGTCTCATACAACGATAAACATTGTCGTAGTTAAATATTATTAATTTAATCAAAATTTCATTCATTCTATCATTTATTAAGAAACTTATTAGAATAGGAATAATCATTTAGTTCCACCCTCAAATTTTTATCATATTCTTCAATGATTGTCAATAGGTGGGTAGTCTAGTTACTTATGTTGATAATAGGACCATGTATTTTCTTAAATCTAGTGATATAGTTAGTTTTAAGTGATATGTCTCATTATCTTATTTGTCATTTTATTGTTGTTGTGTTAATTAGTCATTTGAATATGTATGTTTATAGTGTAAAGCTAAATTAATATTTTGGATGTGTGTGAGTTAATGGGTTTCTTTTGGGTTCATGATTTTATTTTCATTTGAGGCATGTTGCTCCAGAGGAATAGAGTACATTGGGATCCTATATGGTATGGTGAAATGGATGAGTTATGAAATTTTTTGTTCAATATGAGGATGATGTTGATCTCAGAGTCAATGGGTTATTCTGTTGAAAAGAGTGATGCCTTGCTTTGCCATTGTATAGTAGTCAATGTGATAATCCTTGTGTGGATGGAGGGGTATCTAGATGCATGTAAGGGAGTGGCTTCTAATGTGGAGCCAACACCCAAATTGGTTGTTAGGGTAAGCCATTGGAAGTGGTTAACAAGTGATAACCTAATAATAAATCTAGGAGGGGTTGTAGTTGTTCACTTTAATCAAGATATTTGGAATCATCTCCTATACCTAAAGTGCTAGTTTAGACTAAGGGTGGCATGAGAAGGTATGAGTATTCCCCATGTGTCATTCTATTGGGTCAGCATCCAGAGAGAGACTGTCAAGGTAACCATAGATGGGGGCTGGTGTCTAGAGAAAGACTGTTAGGGCAACCCATGTAAGACAATGCAATGACACTCCATCCTACTGCATTCTAGCTTTCCCGTTCTTGTGTCATTGTTCTCTTGTTTATGTATGCCTCTAGATGTTTCATTGATGATGTTAGTCATGTATGAGTTGTGTTAACCTAAGATAGTCTTGTATTAGTTAGTTCATTGTCTCTTATATGTTTTACCTTGGGACCTCATTTTTATCTCATAGCTTAGGGGGTGGACCTCAGGGTTCAACATGGTCAGGTGGTTGATCTTTATTCCATTGGTTTTCTGGCATCTTGGTACGTGTGTTGAGCGAACATACCTCTCCTAATTCTAGTTTGCACCGGTTGCAGAAAACATGTATTACACTTTATGCTTCCAGATTTGTGTATCAATGATATTCATTATCTAATCTTGATGTATCCAGAAAAGAAGAACCTTTGTAACTATGGAATTATGTATCATGAACTCATCTATACATGTAAACTTTATTGTAAAAGATGATGTATCTATCTATCATTTAAGAAAAGTGCTAGTGGACTCCTTAACTAATCAAGATGAGTTATGTATGTTGTTGATTATTGTTTAATTTCATTAATTCAACTATGTTTCCCTAGAAATGTTAGTTTTGCAATTAGATGATGTTATATCTTATTATCATTACTTTTACTTGTTACAAAAAAATTCTGCCTTTTATTGCATAACTAGACTTAACTCTCTAGGGTTGCACAAAGGGGCATTACATTTCCCATTGATATTGATAAAATGTCCTCACATGTGTCAAATAGCTTTGTCAGCTACATTAAGGCCCAAGTAATAGATCTAATGGCATTTTTTCTAAGCTATTACTATGGAGCTCAAGTTTAAAATTTTTAACTCAACATTTGCACCTGTAGACACCCAAAATTGTCCCAAATTTGTCCATGTCTTGCAACACCTAGTCAAAAACATCACTTAGACATCATGTAGCATTTTGTCCTAGACCCACTCCTAATTCCATTAATCCATTAGCCAATTAATTAAATAAATTTTGTTTATTTATTTAAAATCCCATCCTTATCCTACTTAGCCAATTAATTAAATAAATAAATTTATTTAATTAATTTCACATGCATAATCCCATTTATCTTATCCTCATCCCAATTAATAAAATAAATTTTATTTATTTAATTAATTTTCACATCATATCCTAATCCCACTATCCAATTAATTAAATAAATCTTATTTATTTAATTAATATCCAACTCATATCCCAACTAATTCAAATATTTTATTTGAATTAAGTCCTCACCTTTCACCACATTTTAACACTTGTCCACCTCTTAATTAAATCATGTGTGGTAGTACAACTCTTATTTAAAATCTTTCACATGTACAACTAATGGGACCTAATTTTAGTATTTATGTACACAATCACACATAAGCCCTATGCTTCTCCTTCCACTTGTCACATGACTACACCTCTCTTGAAGAGTGGGAATAACTAATCAATCCTAGCCATCCATATCAACATGTAGCCTTTTAATCTCAACCATCCATTTGAACCAAGCCAAGCCTATAAATCATGCCATCTACAAGCCATTTGGGGGAAGAATCTATTCTTCAAGTATCCTCATTCTACCAAAATCATTCTTCAATCTTGCTATCCAAATCATCCAACTATCATGCTCATATTATTGTTATGCTGCAGAAGTGAGCACCCAACATTCCTCCAACAACCATCCTTCAAAATCCTGCATGCTCATGTGAGGTGGAGAAGAGCAATGGAGATAAATCGAGCATAGCATGAAGATCGGTTTGCATTTATATTTGTTATTTTAATTTTCATGTTGTCTTGTGCTTCATTGTGCAATTGTTAGGGTTTGATCATTGTTGTTTATTCATTTACTCTAATTTATAATTTTACCCTAACTACATTTGGCATGCCCGGTGGGAATCATGTCCTTGATTAACTTTGCTATTTGAGTTGTTTCTATGAAGATTAGATTTTTTAGGTGCTTACGACAAATTCTAATTGCTTCTGAGCAAAAATCTGCCACTTTTTGCATCTCCATGTCGCTTCTACACTGAAATCAGCTGCTGGTATTCCTTTCTGGGTCGCTTTTGCTTTGACAGTAATTGCCTTTGGTATGTTATGCATCGCTTTTATTGTAACAGTACTTGCTTGCGTATACTCATATCTTTTATTCTATCAGTAATCGCTTCTAGACTGTTTCACATCGCTTTTGCCCTAACAGTACTCTCTTTTGCATATGTTTGGATCACTTTTCTTATGATAGTAATCACCTTTGGCATGATTTGAATCACTTTTATCTTAACAGTACCCACTTTTGATATAACTGAATCGCTTCCTGTCTGACAGTGATTGCTTTTGACTGACGACATTGCTTTTTGTAGAATAGGGTTTTCTGTCGTGTATTTTTTATTTTACAGATCTAGGTCACTTTTACACTGAAAACAACCGCTTTAGGCTTTTCTACATTGCTTGTAAGCTGAAATAGTTTGCATCTAGTGTTTTTTGAATTACTTTTGATCTGCAGGGGTTCACCTGTGGAAGAATAGCGATCACTTCTGAGCATGCAATGATCGCCTCTGCCATTTTTCACGTCATTTTTAAGCAAAAAATAATTGCTTTTAGATCTCTGAGTCGTTTCCTGCAAATTAAAGCTTTTCAGTTTATACCTATTTTTCACAACTTGCGGTCACTTTTGAGCTCTAATCATTCACTTTTAGCTTTTACGTGTCACTTTTAAGCTTTAGCCGCTCGCATCTGGTCTTATCTAAGTCATATCTTAGCTATAACAAATCACCTATAGACAAATTTAGATCACTTATATTCAACAGTTGGTCGCATCTGGTAACTATAACTCGCTTTTGGTTGCTGTCATTATGCATTTTGATATTTCTATCATAACTTTCACATATAGAGGCCAAATTGTGCAAACAAGGACTCGCTAGAAAGCTGAGAGGATGAACTACATAGTGGACTAGGTTTTATTAGGTGACTATATCATTTACCATCTTTTTTATCAGTCAAAGTTCAGCTTCATTGCAAACTTTATTTGAGCATAACTTGAGCATTTTTTATCCAATTTCAACAAAATATTTTTTAAAAGTGCATAGAATTTCATGTAGAATCTGAATATGCACTTAGTTTTTCTATATCAGGTCATTTGTTTTAGATTTTAATCAGATTGCATAATTTGACCTAATATCACTTTTGACTTGCAAGTTTGTTTTTGTTTTGTCTTGGTGACTTTTAGGGGCATCTAAGGAGCTGGAACAAAATTGACATCAACATCTACAACAATTTGGATAGAGAATTAACCAAGTACAATCATTTCATCTCTTATGTTTTAATCTTGTTTGCAAACACATTTCAATTTGGGCATAAAATGAACAATTATTTGCAAATTCACATCAAAAAATTGGGCTAAAACAAACCATTATCTTTCATCACATTTAGATTTGGGATTTAAAACAAACAAGTGCTTGCATTGTCTTCCACACATTGAATTTCTAAGGTTAATGAACCTCATGCAAGTGTGACCAAATAAATGTGTATGCTCTCTCCTCGCGTCCTAACATGAACTTGGAGATCAAAAACATTTACTTGTGTTACTTTTGTTAAACCTTAGAGAGGCCTGCCTTGGTGGGAAAAGAGGTGCTCACCCCAAGGGAATGACCTCAAGCAGTACTTTCATCTAGTCCACTATAAAAATTAGAGGATAAGGTGAAAGCCAAGTCTAACTGGTATTAGCGCTCACCATATAGTGCTAACTCGAAAGGAGGTGTACCTTTGTTATATTAAAACTCCTAGCAGGGTTAGTTAAAGTCTCAAGTGGCTTGCTAGATGCTCGTAGGGTGCCAGTCCCCTGGATTTTCATTAGAACCTCCTTGTGATAGTGGCCTTGCCTTGACTAGGACTTGTTGAAGTGTCTTCACGTGCTTGCTTAAACCATCATCACATTCTTCCAAACTAACAACTTGCTTATGTGTCTTGTGTGAGTGATTCATGTGTGTATATACATAATCATTTGTTTGAATATTGCCACATCAAGTTCTAAACACCAAAACACATAAAGATAAGTTATCCTACACATTCTTCCAATAACATTCAAACCCAATCACTTTCATCCCAAACATAACCTAGCCATCATCCAACCCTTCATAGCCAAGTCATTCAAACCATCCTAAACCTATTCTAGCCATCCCTATTCCATCCAAGTCATTCCCACATCATCATCATCGAATCATAATCAAGCATTTGCAAAAAAGACTTAAGATTTAAACACTTGAGTGACATCATGTCAATCTTAGAGGACCTCCAAAAGCTCCTTCATATGCTTCACCACATGCATGCAAGCCAATCACCTTTAGAGCAACAAACCTTTCAAAGCATTCAAGAATTGATTCAAATATGTCGAACAAACCAATCCTCACAAATACAATACCTCTTGGAAGAAATCCAACACCTCATGGCCACTTGCAAAGTACAACGACCATCCTATCTAGCACCTATCCCATCATATCTATCCTCTCACCAACCAACTTATTCCATTTCCTCTAATGTTAGCCCTTATCCATGTCAATCTCCATCTCAACAACCATTACCCTATGCAACCCCTCCATCATCATCACATCAACACATTCAACTACAACAACATTAACCAATTCAACAATTCCAACCATCACAACAACCCATTCAACAATTCCAACAACAACAAATCCAAACACCATCTCAACCTCAACAAATTCCACCTCAACCCTATGTGTCATCCATGTCAACTTCATACCAAACCCAAGACCTTTTATCTACATATCCCACCATTTCACCCAACCACTAAGACTATCAATGGCCTCCACAACAAGCACAAGTGAGCCTAAGTCCACATTTGTAACAAGAAGCACATGCAAGTCGAAGTGGTCCCTTGTACATAAATCAAACAAGCCCAACTTATCCTATGCAAGATCTAATAACCTTTGACAAGGGAGATACCAATATAGAGTGGCCACCACCATCCAATCACATGCCAACACATGAGCCAACAAGTCCTATCCCAACACCACCATGTGATCCCATTCCTAGTCCATTAATCCATCTACCTTCCAAACCACCAAGCCCTCCATTACCTTCATCACCATGTCATTTTAATCCTTCACCAAAGGATGCAGCTAAGATAGTTTTACAAAGGATGCTTGAAACAAAACTCATTGAAATTCCTAAAGTCAAACCATGTGAAGAAAGTTCATATGATGAACATGATTATTGTGCATACCATAGGACCAAAGGCCATAATACAAACAAATGCCCAATATTTGTCCCAATTGTTTACAAGGTGTACCCACCTATAATGGGAAATCATGCCACATCATTCAAATCCCATGTGTCACCCCCCTCTAATCCTAATCCATCCAATCCAATTAGCCCTCAACCTAATCATAATCCTAAGCTTCCAACCCTATCCACCCTTATCATCCATCCCCTATATTGTCCTTATACCCATACAGTTGCAAAGGATGTGATCCATTGGCTATTAGCAAGGAACTACTTATCCCCATGTCAAACATTTATTCAAGAGTCTTACAACATGCCTAGTCCTTCAATCCCATCATGTGACCTACAAGCCATCAAGCCTATTTGCGAACCTTCTATCATTAATCCAAGTATCATTAATCCAAGTCAAGAGTCATCATGTTCTCATGTTGTTGACCAAGAGCCTATCCAAGAGTCATCTACATCCATTCAAGCAACCCAAGATGTATGTCAAGGGTTTAATCCTAAGCATGTGGAAACAATAATCCCTAGTCCAACTCAAGATCAAATCACTTTTATGCAACCCATCCATAACATGTATCTTTTCCATGATCAAGATGATAGCCATAATGATGAATCTATCCATAAGCCACTTGATCCTATCCATCTCCCAACAACTATTCATGAGCAAGCTATCGAAATTCAACCCATCCATAACATTTACCTTCTTTATGATCAAGATGATACCTATAAAGAAGCTATCCATGAGCACCTTGATCCTATTCATAATCCTATATCCATCCATGAGTGAGATATCCAAATTGCTCCTAGTCATCCACCATCTAGCCCTATCCATAATGAGCAAACATCCACTTGTCATAATGAGACATGTGCCTCCCAAGAACACATAAGCATAGAGATCAAATAAATAACTTGGATCTACATGAACACAATGCTAATCAACATCCTAATGATCCTCCTTCCACATCCACCATCAATTCCACTTCAAGTCTACCATCATGTCCTATTGGTCTTACCACCTTTGTCCATGAATGTTCTTCCTTAGGACAACAATGAGCTTTATCCACTTCACCTTCTTCATCCAATAATGAGCTCAAGTCTAGTTCCCATTGTCCATAGTATCCTCTGAAACATGAACTACAAAGATAAAGGTCTAGGCCTTCATGAACAAGGTATTTTGGAGCTGATTCATGTCAAGATCCCTCCATGTTCATATGGCCTTGGATACACACCCCAAGGTAAATAAGGCCAAGATGTCGGTAATCCCTTCATGCATCCTAAATCTACCACTTTCCATCGCACCCCCCATCATCTACCCAAAACATATGTTGCCAATCCACCTCCATCAACTTACAAACCCAAAAGCATGTGACCATACACCTTCCACCATCCACTTTACCTCCACTCCTTCCAACTCCTAATATCCCTCCATCCAGTTTGCCTCCATTGTTACCAACACCTAATTATCCACTTATCTAGAAGTATCCTTACATCCCTAATCATGACCAACAAATGCACACACCACCTAAGCATAAAGCTTCCAATCATTCCATCCACTCCACCCACCCCATGGGATTCAAAAGCAAAAATTTTGATGCCTCTACTTATAAAGCTAAAAATCCTACCAAAAATCCTAAAGGTCTTCATACCTTAAGACATAAAGAATCAAACTTAGAGAAAAGTTCATCTAAGCAACCATCTGAACCCTAACCTCCAAATGCAAAGCCCAAAAGCAAAATGGTTTGGGTTCCTAAGCAAATAGCTAGAAAAGCAAATGAGGCATCCTCATCCACATCTCAAGAGTCCCAATCACCTATATCCATCCAAGAGCCTACTTCCATCAACTTCAAAAATCTCACAAGAAAAACAAAAGCACTATAAATCTTAAGTCCATGTGGGTTCCTAAATCACTTCATGAACCATCTCCTAAGCAAACATCTCCATTGCTTCCTACACCACCTTCCCATCAAAAGCTTCAATGTTTATCATGGTGTGTGCAACCGTTGGTCATGAGTCCCTTCCATTCCAAAACATTACCACATACCTCCATCTCTCCAACCTTCATCCATTACCCTACATATCTTCCCCATCACCTTCCTATGGTCCATGCTTTTGCATAAACTTTTCATCCATCTTCATTGCATAAGCCCTACATAATCCACATCATAATCCACTATCCCCTATCCTTCCATGCATAGGCCACTAGCCTACCCTACCATAATTCCACATCATAATCCACTATCTACCTAATGCATCTCTCATCCACACAATCCCTTATCAACATCTATGAGCATAATGACATGGTCCATGCGAAGACATCATCCATCTCTAATGGGACACTATCACCTTTCATAGAACTAGACACTTGAGTCCCTCCTATTCATTACCATGGTGAAAACCTGGCAAATAGACACCATGTGTAATTGTCAACCCATCTAAAAAAAATTTTTTTTAAAAAAAGAGAAAAGGAAAAAAAAATCAAAATAGTAAAGATAAATCCTTTCGTCCAATGGTGAAAACTTGGTAAATAGTCACCTTGGATAAGTACCATCATGAAAACCTAGCAAATAGGCATCATGTGTAGGTTGATCTTCTATGTCACTTGCACTTGGGGGCACATTGTCTCATCCAACCTATCCATTTCCAAACTATCATACCAACCTATCATTTTCATCCTATCTTATCTTATCTTGCCATCCTACCATCCTTAGCCATTACACCCATACACCTATCCTATTGAGCCATTTACCCATCCCTCCTCCTTTTGATTTTGATGAAGACATAGGGGCAAAATGTTGAAACATGCTTTGATATCTCTTGATATACCTTATCCTTTTCCAAACAATCTTATCATTATCCACCTATCATAAGCCTTGTCATGTAAAATCCATCATGTCATCCCTTCGTCATGAACTTTGTCATGTAAAAATCCTAAGCATTACCACCTAGAATGGGGCAAGTTCTTCCTATGCAACATAGCCTTTGAAGATCACATCCTAGCTCCCTTATGATCCATCCACTATGGCGTATCCTTATCATGAGCTTTCCACTATAGCCTACATATCTATTTATCATGAGGCATGCATCCATCCCTTATAGGGCCTATCCTCTTATCTATCCATCCAACTCTCATGATCTTGCCGTCACATTTACTATGAGCCCATCCTTTTATCCATCCCTTGCATCTAGACTTGGTTTTCCCTTGTCATTGGTATCAAGCACAAAGGCTACCTAAATTGTAAATCCATTGGCATTTTCCAAAACATTTCAAAAAACTCCAAAAAAATAAAAAAATTCCCCAAAAATCTAAAAAAATCAAAATATTCACCACAAAATCCAAAAAAAATCAAAATATTCCAAAAGCACAAAAAAAATCAATATCCAATGAAAAATCCAAGCAATAAAACCAAACACATCATCCAAAACAATTCACTCCATCAACATCAATCAAAATCAAATCATTATCATCATCAATTCTTCCTATCAATAACATTCATTCATCCATTTCAATCAATCACTTCTTCCAATCATATCAAAAAAATCAATCTAATCAATGATCTTAAATCCAAGTCACATTAATCCATATCAAGCAAGTCAATCAATCAAGGAACATTATCCACTCAAATCAATAGGTTTTGATCCTAATCTTGTCATGAGCCCAATCAATCATCATCAATGGGATATAGCATTCCCACATGCTTGTGTTGATCTAAGGATATAACTTTCCCAGCAATGACAACACTGTCATCATCAATCAAACAATCAATCATTGGTTTTTGACTTGACAAGGGTAATACCTTGTTTATTTTACATCCTTTGAGCACACTAAGAACACTTGCTTATGCTTAGACTAAGTAGATACTCTAATCATCACACCATCACTATCATCATTCAAAACAATCCAATCATAAAAAATAATCAACCCATCAACAACAAAGATCAAAACTAAAGCACATCAAGCTAACCATCAAAACAAATCCAATCACTTCAGCAAATCAAAAGCATCTCAATCCACCACTTATCATCACATCATCAACATTTCAACAATCAATCTCAATCCATAACCCACTCTTTCATCATCATCAATAATAAAACACAAATCAGAACTACATCTCATTTCCATCATTAAGTGCCTTGATCCCATGGATATAGGGTATGTAGGATGTCTAGAGTAGGAAGAAAGTGCCCAGATTCAGGCACATGCGATTTTCCTCTTTCTCCTTTCATCATTTCTTCTATCATCTATCTTATACATCATTAATAAACAACTTCTTCCAAACAATCTATCATAGCACATCAATCCAACCATCAAATCAATTCATCAAACCAAATCAATCTAATCAATTTTCATTCATCATTTCATCATCCTTCAACCATCAAATCAATCCAAACAATGATCCAAGTGCAATTCAATCCTTAAAGCTATATCAATCAAGTTAATCAATTGTGTCAAATTATCCAAGTGCAATCCATGGTCTTGATCCTAGCCTTGTTGTAAGCCAAATCAATCAACCAACCAACCAACTCAGCAAACAACCTTGTGTTGATCTAGGGATATAGCTTTCCCCGCCATGATAACACTCTTAACTATCATCATCCATCAAACAATCAATCATTGGTTTACAACTTGACAGGGGCAATACCTTGTTTGTTTTTGTATCATTTGTGCATGCTTGCTTGCTTGCTTGTGTGTTATCTCTTTATCTTGCATTTGCATCAAATCGGTATCATTCCAGCTAATATTCATATCTTGTGTATGTTGGAATAGCTTTTTGCACTATCCTTTGCATCTAAGGTCATATCATACCTTTTGTGCATTAGGAGTTCAATGCTCTAAGTTTTCTTCCTCATATGTTAGACAAGGTTGTATTATGCTGGGGCACAAGACATATCGTCTCCCTGGTCCTTATACCTTGGTGCATAATGTCTAGTGATATATCAAACACCATGGTTGCTCACTTTCATTGCAGCATAACACATCATTCATTTCTTCTATTCATTCCCTTATCTTATCTTTCTTAACCAATCCATTTCATTTTGAGAGCCTACCCATGTTTGTCCAACCCGCCTATCCTCTCGAGGGGGCATCATCAACCTATCCTTTCTATCATCATCATCTTCCTTTTCCTCTATCCATACCTTAACTTCTTTGAAATGATGTTACTCGACACAAATCTTATCATCTCAAACAATATCTCAAAGAGGGGCAAAATGTAGACACCCAAAATTGTCCCAAATTTGTCCATCTCTTGCAACACCTAGTCAAAAACATCACTTAGACATCATGTAGCATTTTGTCCTAAACCCACTCCTAATTGTGCTTCATTGTGCAATTGTTAGGGTTTGATCATTGTTGTTTATTCATTTACCCTGATTTGCAATTTTACCCTAACTACAGCACCAATTGGATTTATCAATAAAAATAATAGGATAATATTTCAATTGTAAGTAGAAACAAGTGTTTTTCTAACAAACCTTCTTAGTTACACAAGGATTTAGGGAGGGTACATTAATTGGCATAGTGATGGTGGTCTATAAAGGGATTTCTTCAATAGAATAATGATGTGATCAATGCTTGGATAGGCTAAATCCAAATTTTGAAATTGACTTCATGATTGGAGGTATCTTGAGGGTTGATTCCACTAGGAATGAGGCTATTGCTACTTTCTAGGACTATTTAATAGGAATTCATGAAGCATCCTAGGCTAATATGTATTCAATTTTTCATATGGATGATAATTTTAAATTGGAGGTGATCTCATAAACCAAGGAGGAATTTTGGTGTTTAAGTGTGCTTTGTGTCCTTGTAGTATGGAGATTCATGTATTTGGGACCTACAACCACCATTTTTCTTCTGTATGATTTGATTCTATATTCCATTTATCTACTAAAATTCCCAAACTAGAATAACAAGGCAATAAAAATAGAATAGTAGGCAACAAACAACAAATAGAAAAAATAGGTTGTATGGCTAAAAGAATAATCTAACCTGTATTGTGTATAATCCAATTCATTATAATTAGTACTTTATCTAATGAAGAGTCATACATTTTATTATATCCAATATCTAGAACAATCTAAAATCTCAAATGTTCCATTTTCTACATTTTTTTTACAATTTTGAGTGTTGTATTTTCTAGACAACACTATGGAAGATTCTAGACAATATTACTTTTCCCTAAGTTTTAATCTTTAGTATATTCTAGATAATCTTATTTTTCCTTAACACCCTCTAATATGTGTTTAAACAATAACATGAGATACAAAGGATAGGGGAATATTATATCACTATCTTCCCTTTATGTTTACCTCTATCATGCCAAGCATTCTTGAAAATTTTAATAATTTTGCTTCTACATGCTCTTGGTAAATATATTATTTGTTTATTCTTCACTCAGACAAAATTGTAGATTTACAATGTTTACTTAAATAAGACCTTGAATATAGTGAACATCAATCTCAATTTTATTTCTCTAAGCATGGAAAACTAGATTGCTTGAACCTATATGGTACTTTTATTGTCATAATACAAAGTAGTAGAAAAACATTGGGCAACCAAGCTTATATAAACAATTTTGAATCCAACCTACTTCATTTCCTACTACCTTTGTAGATATATATTTTCATTCATGTAAAAATAATTATGTAGTTATTTGTTTTTTGCTACTCCATTTAATGGGGCTAATCTAGGCTAAAATACATAACCCTTGGTAGATTTTCTATCATCTGTATCAACACCCATCCAAATTTGTAAAGCCAACCAAGGAAATTGAGTACTTATAACCATAGTGGATGCTATAGTGAATTGTTCCATGAATGTATTGTGAAACCTTTTTTCTAGCCAACTAGTCACTCTTATTGGGTTCTTACAAAAATCTAGATACATTTTGAATACAAAATAAATGTCTAGTTTGGAATGGTGTAGGTAAACCAATTTGCCAACTAGTTTGTATAAAGTGATATCTCCCTTCTTGTAAATACACTATTTAACAAGCTTGACTTTGGACTGAAAGGGAGTATAAGTAGGCTTGCATTCAAACATTTTAATAAAAATTAAGTGGTCCAAAGTATATTTTGATTGTGAGATAAATAGTCTATGATGTAGACTACAAAATTGTAAACCAAGAAAATAACTTATTCGATCCAAATCACTGATATTAAATTCCATTTTAAAATTTGACCTTAAAATGTTGATTAGCCTAATATTTGGTTGAACAATGAGTAATCATCTACATAAATTACAACAATAATAATCTCATCTTGGACTTTTACATAAATATTCATATAAGATTTACCTTTTTGAAACTCATGAGGCTGAAAATACGTATCAGTCTACCCATTCATGCTGGTGGAACTTGTTTAAGGCCATAAAGTGACTTCTTTAACCTACAAATAAGGTTAAAATACTTTTTATCTAAAAAACTAGGTGGTTGATACATGTAGATTCTTCATATAAATCTCTATTCAACAAATCATTTTTAACATCCATTTGATGAAGATGCCACCTAAGACTAGTAACCAAAGAAATAATAATTCTAACTCTATTCATTGTAATGACAAGAGTAAATATTTTTTCATAAGCAATGTCCCTTTATTATTGAAGGTCTTATCAAGCAATCTAGCTTTACATTTTTCTATAGTAGCATCTAATTGAAATTTTGTTTTATAAACACATTTACAAGCAGTAGCATTCTTACCTTTGGGGGGTGGCACAATTTCCTATGTTTTTTTCTTTATCAATGAATCATATTCTTCTTTCATGACTTTCTCCCATTCTTTTTTCCCTCTATATTGCTCATATATAACTGGATCATTAATGTATAACACTTCAGCCATGAGAGTGCTTCCTTTCCTTTCTTGTACTTTTCACCCTTGCCCATATATCTCTTCAATAATCATTGTCTTTTATCTAGATAAAAACTCTTCTTCTTCATCTTCACTACCTATAGAAAAGGGCTAGTCACAGGCATTATTTGTTTTATTTTCAATGGTATTATCTTCAATCATAGTAGCTCCCCTCTTAGCTTTGTCAATATGATCTTGATTTTATTGTAAAATATCTTAAAAGTTGGAAACAATTGTTGTTGTAGAGTGAGAAGAAGTGTTTGTAGTCTAGTGTTTATCCAATTTTAGATGTCTACTAATAAAGGCCTATTTTTCTTGAAACCATACAACCTATAAGCCTGTAACTCTTCACTATAACTCATAAACAAGCACATATGACTCTTTGGTTCTATTTTTTTTCTATTTTCACCGAGAATGTGTGCCCAAGTAATACACCAAAATAATTTAAAATACCCAATATGAGGCTTTCATCCACTAATGCAAGTCAAGGTTCAGGAGCCTTATTAGGTGGTAGCCAAATGATAAATGATAAATCAACACAATGAAACAACAACAAAAAATCTTTATTCATACACAATGAAATGTTATAGCAAGAGTGTAATGGGCTTCAAACATGCGCTCGTCGTAGCCTTATAATCAATTTCAACAATCAGATCAAAACTAATCATCAATTCTTGGTAGCAATCTAGAGAAATCTTCTGGAAGCTCCAAAACCATACTATGGAATGTCAACCAAGGAGAGAATCTTTTTCAAAGTATGAAATCCATGTATTTATAGACCCTGAGGTGGCCACTAACTTCACCATGTGATTATGACACGTGTCAGACCTTCATTTTCCCTTGGACTAGCCATATACATGATTAAAACCAATTCTAGTCATTTCTGAGTGTTCTGCTATGATTTTGGGCCTCACAAGACATCGATCACAAAGAAAGTAGGGTTTTTGGGTGTGACAGGGTAATGCAGGCATATCATCTCTCATCAAATATGTGTGGAAATTGAACTTCATAGGATATATCCTGTGCAGAGTGAAATCCATTCAAAGGCTCATGGCAGTGCAAAGTGGGAAAGTGGAGAAAATGAGTATCACTAGATATATGGGGTTTAGAGGGTTCACTAGACATGTCCATTGTCATGAAAAATCTACACAAAGTGCTCTCTAGAAGTCTATAGGAAAACAAAGTTCACTGGAGGAGGTGGGAGTTTGGGGTATCATCAGATATATCTGGTGCAGTGAGGAATCAACACAAAACTATGAAGAGGGGAAATCAAGCATCACGTGACATCCAAATTTATCGTAGATCCTATGATAGGATAAAACTCTGCTAAGGCATAACTTCTTCAATTTTCATCAGATTTTCATTAAACTTGAGATGCAAATACCCATTTGGGCCTTCTTGAAGATCAACTCAACACTTGGCCAAAATCCTTAGGAAATTCTCTAGAAATTGATCATCAAATTCTCCTGCAACAAAACAAAGGCAAAAACAAACAAGAAAACAAGTAAAAATCTTTTTGGTTGATAAGGATTGCTCATATCCTAGATGCTCATACATCAGACACACCAGGTAACTAAAATGTTCCATGAGTTGGAAACTCATGAACATTTTGGCAAGTCTGAAACCAGAATCCCAAACTTGACTAGTTTTGTAACACTCAACCAAGAAGCTTCATCTGCAGCTATGTTCTTCCATCGGACTAGATACTCCATGTAGTCCTTTCCTTTCGTCTTCTTAGTCACTTAGAAGTCAATCACCTTATCCACTTCTTCCATCTTCTTTTCAGGTAACTGATCTAACCAGCTTTGGGCATCAAGTGAAAGTGAATGTGTACCCTCTTTTGAATGTATCTCTCATTCATGGAACTTGTATATATCAACAACATTGAAAATACATGATATTTCTATCCCTGTTGGTAACTCAATCTCATAGGCATTAGATGATAACTTCCTTAACACCTTGCATAGACCTATCTTCTTGAATTTCAACTTATTATATGTTTCCTGTGGAAACCTTTCTTTCCTCAAATGTGCCAAAACTAAGTCTCCTACTTGGAATTCTTGTTCCCTCCTATGCACATTAGCATATTCCTTATACTTGCTAGCACTTTTCTCCAATATTTCCTTCACCTCTTTGTGAACCTCATGAAGGTATTCTACAAAATCTTCTGCTACAACACTCTTCATGTTCAAATCTATGCTATCTCTTAGCTCATCAACACCTCTTGGTTTGTACCCATAAACTATATGGAATGGACTCCTTCCTACACTTTTGTTCACTAGATTATTGTAATCAAATTCTAATTGTGCCAAGATAAGAACCCATTGATGTGGTTTATCTCCCACGAAATACCTCAATAAGTTTCCCAAACTTCTGTTCACAACCTCAATTTGTCCATTAGTCTAGGGATGATAGGCCAAACTGAATCCTAATTTAGTGCCCATGTTCTTCCATAATGTATGCCAAACGTGCCCAAAAAACTTTGTGTCCCTATCGAAGACTATGCTCTTAGGCAGTCCATGCAGCCTGACTATCTCTTTGAAAAATAATGTAGCTATGTGGCATGCATCACTAGTCTTCTAACATGGTATGAAATGAACAATCATCTTTCAAAATCTATCCACAACAAAAAAAAAAAGGAATTATGATTGAGCTATGTGTCTAAGGTAGTCCCAAAACAAAATCCATACTTATATGCTCCGATGGGTTTCTTTGGTATTGGCAATAGCTGATATAATCCTATATTCTGTCGTGCTCCTTTAGCATGCTAGAAAATCCTATAGCCTTGTACCAGTCTCTTCAAATCTCCACTCATCCCAAGCCAAAAATAACTTTCACTCAGTTGTGCCAATGTCTTATCCACTCCAAAATATCCACTCAAGCCTCCACTATGCTTTTCTTTGAATAGGTTTTCTCTCATTGAAGCTCTAAGTATACATGATATATGACCTTTGAGAAACAAGACATCTTGGATGAAATACTCCAACCATTGTATCCTATCTCCCTCCACTAGACTTCTACTAATTGTCCTTGCTTCCTTAAATCAGGATCATCAGGATACAAATCTTTCATGGCATCAAAGCCAACAACATTGACCCTTAATGCATTCATCAATAAACACCTTCTGATAAGTGCATATGTTACCCTATTTGACTTACCTGTCATTTATCGTTTCTAATAAATCTACTTTGGAAATATTATTATCCCATTCCTATTTTCCCATGGGCTAATGTAAATCAAAATGGAAAATATTTTATTTAATATTTTAATTGTAATCCTGTAAATTAATGATTTATTATTTTTGGGAGCAATTAAATATTAAATATTTTTATTTAATTGCACAAGTGTGGGCATGGGGTTTAATGATGTGTAATTATAACTCCCAAGAGTGAATTTAGAATATTTTATGATAGTTATGATAAGATTCTATGACAACATCTATGACGGGTTGTCATAGTGGGAGTTATTGCCTATTTTTAGCTAGAAATCAAGTGGAGGTTATGAAAAGTCTTTATGGGACCTATTTTGGAGGGAAATTGGTGGGAATAATATTATTTTATTTATTTTTCCAAGAGGGGGTCATTTGGATTTTCTCCTCTATATATTTGTAGGTAAAAACACGTTTCAGGTATCTCATTTTATCATACAAAAACTGTCAAAATTCATTTGGACATTTATGTTCAACAAATAATCTTTTGTGGATGAAAACCCAATGAAGATTGGTGATCAGTGGATAGAAACCCATTGGTTGTAGGTATCAAAGGATGAAACCCCTTTGGTACATGAGGGTAATCTCATATAGAGGTTGCATTGGAGCTTCACATAAGCATGATTTCAGCTTGTTCAGTTTGTGTGTTTTACAAGATTACATAGGAAGATTGTGAGACTTATTGGAGAGTTTTGAAGTTGTATGTTTTTGTGTGTTGTTCTATTGTACATAATCATATTTATGTTCATTTTATCTATCTTGGATAGCTCTAGGTGTTGGAGACTTCATATTTCAGTTTGGAGCAGAATATTGAAGATTTGTTGTGAAATTCGCAGGTTTTGAAGTGTGTAGTTTGAGCAGTTTTCAGTGTGGTGTTTCCAGAATTATTTTATTTTGTTGCTGCTGTTTTTGTTACTGTAAATCAGTCCCATTTAACTTTACCTTCATCAAAAAATTAATTAATTGAATCTTGGGCTCATTCATTATCATTTATGTGCTTCCGGGTGAAATCAGGTGTAGTGAAATTGTTAGTTTTGCATGCAATTTTGTGTCTATGATTAAATCTGGAATTTTTTTAATATGTAATAGAATGAGGCCATACAATTACTGACAGTTGAAGATAATTATCAGTATTTTATGTTTAAATAAGTTTCCCTTTGTATTTGTGTTAAAATTGTCAATTTTGAGATCAATTTATGTAGCAGAAAATTGGGTGTTTTGAAAGTTAATTGAAAAATCATTTTCAAATTTGATTTTTGGATGTAAATATTTATTTGGGACATCACAGTGGTATTAGAGTATTGATCTTGCCATCCTATAGGGTTTGAAAAAATTCATGTTTAGCAGTTGAAGAAAGAATCAGAGAAGGAGATAGAGGGAAAAATGTTTAAAATAATGGTGAAGTATTTAGGAGAACAATTCCCATGCCAAGGCTACAAAAGCCTATATTCTTACCTGACAATGAAGAAGAAGTTGCACATACTGCAAATAAAGAGGCATTGGTCACAGATAAGTTATTTGAAGAATATTCCACACAATCTGAAGCCTTCAAATCAGCTATTTCATTTGAAAGACTTCTAGAAATTTATGATAAGGGGCAAAGGAAAAAAGAGGAAGATAAGGATGAAAAAAAATTGAAACCAATAGAAAAAGAATCAGAGATTCAAAATGATGCAATGGTTGAATTGGAGCATAAGGAAGATTCAGAAGTTACAGTAGTAGAACCAAAAGAGATAGAAAAGAAGGCCATAGAACTAGAAGAGGTGATGGATGCATTAGAACCACAAAGGGTAAAGGAAGAAATGGTGATGATGCAGCATAAAGAAAAATCAGATTTGCAGGAGATTGAAATGGAGCAAAATTTGAAGGAATCCATAATACAATTTGAAGGTAAAAATTCTTTGAAAATAGAAGATGTTTACTTGACTTCTAATGATTGTATTTGTCAGGAAAATATTGATGAAGTTGAGGAGGAGAATAAATCTCTTATTAGTTGTGAAGAGCCCAAGATGGAGGGACATGCACCAATTCATGCACAATCTTTCAAACTTCCAAATGGTGAGCCATTGTTTTATTTGTAGAGTAGCATTGTGGATGGGTATGCATTTGGGGGGAATATTTTGGTTATCCCTAATTCAAGGGTTTTGAGTCAAGAAAATGGAGTTGTTGAGGATATATCAATGAACTCTCTTTTAGCAAATGAGGATGAGCATTTTATTTGTAGCTGAAGGTATGAAAATATTTCATATTTTTTACCTTCTATGTCACTACAAAATTCTTGTCATCATGGAAAGCATGCTAAAAAGGGTGATAGTGTAAGGGACACAACTTGTAGTATAGGGCATGAGGACTCCTTGATTCAAGTCCAAACTTGTGTTTTCATATGGGATCCAGGTAATCTCTTGAGGATTAAAATAGTTAGAGGCACTATTGAGTTCTCTAGCTCTTTCATTTGAAATAAAATGAAGTCTATGAGGATTCATATAGAGTTTCTTGTGCTTTCTAACCACATTATAAAGGATCAATGTTCACATTTGATGAATCACTTATGCCAGCCAAGTACCACACTTGAAGATAAGATTTTGAGTAATGGTCAAATGGAGATAGGAACAATGAAATGCTTATCATGCGAATGTGATAAGGAAAGAAGGTGTCAATTTGGTGTTGTCAATTTCATTACTAAACATGGCATGATATTTGTGGGATCAAGGTACATGCAAGTTTTCTACCATTGGTTATATAGAGGATTCATGAAGGAGGAGACACTACAAATTGCTAGAATCATGAAGGCATGTCATTGGGTCATCCTGGTGGATGAACAAGAGATGTGCAAGGACTTTTTATTTATGGGATTTGAAGAAATGCAGTGTTACAAATAATTTTCAGCCCACATACCATCTAATCAAAAACCATCTTTCAAATGGTAAAGTTTTGAGTGACATGGTAAGAAATCTTAATTTCTTTAATCTTGATAATATTTTGATCACCATCCATACTTGGGAAGATAATTGGGAGCATTTGAATGTGGTTAGGAGTACATTTTAGCAACATGATCATTCTTCCAAAGTATCTATAAAGGAGATTGACATCACCTATGTGGATCAAATTATTATGAGAAAGAATAGGTTACTTTTTTTGAAGGGTCTCAGAAGTATATAGATACGAGTGAATGGATTTCTTGTCATTATGTGGTTGATCACAGCCTCCACCTTACAAACATTGCTTATTTTGATGTTTCCTAACCTTGAATAGATAATTGCATACATGCACACTTGCACAGGGGATGATTGGCATACATTCTATGATGTGTTTTCAGCCTACATGCAAGATGATTTATGCCATGAGGGATTCTCATGGAGGAGATTTGAAGAGGAATCCCAAAATAACTATATTGGAAGGCATGAGCATGAAAATGATTCCTTACTAGTTACTAATGATGAATTTCAACTTATCAAAATTTTCAGATCAGCAATTTATGCAAGAAATATCAAATTGGACATACAAGAACATAATAAGAATGGTGTAAAGAGTTATATGGTTCAAAGGTTGCAGCCTATGGGTCAAGTCATGAGTACTCAAGGCATATGGGAAGTTGCAGCACGAGAAGCATTGAATGAGTTTGTTGAGGTAACTAACTCATAATATGTGCTTGACACTTCATATTTCTCACAAGCAATCTTTATAGGGTGTGATGATTCAAGAAAAAGAGTTGCTATAGTGACAATACAAAGGTGGAAACAAATGAAAATTGATAGCATAAAATCCAAAGATTTTGAAGGGAGATTCACTATGAAGGATGAGGAGGTAACTTCTACCATGTCTACTTTTGAAGATTTTAGTGATCATTCAAGTTATGGTATATATGTGGTAGAGAGTAATCACCAGGTGTTGGAGTTCTTCTTGGATAAACATTATTTTAATGATGAGAAGAAAAAGGGGTAAGGAGAATCTAATTTAATAATTTTGATATAGTATGCTTGAAGGGTAGAAAGGAGGTAATTGTTGATGATTCTACCAAAATACCTATTCACTATTTTAAAATTCATGATGTGGGGAAGTTTTCTAACATGGTAGAACATGTCCTAAATGTATTTGCCACTAATATTTTAGAAATGTTGACAAGTGATCAGTATGTACTATTGGATGGAATCAAAGAGTGCATAGTCTTCCATCAGAATGAGTCTTTGTTTGTAGATTTGAGATCCAGAATTTAGTGGATTATTTTCTGCTATTATATGAATATTATCATTGTTCCTCAACTATACCATTGTTCTAGAGTAGATCTTGAAGTTGCATTTAACAACCTCCAAATTGAGGTGGAGTATAGAATAATTAGTATTGTTTTTAGCAGGGTGTATCTCTACATCACAAAGGTAAAAATGGTAATTGCTTCTTAGTTGTGTATATTCTATTGTGATGGATGTATTTACTATCATATCAGTCCTATGGGATACAAAAATTAGGTTTGTGACATAATAAGAATTCAAATATTTGTAGTACAACGTACCTAGTGTTGGTGCATACATACAATGGAAATAGGATAAACTATTGCTTGCAGATCCATTTTTAAGAAATGGTGGTGTAAATATTTTTGTTACATAATGTTACTTGATGTCCCTCTATAGATATTTTTCTCTTCTAGATCTTGTATTGAAGTTGAAGGTACCATCCATCAAGTTGAGGTAAAATCTGAGCCCACTAGTGTGCATTTCAACCATTTATATTTCAGTGTTTGGTTAATAGAAGTGGTTGTTTTCTCCTAAAGATGTAATTGTTGTTACAGAAGTTATAATTAATGCTATAATGGTCCTAATAACAACACAAATCATATTTATATCATTGGGAGAAGTTGTAGGAGACTCAAGTTTGATTGGCCACATGATAGTGCATATAAATGGAGGACATTTGGTGAGTTCACAAAATTACATGGGAAATCTATGGTTTAGATTTGGGATTGGAGTGTTTGTAACAAATTTTTGCATGGATAGGTTTGTTGGTCTCATAACATTGTTACACAAAAGTCTAAGTTTCTAGATTTGCATAATATTGTATGGCAAGAGTTAACTCAATTGATAGGTACATGATCAAGGCTTTCTGTGCAATATAACATAATTCTGAAGCATCATGGTTTTAATTGCTTGAGGACAAGCAATTTTTGGAAGGGTAAACTTGTCATGCCCCCTTTCTAACAAATCTACTTTGGTGAGATTATTATCCCATTCCTATTTTCCCATGGGCTAATGTAAATCAAAAGGGAAAATATTTTATTTAATCTTTTAATTGTAATCCCACAAATTAATGATTTATTATTTTCAAGAGCAATTAAATATTAAATATTTTTATTTAATTGCACAAGTGTGGGTATGGGGTTTAATGATGTGTAATTATAACTCTCAAGAGTGAATTTAAAAGATCTTATGATAGTTCTGACAAGATTCTATGACAACATCTATGATAGGTTGTCATAGTGGGAGTTATTGCCTATTTTTAGCCAAAAATCAAGTGGAGGCTATGAAAAGTCTTTATGGGACCTATTTTGGAGGGAAATTGGTAGGAAAAATATTATTTTATTTATTTTTTTAAGAGGCAGTCGTTTGGGTTTTCTCCTCTATATATTTGTAGGTAAAAACACATTTCAGGTATCCCATTTTATCATACAAAAACTCTGTTGAAATTTGTCTGGACATTTGTGTTTAACAAATAATCTTCTGTGGACGAAAACCCATTGAAGATTGGTGATCAATGGATAGAAACCCATTGGTTGTAGGTATCAGAGGATAGAACCCATTTAGTACATGAGGGTAATCTCATACAGAGGTTGTATTGGAGCTTCACATAATTGTAGGATTTCATCTTGTTCAGTTTTTGTGTTTTACTGGATTACGGAGGAAGATTGTGAGACTTATTGTAGATTTTTGGAGTTACATGTTGCTGTGTTTTGTGTTGTTGTAAAGCATCATATTTATATTCATTTTATATATCTTAGATAGCTCTAGGTGTTAGAGATTTCATATTTTAGTTTAGAGCAGAATATTGAAGATTTGTTGTGAAATTTGTAGGTTTTGGAGTGTGTAGTTTGAGCAGTTTTTAGTGTGGTGTCTCTAGAATTATTTAATTTTGTTTCTTCTATTGTTGTGATTGTAAACCAATACCATTTCACTTTACTTCTATCAAAAAATCAATTAATAGAAGCTTGGGCTCATTCATTATCATTTATGTGCTTCTGGGTGAAAACTGCTGTAGTGAAATTGTTAGTTTTGCATGCAAATTTGTGTCTATGATTAAATTTGGAAATTTTTTTATATGTAATAGAATGAGGCTGTACCATTACTAATATTTGAATATAATTATCAGTATTTTATGTTTAAAGAAGTTTCCATTTGCATTTGCATTAAAATTATCAATTTCGGGATCAATCTATGTAGGGGAAAATTGGGTGTTTTGAAAATTAATTGAAAAATCATTTTCAAATTTAATTTTTGAATGCAAACATTTATTTGGGACTTCACGTTACCACTCCTATGTTTCAAGACAAAAGAATAACTTTGCATGAACTCCAGCCACTTCATATATGTCTCTGGTTTAACTTACCTTGACTGTTAATGTACTACAAGGCATGATGATTGGTATATAACACAAACTCATTTGACAACAAGTAATGCCTCCACTTATTTATGGCATCAACTATAGCATAGAATTATTGGTCATAAACTTAGGATTTCTTGTTTTCTTCATTGAGTTTCTCACTGAAGTAGGCAATGGGTCTACCTTCTCGAGTTAACACTCCCCCAATTGCAATACCACTAGCATCATAATCCACCTGAAAAAAATTGCCAAAGTTTGGCAATGCCAACACTGATTGTTATATCACATTTTTCTTCAATGACTGAAAACTCTTCTCTATTGTAGCTATCCATTCAAACTCTTTGCTAACACCCTTCATTGTCTCAGTGATTTGTAGACACATTCCACTCAAATTTCTAATGAACTTCCTATAGAAGCTCACCATGTCATGAAAACTTCTAGCCTCAAACATATTTATGGGTGAAGGCCAATCCAATATTGCATTAACCTTCTCAGGTTCTATCTTCAACCTCTCTTCATACACTATGAAACCTAGATATACTAGTTCCCTCTGTAGAAAACTAGATTTATCCATGTTCAACAGCAACTTTTCTTCTTGTAATCTCTATAAAACTACCCTAAGATGTAGCAGGTGTGACTCCTTGGTCTTACTAAAAACTAGTATGTCATCCAAATAAATGATAACAAACTTGCCAAGGAAAGGCTTCATTACCTCATTCATGAATCTCATTAATGTGTTAGGTATGTTTGTCAACCCAAATGGCATTACTAAACCACTCATATAGTCCATCCTTGGTTTTGAATGCTATCTTCCATTCATCTCCTTCTCTAATTCTGATTTGGTGGTGTTGAACACACCAAGATACTGAGAGGGAGGGTGAATCAGTATCTAATCAATTTTCAATTTTAACAACTTTAGCTTATTTGGAGCATAATTAAACCTTAAGCATCACAACATTAACATGAACATGAAATATTAACACAATGCACATCAACACATAACACTAGATATATGTGGAAAACCCTAGAAGGGAAAACCATGTTGAGGATTAACTCACAATATATGAAGCTCAAATAATAACTTTGTTTTAGGGGCTATAACCCAAGGGAGATGCTACCCCCTAAGTAACTTTGATTTAGGCTCATTCCCAAGGAAGCTTCTACTCCTTGAAGACAATGTTTTAGGGTCACTCCCAAGGAAGCTACTACTCCCTGAAATGAGAACACTTACAAAATATTATAGAATGACAGTCTTTCTACTGTATGAAAATTGACATTGAAACTCACACTTTTGATGATTGCACTTCTACCTCTTCACACTTTCTTATGAAGATCTCATCATTTAGGCATACTCTATACTTTATCACTATCACAAATAAATCTTTAAGATGAATTCGAATAGCATCAATAACTTCTACTCTTTCTCCTTCAGTCACACATCAACAACGCATTTATTCTTCTTTTTATCTACTTGCAAACTTTTCAATCACATTGCAATCACACCTCACCTCACTCACTTTGATTCACTATTTATACATGGTATTACATTGATTAAATTTCTTTTCATCTAGATACAACATGAAAAGTACATTTACAAGTCAGCCAAACAACACACAATATGAAACGTGTAGAGGATATGTCCTAAGAGAAGCCACACATTACACCAAAAGGAGATCCATGCCTTGCAAACACCAACACTTGCTTAACCAGGTCCAAAAAATCCTTCATAGCTTCAAACACCAAGGAATTACATCCGCACACTTTGCTCATTTGGAAATAGGACAGCTTTAAGCAAACCATATGAAGACTTGAAACAAAAAAGATCTTCATGAAACTTTTATAGATGAGTCCACATTACTCATACAACATACCAAAACACTCCTTTGCCACCACACATCAAAGAATTATGTTGCACAGCTTCAATCATTAACACTAAGAACAACCTATCATCTGGAACACACTTCAACATGTCAATTGGAAAACTAAGAGGAATCATGTAATACACATCCATAAACATTTCCTCAAAATTGCAATGGAAATAACTCATTTGCAGAGGAATGCAGAGCATTCCAATAGGCCTTCATCACTAACTTACTCTATCAAAACACATGTCGGTACTCTATCATGCATAACTTTCATAGCGGAAGGACAAATGATTTGAAAACCTAGAATTATCACCTTCACTGCATATTGAACATGATTCAAAACTACATGGCCATATCTACAAATAAGGAGGAATACATAACATTTCATTGCCCTATCCAAAACATCTTCATAGCAGTGACATTGTCTTTAAACAATTAACAACAAAACACTCTTTCGATAATGCAATCATCATGGAACTTGCATATGTATATATGAAAATTTTGGATAAAACAAAGATAAAACAGTGAATGTAATTACCCTAGCTAAAACCTTTGAAATACATCAGATGATGATACATACATGATTGATTCCTCAAATGATTGGATTGTTGGTTGCTCGGATCTGCAACATAATGTTAGGATTGAGATGATAAGATTGGGATTGCTAAGAAGAAGATAGGTAGGTGATGGATGAGAGGTAGAATTTTGGCAAAGTAACAGTGCTTAAAAGTTCATCCATGCAAATGGCATGATTGTAAATGAATTTATAGAGAAAGATGAGAAAATGGAAGGATAAAACTTCCATTTTGCAAGTGATAATTGAATTAGAAAGTTGGTTGTGCAACTTGGGAGAGAGAATAGAAGATCAAAGAGTTCACTTGAGAAATGATTTAGAAGGTGATTAGAGTTAACTTGGGAGGAAATTAGAAGGTGGTTGGAGTGGTTTTAGAGATGAGTTGATTCATCTCAAGAAATGGAAATGGAAGGTAGGTGATTTCATAATTAAATAATTTTAAAAATTATTTAAATTATGAGTCATGTAAGGATAAATAAATAAATAAAAATTATTTATTTATTTAAATGGGAAAAGCATAAAGTGATAAACTTAAATAAAATAAAAGATTTATTTTATTTAAATTCAACAGGAAAGAGGGGTAAATAAATAAATAAAATTTATTTATTTAGTAATGTGAAGGGATGGGATAGATTAAATAAATGTTATATTTATTTAATTTATTAGAGGAAAAATGCTAGATTAGGTGACGAAGGAGTTATGATGGTGACAAAACAGGTAACTAGGGCAAAAATTTTACAAGATGTCTAACTGATAAAATGTTGTGACAAGGTGGATATTTTTGGGTGTCCACATTTTACCCCTCTTTGAGATGATGAGATTTGTGTCAAGTAACATCATTTCAAAGAAGTTAAGGTATGGATAGAGGAAAAAGATGTTGGCAAGAGACACTACTACACATAACAAGTGTTGTAATTGATGGCAACTAAGACTATTCCACACATCCACATAACATAACTTTCTCATACTGGAAGTTAGAACAAGAATTTATCTAAGTCCGGGTAGCCAGAAATAGGGCATGTGACAAGGTCTGGTATCTTGGTCTGGATCTCTCTGGTGGTAAATCATAGTGTACTGTGAATCTTAGGGAGTCTTAAGGATTATCAGGACAATCTAAATCCAGAATTTTAGCCTCCAGTAATGATGGATTCAAAAGTTATTAGCATCTGAGTATCGGGTTCTAGTTTGTCAGTGCAGACAAAAGAAGAACAGACCAACTTTGTAATTGATCTTGGTTTCAGATATATGAAAGTTGTTGGTTAGGCAATTTGTGATGATCAACAATAGTGGCCGACATGATTGATGATTTGTGAATATATGTTTTTGGTTTGCATTACAAATTGTGCATGGATTTGGCTGACAGAGTAGAGTCCTCAATAAAAGTTCTAAGTGTTCTTGAAGTCAACTGGAAAATTATTGAAATTTATGATGTGGATATATATAGCCAATGGATTCAAGTGATTTTTGTGTGGAAGTGGTATGACAATGGAATAAGTGCAAATAAAGACAGAGATAAGTGTGAAGGTGAAGATCTAAGCTCAGATTATGATAGAAGAGTGAAATAGGGCAGAACAAAGATGAAGTGTATCAAGTCAATATTCTGTGCTTAACCAGAACTGAATCTTTGAATTGGTAGATGCTAATTATCAGTTCAAACACATTGTAATCTTCTTTTTGTAGGTAGTGAGCCTACTGTAGGTAGTGAGCCTTCCTTTGAGTAGCGAGCTCTGGGTAGTGAGCCCGAATGCATGTGCATTCCCCTTTTGTAATACTTTTAATAGAGTATCATCTTTTTAGGTTAACCCCCACCATGGTTTTTCCCTTAACCAAGTTTCCATGTCAAAAATTTTGGTGTCAAGTGTAATTCATTTGTTTCTACTCATATGTTGTTGATTCATGCTTTAATGTTTTCATCATTAATCTAATTTGAATAAAAGGGAAGAATTAACTGCTGTGAGTATAAAGGTTTCAAGACAACTAATTCACCCCCCCTCTCAATTGTCTACCCTATTTCTAACAATTGGTATCAGAGCAAGGTTCCTTGAAAGAAGCCTAACAGCTTGAGGAAGATCTGGGAAGGAGTTTCAATGGTTTCACTCAGAGAACAACTTCAATTGGCTTTAAAAGATCTTGATTGGTCCAAAGAAGAAATAGATGATTGAAAGCAAACCTTAAGGATATTGATGATTGCATTGACTTGCTAAAAGATAAACTAAAAAAATCAATGGAAAAAAGGAAGGAACTACTTCTTCAGCTAGCTAATCTTACTGAAGAAAATGACATGAATGATGCTTTGGAAGAAAAGACAAAGGAATGTGAGAAGCTGACAAAAGAAGTTTTTGTTCTAGAACATGATGGAATCTGGGGTAATGAGGCTAACCAAAGAAATTGAGCAAAGGAAGAAGACTGAAGAAGACCTAAATCAAACCCTAAAAGAAAGAACTGAAGAATACTGTAGATTGGATAGAATGGCTGGCCATCTAGAGTCTGATCTACAAGAAAGCAGAGATAATGAGAGAGAACTTGAAAGGCAAATTTTCATTCTTAGACATGATCTAGAAGTTGCTAATGAATACAAGGAGAAGTTCAAGATAAGCTTAGCTAAACTTGAAGCAATACTTGAGTGTCAGAAGAAGGCCGATGATAAGCATGGTCTTGGGTATGAGAAAGGTGAAATCTCCAAATCCAGACAAAGAAATTTGCAATCAAGGAATGGGAGAAACAGACCTAGAAGACCTCTGCTAAGACAACCTAATGCTCAAAGGTATCCATCCTTCAATGGAAATTGTTTCAATTGCAGTAAATTTTGCCATAAAGCTACTTAGTACAGAAGTAGAGTTGGTCAAAGTGGTCCATCCTTCTCCAGTCAATGCTTCAAGTGTAAGAGGTATGGTCATAGATCCAAGGAATGCAGAAGTATAATAATAAATAGCTCTAATAATAGAGGAAATGGTAATTCCTTCAATGGCTACTATTTTTTTTGCAATCAATTTGGACACATGGAAAATTAGTGTAGATCAAGAATGAATCAAGTAAATACGCAAAAAAATGTCATATGCTTTAATTGCAATAGATCTGGTCATATTGCAAATTTCTGTAGAAGTCGAAATAATGATGGAAAAGATCTGGTAAATAGAGATCAGAAACAAGACAAAGGAAAGGGCAAAGTGGATGTGAATGAGACTCATAATGAAATAAACAAAAATTTGCGTGAAGAAAGATGTAATGAACAATGGTGATGGGTCCACACCAGAATTAGGTGTTGATAATCCTTCCAGTAATTAAACAAGAAGCTCTGGCTTAGGAGGAGCTACAATAAAATCTAATTCCCCCAGCCAATAAGTGGGTACCTGAATTTGGCACAATGAGAGAAAACAATTTGGATTATTATACATCATTTGAAAGGATTTTCAGAAGATAAAAAGTGGATACGATGATTTGCAGGGCAATTAAAGATTGACTATATATAAAAATAGTGTACCTGGATGTGTTAGGGAAGAGCATTTATTACAAAGGCAAAATAGGTTTTACGGAGCATAAAAAGGTCATTCATTCCTCATTTGAATTATTTTGCATTCAAAGATAGCAATAAGAAGAGCATCTAAGCTAATATTTCAAGGATTTGAAGCGCAACCAACAAATTCATTTGCTAACTTTAACTCCATGGAAGAAAAAGGTATTTATCTGCAAAGCCTTGAATTTGTAATATTTTGCAATGGCCATTCCTCACATTGTTGATGTTACTAAAAGGCCTCAACCAAACATTAATGAAGCATCCATACAAATCAGTCAAAATTGAACTCTTAGGAGCATTTTCTGGTGTCCCATACAAAGTTCTACATGTTGAGGATATTAGGGCATACATCCACTGTAGCATAGATGAATTTGGAAACCTGAAACTCTTAGATTTGTTTAACAACTACCTAAGGGATGATAGCTATAAATTGAAACCAAAATACAAAGCCCTAGAAAGCAAATATTTTCTGCAAGTCATTAAATTTCTGACATTTGATGAGAATGAGTGGGTTCGATATATCTTGAGCTAAATACATGATAAGTTCATATGGCTATTGAAACCATTCAAGATTACAAAATGTGTTATCAATATTGTAACTGGGTTAAATTCAACTAGTGGATTACCCATGCTAGAAGCCATGAAAAACTAGACAGTGACCGATGCTACCAATGCCAAGTTTGACAAAAGGGTAATGGCCATCAATGATATTGTAGAACCAGATGTTAACTTTTCCTCTATGGTGATTGGTTACAACATTTACCACTCCAGCAGGGAGAATTCTGTCTCCGGAACTGCCATATATGCAACATATCAAATGTTGAAAGAAAATGCAGATTATGAGCTATGTGAGCTATTGCAGAACCAACTGATTGAAAATTTGAGCAAAATAAAAAAGGATAAGAAAAACACCTTCAAATATGGTTCCCTAGTTATATGTTTATTCTTCTATTTTATGAATGAAGTACCTGGAGTACAAGGTGTGCACAGGACAAATGATAGGCCAGTTGCATGGCAAATAAGAGATCATCTACTTAGCATTGGAGATTTGAGTGCATAGAAAATTGTAATCTAGGGTTACTTTAAAAATTTTCAAAATATGATGCATTCTAGGGAAAGAATCCCCAAGTCAATAGTTAAGAAGTTCAAAGATGAAATCTACTCTATGGTAGACACAAATCAATGCCTAATGGAGGCTGTGGAACCCAGAACTGTATGGATTATGCCTATGGGCTATAAGGTTGATGAGAAGATCTTGGACATGTATGCTCAACATCTCTTGACCAAATCAAAAGACACCTCTGTTGAAAGGTTTGGAACATATAAGGAGCTAAGTCTAAAATTGCATGTTGAGCTCAAGCAACCAGAGATCAAGAGAAAAGTTTAGAGGCAAGCTAAAAGGTATGCTGAAAGCATTGGCCTAACTAAGGAAGTAGTGAAGCAAAACAGAGAAAGAATTGAAAAGGCTAAAAGGGACAAACAAGATAAGAAAAAAGAAGATACTTTGGTGGAATCATCCTCCACTTCAAGGACTACTAGAAGCTCTGATGCTGCCTTTGTTCCCCTTAAACTTGCAAAACTGGAGTACAAATCATCTGGTAAGGAAAAGAAAAGAACAAAAGTAATGGCAAAAAGGCCATATGGAAGTTTGGAAGAAAAGGATGAAGAGAAGATAGATACAGATGATGAACTTAAGGAGCTAAAGGCCATAGGTGCTAAAGTTGTTAAAGTATCTAAAGAGAAGATTTCTAGAAGCAAGAAGACAATAAAGAGACAAAAATTAGAAGTTGATGCTGAGAAGAAAATTCCCTCTGTGAAAAACATTATCAAGAAAATCACTGTTGAAGGGAACTTAAAATCATTAACTAAAAACTATGATCTCTACAACAATGCTAACAAAAGACTCTTGGAAGAAGCTACTATCAAGTACTTAAATGTGTTCAATCGAGCACTAGTAGAAATTTTGTCAGACGTTCTAAAAGGTCTAAGGGATATATTGGAAATTAGGAAAGAAGCTGCCAAGGCAAAAGATATGGAGTTGAGAGAACATGTACTGACCACTCTATGTCTAGTAATCTCTAGTAGAGAAGCAAACAAAATGTTCAAAGAAGTCAAAAATGAATTGAGGAGTAAAACAAGAATGAATAAACTAATGATTGGAGGGATAGATGAAATAGTTCAAGAAACTGAATAAATTTTGAGAAAAGCTTTGGACAAGAACAAGTTCATTGTTGTATCAGATGAGCCTGCTGATGACACACCAGTCCTAGATGAGAAGAGAAGCAAAAGGATGAGCAACAATATGGAATGGATGATTCCTCTATCCCAGAAGAGGAAGAAATAAAAATGACAGACTGAACTTCTGATGCAGGAGGTATTCTAATGCCTTTGGATCATTTTGACAAAGAAGATACAAAGATAAATGCAGAAGCAAATGATCAAATTGAAGATGGTTCTTTGAAGATTGAAGAGCATGAAATAGAAAAGGATAAAAAGAAAGAAGAAGAAGAAGTCAAGGGAAAGGAAGATAAAACAAAAGAAGATGGTGTAAATGTTGATGCACCCAAACAAAATAGTCCTGATACTACCATTGAGAAAAATCAACGAAAGGAAGGTGGTCTAGAAATTGTGGCAAGAGACACTGCAAATGTAGTAAAGAGTTTCCTAAGAAAAGACATGCTAGAGTTTGATGAACCAGAACTGATTCAATGACCAATCAACTTGGATACTCTCTCTCTGGTCTAGAAGATGAAGATAGCATCTTTAACACAAGCCAAGGCAAGTGAGAAGATATTGAAATCTCACATAGAGGACAACGAGCTATTAAGTCTTACATCCAGTATATTGGAGAAGATAATGCCAACTTTCCAAAAGACTCCATCTGATTCTCCCTCTAGAAATCTAAAGAGCCTTGTAAATTCTATAAGTACACACTTTGAATCACTTAAAAAATCCGAAGAGATTAAAGTTCAGAATGAATTTGATAGAAAACGATTTGATGCACTTAAAGGCATGATTGGGTTAGATAGATTGGTGCTAGATAACAATGTAAAGAGCATTCAAAATGCTCTTTCAGAAGGAGGTAATATATATAAGTTTTTGTCTATCTACTCCTAAAGTCATAGAGGATATAGAAGATAAAATAAAGGACTCCAAACAGAAATTGTCAAGCATGTTCCAAGCTTTTGATCCGTTCATAGTATCAATGGCAAGTAAGGAGTGTCAAACAATCAACCTAATGAAAGAAGTAAGAAAATGTCAAGAGAAAAGAACATTGAAGCAAGAATAGGTGAACTATAGGGACTGATTTCCCCTAAGATAGAAGCAATGTTCAATGTTGTGATAGAAGCCCAAATTGCTACTCAAACAGGTGATCCCATTGACCTCCGGAAGGCTGAAGCACAAGCATTTTTGTTCAATGGCCACATTTCAACCTTGAATAGTATGAAGAAGAGTTGGGATATAGAGTTGGCCTTGTTGAAGAATATTTTTTGAGATGTACTTAAGTATATGTAAATATAACTTAAGGATTAGTTGTACATATGCGGCATTGTATACATAATTTTTGGGTGAACTGTGGTTTGTGGATTCCATCCTTTGCCATTGATGTCAAAGGGGGAGTGAAGAGTAGTGAAAAACGAGGACTCTAGCAAAGGGGGAGCTTTGGAAATGGTGGAGAGCACAAGTGTCCAGAGTAAGGGGGAATAGCTCCGACACTTAGTCATTTTTCACTAAGTATTGCCATCAATGCCAAATGGGGAGATTGTTGGCAAGAGACACTACTACGCATAATAGGTGTTGTCATTGATGGCAAATAAGACTATTCCACACATCCGCATAACATAACTTGCTCATACCAGAAGTTAGAACAAGAATTTATCTATGTCCAGGTAGCTAGAAACAGCAATATGACAAGGTTTGGTATCTTGGTCCTTATCTCTCCAGTGGTAAATCATAGTGTGCTGTGGATCTGAGGGAGTCTTAAGGATTGTTAGGATAATCTAAATCCAAAATTTTAGCCTCCGGTAATGAAGGATTCAAAAGTTATTAGCATCTGAGTATCAAGTTCTAATTTGCCAGTGTAGACAAAAGAAGAACACGCTGACTTTTTAATTGATCTTGGTTCTCGATATATGAAAGTTGTTGGTTGGGCAATTTGTGATGAGCAGCGATAGTGGCTGACATGATTGATGATTTGTGAATAGAATTTTTTAGTACATGTTACAAATTGTGCATGGATTTGGCTGATAGAGCAGAGTCCTCAATAAAAGTTCTAAGTGTTCTTGAAGTGGACTGGAAACTTATTGAAATTCATGATGCGGATATATATAGCCAATGGATTCGAGTGATTTGTGTGTAGAAGTGGTATGACAATGGAATAAGTGCAAATAAAGGCAGAAATAAGTGCGAAGGTGAATATCTAAGCTCAGATTATGATAGAAGAGTGAAACAGGGAAAAACAAAGATGAAGTGTGTCAAGTCGGTATTTTGTGCTTAACTGAAACTGAATCTTTGCATTGGTAAATGCTAATTATCAGTTCAAACACATTGTAATCTTCTTTCTGTAGTTAGTGAGCCTACTGTAGGCAGTGAGCCTTCCTTTGAGCAATGATCTCTAGGCAGTGAGCCCGAATGCATGTGCATTCCCCTTTTGTAATACTTTTAATAGAGTATAATATTTGTGGGTTAACCCCCACCATGGTTTTTCCTTTAACTGGGTTTCCACGTCAAAAATCTTTGTGTCAAGTGTAATTCATTTATTTTTGCTCATATGTTGTTGATTCATGCTTTAATGTTTTCATCATTAATTTGGTTTGAATAAAAGGGAAGTATTAATTGTTGCAAGTATAAAGGTTTTAAGACAACTGATTCACCCCCCTTCTCATTTGTCTGCCCTATTTCCAACAAAAGATAGGATGATAGAAAGATAGGATGAGGATGGGATGATGATGCCCCCATGAGAGGATAGGCAGGTTGGAGAAACGCTGGTAGGCTCTCGAAATGAAATGGATTGGTCGAAAAAGAAAGATAATGAAATGAATAGAAGAAAGGATGTTGTGTTATGTTGCAATAAAAGTGAGCAATCATGTGTTTGATATAGCACGAAACGTTATGCACCAGGGTATGAGGACCAAGGTGATGATGTGTCTCATGCCCCAACATAATACAACCTTGTCTAGATACATGATATGAATATTAGCTGGGTTGGATTTGATGCAGATACAAAAATGATAACACACACAAGCAAGCAAGCAAGCAAGCATGCACAAATGAGATAAAAACAAACAAGGTATGACCCCTGTCAAGCTGTAAACCGATGATTAATTATTTTATTGGTGATGATAGTGTTGTCATGGCGGGGAACGATATATCCCTAGAGCAACACAAAGATGACAATAATTGATTGATTGATTAATTAATTGAATTGGTTTACAACAAGGATAGGATCAAGACCAAGGATTGTGATTGGATAATTTGACAAGCTCGATTGACTTGATTGGTATGGATAAAGGATGACTTGCATTTGAGTTTATTCATAATGAGATTGATAGGAAGAAGTAATTTGAAGAATTAATTTGAGTGATTGATTGGAAGATATGTTTTGAAAGATTGATGAATCAATGGAGATAGATGAGAGAAGAAGATGAGAGATGGAAGAAAGAGGAATATCACTTGTGCCCGAATCTAGGCACTTCCTTTGTACTCCAGACTGCGTACATACTCATGTCTATAGGATCAAGGCACTTAACGATAGAGATGATATGTAGTTTTGATTTATGTGATGATGATGATGATGATGATGATGAAGGAAGATGAAAGTTGATGGATTGATTTGATTTGATTTGATAGGTTTGATTGGATTTGTTGGGATGATGTCATTAGATTGGTGTGATTTGATTTTGATGGATTACTTTGATTTGATAATTGATTTGATGATTTTATTTGATTTGCTTTGAAGGATTTGATTTGATGGATTGCTTTGATTTGATAATTGGTCTTATGGCTTGGATTTTTTTTATGGATATTTGATTTTTTTTTTACTTTTGAGAATATTTAATTTTTTGTATTTTTTCAAGACATTTTCTAATTTTTTGGATTTTTTCATGACTTTTTATGATTTTTTTGGTTCTTCTTCAGGACATTTTATGATTTTTTTGGTATTTTTTTAAGACATTTTATGGTTTTTTTTGTATTTTTTTAGGACATTTTACGATTTTTTGGTATTTTTAAAGGACATTTTATGATTTTTTTGGTATTTCTTCAAGACATTTTATGACTTTTTTGGTATTTTTTAGGACATTTTATGATTTTTTTTGTATTTTTTCAGGACATTTTACGATTTTTTGGTACTTTTTAGGACTTTTTATTATTCTTTTTGGATTTTTTGAGGATTTTTTATGATTTGTTTTGGATTTTTTTAGGACCTTTTATGATCTTTTTGGATTTTTTTTCAGGATGTTTTATGATCTTTTGGATTTTTTCAGGACGTTTTATGATTTTTTTAATTTTTTTAAATGTTTTGAGGATGTCAATGGATTTACAATTCAGGTAGTCTTTGCACTAGATACCAATGACAAGGGAGAAAACCAAGTCTAGGTGCAAGGATGATGGAGGTAGGATTGGATAGACCAAAGGATAGGTGATAGGAAAAGGGATGGAAGGGTCATGATAGATGGATGGATGCGATGCAGAAGAAAGTAAGGATGTGATCTCAAAATGTTGTGCCGCATCATAATAACATGCCCCATTCTAGGTAATATGCTTAGGATTTTCATGACAATGCTTATGACAATAGGATAATATGATGGATTTAGGCTTATGACAATCGGATGATGATAGGATGGATTGGAAGAGATGAGGTATATCAAGAGTTTTTCCAAGGCATGTTTCAACATTTTTCCCCCAATCTTTATCAAGATCAAAAGTGGAAGGTTGGATGAATGGACTCAATAGGATAGGTCTGTGCAGGTGGGTGTAATGGATAAGGATGGTAAGATAGGAAATGATAGGATATGAAATAATAGGTTGGATAAGACAGTGTGCCCCCAAGTGTAGGTGACATAGAAGATCTATTTACACATGATGCATGTTTGCTAGGTTTTCATCATGGTACTTATCTAGGGTGCCTATTCACCAGGTTTTCACCATTGGACGAAGGGATTTCTCTTTACTTTTTTCATTTTTTTTAAAATTTGGGGGATAGGATAGGTGTATATGGATGAATAGGACTCAAGTGTCTAGTTCCATGAATGGTGATAGTCCCACTAGATGGATGTCGTCGCATGGATCATGTCAAGTGCACTCATAGATGTCGGTAAGGGAGATTGCATGAAAGTGAGATGGGGTAGGCAGATAGTAGATTATGAGGGGAATGATAGCAGATCATGATGCAGATTATGTAGGACTTATGGATGGAGGGCTTCTGCAAAATCATGGACCATAGGGAAGTGATGAGGAAGATATGTAGGATAATGGATGAAAGGTGGGGAGATGGAGGTATGTGGAATTGTGGGATGGAAGGGAACCATGACCAACGACTGCACACACTGTGATAAATAGTGAAGATTTTGATGGGGAGGTGATGTAGGAAGCAATGGTGTTGTTTTCGTAGCAGATGGTTGATTTAGGCATTTAGGGACCCACATAGACTTAGTATTTTTATGATTTTTGCTTGACTTGTGGGATGGAGGAATTTGAGACTTTTGGAGGGAATGGGATTTTTGGATAGGAGTGGATGAGTGGGATTTGTGAGAGGTGGATGCTTTATTTGATTTTCTTTCTTTTTGCTTAGGAAACCACACCTTTTTTAGATTTTCTTTAGGGTGGGTAGTTGTATGCAGCTTTGGATATGGATTTGAAGTAATTGCTTGTTGCTTAGGGACCCATACCATTTAAATTTTTGACTTTGCTTGTGAAGTATGGGTTTGGATAACTTTTTGGATGGATTTTTCTTTGATTCTTTACTTTTGGATTTATATCCTAAGGCATTAGGATTCTTAGGATTTTTAACTTTATATGTAGAGGCATTCAAATTTTTACTTTTGAATCCCTTGGGGTGAGTGGAAGGAAAGGAAGCTTCATGTTTAGATAATCTGTGCATTTGTTGGTCATGATTGGGATTTCTAGAAGATTTATGGATGGATGGATAAGGTGTTGGAAGTAGTGGAGGTAGATTCGATGGAGGGATGTTAGGAGTTAGAAGCAGTGGAAGCAAAGTGGATGGTGGGAGGTGGAATGGAAACATATGTCTTGGAGGTATGATGGGACTTATGGTGGAAAGTGGTGGACTTAGGAAGGATGGAGGAAGTACCAACATCATTAGATTGTTGACCTTGAGGTGTGTATTCAATTCCATGTGAGCGTGGTGGTTGGACTTTGACATGGATGGGCTCAAAAATACCTTGTTGATGAAGGCCTAAGCCTTTACCTTGGTAGTTCATGTTTTGAAGAATACGATCAAAAATGGGACTATGTGTAGGTGGAACACTAGACACAAGTTCCTTATTGGGTGGTGAAGGTGAGATGGACAAAGATTGTTGGTGTTCTAAGGAGGAACATACATGAATTAGGGTGGATAGACTAATAGGACATGATGGCTTTGAAATAGGGTGGATGGTGGATGTGGAAGGATCATTAGGATCTTGATTATGTTCAATTTGATCCAAGATATTGATTTGATCTTCTATGCTTATGTGTTCTTGGGAGGTACATGTCTCATTATGATAAGTGGAATCTTGTGCATTAGGGCTAGATGGAGGATGGATAGGAGTAATTTGGATATATTGCTCATGGAGGGGTATGGGATTATGGATAAGATCAAGGTGCTCATGATTATCTTCTTCATAGGTAATATCATCTTGATCATGGAAGAGATAAATATTATGGATGGGTAGCATAGGTGGAATGTAAGGGATTTGATCTTTATTTGAATGAAGGCTCAATATTTCCACATGGTTAGGATAATGCTCTTGATATATCTTTTGAGAGGATTGAAAGGAAGTGGAAGGCTCTTGGATGAGTTTAATGGGTTCTTGGTATTCATCCATAAGAGAGTATGATGTACTTTAACTTAGGCACATGATGGGAGGCTCTTCAATTGGCTCAATGGCTTGTGGATCACATGGTGGTATTTGAGGAATAAGCATGGCATTTGAAGGCTCATTGCTAGGTGGTACAGGAGCACCTTGAGACCTGAGGATCAGGAGGATCCCTACCCTATTTTGTCTAAGTTATCTTTCATGTTTGTAAGGCCTTTGTGCCATTTTGACTCATGCTTGGCCGAGTAACGACATAATGTTGAAGTCTGTATACATGTCACTAAAGATTGTAACCGAACTATGTGGATGTAACTGAATGACAGAGGTGATTGTAGGGCAGTTCATCTTCAATCTTGTGTAACTTCCAACATGAGTCTATATAGTCGGTCTATGTTCGTGAAGAAAGTGTGAGAAATAGATACAGTGAGGTAGAGAATCAATTTGTATGTATATTCTGAGAAGTAGTAATAAAGAAGTTATGTTTTGATCTAATCGCAGGAATGTAGATTGGAAGCATCCCACTAGTGGAGATTTCATTGAAATCAGTGGGATGACTTCCTTAGGAGTAGTTTGTTTTCCATTCTGTTGAGTTTTTTTGTTGTTTCTGTGTGAGTTGTTTGGTTACAAAGTAGTAGACGTGGGAATCGGTGTAAGACAGCCCCTTGGAGAAACTATTGGAAGTTGCACCAATCAACAGTGTTAGACTGATAGAAAGTGTATTGGTGAAGGATGACTTTAGTCTCACTGAAGATACAACATTTTGGCATATCGCAAATGTATGTTATGGATTGCATGTTGGGAATGTACATTGCGTCAGATACAAAAGGTGACTGGTAGGAATGATAAAGAGAACCGGTGATAACAAGTCATATAAAGCATATACAATAGTTTGGCATATCGGTGTGAGTGGTAATGTCGAGAGAATAGTTGAAAACTTCACCGATGTAGGATGTCACACCGACAGTCAAAGTCCATCGGTGTATCATAAAGTCTTGGTCAGGCTTTGCCGATGGTGATTTGTCTTGCCGATGAGTGTGGAATGAAGATGAAGACATCGGCGTATCGAAAGATGACTAAAATGTTCTGCCGATGATCCAAGTCACACTAATAGTTGTAATCTTAAGGTAACATCGGTGAGATTAGTGTGTTGGCGGAAGAATTTTTGAATGTGCCAATAGTATGTTGTCTTGCCGATAGGGAAGAATATATGTGTTTCGGTCTTGTTTGGACCTTGTGAAGCATTTTTAAAGAAGATTTGAGCATTAATATCTCCATATTGTGGGTTTGATGGGTATTCACCCCCGTATTGAAGTACTTCCACTATGTGTTTTGCATCAAAGTGGTATTAGAGCTAGCGAAAGGTCTAGGTAGTTGTGTATTTGATTTCTAAAAAGGGCAGATGAAGATTTGAAGCAAAATGTTTGGTTGGTGACCATTTTGAAAATAGAGATCATAGAAGTATTTTGAAGGCTTACAGTAGTTTCTAGACTGTTGCAAGTGCTCGTGCCATCTAGTTGCGAGAAGGAATGGGAATACTGTAGTGTGTGGGTAGATGATGATGAGGTCTGTCAAGACCATTCACCAATGGAGATTTTGTTAGACGAGGGTGTAGTGTGAGGCCACCAAGAGAGAGAGTGGTAGTGCATCTCTAGGATCTGTTGTTGGATGAGAGGAATGGGTCTGTGTAGCAGCGTGTAGGATGGACATCTAATTGAACATTGTGTTATGGTCGTTGAAGCTTTGATCAGTCTGAGAGTACTCCATTGCTGGGAGTAGAAGGAGCCTGAAGATACTCTGAAATGTTGATGGTAGTTTTCCATTGTTGGTTGGTTGGTCATTGTTCCATTGATGTAAAGATTTGAAGCTTGAAGCTGAAGTGACAGAGTGAAAGATAAAGACCAGGACAAACAGAGATGGAGACGCAAACAATTTTGTTTTTGAGATACATTTCCAAGGGACTTGGAAATCTTTGTTGGTTGGTTGTATGGTATAGGAGCACCTCAAGACTTGAGGATTAAGAGGAACCGTACTCTATTTTGTCTAAGTTATCTTTCATGTTTGTAAGGCCTTCACGCCATATTGAGTCATGCTTGGCCGAGTAATAGCATAACATTGAAGTCTATATACATGTCACTAAAGATTGTAACCAAACTATGTAGATGTAACTAAATAGTAGAGGTGGTTGTAGGGCGGTTCACCTTCCATCTTGTGTAACTGCCAACATGCATCTATATAGTTGGTCTGTGTTCATGAAGAAAGTGTGAGACATAGACACAGTAAGGCAGAGAATCAATTTGTATGTATATTCTGAGAAGTAGTAATAAAGAAGTTATGTTTTGATCTAATCGCAGGAATGTAGATTGGAAGCATTCCACTGGTGGAGATTTATTCGAAATCAGTCGGATGACTTCCTTAGGAGTAGTTTGTTTTCCATTATGTTGAGTGTTTTTGGTGTTTCTGTGTGAGTTGTTTAGTTATAGAGTAGTAGATGTGGGCATCGGTGTAAGACAACCCCTTAGAGAAACTATTGGAAGTTGCACCGATCAATGGTGTTTGACCGATAGAAAATGTATTGGTGAAGGACGACTTTAGTCTCATCGAAGATACAACATTTTGGTGTATCGTGAATGTATGTTGCGGATTGCATGTTGGGAATCTACATTACGTCAAATACAAAAGGTGACTGGTAGGAATGGTAAAGAGAACCGATAAAAAGTCATATAAAGCATATACAATAATTTGGCATATCGGCGTGAGTGGTAATGTCAGGAGAATAGTTGAAAACTTCACCGATGTAGGATGTCACACCAACAGTCAAAGTCCATTGGTGTACTAGAAAGTCTTGGTCAGGCTTTGCCGATAGTGATCTGTCTTGCCGATGAGTGTGGAATGAAGACAAAGACATCGGCATATCAAAAGATGACAAAAATGTTTTGCCGATGATCCAAGTCACACCAACAGTTTTAATCCGAAGGTAACATTGGTGAGATCAGTGTGTCAGCAAAATAATTTTTGAATGTGCCGATAGTATGTTCTTTTGCTGATAGGGAAGAATGTATGTGTTTCGGTCTTGTTTGGACCTTGTGAAGTGTTTTTAAAGCAGATTTGAGCTTTAATAACTCTGTATTGTGGGTTTGATGGGTATTCACCCCTATTTTGAAGTGCTTCCACTGTGTGCTCTGCATCACTATGTGCGAAGATAGGTGTTTGACATAGATACAAATTGTTCCTAGCTAGTAGCCATTGGATCACATCCTTCATTAGGGTATGTGTGAATGGATAATATAGTGGATGGATGATAAGGGTGGATAGTGTTATAGGCTTAGAAGTAGGATTTGGATTAGGATTAGATGGAGGAATAATATGACTAGATGGATTAGGATTAGGAGTAGGATCACATGATGGTGCCAAGATAGGAATAGTAAGCTCATGTGTTGGCATGTGATGGTGGCCCATAGGATGCATCGACTAGATTGGTGTCTCCCTCGTCAAAGGCTATTAAGTCTTGCTACAAAGGTGAACTTAAGGACACTTGACTTATGTACAAGGGGCCACTTGGAGTAGGATTAGGTGACACATAGGCATCTTCCTTGTTAAAAGATATTAGATCTTGTTCCAAGAGTGGACTTAAGTATGTTTTATTTGTATAATGGGCTTTTTGAACTTGCCAACACCTCTTGTGAGAACATCTATTGTCCTTGTGAATGGGTTGGGTGAGGTGATATGTCAGAATGAGGAATTGGATAGGTTGATATGGTGTTGACATGACATGAAGATAGAGGTAATACATAGGATTGTGGTTGAATGTGTTGGAAGTTGTGATGGTGTTGTCATGTGATTGGTTGTTGTTGGATAGGTTGATGTTGGAATTATTGGATGGGTTGTGGTTGTGTTTGAAGGTGTTGATGTTGCGTTGAATGAGGGATCACATAAGATAATGATTTTTGAGAGGATTGATATGGATATGGGTTTCTATTAGAAGAAGTGGGGTAGGTTTATGAAGGGATGACATGACATGTAGGTAGATGAGGTTGACATGATGGGATAGAGGACACATAGGATTTATGTGGCATTGGTTGATGATGTGCCTATTGGATTTGACAAGTGGCCAAGAGGTGTTGGATTTGTGCTATGAGGTGTTGTATTTGTGGGGATTAGCTTGTTTGTAGTTGTTGGATCATGTTATGGATAGATTGAATCATTTGTTGGCTTAGAGGTGATTGGCTTGTTTGAACTTGGTGAATTATGTGAATGATCTCTTGTGCTAGGTCCTCTAATGTCAACATGATGTAAAGTTATGTGGATTGGATTAGAGAGAGGATGATGTAGAATGATGAGGTTAGATGACTTGGACTGATTAGGATTGGGTTGATTGGATGACTTGATTCATGGTTGCTTTTGACTCAATCAGATTGATTGATGGGTCTAATTTTGATGGGAAGATTGATTGATAGGGTGAGTGATTGATTTGATAAAAAGATTGATCAAGAGATAGATTAACCAAAGCCAAAAAGGAGTTGATTGGTTGGTGTTGTTTGGTTTGACTATTGTTAGACAATTGACTGAGATGATTTGATGGCTATAAATGATCAGATTTGATGTGAAAGGTTGACTGAATAAGATTTTGACGAGGAGGATAGATTGCAGTTTGTGGAAAACTAAAGGTGATGCTTTGTGCTTCAAAGACGATTAGAAATACTACGAAGGCGACTAGGGATACTCCAGAGGTGATTTTCTACAATTCATAGGTGATGAGATACTATGCATAGGTGACCAAGGATAACTCATAGGCAACTAGAATTAGGCCAAAGGTGAGCTACTGTGACTCAAAGGTGAGTTTTTAGAGAAAAAAGGTGCATTTCACTAGAAAAGATAAGATAACTAGAGGTGATTTTCTAAGGATCAATGGTGATTTGTTGAGGTTCATAGGCAACTGGTTAAGGTGCAAAAGTGAGTGGTTGCTATTTAGAGGAAAGTTTGCATGATTCAAAGGTAGTTTTTTGTTGTAGATTTTGGTTTTAGGCATTATTTTTAGTGAATTTGGCAAAGAAGACACAATGGAAAACACTCATACATAGCAGATTGTCAAACATTGTAACAACCTAGGCTAGGCAGAGATAGTACCTATTGTGTTCCCACTTGGATTTGTCTAGCCGCGCCTATTCATAGTGGATAGCTCCAGGAACTTGGGGCACGGGTTCCCCCTTATAGTGCACTCACATCGTAGGCACACCAAATTCCAAGTCCTCAAGATGCACAAATCTTGAGGTACTTTTCTATCTATACTATGAGCCACAAAAATGTGGGACAACTATCAAAGGCCTAATCAGCTATCCTCTTGTACCAACAGATAGGGGTTTTTCGCTGCTACTCAAAGTTTTTAATTAAGGTTTCCGTTTGGGTGGCTATGCATGCAGTAATTCGCTCCATTAGTGGAGGCTTTCCAGCCTATAAAGGTTATGCTCTATAGGGTTTTGGGGAAAACATTCGTCGACATAGCTAAACAACACCCATCGTTTGCAACTTTTAGCACAAATGTATTATTTTATATAGTGGCTTGGAATGGTTTAGCTTTAACCCATTGCTACTTGGGTCATACCCCTTCTCACAATGGGAAGACAGGTGCTCTAGAGTTAGCAATGATTTCTTGTACACTCCATATCCGTTAGTTACACAAGGGGAGAGGATACTTTCATTGCTAAGTTGGGTTACACATAATCAAAGCAAGCAAGCCCAAGAAATGAAAAGCAGATGCAACGAAAACAAATTGTTCATTTTAGAGCACCAAATCGAAGTGTTTGAGTTGTGGGTTCATTTTAAAACAAAAAATTTAAGTGTGCCTACTTTAGTATAAAAGATTGTTTAAACCCTTAGACCAATCGGATCTGCAAACAATGTTAGCATGTTTTCAACCTCTAGTCTTTGACAAATGAAAATGACAAGATACACTGAGAAGCCATTAGGTTTCAAAAAAATCTTATTTTATGCAACAAAAACTAGAGGCGTACACCCAATACCAAAGGTGATTAAAAGAGATTCAAACGCGATAGGGAATTTACCATAGGGACTACCTGTTGTGCATATGTGAGCCTCTGTTGACCAAAGACGATTCCATGCAAAGCAAAGGCGATTCCCTATTTACTAGATGCACATACAGCCTACCAAGGTTAGAAAAAACACAAAACCAAAGGAAAAGAAGGATCTAGTCATGATGAATAAGTGATATTAGCCCTAGAAAATAACTAGATGCTAGATCTAAGCTTGCATGGAATGGAAATAGAGAAAAAGCACCCTAGAACATAATCAAATCCAAGATAACCATAAACTCCATATCAAATTAGCTTGCATGTCACAATGAAGAGAAGGGTTAACAAATACATCAGTGTGCAACCCTAATCTAAAATACCCAGATGGTAAAAACCCTGAAAACACAAAAAGTCAAGTCAAATTTCAAGTTAAACCAAAGGCGACTAGCCTATGACTAGAGGTGAATTTTTGTAGGTCATATGCGAGGTATCAGCGACCATATGCGACCTTCTGCATGTCAAAGGCATTATAAAAATATGCAAAGGTGATTTGTTACCCATCAAATGTGAGATACTATTGTTTAAATGCGCGTCTGTGTACCTGGCCTCATAAAAAACCCAACTTTTTAGTGAAATAAAAACTAGATTGACTTGACGATTGGGTCCCATCGGGCGTACCAGAATGTATATACCAAAAATTTGGATAAAACAAAGATAAATCAATGAATGCAATTACCTTAGCCCAAACCTTATGAATACCTCAGATGATGATGCATGCATGATTCATTCCTCGAATGATTGGATTGTTGGTTGCTCAGATCTGCAGCATAACATTAGGATTGAGATGATAAGATTGAGATTGATGAGAAGAAGATAGGTAGGTGATGGATGAGAGGTAGAATTTTGGCAGAGTAATAGTGCTTAAAAGTTCATCCATGCAAATGGCATGATTGTAAATGAATTTATAGAGAAAGATGAGAAAATGGAAGGATAAAACTTCCATTTTGCAAGTGATAATTGAATTAGAAAGTTGCTTGTGCAATTTGGGAGAGAGAATAGATGGTGGAAGAGTTCACTTGAGAGATGATTTAGAAGGTGATTAGAGTTAACTTGGGAGGAAATTAGAAGGTGGTTTGAGTGGTTTGAGAGATTAGTTAAGTCATCTCAAGAGACAAAAATAGAAGGTAGGTAATTTCATAATTAAATAATTTAATAAATTATTTAAATTATGAGGCATGTAAGGATAAATAAATAAATAAAAACTATTTATTTATTTAAAATGGAAAAGCATAAAGTGATAAACTTAAATAAAATAAAAGATTTATTTTATTTAAATTCAAGAGGAAAGAGGAGTAAATAACTAAATAAAATTTATTTATTCTAGAATCTTTTGAGAGTTATCTTATATCTCATACTCTTAGATAAGGTATAAGGTTGTTGATGCCTTAGCTAATTTGGGATTTGATTTGAGCTCACCTTTAGTCACATTTGGAGTGGATTTCTTTGGTAATTATCCTTGTTTGGAGGAAATCATCTATAATGATTCTCTTGGGTGTGGTTTAATTTTCACTTGTGTGGCCTTTTGTATGTGGCCTTATTGCGTCAAGTAATCTGTACTGCCATGGTTTCGCATGTTTTAGCTATTTGGTATCTGAGTTCAGCTGTCCATATGATCATCTCCTCCGTAAGCATCTTTGTCCTTTCATTCCTTTTGTATCGGTTCGAAGCAAATCTCATTTATTTGCCTCATGGGAGCCGGTGTTATCTAATTATTGTTTTTGATTCATTTCAGCTATATATTTGTGAGTACTAATGTGTTTATTTATCTTATCTATTTAAGTTCTCTTGTTCTATGTGGATGAGATATGGAAATCAAACTTAATCGCAGGTTGTTTTTCCCAGTTTCGATGTGGGAAACTGCTTTTATTGGTTATGTTAATTCGGATGGTTTACGATCTATCTTTGCAATAGACAGGCCAAAGGTGGAGGAGGCTATTAGAGATGTTGTGGGAAGTGATATCCTTGAGGGTTGTGTTCAGGTTTTATATCCTTCTCAGATTTTGATGGCTTTTGCTTCTAATGTAATGGATTTAACTCAAGATGTGAATTTGGTTAGGCAGCTAATTGACAAATATGTGCATTGTTTTCTTTTTTCTGCTGATAGCATTAATGAAGCTTTCTAGAATTATGACCTCTTCAGTTTGGAGGCTCTAATTGGTAGGCTTTTCACTAAGTGCCAAGTTCTTCATTCCCCTACTCCCAATTGTGTCTTCAATGTTGTTCGTACTTCCTTGCTAAATGAAAATGAAGATTTCCTACATATTTCTATTCGTGCACATGGAAAGGAGATTGGTGAGAGTTTGGCTAACTGCATGGATGAAAAGTTTCAAGATTTGTTGTTTTTATTACAGTTTCAACCTCTTCTTCCTCCTCCTCTAGGCTCGCCTATTAAGGAGAATACTATTGTGGAACCTAATTATCTTATTCAGGATCTCAATGCTACTGTGAATCCTTGAAAGGTCATTGAGGCTAATTTTGGTCTATTTATTTTTATTAGTGTTATAGTCTCTTTTTGGGTTAGCCTTGGAATTGTAAGTTGTTTTTCATAGCATGAGCGACGTAATTTGGAGAAATTTTGTGTAAAACTTGCTCATGTTTTTCTAATGGAGTATTTTGTATGTTATTTTATATAATCCAGCTACAACTGGAGGTTTTCTTCCCCTGCTTCTTTCCTTCCAGTGTGCTCGTTGAACCAGGGTTTTGTAAATTTTATTCTTATCTAATATAATTATAGTGGCTTGCCACTTTTGTCAAAAAAAGTGAAGGGATGGGATAAATTAAATAAATGTTATATTTATTTAATTTATTAGAGGAAAAATGATAGATTAGGTGACGAAGGGGTTATGATGGTGACGAAATAGGTACCTAGGGAAAAAAATGCTACAAGATGTCTTACTGATACAATGTTGTGACAAGTTGGACATTTTTGGGTGTCTACAGCATCATATATACTACATACCATTAGTACCATCAGCAACACATTTGATCATCTGGGTGCTTCTAATTCCCATCTTAATATGAACTTTATCTTCTCCCTTCTCTTGTTGGTTGGGAAATGACATCCAACCATGAACTGTATCTTCTTCTTTTTCTCTTCTTCTCACTTAATCTTCTTCTCTTCTTGGATGGGACATGACATTCAACCATGAACACCATAACACTACCATGATGGTGTAGACATCAATGAAAACCTAGTGGTAGTGTTAACATCAATGACAACCCTATGAACCATATGTGTAACAAGTGGTATCCACTCTTCACATCAATCTTTCTAAAGTACTTTGCTCCACTCAAATAGTCCATCAAGTCATCAATACAAGGCAATGGAAACATGTACTTAATGGTTATCCTATTTATAGCCCTTGAATCAGTGCACATTTACCATTTCCCATCTTTCTTAGGTGCTAGTATTGCAAGTACAACACATGGACTGAGGCTTTTCCTAATCAGTCCCTTATCCAACAACTCTTGCACTTGTGTATTCACCTCTTCATTTTCCATAGGTGTCATTCTATATGGTTACTTTTTTTGTAGGCTTACTCTTGGTATCAAATCCATGTAGTGACTTATGCTTCTAGTTGGAGGTAATTGATCAGGAAAATCCTTCATTAGAATGTCATCGAACTCACTCAGAATTTCTTGGACTTCTGTGGGAACTTCTACCCCTTTCTCTACTATCTTAACTTCTACAATTTGAGGTAGGAAGGCTTAACATGCCTTCTCTTTTCTAATTTCCTGTAGGAACTATTTTCCACTTACTAGACAATCCCTATTTCTTTTGTCAACTTCTTCATCCTTGCCCTTCAAAGGATTCAACACATACTCAACCCCATTCTTCTTAAGTTTAATACAATTACTCTTGCAATCATGAATTGTGTTCTTGTCATATTGCCAAGGTCTGCCCAACAGAATATGGCATGCATCCATTAGCATACCATCACACATTATCTCATCTTTGTAATTTCCAATATGAAATTTGATAAGGCATTATTCACTTACCAATAACTAATGTCCCTTTTATAGACAAGAGACCTTGTAAGGAGTGATGTCTTTCAACCTTTTTAGACTTATCTTCTCCACCATCTCTTCTGACACTAAATTGTCAGTGTTTCCACTATCCACAATGACCTTGCAACATTTCCCTCTAGACTTAAATTTGGTTCTAAATAGATTTCTTTGTTGTTTTGGTTCCTCTTGTACCTTCTCTAGCACTAGAAAAACTTTCCTCATCATCAAGGATTCTCCATCCTCATCTTCTTCTCCAAACTTCAATGAGGCTACACTAGCCACACTCTCCTCCTCATCTTGTGCTATATGGACTCTAGTCTCTTTTCCTTTGCCACTGCTTTGTTGTACTTAAGGACATTCAAATGCCCTATGTCTAGCCTATCCACACTAGAAACATATTATGCTAAATCCTCATCCTCTGCCAAAAATTCCTCGACGTCGAGAGCAATCACCCTTTCCTCTATATCCTTGGGTATTGGTATGAGAAGAACTTGTTTCTCCTTTCTTATCCTAAGAACCACATCCAAGATTTGACTACCCTCTTTATTTAGAGGGTTCACCTTTTCCCCTACAGCTATTCTGCCTTCTAGAGATCTTTTCTTTTTCCTTCAATGCAAATTGATAAGCTTCATCTGTGCTGGTGATTTTGACCATGGTAATTTCATCTTCAATGTGACTAGCCCTGATGTTCAGTCTATAAAACTCTTCAGTATAGTCTTGCACATTTTTATCCCTCTTCTTGAGGTTATGCAACAACTTGAACAAGGTGATCTGATGGTCTACATGCAAAAAATTTGCCTTCAACTTGGTTAACATCCCCTTCCAGTTTTTAATTTATTCCTTTCCTTTTTCTTTCTCTCAACTTGCACATGATCCCACCATGATGCATGTCCTTTCAACTTTGAAGCTGCAAGTTTTACCCTCTTAGGGTCTTCAATAGATTCCAACTCAAAATACTTCTCCATCTCTGAAATCTAGTCTATCAACTCATCTAGTTTCAAACTACCACTATAGCTGGGTAACTCCACATGGGGTTTACTAGCAATCTGAGAGGAACCTCTTGCAATAATATAATGAAAAATGCAGGAAATAATAGAAATAGCAAAAACACAGAAGGAATCTATTGATCACAAGCCACTTTGAGGGGTCAACCTCCTTTGAGTAAGCTCAATACAATAAATTCATGGATGCCTTCATTGGCCTCAACACATACTTATATACTAAGTCTAATCTAAACAACTATTACTTCCGATGAATGTGGGATAATACAATATACTCACGAGATGACTTACAAAGCATATGCATCCAAAATTAATATACTAACAAAGTAAAGAGAAGGGTTAAACACAGGTTCCTAACATCCCCTCCCTCTTAAAAAAGATTTGTCCTTAAAGCTTAAGATGTGGAAATTGTTGTTGAATTTGAAGGAGTGGTTCCCATGTAGCATCCTCTAGTTGCATTCCATGTCACTGAATTAATACCTCTATGATGGATCAGGAGCAAAGCTAATGAGTACGCCTATCAAGGATTGCCTCCAACTCTAAAATGATGGATACTTTGTTATCTAGTTATGGTAAAATAGTTTGTGCTCTAATGTTGGTGCCAAGAACTTTCTTTAGATAAGAGACATGAAATACTATATGAACATGGGAAGAAGGAGGAATCTCCAATTATAAGCAACTGACCAAATCTTTTAAAGAACCTTATATGGCCCACAAAACTTTGGAGCTAGCTTATGACACCCTTTGAGTTTTAGGGATGATTGCTTGTATGGCTATAGATGAAGAAAAACCATATCACCTACTTGAAAAGTGTGCTCAGAACAGTGATGATCATCTTGTTGTTTCATTCAATTTCTTGCCATGTGAAGATTGTCCTGCAAGATGCGAAGAATCTGATCCCAGGTTCGTAGAATTGTGTTGACTGCTTGAACAGTTGGGGCTATATGGAAGGAGCACTGGCAATGTCTAACCATAGACTACTTCATATGGAGTCATTTTAGATGTAGTGTGGTAGGAGGTATTATACCACCATTTAGTGAGAGGGAACCACTTTACCCACTGATGTTGTTGTTCTGAGGTGAAGCAACGACGATAGGTTTCCAAACATTTGTTGATAATTTCAGTTTGACCATATGTTTGTGGGTGATACCCAGAACTCATCTTTAGTTTGCTGCCAGTATGTCAAAATAATTCTATCCAAAAATGATTGGAGAATGTTGCATCATGATTTGAGACAATGGAAGAAGGGATGCCATGAAGACGGAAGATCTGGTCCATGAAAATTTGTGCAACTAAGGAGGTAGAATAGGGATGGCTGAGGGTACAAAAATGACTATATTTGGAGAGGTGATCAACCACAACCAAGATCAATGTCTTCCCTCTAGATTTAGGGAGCCCCTTAATAAAATCCATAGAAATATCTATCCAAGTCTGTGTAGAGATGGGCAAGGGTTTGAGCAATCCAAAGAGTGTCGTTTCACCCTTGTTGCGTTGGCAGGTATCACATTCATCCACCATCTATTGAATTTCCCTTTTCATTCCCTTCCAAAAGGAGTTACGTTGTGCCCACTCATAAGTTTTGAGGAACCCAGAGTGCTTTGCAGATGGAGAAGCATGGAGTTCATAGAAGATAGCTTGCTAAAATCTATTCACTGGGGTAGCACCAGACAACCCTTGTATCGCAAAGAAGCACCATCCCAAGAGTAATGCGGTATGGCAAAAGGGTCGTTGGTCAACTATTGAATGATTTTAGATAATGAAGAGTCATTGACATAGCCTTGCTAGATAGATTCCAACCAATTTGGAACAAACATAAAAATAGCTGGAAGAGAAGATTGGTCATCAAATGTACGAGAAAGAGCATCTGCCACAATATTGTCCTTACCCTTCTTGTAAGTGATCTCATAGTCATAACCCATGAGTTTTCTGGCCCATTTTTGTTGTACTGTGGAGGAGACTCATCATTCCAAGATATATTTTAGAGTCTAGTGATCAGTCCTGATGCAAAAATGATTCCCTAGTAGGTACGGCTGCCACTTCTATACTGCATGCAAAATAGCCATCATTTCCTTCTCATATGTAGAGAGTACTAAATTCTTGCCAGAAAGGGCTTTGCTGGTGAATGGAATGGGATGATCATCTTGAAGGAGAACAGCACCAAGTCCATTGCCACAAACATCACTCCCAATAGTGAAGGTCTTGGAAAAATCTAGCATAGCTAGAGCAGGTGTAGTACACATAGCTTTTTTCAATTTTTCAAATGCACACTGAGCAGCATGTATCCAGCTAAAAGCATCTTTTTTTAATAGAGCTATTAATGGAGCTACAATCTTCCCATAATCCTTGACAAACTTATGATAGTAACCAGTTAGCCCTGAAAAACAATGGAGGCTCTTGAGCATCTGAGGATATGGCCAATTTTTCATGGCGTCTATTTTTACAGGATCCACCCGAACAACTTGGGCCGAAGCAATATGCTCGAGATACTCCACTTCCTCCTATCCAAAAAAAAAAGACTATTTTGCACATAGATGATGATTAGGAGAAGTTGCAGTATGAGATCCAGATGTTGTAGATACGCAGCCCATGTTTTACTATAGATGAGGATATCATCAAAGAAGACCAGAATGAATTTCTACAGGTAGGGCCAGAATATTTTATTCATCAATGCGTGGAACATTGAAGGAGTATTAGTGAGGCCAAAGCGCATAACTAAAAAATCATAGTGGCCATCATGTGTATAGAAAGCTATTTTAGGGATATCATCCTCATGAACATGAATTTGGTGATACCTAGAACGAAGATCCAACTTGGAGAAAAATGAGCGCCATGAAGCTCATCAACAACAGGAATTGGAAACTTATCCTTGATTATGATGTGATTAAGTGCTTGAAAGTCAATACAGAGGTGCCATGATGCATCTTTTTCTAGACAAGAAGAACCAGTGAAGAAAAGCAACTGGTACTAGAGCGAATAATACCTTGCTTCAGTAAGTCATGAACGAGCATCTCAATCTTTGTCTTTTGGTGAAATGGGTAGAGATAGGGCCTAATGTTGGGAGGAATGCTTCCAGGAAGGAACTGAATATGGTGGTCCTTTGGTCATGAAGGTGGCAATCCCATTGGTTTGGCAAAGACACATGCATACCTATCCAAAATTCATTGTAGATCAGGAGTAGTGGAGACTACCGATGGTTGCATCTAAATGGAGTGGAGCTTAACGATGACACCATGTGAATTCTTCTTAAGAAGTTTTTCCATATGATGTGAACTTATGATGCTGAGAGACATCAATTGTAAGCCCTTCAATGTGTGTTTTTATCCATTGTCTAAAAACTACATCCAAAGTTCAACAAAATCCCATAAGATGGGTCCAAGTGTGCATAACCATTGGGTACCCAAAACCACATCACATCTGCCTAAGGGCAAGGAAAACAGGTCAAAGCATAGGTTATAATCTCCAATCAAGATATACACATTGCGACACTTCCCTTTGGAAGGTAATGTGCCCCCATTGGCAATCATGACTTCAAAGCTGGAGCAAGGATGGACAAAACAATTAGCCTATTTGGCAATCTGAGGGTCAATGAAGTTATGAGTGCTACCAAAATCAATGAGTATTCTAAGAGGTAGCTTCTTGAAGTAACCTTTGACCCGCATGGTTTGTGGGGTGGTGACTTTTGCTATAGCATGGAGAGAGATCTCTGGGTGGTCTTCTTGAGAAGCAGGGTCAACAAGCAGATGCTAAATTTTGATCTGATCATCTACTACATCCTGAGCATCCGCATAAAATTTAGTTTTAGGTGGAGAATCCACATCCAATAGATAGAGCTTTTGCTCAACACATCAATTTTTATGAGTGAATTTCTCATCACAATTATAACTAAGCCCTTTTTCCCTACATGCCCACATCTCTGCTTTAATCAAATGCTTGATAGGAGTTGTTCTAGGAGCTAGCATTATTTGAGGTCTTTGGGAAACCATATTTTTGAATGGAACAAAATTTGATTTGGATCACTGTTGAGCTGTGATCTTGTCATCCACCAACATAACCAACCTTAGGGATTCCATCATTGTGTTGGGATAGAACATTTTAACCTTAGATTGAATTGCATCCTTCAAACCGCTAACAAAACAACCCTTGAAGAATTCATCAGACATTCCCTCTATGTGATTGGCCAACTTTTCAAATTTTGTCAGATATTCTCTCATAGTGCCTATTTGATGAGGCTTAGTGAGTGCTCCTATGAAGTCATCAAAAGCACTATGGCCAAATTGTTGCAAAATGAGTTTGCAAAAATCTGTCCATTTTGGATCTTCATGAGCCTTGATGTACCAACAAAACCATTGAAGGGCTTCATGTTCCAAATGAAAGGATGCAAGTGGAACTTTGTTGACATCAAAAGTATTATGCAGACTGAAATATTGTTCTATCTGATATCCAGCCACTCGGATCATCACCATTGAAGTGAGGAAAATCAAGCTTTGGCCCACAAAAATTTCTTGAAGAAGAGAACCCAGTGTCTGCAGAGGACTCTAGCTACTGTCTATTGTTCATGGATGAAAGCTAAAGATTGAGGATGAGAATTTTTTCATCCAGATCTTGGAGTTGGTCTTGAGGGCTACAAGTTCATCCTCCATGTTTTTTTCTCCTATGCGAGTGACAACCATAACCAGGAGTTTTTTTTGGAATGGCTAGAAAAACAAAAATAGAAACTTTTTTTATTAAAGGAAAGTTTGGATTTGGGTAAAACTCCGATGGGTAATTGGGGTTTGACTAGGTTTTGGACACTTTTTGAGGGAAAGGGAACCAAAAAATGGGGATTTTAGAAGCGAGGTGAAAGAATGGGAAAATTTATCCAAGAGGGACAAACGAGCAGAAATATGAAATGAACACTGTGGTAAATTTGAAGGCTATTGGGTGAGAATCAAAGAAGTTATGGCAAACCCTAAAAATAGACAAATGTGGGATTTTTGGCTTCGATAAGTGGAATTTGGGATAAGGTCCTCAAGGAAGGAAATATGTAGAATAAAATTTTAGGTGTTTCAGTGAATTTTGAGAGGAAAAGGAGCTAAAGCAAGGAAGATATGGTGAAAAAATTGAATTTATTTTTCCTTTTCTAGAAATGATCTGCCAACTACTTTGGATGGATTTAATATGTGATTTACCAGTTGTCAATAGATATGGACCCCAAGTATGTTCAATTTCCTAAAGGTTCAGGGGAGTCACTCAGCCACCAATGTTGTCTAACAGTTTGTGTATTGGGGCAGTACCCCTCACTCCATGGCTCAGGTAAAACTGATAACCACCTTGCCACATATGATAGCTCTTGGTTTACCTCACGGATGGGACCTAGTCAATCAGGTAGGGGTCATTGCCCTTTTCATTGGCAAGTCCCCTCAATGGGCCAACTATTTTAGGGTTCCTGTGATACTCCTCACAATGAGTTTTAGGGCTATATGCTCAGGCACTTCCACAGTTAAGTGGATAGGGATATTCCCTGATCCAAACTTGCAATTGAAATGAACAATAGAGATGTGAAAAATAAAGAACTACTGCAATAATCATAGTGCCTAGAGGCCACTGCGGAAAAAAAAAAATTTGGTAGAAATTCCACCTAGCAAGCCCAAGAAAGCGCTCTGATGCCAAATGAGAGGAACCTCCTGCAAAAATATAATGAAAAATGCATGAAATAATAGAAATAGCAGAAACACATAAGTAATTTATTGATCAAAGGCCACTTCGAGGGGGCAACCTCCTTTGAGTATGCTCAATACAATAAATTTGAGGATTCCTTCATTGGCCTTAACACATACTTATATACTAAGTCTAATCTAAACAACTCTTACTTCCCATGAATGTGGGATAATACAATATACTCATGGGATGACTTACAAAGCTTATGTCTCCAAAAGTAATATACTAACAAAGTAAAGAGAAGGGTTAAACACAAGTTCCTAACACAATCTTTATCATTGCACTTAGAAACCTCCTTTCATATCCATCTTCTCCTTCTTCTACTTCTTCTTCACTAACCTCTTTCTCATTATCACTTACATTTGCCATGGGTACTCCTCTACATTGTGTTCTCTCCATTGCATCTAGCCTAGCAGTGATGCCTCTCAGCATCTCTACCAATGTTGCATCTCTTGCTCATGCAGTAGCTTCTCTTCTTCCTCTTGTTTGGTTTGCCATGTCTATAGACCCTCTACAATTGCAGGTCTCTTCTTCACTCAGCCTAAAATAATCTGCTTAGGAGCTCTTATGCAACAATCTCATAGCCTCAAGGAATGACAAACCTAAGCTTTGATCCACGTCATGCAGGTCAAGGTTCAGGAGCCTTTATTCACAACAATGAAACAACACCAACAGATTTTTATTCATATACAATGAAATGTTATAGTAGGAGTACAATGGGCTTCAAATGTGCCCTAGCAATAGCCTTACAATCAATTTCAACAATTAAATAAAAAATAATCTTTAATTTCTGGTAGCAATATGGAGAAATCTTCTAGAAGCTCCAAAAACACACTATGGAATGTCGACCAATGAGAGAATATATTTCAAAGTATGATATCCATGTATTTATAGACCACTAAGGTGGCCACTGACTTGACCATGTGATTATGACATGCGTCAGACCTTCATTTTCCCTTGGACTAGTCATAGACATGATAAAAACTAAATTTTGTGTTGAATACACAAGACAATTGTGAGGGGGGTGAATCAGTTGTAACTTAAAACTTCAAAACCCTCACACACATTTAGATCCACATTAATTCAATTAATCCCTTAAACACTTAAGATGGTTAAGCATGAAAGTAGATAAATGAAACTAAATCAAATCAACATCAAACACAAGAGAACACCAAATTTACGTGGAAAACCCAAGAAGAGAAAAACCATGGTGAGGATTAGCTCACAATATAAAGTAATATCAACACCAAAATACAATCAGGCTCACTGTTAGAAGGATCACAACCCAAAAGAAAGAATGATTCATAGTGTATTGATTCGAATGAAGTCTTTTGTAATAAATCATGTTGTATTTGTGTATTTTCTCTGTAATGAAATAAAGTATGTATTGTGCTGACTTTGATGATTATCCCAAAGTCAATGTCTTTTATAAATGAGAGTTGAGAAGTCATTTTAAAGTATTGTGGTAGAGATGAGAGTGTGATAGAAAGGAGAAGAGCAAAAGTAGAGCAGAAGTATTAAGCTTAAATGGAATTGACTCAAGGATGGTGAAGATGCTAATCTTCAGTTCAAGTATGTAATATTTATTATTCTTTAGACAGTGTGTCTCCTATAGGCAGTGGGCCTCTTGTGAGAAGTGTGCTTAGGCAGTGAGCCCTAATTGGCATGTGCCATTTTATTCTTCTTATTCTTTTAATAGAGAATACAATCTTGGGTTAGTCACCCCGTGGTTTTTCCCTTAACTAGGTTTTCCACGTTAAAATCTTGGTGTCATATGTATTAATGCATCTCTGTGTGCTTCCATGATTAATTTATTATTATGCTATTGAGTTACAAGAAGGATTTAAGTGTTTAAAGAATAGAAAGTTTCAGGACAACTGATTCACTCCCCCCTCTCAGTTGTCTATCCTAAAACTAACAATTGTTATCAGAGCTAAGTTCCTCTAAAAGAGCTTAACCACTTGAGGAGATCCAGGATGTCTTCCTACAAGAAGGATAGTTCAAGGTTTGATGGAACCAATTACTCTCTTTGGAAAAACCGCATGGAATGTCACTTGCAATGTATGGGAATGCAATATTGGATCATAACTTCAAAGAAGTATGTCCCTCCAAAGAATGGTTCGACAACTAGAGATGAAATCAAAGATGCTGAAGACAATCTTCAGGCTAAAGAAGCTTTATTAAGTGCCTTATCTGATTTAGAGTTGACAAATGTTATAGATTTAAAAATTGCATATGAGATTTGGGAAAAATTGGAACTTCTGCATGAAGGAGACAAATATATTAAATGGGCCAAGCTATAGAGTCTGAAAGGAAAATTCAAAAACCTGAAGATGAATGAAGATGAGAATATCAGTACATTTATGCCAAAAGTAAATGAGCTTGTTTGTGGCATTAGGTGTGCTAGTGGAATCTTGGATGAAGATGAGATTGTTGCCAAAGTTCTCAGATCCCTACCTCCTGCTTACAAACACAAGGTTGTTTCTATTGAAGAATTTAGATCTTTTTCAAATATCACAAGAGATCAATTGGTTGGAAAATTAGCTGCATTTGAATTGGTTGAGTTTGGGAATGCACCCCCCAAGACTGAATCTGCATTCAAAACTAGTGCCCCTGTAAAAGGCAAACAAAAGTTTGATCTAGGAGAGAACTCCTCAAAGAAACTATCATGGTATGAAAAAGCAAGAAAAAATCTAGAAGAAGATGAAGTAGAATCTACTCAACTTGAAGCCCTTATTGCAAAAAGACTACCAAGAGGATCTGGTAAGTATGAAGGAAAATTTCTCTTCAAATGTTTCAAATGCAACAAGATTGGTCATTTTGCCTCAAGGTGTTTGGAAAGATTTTCAAAGGCAAATCCAAATAGATCAAGATTCCAAAAGAAATGTTACTATGTTCATGAAGATGATGATGATGAAGGAGTAATAGATGATGAATCAAAGACAAGAAACAAATCTAGAAGTGACTGGGTGTTTATTTCCATCAAGGAAGAAGATCCAATGTCCTCTGAATCTATCAATCATAAAATGATAGAAAGAGATCTGGCTGCCCAAGTTGAAGAAAAGGATGATTCGGTCATTAATAGTGGATGCTCCCACCATATGATTGGTGACAAAATTAAGTTTATAGATTTGGAAAGATATGAAGGAGGAGTTGTAAAATTTGGTGATAATTGTGCTGGCAGAATTAGAGGTAGAGGAACTATTTCTTTTGATGGAAAGAACAAAACTAGTGATGTACTATATGTTGAAGGTCTAAAGGAAAATCTTGTCAGTGTTGGGCAGTTGGTGGACAAAGGCTATGATCACCGATTCAAAAATGGAAAATGTAAGATCTTTGAAAGTTCTGGAATAGAGATTGCATCTAGTACTCAAACAAAAGTAACATCTTCCACTTGGTTGGTACTGGCAAAAGTTGTTTATTTGTCCAAATTGATCAGAGTTGGTTGCAGCATAGGAGAATGTGTCATGTGAATTTTGATAATATCATCTAGATAAGCAACACTCAGGTTGTAAGAGATCTTCCAAGACTAGTGAAACCTACTAACAGTTTGTGCAAAGAATGTCAGTTGGGTAAGCTGAGCAGAGTCAAATTTAAAAGTAAGGAACAATCTTGTACTAGATTGTTGGACTTAATACATACTGATCTATGTGGACTGGCAAGAATCAGGAGTTTGCAAGGTGATATATATTTCATGTTACTAATTGATGATCATTCTCGGATGATGTGGGTGAATTTTCTAAAAGAGAAATCTGAAGCTCTTGAGAAATTCAAAATATTCAAGGCTATGGTAGAGAATGAAACTGGATTAAACATAAAATGTCTAAGGTCTGATAGAGGTGGAGAATTCACATCTAGAGTTCATAGAATTCTATGAGAAACATGGGATAAAAAGACAACTATCTGCTCCAAGGACTCCAAAGTAGAATGGAGTAGTGGAGAGAAAGAACTGGACCATCTAGGAAGCATCTAGAACCATGATGATGGAAGAAAATGTTCTTCAGATCTACTGGAGAGAAGATATAAGCACTACTGTCTATACTCTTAATCGAGTACAAATCAAAAGCAATACTGGTAAGACCCTTTATGAACTCTGGTTTGGCATCACTCCCACTATAAAGTATTTCAAAGTCTTTGGTAGTAAATGTTACATTAAAAGAGATGAAGACCTTGACAAATTTGATGCTAGAAGTGATGAAGGAATATTCTTGGGTTATTCTACTTAAAGCAAAGCATATCGGTGTTATAACAAGAGATTGAGAAAGATTATAGAAATTACAAATGTGAAGGTTGATGAAGGCATTGAAAAACCCTCAAGGTTTTATAAATATGAAGAAGATGATCAGAATGATGTTTTGGTCCAAGACGTCCAAGCCCCTTCTAAAATTTAGATCCAGACTGATCCAGAGAATCCTGAAATCTAGGAAGAAGAGATAAGTTTGAATGAACGTGTCCAAGAAAAAGAAGTACAAGAAATTCTCAAAACTCCCAGGTATGTAAAACTGAATCATTCTAAAGATGAGATCATAGGTGATAAAAGCAAAGGTGTTCAAACAAGAAGAAAGATTGCTCAAGACTCAGAAAAGTATTGTCTGATTTCAAAAATTGAACCAAAAATAGTAAGTGAAGCATGTAATGATGAAAGTTGGACTAAAGCAATGAAGGAAGAGTTGATGCAGATTGAGAAAAATCACACTTGGGATCTTGTTCCCAGACCTAGAAACAAAAATGTGATTGGAACTAAATGGGTCTTCTGGAATAAACTGAATGAAGATGGTGAAGTAGTCAAAAACAAAGCCAGATTGGTCTGTAAGGATTATTCTCAAGTAGAAGGAGTTGATTTTGAAGAAACTTTTGCTCCAGTAGCAAGAATTGAAGTAGTCATATTATTTCTTGCCTTTTCTACCTTTAAGGATTTTAAAGTATATCAGATAGATGTCAAGTTTGCCTTCCTGAATGGTGACTTGGAAGAAGAAGTATACATTGAGCAACCAGATGGATTTCAATTGTCTGATCATGGTGATATGGTCTACAAGTTGAAGAAAGCACATATGGACTCAAACAAGCCCCAAGAGCCTAGTATGAAAGATTGGATAAACATCTTTTGAAGATTGGGTTAAACAAAGGTACTATTGTCAGTAACTTGTACTTCAAAATTGATCATGAAAATATCTTGATTTTTGAAGTATTTGTTGATGATATCATTTTTGGAGGAAGAGATAGTATGTGCAAAACTTTTGCAAATCAAATGAAAAGTGAATTTGAGATGTTCATATTTGGGGAAATAAATTTCTTCTTGGGTCTGCAAATCACTTAAACAAAGAAAGGAATCTTCATTTCACAGACCAAATATGTGAAAGAATTGTTGAAGAAATTTGGGATGGATGACTCAAAACCAATGAATACTCCCATGGCAATGGGATGTAAACTGAGCAAATATGATGACTCTCCTAAGGCTGATCAAAAAAAGTATAGTTCAATGATTGGAGGACTACTATGTCTTACTCAAAGTAGACCTGACATTATGAATGTTGTTGGTCTTGTTGCCAGATTCCAAGCTGATCCCAAAGAATCTCATGTTATGGAAATCAAGGGGATTCTCAGATATCTAAAAGGAGCAGTTGAGTATGGTTAATGGTATCCTAGAGATCATGATTTCTCTCTTCATACATATACTGATGCAGATTGGGCAGGAGATATGGATGACTGGAAGAGTACTAGTGGTGGTGCATTCTTTTTGGGGAAAAGATTGGTTTCTTGGCTAAGCAAGAAACAAGAGGCAATATCTCTGTCCACTGCAGAAGTAGAATATATTGCAGCAATAGGTAGTTGCACTCAAGTATTGTGGATGAAGCAAATGCTAAGAGACATCAGAGTGGAGTATGAGGAACCTATCACAATCTTTTGTTATAACTCAAGTGCAATAAATATATTAAAAAATCTAGTGTTGCATTCAAAGACAAAACATATATCCATCAATTTTCACTTTTTGAGAGAGCAGGTGAACAAGAATGAAGTCAGATTGGAGTTTGTACCCTCAAAGGATCAGATTGTAGACATTTTTACTAAGCCTCTACCTAAGGACTCTTTTGAGTATCTCAGGGAGAAGTTAGGGGTTATTACCCCTCCGGTTCTGAATTAAGGTGCACTGATGTGCATCAGTTTGGTGGATCTCATAGTCATATCTTGTGGTCCATATTGATGATAGGAAGCTACTACTCAGGGGGAGCAGTCTGTATGATTCAGAAAATTGATGCAAGTATGTGCCCTTTGCCATTGATGTCAAAGGGGAAGAGAAGGCATGTGAAAAACAAAAAAGTGGTTGCTAATCAAAGGGGGAGCAATAAAGGAAGAGAAGACATGTGAATGGTTCTTTTTGATAGGGGGAGCAATGTTAGTCAGTGAGGAGAAGTTCTTGTCTTGATGGTTAAAATTGTTTTTCACATCATATGTTGCCATCAATGACAAAGGGGAAGATTGTTGCATGTATGGGCCCAATCAGTGTTGTCATTGATGTTAACATACTTCTGTTGCATTGATGTCAAGGATAGGTTGAGCTGTGTGCTGAGGATATTGAGAAAATTAGTCCTATCAAAAACAGAGAAGAATAGTGAAGACATTGAAGCTCTATGAAGTGAAGATCCTAGCTAAGGTGAAGATTAGAGGATGTGCATCAAAGGGTTTGTAGATATGTGTCTAAAGGTGATCCAATAAAGATTTGAGAGGTCCACGTGAAAATTTGAAGAAGTTATGTCCATATGAGTAAAACTGGTTCTGGTAGATGTTCAAAGGTGACAAAGTGACACAAATAGGTCTGGTGAGATCTGGAAATGCAATATCTTGTTCTACGGATTTGGTGGAGTATTTAGGAAGTCAATGTGAATTGACAACTCAATTGGTTTGTGGTCTGGAGGTCCGCAAGTATCTATTCCAATATGATAGTGATGACAGGCTGTGTTCTTGAGGTTTCAGATGAAGAAAAGAATGATTTCAGTAAGCAAAGTAGTGTGGATGTTCTTGGTGATTCAGGCAAGCTTGTGGGGTTCTCTAGATTGTGTCTAGTTCATGTTGGTGGCTCGCATTGAAGATTGAGCTCGTAGTTGAAGAATTACTTCCGGATGATGATGTTCTTCCTAAACTTGGCCAACCATATGATTTACACATCTTGCAGATGATCTTGAAGATGTTCTGCAAAGGATGACATGTTCCTCAAAGAAGATTGAAGTCGTAGATATGTGTGGTTGACAGTGTGGTGATTTGTATGAAGTTTTTTGTAATAAATCAAGTTGTATTTGTGTATTTGCTCTATAATAAAATAAAGTATGTATTGTGCCAACTTTGATGAATATCCCAAAGTTGATGTTTTGTATAAATTAGAGTTGAGAAGTCATTTCAAAATATCATGGTAGAGATGAGAGTGTGGTAGAAAGGAGAAGAACGAAAAGTAGAGCAGAAGTATTGAGCTTAAATGGAACTAACTCAAGCATGGTGAAGATGCTAATCTTCAGTTCAAGTATGTAATATTTATTATTCTGTAGACAGTGTGTCTCCTGTAGGCAATGGGCCTCTTGTGAGCAATGTGCTCAGGCAGTAAGCCCTAATTGGCATGTGCTATTTTGTTCTTCTTATTCTTTTAATAGAGAATACAATCTTGGGTTAGTCACCCCATGGGTTTTCCCTTAGCAGGGTTTTCCACATTAAAATCTTGGTGTCATATGTATTAATGAGTCTCTTCTCTTGAATTATTGCATTGTGCTTCCATGATTAATTTATTATTATGCTATTGAATTACAAGAAGGATTTAAGTGTTTAAAGAATAAAATTTTTTGGGACAACTAATTCACCCCCCCTCTAAGTTGTCTGTCCTAAAACTAACATAGGTAAACTTCTCTTTGTTGTCTAAGATAGAAACTAAAACTTTTGATGATGCTAGTAGGGATGAAGGATGGATCCAAGAAACATTTGGAAGAAGAACTGAAGGATTGGTGCCAAGAACTATGGACAAAAATGCAATAGGGACAAAATGGGTGTTCAGAACTAGATTGAATAAAGATAGAGAAGTGCTTAGAAACAAAGAAAGGTTGGTCTACAAAGGTTATTCACAAGTGGAAGGAGTTGACTTTCAAGAGACATTTGGGAAGCAATCAAGACATTTTTTGCATTTGTAGTTCACAAGGACTTCAAGGTATATCAAATGGAAGTTAAATCTACTTTCTTGAAAGGTGACTTAGAGGAAGTTTATATAGAGCAACCTGAAGGATTTCAGCTATTAGAAGATCAGAACATGGTATGCAAACTTAAGAAGGCTTTATATGGTCTCAAACAAGCTCCTAGGGATTGGTATGGAAGGTTGGACATGTACTTACTACAACAAGGATTCAAGAAAGGTACTGTAAATAGTAATCTATATATAAAAATTGAGAGTGAGAAAATATTAATAGTAGTATTATATGTTGATGATACAATCTTTGGTTGCAATGATGAAAAATAAGAAGTTTGTAGAAGAGATGTAGAAGGAATTTTAAACGTCTATGATAGGTGAGCTATCATTCTTTCTTGGACTCTAAATTACTCAATCAGATGAAGGTATATTCATCTCTCAAGCAACGTATGTCAAGGAGATGTTGAAAAAGTTTGGTATGGAAGATTGCCAACCAATGAGTACTATGGTAACAGGTTGTCATTTGAGTAAAGATGATGAGTCACCTTAGGCTAATCAGACTTTGTATAGGTCTATGATTGGGGGCCTACTATAGTTAATAGCATCAAGGCCTAAAATTATCCAAGTTGTTTGCATGGTTGCAAGGTTTCAAGCTAATCCAAAAGAAACATATGTGAAGGTAGTAAAAAAAAAATAGTTATTTGAAGAGTACTCCAAATTTTAGACTATGGTATAAAAAAGGTAATGATCTTTCCCTGAGTGCATATATTGATGCAGATTGGATTGGTAGTGTTGATGATAGGCGAAGTACTAGTCGTGGAGCTTTAGTTTTGGGAGATAGATTAGTCTCATGGTTTAGTAGAAAATAGGATTTAGTTTCCTTATAAATAGTAGAAGAAGAGTATTATATACTCAACTTTCAAATGTCACAATGTACCGTAATGTTTTCTCCGGAGTCAGTTGAGTTAAGGCAAGTCATGTTGCTGGTTATGATTATAAAAGGGAGAAAGTAAAAGGCACCACATTTCATTGTATCCTAATATTTGGCTTTGCTAATTGAAAGATAAGCTCAAATGGTCAATTTGTATGATATGTTCAAGTTTCAAGTGTTTTTGTTCATTGCAAGTATGATTCTCAATGTTCTATATCAAGACAAGGTGACCAGAGTGTGTTAGGGATATTGGCATCATTGTTTGATTATTTACACTAGCATGAAGTAGTATGAATTGGTAAAAGGAATGTATGAGAATGTTTTGCAAGCCATATTATGTTTGTGACTTGATTCACATGATGTTATTTTATCTCTTCAGTACTGCTTTAGGTTTGGAACTAATGCATGAAAGGATAAGTGTTTGCTGAGCCAACTTGGTGTGCTTAAATAGAATAAAAGTATATAAATATTTGTTAAAAATGATATACAATTATTATATTACCTTATTTTTGGATACATATAAAGTTTATTAAAATAGTGGTTTTACTGAATCTCTATTCGCCCATCATAAAAGAAACATAGCCTCATAGCATTGCTAATCTAACAACTATTAAAATAGATACACAGCCCACTCACACTATCCAAAAGTTGGATGATCTTATTTTTTCATGTATAGTCGCAATCATGACCAGAACCGCAATACCCACGAAATGCACCGCTCCAAGTTCTACAATACCTAGCGTAACTATGTATATATTATAAATCAGCAAGTAGGTTCAAAATTTTCAATGACACACTATATCTATTTATTTGTATGAATGAATAAATAGAAATATTGATTAAAGAGAAGAAAAATGCATATTAATGTTAGAAAAACCAAGAGCTTATGTGAGTAGAGTAATAGAAATACCAAATACACATATATGCCCTTTTCCATGTGAGCAATTATAGATGTTCAAATGTAATGTATTTTGTGAAAAAAAGATTTAGTGATGGTACTACTTATACAGGGAAGAGCTTAAACAACTTGGTGCAGTCACGGTAGGAGGGTTCATAGAATAAACTATTGGACCATGTAGCAGGAGTAAACAAAACAGAAACAACTCAAAGAAATAGAACAAATGTAGATTCATTCATTTAATATATCAAAGAATTCAAAATACAATCTGGTCGGAAACATGCGAGCTTACAATTAGGGCTCACAAGCCTGATTACATACATGCGCAAGATAAAGCTTTGAAGCTCCTTCGTACAAAATCCAAACTATCAGATCTTTCTTATGTGAATAGATACTTTCCTAAGGATCTATTACATCATTATATATCATTTCCAGACTAATAGATTCCTCCGCATCAGCTAAGGAAGATCACAAACTCCAAAGAAGAGTTGTAACGTGTTCACAAATAGGTCAGACCTAAATGCATAGAACACACCCACAAGTAAATGGAACAATTTACAGACCTCTGGGGAAGGTCAACCATGAACCAAGGATCATCGAATGATGTGTCAATAGGATCCGCAAGCCTTCTCCTTTAACTGGTTATCAGGAGCTGTTAGAATGCTCTGCTCTGAGAGAACAGTTGATCTTCTGATAGCAATAACTTTCCGGTAACTGATCCAAATGCTCTGAATTCTACATATGATGTAGATGAATGAATGTAGATGCTAAGTCCAAATTTGCAAGATGTGAAATGCCAAAACTAGACCACAAGATGAAACTACTTCTAACTAAACTAGAAAATGAAAGAACTGAAATGCAAATAAACTGAGATGTAAATATTTTTGGTTGATGCAAGATTGCTCTTGAACAAAGGATGCTTCTACATCACAATCTGAACATACCAGCATAGCTCTCAGATAATCTACTTCACGTGTACCTCATAGTTTTGTTTATGAATTGTTATTGTGATTATTAATTTTATTTTGTATTTAAAGGCAATCTCAAAATTATCTAAAGACAATCTATTTTATCGATATGTCCAATTCAAACTTGTTCTTTTGGATTAGTGGTTTGATTCCAAACAATGGTTATATTTAAAACAAAATAAAGATTTTTGTATATTTTAAATACAATTATTACTAACACTTCTTAATAGATTAAGGGTCATATAGAATATGTATGTTCCTCAATATATCATGTTGTTTATTACCATTATCTATTCATCACATAAAGTTAAATTTTTTACGATTTTAAAATTAGTTTCACAAAACCCTAAAAGATAAGGTCAAATGGTTAATTTGTATGATATGTTCAAGTTTCAAGTGTTTTTGTTCACTGCAAGTATGATTCTCAATGTTCTATATCAAGAAAAGGTGACCAAAGTATGTTAGGGATATTGGCATCATTGTCTGATTATTTGCACTAGCATAAAGTAGTATGAATTGGTAAAAAGAATGTATGAGAATGTTTTGCAAGCCATATTATGTTTGTGACATGATTCACATGATGTTATTTTATCTCTTCAATACCGCTTTAGGTCTGGAACTAATGCATGAAAGGATAAGTGTTTGCTGAGCCAACTTGGTGTGCTTAAATAGAATAGAAGTATATAAATATTTGTTAAAAATGATATACAATTATTATATTACCTTATTTTTGGATACATATAAAGTTTATAAAAATAGTGGTTTTACTAAATCTCTATTCTCCCATCATAAAAGAAACACACAGCCTCATAGCATTGCTAATCTAACAACTATTAAAATAGATACACAGCCCGCTCACACTATCCAAAAGTTGGATGATCTTATTTTTTCATGTACAGTCGCAATCATGACTAGAACCGCAATACCCATGAAATGCACCGCTCCAAGTTCTACAATACCCAACGTAACTATGTATATATTATAAATCAGTAAGTAGTTCAAAATTTTCAATGACACACTATATCTATTTATTTGTATGAATGAATAAATAGAAATATTGATTAAAGAGAAGAAAAATGCATATTACTGTTAGAAAAACCAAGAGCTTATGTGAGTAGAGTAATAGAAATACCAAATACACATATATGCCCTTTGCCATGTGAGAAATTATAGATGTTCAAATGTAATGTATTCTGTGAAAAAAAGATTTAGTGATGGTACTACTTATACAGGGAAGAGCTTAAACAACTTGGTTTAGTCATGGTAGGAAGGTTCATAGAATAAACTATCTGGACCGTGTGGCAGGAGTAAACACAATAGAAACAACTCAAAGAAATAGAACAAATGTAGATTCAATATATCAAAGAATTCAAAATACAATCTGGTCGGCAACATGCGAGCTTACAATTAGGGCTCACAACCCTGATTACATACATGCGCAAGATAAATCTTTGAAGCTCCTTCGTACAAAATCCAAACTATTAGATCTTTCTTATGTGAATAGATACTTTCCTAAGGATCTATTACATCATTATATATCACTTCCAGACCAATAGATTCCTCTGCGTTAGCTAAGGAATATCAGAAACTCCAAAGAAGAGATGTAACATGTTCATAGATAGGTCAGACCTAAATGCATAGAACACACCCACAAGTAAATGGAACAATGTGTGGACCTCTGAGGAAGGTCAACCACGAACCAAGGATCATCGAATGATGTGTCAATAGGATCCGCAAGCCTTCTCCTTTAACTGGTTATCAGGAGCTATTAGAATGCTCTGTTCTGAGAGAACAGTTGATCTTCTGATAGCAATAACTTTCTAGTAACTGATCCAAATGCTCTGAATTCTTGATATGATGTAGATGAATGAATGTAGATTGTAAGTCCAAATTTACAAGATGTGAAATGCCAAAACTGGACCACAAGATGAAACTACTTCTGACTGAACTGCCTAGACTAAACTGGAAAATGAAAGAACTGAAATGCAAACAAACTGAGATGTAAATGTTTTTGGTTGATACAAGATTGCTCTTGAACCAGGGATGCTTCTGCATCATAATCAGAACATACTGGCATAGCTCTCAGACAATCTACTTCACGTGTACCTCATATTTTTGTTTATGGATTGTTATTGTTATTATTAGTTTTATTTTGGATTCAAAGGCAATCTCAAAATTATCTAAAGATAATCTGTTTTATCGATATATCCAATTCAAATTTGTTCTTTTGGATTAGTGGTTTGATTCCAAACAATGGTTATATTTAAAACAAAATAAATATTTTTGTATATTTTAAATACAATTATTACTAATACTTCTTAATAGATTAAGGGTCATATATAATATGTATGTTCCTCAATATATCATGTTGTTTATTACCATTATCTATTCATCACATAAAGTTAAATTTTTTATGATTTTAAAATTAGTTTCACAAAACCCTAAAACCTCTATCTACAACTTTAGTGATAATGCTAATTACTACTAGTTTTTTGAAGACATAAAATTAGAAATGAAAGAAATTAAAATTTATATTTTCTTATTATCTATTTCAAGGATATATATGCAAGTGACAACTTGATAATGTGCCTAAAAATGATTGCCTTCCATCTTCTCTCTTTGGCTTGAGGACGATAATTTCTACCTTATAAAACCCCCTTCTTTTTGTTAGTCTTATGGAGGGTTTTTCCTTAATTGGCTTAAGCAGGAAGACAATTGATGTAGTCATGGATAGGATCTAATGAAAGACAATCTATTTATACAACCTAAACACAAAAACAAAAATACTAAATAGGGTACACATCGAAAGAAAGTTTAGAGGACATCTAAGATACTGTAGATCATATTATTATCAAGTGATGTAACTTGACAACTCATTACAAAATTCAACAATATGTATACATCCTTGTAGGATATATACCCATTACAATAGTTGAGAGCCCAAAATACTCTATTTGGATTTGTCTCCTCTATGCTTTACTCACTTTTGGAAGAATTAGTCCACTATTTATAGTGGATTCTTTAAGGAATAAGGTACTACTAACTAAAGGTAATGACCCTTCTTCTGGAATTCCTCTTTGGACAAACATAAAATATTATGCTAGGTGTGATGCCCAAATTATGGCCTAAAAGATTAAAGTAGGTCACATTAAACATAACAACATGTGCCAACTTCTCATAATATTTCTTCTAACAAGATATTAATTGGAGATATGTCTCCGTATTCAACAATCCTAACGCTATTAAAATATTAAAGCAACAAGTCTAACTATGGTTAATTTCGATAAATATTATCGATTGCTAGAACATGATGTTATTTAAAATAAGCTTTTCAATAAGAAGAATGATTCTATAGAAAGACTAGTATGGGTGTAGATCTCCCAAAATGTTTTAAACTAAATAAAATAGAAAGAAAATATTATTTGATTAAGCAAGATTGGCTGACCCCTAAGATACTCCTACATTAGACAGTTGATGTAATAGATTTTGATCAAGATGCTCAAAATCAAGGAATTAAGGGATGATGTATTTGCCACCCTAACTAATCAACATCATATTTAGATATATAGGTATTATCCTTTGGTCCATATTCCCTTCCATTGAACTAGATACTCTTTGAATTCCATCTATCTAGTTCTTCTACTCAGGTACTCATTCAAAATTTCCTCTATCTAATCTCTTTTCCTCTCAAGGACTTGATGTCTTTAATATTGTCCTATATATTGATGATATATTATTCTCCATATCATGGCATAACTCCTACCCCATAGATATTTAAAGAAGGCCACCTATATCGTTTAGCAGATACCATTAGTTTAAACATTGGTAGACTAGAAAAATGAAGTGGTGAAAATCAAGTTTGAATTGATGGATGAATAGATCAACAATTACATATAAATTCTCATTGATTTCATAGATCTCTTCATTCTACAATATTTAGACATGCCATGATTAGATGATGATATTGTTTAGAATAAATTGGTTAGTAAACTAGATGCAAAACCAATCTTAATATTGGGTTTATCAAGATACTAGATTATTCAATATTGATATCAAGCATAGTCCCAATACTTAAATAAAATAAGAATGTGTGAATATGAATTAATTTTAGAGAAATAAATAAATCTTGCGTTATAAATGATTTTCTTCTCTCATTTATAAATCAGATTGTCAATTATGTTATTGGTTAATGAAGATTGTCTCACATTGATGGTTTCTTTTGCTACAATCAAATTACAATTAAATCCATCATCCCATGGGAATGTTAGGTGACTTTTTCCCCAAAATGTTAAGGAATGTTATTTATGAAAAACCCATTAAAATTATAAGAGGTTAAAGTTTATTTAACGCTTTATAATTAAAAGGGAGATGGAAAAATAAATATGATCCTTTGGTAAAAATGGAGATTAATAAAGAGTATTTATATAATATCTTGTAAAATGGGAAAAATAAATTTATTTATTTAAGTAATTATTAAAAGGCAACCATTATGAAAGGGTGTGATTGTTTGGAAACCACCCCTTAGAAGGTTATATAAAGCATTTATGTGAGACTTGGAAAGGGCATGGAGATCACTCAAGGAATAAGAAGGTGGTTTAGGTGGGCTAAATGCATTGGAGAAGGGGGCAAAAAGTGTATGTCCAACATGAGGCACAATGTACACTTGGTATTTTTCTGGCCAAGGCTTGTGTGTGCACTTGTGTTGAGAATTTGTTTTGCTGAACATGGATCTAGAGCACTTGTGTTGAATATGATACATTGTCTTTTTAATAAGAATTGTTTCCTCTTGGAGTGCACCGTAGAAATAATGAAGGCCACCACCATTAGAATCTTCCTAGGGTGAGAGTGGTTGATCCAAGTACTCTGATTCAGGTAAGTACTAAACTTGTTAATAGAAGATTGGAATTATTATATATAGTTTTTTTTATGTTAACCTAGATATGGGACCATGTTATCTAATTTTCTTTGTTAATTGTTTTCTTTAGAAATCTTATTAAATTATCACATGTAATTTGTATTTTTTAAATTAACATCTATTTTATGATTATTGAATATATATATTATTTTATCATAACTCTAAATATTAACCATAATTAATCCACTGTAAGTAGTTAAATAACTATGGGTGAAAAGTAGCATTACATTTGGTATCAGAGCTGAAAATTGGGCTATTGTATTGTTAACTGTTAAATTGGTTCTTATTTCTCTATGTCCTAACTAATAGCAATAAGACTAAGATCACTTGAACCAACCTCCTACTAAATTGAGATTTAATTTACATTCCATCTTATTAGACCTATCTTTGATAGTGCAAAATAATGATTATTTCTATGGGAGAAAGGTTAGTGTTAGGTCAATTAATTCTAGTTCTCCTACTAGACTTTGATGTGTATACTCTACAAAGTAAAAATTAATTTCTTTTTAAGAATCATGACTAATTGAAAAGTAAGCCATATTAATTAATAGGTTTTCAATACAAGATATAACTTGAGGAATCATATCCAATCTACACTATTATCTTTAGGTGTAGAAACATATTCAAAAATAATATTCTTAGATTATACTATAATCCTAGATTTTCTACTCTAATTCACTCTTCTTATGGTTATTACCCCATGCACTTTTTGTTTTTTAAACAATATTGTCTTGTTCACTTCATATACACCAAGCACCATTTGACCAACTTTTTTTTGAATGGTTGTGTCCTATATTTAAAGTATGTTATTCATTTCAGTAAAAACAAAATTACAATCAAACAAACAAAAGCATTCAAAAAAGGAACTTGTTATATGCGAGCCTTGTTGAATATTTTGTGGAAGACTAAGTCCTAAAAACATTAGACCATGTAGATGTATCCTTTCTAAAGGAAATTCATACTCATTCAAAGGAAGACCGTCTGAAATAGAAGGAAATCCTAGTTTTTTAGAAAGGGATTCAATCATTTAAAGTAAATTAAATAAAGGAAGTCTTTATTTTAAAGAGAGTCATTATTATTTTTTGGATAGTATCGACATTAGAACATGCAGATGTATCCTTTCTAAGGGAAATTCACACCCATTCAAAGGAAGACCATTAGAACATGCAGATGTATCCTTTCTAAAGGAAATTCATACCCATTCAAAGGAAGACCATTAGAACATGCAGATGTATACTTTCTAAAGGAAATTCACACTCATTCAAAAGAAGACCATCTGATATAGAAGGGAATCATAGTTTTTTAAGAATGGGATGTGATCATTTAAAGTAAAGTAAATAAAGGAAGTCCTTATTCTTTTTGAAAGAGAGAGTCATTATTATTATTATTTTTTTATAGTGTCAACATTTTTATGAGTAGAGCATCCCTTATAGAAGGAAAGGGTAGAGGCCTATCCTTTCATATAGGCCTAATGAAAAAAAAAGTTTTCACTCTCATTTTTATCAATAGCAAATTGATGCTAAACATATGGTTGTCTAAAGTTATGGAGGAATTATTATTGTATAGTTCAATGAAGATTCAAAATGGTGGGAGGTGAAGAATAATAAATAGTCATATTTGTAATCATTTGCTATTGACTAGAGCTTTTGTACAGTTGTAGATGGTATTTGTAATTTGATTCATTAGCTCTATCCAATTAAAAAAAAAGAATAATAAATAGTATATTTTTTAAATTGTCCAGATTCATTAAATAGTTCTTGCAGTGGATGCATATTTTCTTATTAGTGAATATTTGAGTATCTTTAGGGAATTCCTATGCTAATCATTTTTAATACATGTTAATTTTGAGGTTTCAATTAGAGTTTAAGAAGAGTAATGTGGATCATCCTTTCTTTACTAGTTTTGTTGTAATATATTGGTCAAGCCAAGTTAGTGTTGATCTACTCAATGTCAAATCAAGTACACACATATTGGCTCTAAGTATTGTTGTTAGGTGTGGCTTATGGGGGCCCTGGCCAATTCCAGTTGTTCCTAGCAACCTACATGTACCTCAATAAGTAATTGTGTTGATGCATTTCTGAGGAAGTTTCATGGTTAAGGTTAAGGGATATTCTTCCTAAAGAAATTATGATGTTAGGTATGTCATTACTTTTCCCATGATCTAGTTGTAATGTATTTAAATGTCTAAATATGAGTTATGCTCACACAAGATGTAAGCACATACCATAATATTGTCTCATTATTACTATTGTTTCTCTATAAATATGTTAGAGTTTTAATTTATGGGTAATCACTTTTAATCAGAGATCAAAACTGATGGGTTTTTGGAAGGGCCCAAACCCTTTCACAACTAGCCAAACAAGCCAAAAAATTGTACTAATAAATAAGCAACCCCAAGGCCAAGAGAAAGGACAACAAGCTAACACCAAATAATGAACCAACAAAACCCCCCAAACAATAGGGTAATAAAAACCTAACTAGGACAAAGCCCTAGAACAACAGATTAACTCCCAACTCAAGGTGGCTTAAAGCCCAACTTCATCAAGGAGCTCTCTACAACAACCTTTCCCTTAGGAATGGTTCATTTTATTTTGGGATAGGCCTCAAAAATGCCCACCAACCTCCTTTTCCTAGCTCCTATGAGCATTTATCCTCATAACAATGGTGATTAGGTGCCCTGTTGGAAGGAGTGCAACAATTATTGTCTAAAGGTGTCTCTATGATATTTTCCTTGTTTGAGGATAAGTTGCAAAGAACCACAATATTCATTTTACAACTCTTTTAGACCATCGAGGTCTTGTCCAAAAGAGGTATATCATGACTCTCAAGCTTTTCCAAATATTTGACAGCCTCCTCAATTGGAGGGGGAGGATCCTACTGAATGTTATTCTTGAACTTCCATCCTTTACCAGCTCTACAAATTGCTAAAGAATGACCTGTTTTACAATAGTTGAGTCATAGCCCTTGAGATTCCTCATAATAGATTTGTTTCTTCCAAATACCAAACTTAGAAAAGAGAGTAACAAAAGAATAAAACTACTTCTTGGACTTAGTTAACTCATTGGCAATAATGAAGTTACCTAAGGAACTAGCAATATCTGGACCCACACTTCCTCATCCCCATACTCTAAAGGTAATCTAGGGATTCTAACCCAAACAGGAACACTATCAATGTGAACTTTTTCAAGGTCCAAGCCAGTCTCCCATTACTTGAGGAAAAGAAAGGATTTGTCAAAGAAATAGGGACCCCCTTCAGGATCTGCATACTATCTTTTAGAAGTGAGAAAAAAAAGAGGAAGAATCCCTCCATCATCACCATAATATGCATAGAGCCTTTCAACATCCATTTCCTTTTAACCCAATTTTTTATGTTGTCAACATTGGGTCTATTACCCATACTTTTCCCCACTAGGGCATTAGTCAATCATTGAATTAGGGATGAATATATTCCAATCTTGACCTTGATTGCTAGTGTCTATAGGCAAAGAAGGGTTTAGGGGACATGCGCCAATGTCCCTTGGCTTAGATAACATAGGATGTTGGACTACAATAAGAAGTGCAAGGATCCCAACTACTTGGGTTGGCATTAGCTCCTGCCTAACAAGAGCATCCAAAAATCCAATAGAAGACCGCACACTAGTTTAACAACCAATGACCTGAGATTTCAAGGGTAGATCCATGATTTCAACAATTTGGGTGAGAAAAGCAACCCTCGAGTACCCTAGCTTAGGGGCTTTCTAGCATAGAACACCATATTCAGACTTCCCCAAAACAAAAGAAGAAGGACCAACAATAGGGGAAAACTTCCTATTGACATTAGATTTGTGAGGGGATGAGATAAATCCTCTCCTAAGTGTCTTTCTAAGATCATCATCCCAAAAAACATTCTGACCATAAGGTATCGATCGAGCATGAGAAAAAGAGCTTTGGGCATCCAAATAGAGCCCCAAGATATGTATGTCATCTTCCTCCTTAGCTGGGAGGTCCCAATCGATATTTATAGCTCCATGTTTATCATCACATATGGGTCCATCATCCTCATCGTCTTCTCTGCTGACTCCTTTCAAGTCTCTCCCACTCAAGTTTGGATTCCTCCCATGCTTGCCCTGGTTAGGGTTCCACCCATGCTCATTTCTGCTCCTCATTGGTTAATGTCATTGACTTAGATATTTTATTGTTAAGATCATGTTGCAACAACTAACTCAATATAACGTTTTAAAATGTTGTTAGGTTCATTCTTTTTTAAATGAGAGGATTATCTTATGTAACCTATTTCCATCCACCCAGATACCATGATATAGTGGGATTGTTGAATAGGGGTGAAATAATCATGTAGGTGTGAAGTGTCATTTATAGTAGCTTTAACGGTAGTGTATGTGCTACATAATCTAAAGAAACAAATACACTGCTCGAAGTCATAGTCAAGTATACTTCTAAGATGCAAAATGTATTTTATAAATAGAGGAGGTATTTTACACATATGGAGTATTGTATAATAATTGCTATATGGTAAAGAAATGCATTAAAAAGGTTTTGTGGTGAACCATAATTGAAGATTGAAAAAATATTTCTTTTATATTTTTTATGTCTTTATCACTTGTAAAGGGTATTTAGAATCATAACTTTGATAATTCACTTATGTAAGTATAGTTGTTAGATTATTCCTGAAGTGTTGAAGACCTCAATTCAAAGATTGGAACTTTAGTGGTGTTAATTTTAAGTCTTGTTCAATATATTTCTATTTGGTTAGTACTCTCTTATACAAGGAAGTTGTCTTAGAAATATAGAGTTAATAGGTTAGTCTTTCTAATAGTCAAATTTGTAAATCCATTCCAATTTTCATTTAGTTTTATGTCTATTTTAGAATTGGTACTGTTACTATACTTGTCAATGGCTTACAAAAAACTTGACACCTAGAATTGTTTTGTGGCCCCATAACTCATAGGTCCCAGGATTATTTTCACATCTTAAACTTTGGAAAATATGGTGTTGTTTAGGTGAAATGCAACAATGCTTTTATAAGATATTAAACCAAAATGAATATCTTAGCATCTACCATGGGTACATGTCAACTTTTACAGGGGGAGCTAGACAACCTCTGATTTTTATTTTGATATAGAAGTTAAACAAGAATTATTCTAGTATAAACCTATTATATACAAATTTAAGGATTTTTTTATAAAGTACCCTATAGCTGGTAATAGTTTGTTTGTTGTTCTATTTTTTCTTAAGATACTTTATTTTATTATACCAGTTTCATTTTATTGTACATTGTTATTGGACTTGATCAACCCAATAACCTTGGATGTGTTTTGCATAAGACGAAGATCTAGGTTAGATGTTCCTTTACTTGAATGACTAGGAAATTATATTGATGTATTTTTTTGGTCATTCAATTGTATTTGGTATATGAAAGAGGATATTCATGTAGTCCAAAATGCATGACTATTATCTTGAAATAAATTTTGAGTATATTGTACTCAATGATGAGTGACTACATAGTATGGGATATGTATGTCATTCACTACATAGATTTAAATAGTTATTTGATAGGAGATTTGGTGTATACACTTGTATGAACTTCTCAAGAATAAATTCATTTCATATGAAAATGTACTTATAGTTCTCATCATGTTATCAATTAACAAAGTATTTCTATGGGATCTAATTGTGGTTTTAGTTAACATAAAAAAGTTATTGATTAGATCTAAAATTTGAGAAATATAATTATAAATGAAGTTAAAATAAAATAGATTTATTGTTATATTGATGTAATAATGTTACATCAACACTTGACTGATTATTTTTTGCTAAATTATGTTGAAGGTTCAACTTGAGCTATTGAGGATAGCAGATGATTTATAGGGGGAGAAATGTTATGTGACTTATTTTCTCAAAATTGAAAGGAAAGCTATTTATGAAAAAACATTTAAAATTATAAGAGGTTAAAGTTTATTTAACCCTTTATAATTAAAAGGGAGGTAGAAAAATAAAGGATATTATGATCCTTTGGTTAAAAGGAGATTAATAAAGAGTATTTATCTAATATATTTTAAAATGGGAGGAATAAATGTATTTATTTAAATAATATAAAACACAAACTTTATGAAAGGGTGTGATGATTTGGAAACCACCCCTTACAAGGTTATATAAGGCATTTAAGTGAGGTTTGGAAAGGGCATGGAGCTCACTCAAGGAGGAGGAAGATGGTTTAAGTGGGCAATGGCCATTGGATAAGGGGGAAAACAATGTATATCCAACTCGAGGTACAATGTACACTCGGCATTGTCTTGGCCATGGTTTGTGTGTGCACTTGTGTTGAGCATTTGTTCTATTGAACATGGCTCTAGAGAACTTGTGTTGAGCGTGATATGTTGTGTTTTGAGTAAGAACTATTTCCACTTGGAGTGTGCCATAGACATAATGAAGGCCAAGACCGCTAAAATCTTCCTAGGATGAGAGTGGTTTATCCAAGTACAGGTAAATATAAAAGATGAGTCCACTTAAGGTGGAAGTTTTGGACTTAGAAAAAAACCTAAAATCTGGTAAACCAAAATGGGAATCCATTTTTTATGAAATGGGATCCCTTTTTACTTTGGGATCTTGAGCCAAAAGCGGGATCCCATTTTCTAGAAATAGGATCTCGTTTCAAGAATGAGATTGTGTTTCATAAAATTTGAATTTTCTCAACCCAATTTTTGCTATGGGTTTTGGGTCAGAAAAAAGGCTTGGGAACCCAACCCTTGGCTTTGGACCTAGTTTCACTTGTAAGTTGAAGGTCCTGCAAATGTCACAATAAAATAGTGGCTTTGGGCATATGTCTGAAGGCATTGTCTATAGATTTTTTTGATGAAATTAAAATCCATTATAGATGAGATAGTGTAGATTCTACATATGTAATTTTTTTTACAATTGGATTATTTTTCCTATTTTCAATTAATTTCTGATGAAATAGGTCCATAAACTTGAATTATCAGGGTTTTTTAGTATTTTAATAACTTTTTGTTAAAATAATTTTTTGCAAAAAAAATTGTATGGAAACGTACTTCATACAATACTTTTCAATTTGAAAAAAAAAATTAAAAAATGATAAGTTTAGGTCATCTTATGCGTGACGTACACAACGATTTTTTAAAACACCAAAAATGGCCAATAAAAACTTAACAAAAAATATATTCAATAAAAAATTACAAAAAAAAATATGGAAAACGTGCTTCATTGAGTTACAAATCTTTTCCCAAAAGGATTTAGAAAAATATGATTATTTAGGTCAAAACATGGATGACGTACACATGCATGGTATAGTAAAAAAAAAGTGACTTTTAAACAGTGGTTTCTAGAAACACCTATTGAAAATCAGTTTGTATCATCTGGGTATTAAAAAAATTATATATTTGGAAACTAGACTCTGAGTACTACGTTTCATATTTACTGACTTTTCTCAAGATTCCACCTTGAAGTGCTTCAAATTTTTAGGTCAAATGTGACAAATGCTGAAAATTGGGGAAAACACTTCCACTTTTTGGCCAAAAAGTGGACTCAACTTCTTGCACACACCCGTACTCAGTACTAAAATTATTGTTAATAAAAGATATTAGAATTATTATATATAGGTTTTTTATGTTAACTTGGATATGGGACCGCATTATCTAATTTAATTTGTTAATTATTTTCTTTAGATATCTTATTAAATTATCGCATGTAATTCACATTTATCATTTACATCTATTTTAATATTATTGAATATATATTATTTTATTTTCACTCTAAATATTAATTATAGACACCTAAAATTAACCTCACTTCTTGACTTAGTTATTCATCTACCATACCTTCACATTAATTAAATAATTCTTAATTATTTGATTAATTTCATGTACTATGAAAATGACTCTATCTTATTCTTCTGCATTAATTAAATAATTTTTTTTGACCGGTAAGAGAAATTGTATTTTATATAAAAGTTTCCAAAAAACACTATGTATGCCACCATGGCAAGATTAGACTTTCAACCTATCCAGACTGAACTAAATGAGCAAAGGGTCACATAAGACCGACAACCATAAGCCACGCAAGGCCATCCATAGCAAAAAATTGACTGAAACTAAAACATGATTTAGGATGCTAGCCCCCAACTCTGACCCAAACTTCCATACTACTAAAATTTATAGAGATATACAAAAACTATGCAAGGATATCTAACTTCTAATGCTCCTTTCATCATTTAGATCAAACTAAAAATAAAACACACATAACAAGAACACCACCTGCACATAGAAAAACTGACCGCCACTATCCACAATCCAACAAGGGTTTCTCAGAGCTCACCTTCCTCAAAGAGGTAGTCATGGAAATCCCTGACCCATTTGAAGCCTTCAGTAGGAGTTAAGTTAAACATTTCTTCAGAAAATCCCTCCCTCCATGAACCCTACTTCTATGTGCAACCAACTCTTCTCCTCTAATGTCAATAATGCATGGAAAATACTCTACCATGACCCCTGGCTGATTAGCTTTGAATAAATATTTTGGCCTTGGAAGTCCTCCTCTTTCAGCCACCATGAGAACCTCATCGAGACCCTCCAGAAATGTAGCCTTGAAAAGACTCTGCACCAGAGACTTCACCTCATCCTTGGGAGTAGAAACATCCAACAACACCGCTACCACCATGGAGGAGATATCTGAATCTACACAATATCTTTCTCCTCCAAAGACAAAACTCTTTCCTAAGATGAGCTTCATCGCCTTAACAGAGAATGCATCATTTTCCTTGAGGACCCTCTTGAGCCTTTGCTCTGTAATCTCCCCCTTAAAAGCCATTTGTTTGACTTTTGTAGTAAGGCAAATTGGAGATTCGATGCTACCACAGTCAAGGTAGCTTGTAGGAAGAAGATGTATGATTATCAGCAGAGGTGGAATCGCCATACAAATAATTTTGGACCAAAAACTAAGAGCCGAGCATAATAAAATAGAAACCACCTTAACATCTAATGATGAGGGAGTCATGGACAATTACTTCCTATTATGTCACCAAAACACTCCACATTCACTGGGAAATAGAACTAGCCAAAAAACTGACCGATCACACGCTTAAGCACCTGCCACCTATCCTATCTCTGAATTACCAGATCACCTCAACACAGTGTCATCCTTACCATCCTTTACCTACTGCCGACATTGTGCAGAAATGATTGTTCCAATTTAATGACCCTGCTATCTTGCTGAGATGGCCACCTCAGTGAAGTGAGGTGGCACCCTCCCTACCACCCACTTAAAATTAAGACCAAGGATGTACCCCCGAGTGACATGCAAATTCCCCACTCTACATGTCACGGGTAAGTCAGGATACAAGACCCTAGGGGCCTCAGGAAATTTTACACTAGCTCGAGTTGGTGGGGGCCATCTCATAGAGGACATGGGGGTGGGCTTGGTTCCTTAATATGGTTACACTAGACCTTACCTTAAGGTGCCCCCATGGTGAAACATGGGGATGGGCATTAGTCTATGCATTGCCATAAGTGCGACCCCTACCTCTAGGTGTCCCCATGGCCACTACAAGGGAACCCTCACCTGGTGGGATTTGAACTTGGGTCTATGGTGTGAAACTCCTTGCTCCCCACCACTAGACCCAAACTCGTTGGGCTTAATTAAATAATTATTAATTATTTAATTAAGTTAAGTTTTTCATATCCTAGCATTAATTAAATAATTTTATAATTATTTAATTAATCCTTCATTTCTTCTAATATTAATTAAATAAATGAATTAATTTCTATTTTCTCCACCACAAATAAATAAAATTAATATTTTATTTATTTTCTAATATTATCTATTATTTTATTCATTGAAGGAGATGACAATGATGGATTGTTGAGTTGCACTATGAATGGTCTTACCACATGAAACTTTTTCACTATCCTTTGTGCAAGGTCATTTAATCATTATAAAAGATGTAATCATATATCTTTGATAGTTGATGGAGCTAATTGACTAATGTTTGGAAACATTAAGAATTTAAAAGTTGTTTATACTGGCCGATTGAATAAGATGGAGAGATGTGGTCTCATGTGCAGCAAAGGTTGTTCTTATGAATACACTCCAATTACAAGGGTAAGACATCATATATGTCTTTAGATGCCATTGCGTATGTGTATGTGTGGAGTCCCTTCACTAAGACATTTATCCCAATGTTTAAATCAAAGAGGAAAAACACGACATATTGATACAAAGAGATATATTTTGGCTGACTCTCAAGCCATGTACAAAAGGCAAATTATGATAATGATTTTTTTTCAAGAATATTATAAGCAGTAGCTTGAGAGTTAGGGGCTCCAATTAGACAAATGGAGGATCATTTATTGTGTGCTCACAAAGGGGGCTAGAGTCAGTTTGAGAGGACCCTAGAAAATATAAAACAATCATCCGTTGTGTTCCTTTTTGCCATGAACCAGAGATAAATGACTACTTATGCATAAAGAGTTTCAAATTATCATAGCCGTATGATCTTGGTTGTTAAGAGATTCAAGTTCAAATCACACCTTCAATCACAAAGAATGGCGTTTAATCTTTCATTTTCAACAATTAAGAAGAAACTATATACCATGGTCGATGATGTTCTGGTAAGTTTTAGAGGCTGCCTTTTGATAAACCTAAAACAAAAAGTTAAGGAAGTATGTGGGGTCATCTATGAAGGGAATGACGATTAAAGATAAATAAATGCCATGATTGAGAGGTTAAATGACATATTCTAAAAGCAAATTTAATAAGAAGAGTGTGAAGCGGCAGCCTGAAAATGATAAGCGTGGGAAACTTTCTGTAATATGCCCAATAATATATGAAAGGCATCTAGTTGTTTGACAACATGTCATCTGTATCCATTTAATCATGTGTCTCTTCCTATTCTATGGTAGTAAAGGAGATTGATAGTTATAAAAGTCTTGTTGATGAAGAGGAAGGTGTCAGTCTCTCGAGAGAAGGGAGAATATTTGTCTTCTGCAGAGCGGAGCCAAGGTAGAGTCAACTAGTTTGTGAAAGAAAGTAGAATGCCTCAGATTGAAGAGAGAAGCCATATAGCTTCCCATTGAAGAATAAAAGATACTATGACAGTTTAGAGATATGGAGTAGAGAGGTGGTAAAGCTAGTGTGTAGGTTGATATTGTAAATAATTCCTTGCAGATGTAGTATTTTGAATTTGAATGTGAATGTCAATTTAGTTTTAAATTGCAAACTGAAGAATTGAGTTGTGAACAAGTTAATCTTTGTTTGTTTTACTCTTGCATCATGTTGTGAAGTAACATAATTTCAAAGAAGTTTAAAACATAGTGTTGTGTTGGATAGAAGAAGAGTTTGGTTTAGAAGAATATGATTGGATTAGAAATGATGATTCCCAAATCAGGTAGAAGAAGTACTTACTAGATTAATTAGTGTGTTGAATGATGCCCCGTCAAGAGGACATACGAGTTGGAAGAATATAGGTGTGCTCTCAAAATGAATGGATGCAAGAAGAAATGGAATTATTATGAGTAGTAGTTATGTTGATGCGAGTAGATAAATCTTTTATTTAATATAGAAAAATGGATATTATGCACCAAGGTATAAGGAACCATGGTGAGTTTGTATCCCTTGCATGGAATTGACGTTGAAAACAAAAAGGATGTCCTTATACACACCCAACGTAATAGGATCTTGTCTGAAATATGTGAGGAAGAAAACTTAGAGCATGATAAAGTCCAATTGTGCAAAAGGTATTCAATGACCTTATATGCAAAGGACAATTGGTATGCAAAAAGCTTATTCCAACACACACAAGATAATTATTAGCTAGACTAATAAGAACATCCACCAAACATGGCACATTAAAATCAATGACTATGCCCCATTCTATGCCAATCTAAACACACCAAGATATAGAAAGTTCTAGGTGGCTTTTGAATATGCAATAGGAGATAAAAGATAAATTAAAAAGAAAAGGACCAACTGACAAAACAAAACCAATCATCCATCGTAATCTCATGCCCCCAAATGTGATTGATATTAGATTATGTTGAATACAGGAAAGATCAATCTTGTTGCAGGCATGATTTTGGATGATATCTCTATATGTTGAGGCAATCGGTACTTGAGTATCAGGGTATTTCAAAAGGTGGTCTTACCTATGATTTTGCATGAAATCTCTATATTTTTTATGTATAGTTTTCTTTTCATGGGCATCAAGTGTAATGGGTGTGTATTTATTATGGGTGATGCATAGTGAAATTTATTATGGTTTGTGGGAGGTGATGATATTTTATTGTGAAAATGATAATGAACCCTCGTTAGGCCAAAAAGGGTATATACCAAGAATGCTCCCATTTAGGTACAAGAGTATTTATTATGGAATGGGATAGGCAATATCATGGAGGGGTTATTTTACCAATGAGATTGAGCCCCCACTGTGAAAAGGGCTAAGGAATTATTATTGGCTACAATTCTTGAGATGACACATGAATGAGATCACCATGTTGTTTGCACTATAAAAATTTCTTAGCAAACTGATGGGCATCTTGTTCCATACTGGGCCAGTAGTATCCTATTCTCAACAACTTCTTTACAAGGGTAGGATCACTAGAATGTGTGCCACATATTCCCTCATGTACCTCGTGTAAGGCAATTTGGGCTTCTTCTGAGTTGAGGCACCTAAGAAGAGTACCTTCGAGACTCCTTTGATATAATGTATCACCCAGGATGGTAAAGCAAGATGAGCAATGAATGAAGATTTTTTTTTGGTTGGTGGATAGGTTTGGTGGAGGGGACTAGTCACAGAGGTAGGCATAGATATTTTGATACCAACGGGAAGTAGGTCCAACTATTTCATAGACGAGTTCAAAATCTAGGATATCATATGCCAGGGTAAAGAGTTGTTCTGCAAGAAAATCACATCATTGGCTATTGGTTGGTATTTCAATGAGTGAGCTAATGGTTTTCATCACATCTACAACTCTGTTATTTAATTGAGGCACCTGTTCAAACTGAATCTCAGAAAAATACTTTTTGAAGTCATCAATCCTTTTCTTGTGGGGAATTAGCTTGTCATACTTGGTTTGATATTCATTATTGACTTGTTTGATAACTAGAATAGAATCTCCATACAAGTGTAATGCGTCAATCTTCCATTGAACAACCATTTGCAATCCTTTAATCAGAGCTTCATATTCACATATGTTATTACTGCATGGAAATGCAATCCTATATGCCTTAGGGATGCAATCACCTTGAGGAATGATGAAGAGAATTCTTTCTCCAGACCCATGAGAAGTGAATGATCCATCAAAGTACATTTTCTAATGTGTTTATTGGATGACCAAGAATATGGATTCATCTAAGAATTCTCTGGTAAGTGGACGATCTAAATGAATAGGAGCCTTGGCAAGCTAATTTGCTATAAATTGTCCCTTGATAGATTTTGGTCCACATACTATATCAAATTCACTGAGAATGATTTACCCACTTTGCCATTTGTCTCGTGAGTGTAGCCTTTGACAATAGATACTTCAATGGATCTACCTTGGAATTGAGATTAACTTGGTGATTGAGCATATAATGCCTTAATTTCTAGGTGCTAAAGACAACTTCTAGGCATGCTTTCTCCATGGGGGTATAATTAAGTTCATATCCTACCAAAGGTTCGAATGTTATAATATATAGCTTTGTCTTTTCCTGATTCATTGTGTTGTGCTGGTAGAGCCCTTAATGTTACTGATGTTGTTGAAATATACAAAAGTAGAGGTTTTTCTTGAATAGGAGGCATAAGAATTGGAGGAGATGTTAAATATTCCTTCAATCTATCAAAATATTCTTGGCATGGAGCATCCCATTGGAATGTGACATTTTTCGGAGATGTGTAAAGGGATGACATTTATCTACAAGTTGAGCAATAAAATAATGGATGGCCTGAAGTTTCCTTTGTAAACTATGGAGTTACTTTAGATTATTTGGTGGAGGCATTTCAACTATGGCCTTTACTTTAGTTGGATTTACTTCAATAGCCCTCCTTGATACTAAATATCCCAATAATTTTCTAGAACTAACACCAAGTACACACTTTTTTGGATTGAGTTGTACTTGATATCATTCTAGCTGATCAAAGATTTTTGTTAAGACCTGGAGATGTTATTTTCTTGTTGTTGACTTACCAAGGAGGTCATCCACATAGTCCTCCATAATCATATGAAGCATATCATGAAAGATCACTATCATTGCTTATTGATAGGTTGCGCCAACATTTTTTAGACCAAACGACATGACTTGCCAACAATAGGTACCCCATGGACAAATGAAGGCCATTTTATGTTCATCCTCTTTAGTGATGTGCATGTGATTATAGCCTAAAAATCCATCCATAAGTGAGAGCATGTCATGTCTGGTAGTGAGATCTACAATAGTGTCAATATTTGGTAACAGAAAGTTATCCTTGGGACATTCTTTGTTTAGATCTCAAAAATCTATGTAAATATAGATTCTCCCAGTTGGTTTGGAGACTAGGAATATGTTAGATACCCATTCTAGATAGTCAATGGGATAAATGAATCCTATTGCTAACAACTTTTCAAGTTCTACTTTCACCAAGAGTGTGATATGTGGGTGCATCTTTCTTAGTTTCCACATAACTGGTTTGACATTAGGATATACTGTTAGATGATACACCACTAAAGATGGGTCTAAACCAGGTATATCAGCATAAGACCATGCAAAATTTTGGGAGTGTTTCTGAAATATTGCAATGAAATCCTTCTTTTCCTCTGATGATAAAGAAGCAACCACAAATGTGATTTTAGGATCTTATGTTGTGCCCAAGTTTAGCTCTTGATTTTTTTCTATCAACAATGGAGATTTTTTAAGATAAAGAGCATCTTTAGGAAGGTCAAATCCCACATCCTTTGGTACCTTAGAGAGGTTTTCACCATTGGATGCATCTTTTCTTTTTACTTTTTTAGGGTCTGATAGTGCCACATGGTGGTTTCCTGCTACGCCCTTAATATTAGTGGACATAGGGTTATGAATAGTTATCTTGTTGCTATCTTAACTCCTAATTAAGTCATGTTATCATTATTATATTATTATTTAGTTAGATAGGTTAGACTAGGTGTTATTATTATTCATCCTAAGCATAATTAGGTATATATAGGAGGATATGAGTCTTATTTCATCATATATTGTGAAGTGTGTTCTCATTGGAGATATTTGGAGGTTGCCCCCTCGAAGTGGCCTGTTATTCTTAGTTATTATCAAGTATTTGCAGAATATTTCATATTAGCTTCTTCCATTGTGCAAGTTATTTCATTACAAGTGGTATCAGAGCATGATCTTGGCACCGTAGAGACAAGATTTTTTCTCAATATTGGAGGCAATTTTGGGAAGAGCATAACTTTCATATTTTAGTGAATTTTTTAAAAAAATTTAAAGGGTTTTTGAAGACCCTATTAAAGAAGCTATAGTTCAGATTTTAGAGGAATTGGAACATATTTGAGCGAATTCTTGCAGAAGTATGATTTTTGCACAATTTATTTGAGATCTACATATCTCTCACATCTTGATGAATTAGAGAATAATTGGTATTGGGGTTTTGAATATATACTAGAGGAGTCTACAATCCAAAGATTGGATAAATGAAAGCAAAAATAAGCGAGTTATTGCAAATTTAGGGTTTCCAACAAATTCACTCTCACGGCTGAAAATTTGCTAATTTTTTGGAGTTTTTTCTGGGTAAGTGGTATCTTGGTCCTAGTAAGTTACAGTAAAAATTTTAGAGAATTTACATCTCGGTTGTGTGATTTATTTCAAAAATATTGGTTTCCATCATGACAGGGCCTACAACAAGAGGCAAAAAGAATGTTGTCACACCAGGGAAATGCTTTGATAAGGAGGGGGAAACAATAGAGGATAGTAATCCCAATGAGGAAATAAGTAAGGTCAAAGAAGAGTTGTCCTCAATTAAGAGGGATATGTGTGACCTAAGAGGAGATATATCAGATATACGAAGCATGTTAAGTGCCTATATGAATGAACCAAGAAAGGAGTTCTCAAGCAACCAAGGTAAAACCTTCAAGTCAGCTAATACTAACACAAATTTTAATACTCCTATGGGATCTAGGAATTTGTTTCCAAAGGTGGATATGCGCAAGTTTGATGGCACAGATCCTCTAACATGGATAAACCAAATGGAAAAAAATTTTAAGTACATCAAATCCCATATGGACAAAAGGTCACAATGGCTTCCCTATATCTAGAACTAGACCAATTCATTTGGTATCATTGGCTTTGTACTCATCAAAGGAAAAACAGTCTCACCATCTCATGGTCAATTTTTATGGAGGAACTCCAATCACAATATAGCAATAGTGTGACAGACAACTTCTTTAGCCAACTAGCTAAACTTCAACAAATAGGATCAGTTAAGGATTATATTCAACAATTCCAAAATCTATCCTTAAGAGTGGATACAATTACAGAGGATAACTTGAATGATTTATTCTTGGGTGGTCTCGAGGATCACATTCAACATGAAGTACGCATGTTTTGTCCAAATTCTATCTCTGAAGCAATGATTATGGCAAGACAAGTGGAGGAAAACATTTTGGCTAATAGAAGGGAAGAATTGCCTAGTAACAAAGTTGACAAGGCTCTTGCATCATCATTTACTCATCCTATTAAGTTGACACCTCAACAATTGGAAGAGAAAAAGGCCAAAGGGTTATGTTTCAACTATGATGGAAAATATCATAAAGGACATAAATGTGAGGAGAAGAAGTTGTTCTACATTGAAGCTACCTATGGTGAAGATAAAAATGAAGAAGATCTAGTGGTGGTGGTAGAGGACTCTAAAGATGTCCAACCAACTATCTCTTGTCATGCACTATCAGGTATTAATAACCCACAAACACTCAAGGTAAGGGGTTTCCTTAAAAAACAAATAGTGACAGTATTGATTGACTCAGGGAGTACACATAACTTCATCAACAAGCAACTAGCAGCAAAGTTAAATTGTTTTGTCTACCCTAACCCTGAATTCTAGGTTATGATTGCAAAAGGTGGTACAATCAATTGTTCAGGGAAATTCCATAGTATTAAACTCACCGTGGGGGACTACATGATAGACAGCACTATGTTTGCTATACCCATGGCTGGAGCAGACATTGTTTTGGGAGTTCAATGGCTTACTACCTTGGGCACAATTGAGATGAATTTCTAGGAACTATTCATGCATTTCTACTCTGGGGATAAAAAATATGAGCTACGGGGTTTACGTGCAAAGAGTCCACAATTGGTAAGTGCACACCAAATGTCACTAAAAATGGATGTGGATAAATGTGTGGGTCAATTATTGTCAATGGAAGTGCAACAGCCAAAGATTCATAATTCACCTTTTAGGAAAGTAGTTATAGTTTCGGATCACAAGGGGGAACTTGATTTGTACAGGCCTCATAAAAGTTCAACAAGGACTGACAACATCGACTTCAAATTGAGGTTACCTAAATAAAAAATCATACAACCTTTCTACAATATCTCTATCTTGGAGAATGCTAGTAGACTCAAAAGTCCTTTCATGACAATGTTACTAGAGCTTGATGAAGAAGGAAGAATCATATTGGAACCAGAGTGCATTCTTCAAACACGCACAAAGAAGCTGTGGAATAGAACCCTCACTGAGTATCTCATCCAATGGAAGAATTTACCAGTTGAAGAGGCCACATGGGAGGATAAGGAGTTCATTCAAAAGAATCCACACTTGATTAGCATTGAGGACAGTGCTTCTTTGAAGAGGGAGGGCATGCTACGCCCTTAATATTAGTGGACATAGGGTTATGAATAGTTATCTTGTGGCTATCTTAACTCCTAATTAAGTCATGTTATCATTATTATATTATTATTTAGTTAGATAGGTCAGACTAGGTGTTATATAGGGGTGTGTCTATTCATCCTAAGCATAATTAGGTATATATATAGGAGGATATGAGTCTTATTTCATCATATATTGTGAAGTGTGTTCTCATTGGAGATATTTGGAGGTTGCCCCCTCGAAGTGGCCTGTTATTCTTAGTTATTATCAAGTATTTGCAGAATATTTCATATTAGCTTCTTCCATTGTGCAAGTTATTTCATTACATTTCCACTAGGGGACCTTTTTATTATATTACTTTTATGACTGGGGCATTTGGCCTTCTTACCAAAGTATGCTATAGTGTTAAGCTCTATGATGAAACCAAATCTATAATCCCCTAAAGAGATGTGTTCTCATAGTCCCATGAGTTCTGCAATTGACTTGTCATTTTGAATGGTATCCAAGATGGGAGGACCTTGTTGTTCCCAATTGATTAGTTGGGGGTAGATGAGTGGTATGTTGGTGGATGTAAATGAAATAGTGGAGGATAGGGTACATATGGAAGATTCTTAGAAGAGTTGGGTGATGTGTTTGAAAGAGTCTTTGTTGGTATCCTCCTCGGTGGTCTCCACAACAAGAAAATCTTTGGCTACCTCACTGAGAATAAATTCAAGACCTAAGAACACACACTCGACTGATCTATACCCATGTCCTTGAAATCCATGTCTTTTTTTGCAATTATAGGTTTTTTGGTACCTTTTTCATGTAACCCAAGTCCACCTTGTCCTTTGTAACCCATATTTTTGCCAATGTGAAGTCCATTAACATATTTTTCTATAGGTAATAGGACTTGTTCCTCTTCATCTTTATACAACCATTTGGAGACATCTTCTTCAATTTATTCTTTGTCTAACATTCCCCAATACTCAAATGTTCTTGGTTTGTATTTGATGAACACAGTTAATACTGAGCTTAAGGATTGAGGTTTGCCATGTGATTTTGGAGAGAGTAGAAGTTGGCCTATGCCAAAAGATTCTTGTAGGTTGTACTCTCCACACCCCTTTTCTTTGATTTAGACCTTGATCTCAGGAATTGGAATTTTTGAGGTAGATGGTAAAGAAAGTCATGATGGGTCTATATAGAATGATTATGAGGATGTGATATCATTGTTAGGACAAAGGTTGGATGGTGTAGTAACAGTTACGAGGGTCCACAAAGTGAACTATCTAGGCCGTGAAACTAATGTAAACAAAACAAAAACAACCCAAAGATATGAAACAAATGTAGATTCAGTCATTTAGTATATCATAGAATTCAAATACAAATTGGTCAGCAACATGCGGGCTTACAATTAGGGCTCACAAGCCTAATTATAGAATATGCACAAGAAATGGCTTTAAAGCCCTTTCATAAGAAATTCAAACTATCAACTATGAATTAATGATCAACTATCAAAATCTGCTTTCCTAGGCATCTATTACATCAATATATATCATCTCTGGAACATAAGATTCCTCCACGTCAGCCAAGCAAGATCACAAACTCCAATGAAGAGCTGTAACGTGTGTACACAGATAGGTCAGACCTAATTGAATAGAACTCCTCCTCAAATTAATAGAATGATGTGCGGATCTTAGGAAAGGTTAGCCACAAACCAAACAACATTGAATGATGTGTAATTTAGCTCCATGAGTTGTGAAATGTTCTACAAGTCTTCCCCTTTACCTGATTATCTGAGACTATTAGGATGCTCTACTATGAGAAAATAATTGATCTTCTGATAGCGATATCTTACCGGTACTTGATCGAAATGCTCTAAATTTTGGATATGATGTCCATGAGTGAATCTAGATGCTAAGTCTAGCTCCATAGGATTTGAAATGTAACTATGATAGAATGTGGATCAAAATACAGAAACTACTACTGACTGAACTGCCTGAACTAAACTAGAAAATGAAAAGTGATAAACTGAAATGCAAACAAACTGAAATGCAAATGTTTTTGGTTGATGCAAGATTTCTCTTAAACCAGGGATGCTCCTACTTCATTGGAGCTCTTTCCTTCCATCATCCTACAATATTGAAATGGGTAGTGGTCGACAAAAATGGTAATTCAAAGCCATCATAGGGAAATTTTATGCATTGATGGTATGTTGAAAGGATAGCTTGCATGGCATGGATCCATGGATGTTCTAGGAGGATATTGTAGGGAAGATCAAGGTCCAAAATTTGGTAGGGAGTTTCAATTATTACAAGACCAACTTGAATTGGTAATTTGATGTTACCCTCAGACTCGCATTCAACATCATCATAGCCCTTGATAGTAGTATTTTTTTGTGAGTCTATGTGTTGAACACCCAGCAAACTAAGAGGAGGGGGTGCATTAGTATTCTCTGATACCAATTAATCATTTAGACATACATTTCACATAGTGTATTTAATTTGTAGTAAGAAAGGAAAGCATGAAATAAACCACTAAAGCACATAACACATAAGCACCATATTTTATGTGGAAAAACCAAAAAGGGAAAAACCACGGTGAGGATTAGCTCACAATATATTGATAATGAAACTAGTTAAGGTTCATACAATTTGGTAGACTAACTATCCAATAGAGAATACTCACTGCAAGTGGCTCACTGCCAAAGCACTCACTGTCCTAAATAGAAAGAGATATAGTTCCACTGAAGCTCAAAATACTGACTTTCCACACTTCATCTTCACCACAATCTTAACTTGTCCTTCTCTACATTAGATTTTACTCACATACACAAACTTAATTACTTCACATTATATCCACACACACCTCCACACAAGAATTCAATCTTGTAAATATACTGCACTAAAACAAAACATCAACTAGGTCGGTAGATAGATGTACCATGTGGCTACATATTCTGTCAGCCCAAAACTCAACCCTATACACTTTGCTGAGAGAACCAAAGCATGTATCACATTCATATTGTTTGACACAACCTATAATTACTCCCATGACTTTGTTCCATTCATGAATAAACTCTGCACAACCTCAATACCTTTAGGTCGGCTCAACTCATGAAGTAGCAATAACATGAACTATCTATTAGTTCACAACTCAGTATGCAGACCACAAAAATGCTTACCACTTGGAGACACCACACTTTAGAGATCCATAACCTTATCCTCAAATCCGCATAGCAAACCATTCATCTGCGGTGTAATGTAGAGCATTCCAATATACCATTTGCACTGTCAATACAGGGTCTGGTACTCTGTCAACTCTATCTTTCATTCTAGAGGGATTCAAAACTTGAATCTTTGGATTAAGACTCCTTTAGTATGCACCAACATTACCTTACAACCACATAGAAAAATTCTTCATAGCAGAGAAATGTAGACTGAAATACTATGACCCTATCATAGGTTTTGTACTGGAAATGCCTTAGACAAATCTTTAACAAATTATCCCTGACTGCGGAACTCCAAAATGGAATGATATCATTCTTAGGTGTACTCTCCTTCATATTGCACTTAGTAGCTTCTCCAAATTAACACTTAGGTATATTCTCTCCCATATCATACTTAGCAACATCACCAGACCAACACAACTGTATCCTTACACTTTGTTACCACTCTCTAGATCAACACAACTATGTCTTTACCCTTTGTTTCCATCAATGACAACACTGCTTATTTCCATGCTCATCAGTCTCTTCATCGTCATGCTTATGTTTCCAACAATCTCCCCCTTTGTCATTGATGGCAACATGCACCAAAACTTCTCCCCCTTTGTCATCAATGACAAAGGAATTACATTCATATCTACAAATTAGAACCACTCGTCCTATCTAAAAAATATCTTGTTTTTCTATGCATAGACTCCCCTTACTGTTTACTCATATGCTTTAATATGTACATCAAAGTATCAAAAAATTGTTTTCTTCTATTCTTTCGCATATGTATAAGAAATTAGAATATGAATCTTACTATTTAGTTGGAAGAATATCCTTGTATATATTCTTTAGTTGAAGCACTACAGAATCCCAATACATTTTAGTAGATTTAAGTATCTGTATCTACCCATTAATCTACAACAAGTCTTTAGCTTCTTCCATTGATGTAGGTGCAACTGTGATTTTTCCAACCTTATCAACTTCCTTCAACAATCCTGTCAAAGTAGCCAACTTGAAATTGACAATTTATCTTAACTAACTCATCCGATTCTTGATTAATTGTCTTTGATTTTATAATTTCTTAATGATAGCATGTGTCTTTTCAATTTCAACCCTCAGATTTCGATTATTATCCTTCAAGGGGTCATAAGTTCTGGAGATGGTAGTTATCTACAATTCTAGGCCATCAATCTTATCTTTTATATCTTTTGTAGTTACCAACCATGAAAAACAAAATTGATATATTACATTGGCATCACTTAGGGCATTTTGAATACTCTTTACACTAGTTTCCAATAGGTCAAGTATACCTTGGAACATTTTTCTGACAAATCTATCAATCTCTTATTTCTGATCTCTTCTAATACTTTCTTCTTAGCAGTCTTCTCTAAGGACACAAAAATGAATGTTAACAGACTCCATTAGTTGCTTCATTTGTTGTGCAAGAGTTAGAGAGGCATCCCTCTTAGTTTTTGGTAGCATCTTCTCAAAAACTTTCATTACTTTTTCTAGATGTTCATTACCTTCCACATGCAATTGCAGTATCTCCTCTTGGGTAGTGGCCTAAAAGATGGTGCCTAGTTGCAATTTCTTGAGAGGAGAGATATTTGACAAATTAATTTGTCCATCCATAGACTGTAATTAAAATAGTTGTGGTGAAGCCATAGACTAAATTTGTCTCTGTTGAGCCAAGAACTCTCTAGTGGAGTCTATTGGAGAGACTTCAGAACATTCACCTTTTGTATTCTTCTCCTCTTCTTCAGAGATTGAGACCATGTGTGAGGCAGGAATCTCTGGAGGACATCTTTCTTTATGTGTCTCTTCACCTTCTTTGATCTCTAGAGGAACATAGGCATTAGTGCTTTCTACTTGTTCATTTTCCTTCAATACTATCTCACTATGTTCTCCTTTCTCTTCATCTTTCTTCTCTTCTAGAATCTCCTTCATCTTTTCAACATTCTCTACATTCTCCAAAGGACAATTAACTTGTTTTGATATATTTCCAACATCCAAACCCTCCTCATTGGTTGTATCAATGTTTACTAGAGGGGCAACATATTTTACTTAGTTTGAATAGCTTGATTTGCTCTACTTTCTTCATTTTTCTTAGGATAGCCATCATCCTTTTCTCTTTCCTCAGAAGAGGACCATTATTCATTGTATTAATGTTCAATTCCTTGAGGACATCTGTAGTTATCTTCAAGGTGTCCTTCTCCAGCCTCTTTATTTCATCTTTATCATTGGACATCAAAGAATTCAATTTTCTTTTTGTTCTGAACTCTTTATCTAACCTCTAAATAGCCTTATTCTTTTCTTGAATAGAAATTGAAGGGGAAAATTTCTTAATTTCCTTATTTCTCATCTAAAAATCTTTATTCATGGCTCCATCTCTTCTCTTTGTCAATACACTAGCAAGACTATCAGGTAATTTCTCAATAATTTCTATGAGAGCAACATTGAATGCATCTATGTACCTGATTATTGTTGTTTCAATGATTGATTGATCATCTGAGGCTCTTTCATCATACATTTCTACTACTTCCTATAGATATCCATACTCTACAATGGCACTAATAGTAGCTTCAAGTTGCAAGGGAGGAAGACTTGATGTCTCTGACTTCTCTGTCTTTACTCCGTCAGCTTCACTTTCTCTTTTCTTCTTTTCCTTTCCTTTTCCCTTAGGAAGCTGAACTCCTGCACCAATTTCAGAAGCTCTTCTCTTCTTTTGAAGATGAAGCCTTCCTCTTCCTTCTCACTTTCTTCCTCTAAAACAATAGATCAACTTTTTCTCTTTTGTCACTTATCTCTTCCTCAGAGACTTGAGGCTCTCTTTTCTTTTTCTGGACCAACTTAGGTCCTTCTTTTTCTTCCTGTTCTTCCTCATCATCATTGTGACTTATGTACTTCTTTCTTCTAGCTTTTCCTTTTACTATTCTCTTCTTGGAAGGTTGTTGTTGCAAGGAAGCACTAGATGCTTCATTCTTCTCTTGACTTGCTGTAGGCATGGCTTCATAGGATTTTCGAGTAGTAACAGAGGAGGTAGATGTCCTAGTTGACCTTCTTATGCTTGGTGACTCTTCTGGAACAGTAGATACACCTTTGGAATTCTCCATAGGGCTCTTAGGTGACATCATTTCCTAAACCTTTGTTCTCATTTCCTTGATATTTTATTTTATTTCCCTCTCAGGTTGTGTTTTAGATGCACTTCCATGGACTTCTCTTCATATGTTCCATATCTTTCTGCAGAAGTGTCCCTTGGTTTGCTGAGCATTAGGTCTGTAAGACATGTAACTATGTCTTGTACAACCTCATAACCCATCTCTAGAATCTAGACTATTTTGGGTTCCACTACTTCCATATAACATTCATCTTTGTTGGCCATAAATATGGTGTCATCCTTATATTTCTCTACAACCCTCTTTGGGATTCTTTCTCTTTCTTGCATGATTTCTTGAAAAGTTTTGAAGAAACCCCATAATGTAGCATTTTGGGTTTCTAAGTTACCTAACCTATAGATGATCTGTGATTTGTACTGCTACTGGAGCATGTCCAAACCATACAATGTTCTTTGCATTAGGAATTTCTCTAAGGAAGTAAAACAATAAGCAAATAATTAAAGTGCCAAACTTGAATGGGTATATTGAGTCTTTTGTCATTTACAAGTTCTCAAGCAATCATTGCCTTAGTAGTTCACACACGTCATATAGTCTACACTGTTCTTGACCATCTCATATGATGTGTTGATGGCAATTGCAAAGACTGAGTTTTCTCTGTTGACGAAGTAAATTTTGTATCCAATCATCATGTATGCATACTTCACAGTAGGGTCTTCAATATCATTCATAGTTAAGGCTCTCTTATCTAATTTTTCTCCAGTGAGCTTCATTACCACATCATTTTAAATGATTTTAGTGTCGGAATTGTTCTAGTGGAACATAACCCTATTAAAACCCTAATGGCTTCCTTGCTTATCATATGCGGTAGATCTAGCCACATGAATTTGTCATGAATGTGGCTCAACACATACCTAATCTAAGCATCTTCATAGTAGAAAATAGGGAAATCATTCCATACATCCAATTTCTTCTTTGTCAAGGTATTGTATTCATGTTTTAAGTCAAAATTGTCATCGGTTAGCTCATTAACCCAAACCTCTCCTTGTTTAGCATCATTATATTCTTCCATCTTTTTATGGATGTAGATTCTTATATCCTTTGTGTGATTCACTCCATATGGAACACTTGAGAACACACCATCCAGATCTGTTTCCATAGATTTGAAAGGATGTTTCTTGAATTTAGGGCAGAGACGGTCTACTACTTCTACGACTTGTGGAGTAAACATCTTCAAGATACTACTGAAAAACTTTAGGGGAAGAGAGTTCAATTGTAAATACTTTTCAATCACTTTGGGTTAGGGTTTGATTCACTTTTCCTTGCTCTTGGACATTGCTCTTATCTCTTCAAAGTTTGATTGCAAATGATTTTCTTGTTAAGCGAGATTGCTTAAGGAATTTTTTTCAAAACCTAAGTCACATTCAATGCATAGTTTGATAAAGCTATCAAAGCTTCAACTATGATATACAATCACCTTTAATTTCTTTACAATCTTCTCCAATAAGATATTTTCTATTGGGATCTTCTCCAAAAGTTTAGATGCATTGATCTACATCACATATCCCCATGCTAAAGTATCATCACCATTTCTTTGGCAAGGGACGAAATATTTCCATTAAAGCTCTCCCTGAGCTAAAGCTCTCAACTTAGTTTCCAAAGGAAACATCTGGACTAGGGACTAGCACAGCCTCATCATTCACTTTATTTTCTTCTTTCTTTTTCCAAACTTTGTCAATTTCTTTCTTTATCTCTACTAGATCCACATTCTTCATTGGATCACTCTTCTTTACCGGACCATCCTTCACATTCTTACTTCTACAAAATTTAGCAATGTGGCCTAATTTGTTGTGTTCATAACATCTGACATTTTGAACAAACTTACTACCATTCTTTGTGGATTTGCATTCATTAGCCTTATGCCCAAATCTATCTCATGTATAATAGTAGCCATTGAAAGATGAAACCATCATACCCTTATTGTAACCATTCATCATCTGATTTTTGCATTCACTAGCTCTATGACTAATTCTTTAACATATAAAACATTGACCAGAGAATGATTGAACATTTTGATTTATTCTGTTCCTACATTCCATAGCCTTATGTCCAAATTTATTGCAAGAGTAATAGTAGCTAGAGAAACTTTGTGTAGTTGGTTGTCTGATAGGTGGCCTCTTGAAGTTCTTCTTTTGGTTTTGGACTTGTCTATTATTATCCCTCGTGACTGTAACATTCTTTTGGTTATTGTTCTTCCTTCCAACATTGTTTGCTTTTGAACTTTCACCCTTTTCAAATCCCAATCCTTCTTTATCCTTAGGAGCCTTTTGATTTGAAACCATTTCATCAAGTAGTATGGAGCTCTTCTTGAATTTGTCTTCTTGAATTTTTTCCTTTTCCAGCTTTATCTTTAAGACCACTATTTCTTATTCAAGCTTTGAGCATTCTTCAGATTTTCCTTTTAGTTTTTCATTTAGGCATTCTTCAATTCTTTTTCCTTCCTCAATTTGTATTTTCAGACTAGTGATTCTCTCATTTGATTGATTGATCTATTCATTTACTTCCATGTATCTTTCTTTAATTTTCTTGTTTTGCTCTCTCAACTTCTTGATGCATTCATCCACTTCCTTAATATTTTCTTCTAGATCTCTTTCTTACATTGAACTTTCTCTGGATCTTCAATGGATGGTTCAAGTTTTCCATTCATGTCAACTATGTAGTCTTCTTCAGTAAATTTAACAGCAAGGATTTCTTTTGGAGGGATAGGATATCTCTTAGGTGTCATGTTTTCACACTTCAGCATCTTCCTCAAGCAGTTAAGCATTTTCCAAGGAACTAGGCTCTGATACCAATTGTTGAACACCTAGACTACTGAGAGGGGGGTGAACTAGTATTAATTGATACTACTTAATTATTTAAACATTCATTTCACATAGCATATTTAATTTGGAATAAGAAAGAAAAGCATGAAATCAACCATTAAAGCACATAACACATGAACACCGGATTTTATGTAGAAAACCCCAAAAGGGAAAAACCACATTATAGATTAGCTCACAATATATTGATAATGCAACCAGTTAAGGTTGATACAATTTGGTGGACTCACTATCCAATAGAGAATGCTCACTATAGGTGGCTCACTGCCAAAGGACTCAATATCCTAAATAGAAAGAGATAGAAGAAGAGATGGCTCACTGCCAAAAATGAACTGCTAATAATGCATCTAACTTATGTTGGAGATACAGTTCCACTAAAGCTCATAATACATAACATTGCAAGATTCATCTTCACAACAATCTCAACTTGTGCTTATCTACATCAGATTTCACTCACATACACAAACTTAACTCCTTCACATTACATCAACACACACCTCCACACAAGAATTCAATCTTATATATATACTACACTAAAGCAAAAATATCAACTAGGTTGGCAGACAGATGTGCCATGTGGCTACATGTTTTGTCGGCCCAAAACTCAACCCTATATGCTTTGTAGAGAGAATCAAAGCATGTAGCATATTCATATAGGTCTGCATAACCTATAATTACTCCTATGACTTTGTTCCATTCATGAATCAACTCTGCACAACCTCAACACCTTTAGGTCATCTTAACTAGTGAAGTAGCAATAGCATGAACTATATGTTAGTTCACAACTCAGCATGTTGACAACAAAAATGCTTACCACTTGGAGACAACACACTTCAGACATCCATAACCTTATCTTCAAATCCACATAGCAAACCATTCATCTACAGTGGAATATGAAGAATTTCAATATACCACTAGTACTGTCATTACACTGTCAATGCAGAGTTCAGTACTCTATCAACCCTATCTTTCACTCCAGACCTAAATCTTTGGATTTAGAATCCTTTATTATGCACTAACATTACCTTACAACTACATAGAAAAATTCTTCATAGAGGAGAAATGTGGACTTCAAAATATTGTGACCCTATCATAGGTTTTGTACTGAAAATGCCTTAGACAAATCTTCAGCAAATTATGCCTAACTATGTAGAACTCCAAAATGGAATGATATCATGCTTAGGTGTACTCTCCTTCATATTGCACTTAGTAGTTTCTTGGGATTAACACTTAGGTGTATTATTTCCAATATCTACCTAGAAACATCATTGGACCAACACAACTATATCCTTACACTTTGTTTCCACTCTCTCAATCAACAAAACTATGTCTTTACCCTTTGTTTCCATCAATGACATTAACACTGCTTACTACCATGCTCATTCATCTCTTCATCATCATGCTTATGTTGCCAACACTATGATATTGTTAGAATATCCTAGTTGTCTTATTAATTTCAAAGTACAAAGATTAAGGCCTGATCCACCATCTATATGGACTCACTTTATTTTATGCTTGTGAATGAGTACTTCTAAATGAAAGGCATTGTTATGTGAAGGACTATCGGAAGGGAGGTCTTTTTCAGTGAATATGAGATGATGGGGTGAGGATAAGTGTCCTACCATGGCTTGAAATTGATTGGTATTAATATTATTTGGGACACGTGACTCTTGGAGTGCTTTATCAAGGATATGTTTGTGTAGGGGAAACAAGCCATGGAGTGGGAAAATAGTTTGAATCAAAATTTTGGTATTTTTCTTTCTGACATTGAAAAAGCATATGATAGGTTTGAGTGGTCTTTTATTATATTAATTATGGAAGCTATTGGATTCCCTCATAGATACTATAGGATGGTGAAGGTTCTATTTTAGGATGCAGTCACTTAGATCAATGTTAATGGGTCTCTTTCTAAGTCATTTCTACTTGAGAGGTCTATAAGGGAGGAATGTCCTCTTGCTCCTGCACTTTTTGTGATTGATTTAGGGAGACTTTATTACTTATTAAGAACTGATATACTGGAGGATAAAATTCATTGGTTTATTCTCTCTAACAATGATGAATTAATGAATATGCAATTTGTAGATGACCCTATGCTTTTCCCTAGGTTGGATAAAAGTAACTTTTATTTTTTAGTGTAAAGATTGGAGATATTTTGTAATGCCTCTAGGGAAATAATATCATAAAACAAATAAATCCTTTTAAGTTGGTTGGATGTACCTCCTGATTGGTTCAAGAAATATTCTTGGCAATGGGGTGGTCCTCCAAGTAGGTGAGGTGCCTAGGTATTCCTTATGCTATCAGACCATCCCTAAAAAATATGTGGGATTAGATGTATGCTACGATTGAGAAGAAACTTAAAAGTTGGGATAGAAATCATCTCTCCCTTGCTTAGAGATTGCAAGTTTGCCAAAAGATGTTGTCTACATATTCCATATACTATGCTTCTATTTGGTTCTTTTCTAGTTATCATATTTAGAATATTCAAAAGTTGATCAGAGAGATTCTATGGTCAAATGATAAAGAGAAAAATAAAAGACATGGTAAAATAGTAGTGGTGCTATTTGGATAAGAGCATGGGGGGCCTATGGCTTAAGCACTTGAAGATCTAGGGTGTGACAGTTGCCACAAAGTGGATAATCAAGTCTTTTGATGGGGATGAGCCATGGAAGGCCCTGGTGAGAATAAGTATCCAAAGTTATATTCGTAAAAAATCTAAATTGTGAACAAACTCGCATCCTCACGATATTCTTTTTGGGAAGGTTCAAATTAAACCTACAGGGTCTGTTGCATTTAGCACTATCTATAAGGCATGGAAAATGGTTGGAACTCAAATAAATGGAAAGGATGTTGTGAATAAATATTCTAATGAGATGTTTATCTCTAGGCCCATTTGGTGAAACCCCTCTTGCAATAATAAGCCCTTAGCTCTTTTTCAAGGTTGATATGCTCTTATGTGGAACAATAAGGGTATCATAAATTCTCATAATGTCTTAAAAAACAATGAATTGAAGAATCAACCTCATCTTAGTTCTGAATTCAAATTGTGAGAATCTCAAAGGAGAAGCTTTTCTATAATGACGAAAGCCCTCTCTCAAATGCATTTTCTTGTCAAGCTGAGTTTCAACTCGAAATGTTTGGAGAATTTAAAATGGATTGATGGTACTAATTTTTCAAGGTGGATTCACTAAAAAATTATAAGATGCTAACTAATTCCCAAGAGGTCTTTAAACATGTCAATCTGGTCTAGAATATCTATCTTGATAGTAAGGATTGGTCCAACACCCTTGTAGATTAGAAAATCAAATCAAAGGTTAGATACAAACCATATGCAAATTTAAAACAAAGAGTTTATACCTAGATAAGAAGACAAAATCTTATCAAGGGAAGAGGAAACTTGCACCCAAGAGTTCCTAAGACATGATAATCCCTAGATAATGATTCCAATGTGAAATGCTATCCTAATTATGTAACTCACAATCCTAGCTCAATGGACATTTGGACATGGTAACAGTACTTGAAAATTGGATCCCAAAATGGGTTGGAGGATGAAGTATTTATAGATTTTTGGAAGGGATTTTGATCCAAGGGTGGAGATTGGTTTGGAAGATCAATGGTGGAGGATAAAAGTGATGTGGAGGGCCTAGATTTGATCTTGGAGGAACAGAGGGCTAGGAATAAAAGTAAATATTTTATTCATTTTGGTAAAAGGGGTAATTAAATAGGCATGGGTGTGAAGGATTATTTTTGAATTAAAGATTCATATGGGGAATGTAAAATGAATTAAAAATTTATTTGGGGATAAGTGGAGATAAATGAGGTATGGGGGTATAAGAGGAATTAATTGTGATGTGGGATGTATTTAAACAAAAAATTGACTTATGTGAATATATTTCAATTTTTTATTTGGAGGACGTGGGGAAGGATGTTAAACTATGTTTGACCACCCAAATGAGAGGTTAGGATTAATTGAACATAGGTTTTATTTAATTAATCCTAGGGCTAGGATGAAGTAGGCTAGGATAGGCAATTAAATAATAGTTATTTAATTGTTTAGGGTAGGGATAGGTCAATTAATAGGTTGGATTAATTAGTTAAACATGATTTAGCTAATTAATTAGATTTAGTGAGGATAGGGAAATTGGCCAAATAAATATTGCATATTTATTAAATCAATTGGCTAAGGTTTGAACTATTTAATTAATAAAATTAATTCAATTGTTAGGGATAAAATGATGAATAATTAGACAATGAAGGGATAATTAATTAAATAAAAGTTTAATTAATTGAATAGAAGGGAAATTGATGTGTTTAGGGATGTCGGGAGTCAGTTTCATGGTAAAAGATAATTTTAGGTGTTTACATTTCCCCCTCTTTGACGTGGTGTTAGGGCCTAGGAGGGAAGTGGCGTCAAGTCGAAGAAAAATATGCCCCAGCTTCTGGGAAGGAAAGGAGATGGGTGAGGGATGCCCCCTCGAGAGGTCGGTGAAAAAAATAAAATTTTTAGGGTGACCTCTCGAAAAGATGTAACGGTAGCGAAAGTTGGATAGGGAATGGAAAAAGATGATGGCAGGAAGAAAAATGGAGAAAAAAGGCTGTGATTTGCACCCCAAAGGGGAAAAGAGTGGTAGGGGTGTTGGTGCCTACATAAACATTTAGGTTTTAGACTTTCATCTACAAGCACCTTTCATAAAAATCCAAAGATTCTAAGTCCCTCGGCCTCTTAAGTTTCATGCATGTATCCATTTATATACATTGTTGTTTGTATATACATTTGAAGTGTGCAAGTTCAAATGTACAAATGCATATGTACAAAGTTGGACCTGAAAGGAAATTTCAATCGGCCTTTGAAAATGGTGAAAAAATGGTTATATGCATCTTTGTATGCATATCGGGCTATATATGCATTTTCGAGTATGCAAAAGGGAATGTGTATCACAGATTCCTAGAATATTCCCTGCTTATATGTGGCGGCTTGCATGTATATTTTGTTTGTATGTTCGAATATACATTCGCCACATACAAAGGAAACATAAAAGGTAGAATGTACATCGGGTAGATACAAAGGCAACTTTACATGCAAAAGGTGGGACCTGCGGATATACAAAGAGGAATGTATATCAGGTTGTACATCGCAGATGCTTAAGGAAACATACAAGGGCAATGTACAAAGAGGCTGACATACAAGGAGAATATGCAAAGGGTTTCTGTTGGCGTGACAATGTGTATTGGTGACTCATGCAATAGTTATTCCAATGGCTGATGATACAAAGAGAATGTGCAAGGGTCAATGTATATTGGCATGTACGAAGGTGAATGTATATCCAATATACATTGAAAACATGCAATGGAAAACATACAAAGGAACATACAAAGCAGATTGTATGTTAGAAGATGCATGCAGATGTACAAGTGCAAATGTACATTGGCGGCAAATATACAAATCAACATGCAAGCGCACAAATGCAAAGGTAGAGATACAACGCAGATTTCAAAGGTTATTCAAATCTGCTTCATAAGTGTGTTGAGATCCGCATTGTATGTATATTGCACTTGTATGTGCATTATATAATGCGATATGCAAAATGGGGAGATACAAGCTGGACCCGAACTTGATTTCAAATTGTTCTATAAAAATTTGGGATTCGTGCCTTGTATGTAGGGCGATTGTATGAATATACAATCATAATGTGCAAAAGCAAAAATGATACAATGGCTCATCGGTGAGACTTCACCCATCTGTAGTTTTATCCATACTCATTTCGATGGCTGATGGAGATACAACTACATAGAAATGGAGAACAAATCAAAGGCTGCCACATGTCCAGAACTGTTGTATGTATATATAGATGCATATACAAAGGTTTTATAAGGTGAAAAGGGGCAAAAAGCAAAATGTATGTTTGCGATGTGAAAAGTCAAATAGAAAAGGCTGCCTGCATGGCAGGTTTCTATTGGCCAATGGACTTTTCATAGCAATTTGGAGCCATAGATCTTAGTGGAGGGAAAGGAAATTGATGGCTCTGTTTAAATGAAGGGTTTTCCATGCTTCTACAATGGCATTCTTAGTGGGAAAAATTTACAAAGCACACAGTCTGGTTCATTTCCAAGGCCGCAAGTTGGTATGCCATTAATGGTAGGATTGCAAAGAGGTATGGGTCGAGTAGACAGGTCAACCACCTGATTTAGTGAGAAAATCTTCAGGTGGTAGTGTAGATCCTGAGCTCACCTACTCTTTCCTTTGTTTCTCTCAGTTGCATTCAATGTTTTACACGCCATTTTCATGGTGCAATGTATTTGGCAAAATTTTGAAGTGCCATGTAATTAATTGTTGAGTACACATCCTTGCTATATAGTGAGCTGTGTCACTCATTTTCTGGTTGTTGAAGACTTGGGCAACTTTTGGGAAAATAACAAAGAACAAAGCCTTTCTTGGTTGTTCTATCTCTATTGGAGTTTATGAGTTGCATTTTGAATGCACCTTGTACATATTTTCAGTTTCATTGTTGTTTTATATAAAAAATGCATTGCTGCATGTGTTTAGTTGTTTGTCTCCATTTGTTGTATGCATAGCTTCTTTTGAACCTGGTTGCTAAGGGTTCCTCAGATTCTAGGATATAGATTTTCTATATTGCATGCTTGATCTGTGACTTCCATTCAAGGAGTGGATTAAATTGTTTTAGGTCAAGTATGGAGAAGAATGTATGTCAGCAGGGATATTTGTAAGTAGAGGCAGCTAAATACTCAATCTTGGGTGGCATTTGTAAGGCAAGCACCAATCTAACCCCTTGAAACTTGAATGCCAGTGCAAATCATTCATTTGTATACGTCTAGTTGACTCCTTGCCCCGAGATAGGCACCAGTCTGCTCCCTGTGTTGTGTTATGTTTCCAAAACTCCTATCTTGCATCCAAAATATCAAACCAATCATTTCATATTTCCATCTTGTTAGTTGTAGGAGTAGAAATAGGACCCCTACATACTCTCATCCTCAACCAGCTAGATATGTCCAAGAATGTTGCCAGCCTTGTGATCTATCATGCAAATCTTGGTCCACACATGAGAGTATTTTGCCTGTTATTGTAAAGCTAAATATTTATGTCATTGGGTGAGTCAAGATCAAATCTTTAACTATAGGGACACCCCCTTGGTGCGGCAGAACCAAAAGTGAAGGGAAGGTAGCTCATGCAAACTCTTGTATTAGTTGGTTGAATTTTCTTGTGCATTGGAACTGGCAAACCCTCTGCTGATTCGAGAGAAGACCCAATAGGGTGGATGACATGGCATGCTATATTAGGACAAGTGGGCCCTAAGAGTGCCACATTTGCACACATTGACTTGGTGAGAAGAAGAAGTAGAGGAGAGATGGTAGAGCACAACCCCCATTTCCCTCGACTTTGACACATTTCTGAGTGGTTCTGATCATTTGGCCAGGCACCGATGGCTGGACCCTAGGTAGGGCCTAACCCTAGCTTTGTGATTTTTTGATTTGTGTGCATTTTTTTGTGTTCAGCAATTGGGATTAGATCACGTAGCACCAAAAGTTAAGCGAATTAGCACAATCCTTTGGATTGGTGCTATCCGCTAGGGTAGCATTAGAGCGGTTTGTTGCCATTTGCCTAGTATTTTAGCGCTATTGTCTTCAATAGCGCAATGTTGAGAAGAATAGGGTTTTGGTCATTTTAGTGCCAAATGACCATTAGGGTAGTGCTATGTGCTAGAATAGCTCTAGTTTTGGGAATAGCACTATATTTTGTTTTAGCGCAATGTGTAGGATTAGTGCAATGTGTGATAAATGCACTATGTGGAGAATTGGCGCTATTCCTTAGAATAGTGCCAAGTGATAGAGTAATGCCATTTTCTAGAATGGCGCTAAGTATTGTGCGTAGTGGCGTAATATGTGAAAGTAGTGCAAAGTATATTGCGCAGTGGCGCTATTATAGATTTAGAAGAATTAGTAGCACTATTTGCAAAACAGCGTGAAGCATGGAGTGTTGTGGCGCCAAATGATTTTGGTGTTCAACTTTAGATGAAAGGTGGTGTTTTGGAAGAAGATAGGTAGATTTCTGACCTGAAAGTTGTGGATGCAGGATACGCATTCATTTATAGTGTACTCACGGGAGCGATGCATGCCATTGGTGATCGCTTTATTCAATAAATTTGATGATACCACCCGAGCCAAACTAGCTAGATTGGGGCTCCTGATAGTGGCGTCGATGCCGGTGCTATGAGCCCATAGAGCTCTGATGACAGTAGTCATGGAGCAGTACTGTTCAGAGACATGCACCTTTTTGTTGCCGACCAAGGAGATCACTATCACACTTGAGGATGTTTCTTACATCCTCAAGCTACCTATTTGCAGCCGGTGAGTGAGATATGACATGAGGAGGGGATGGAGGGCCCTGATCAGAGTATTTGGCGAGGCTCACATTGTGTTATCAACTGATGGTTGGGAGATGAGTTACGAGGGGACACTGGTGATGGGTGCAAATTCCTTTGCCATATTCCTATGTGCTTTGATTGGTGGTGTGGTTATGCCTGATAGGAGAGGCAGGGGTTTTCCAGTTGGCTGGGGGGAAATGATCGAGGGGATGGTCAGGGCTGAGACCATGTATGCTTGGGAGCCAGTGATGTTGGGGCAACTGTATCATGAGATGCATACAGTTGTCTATCTTTATGATTTAGCATTGTTAGCTGGGGTTACTCTATTACATGTGTGGATTTGGGAGCACATTACAGCTACACGACTGACGTGTGGGTACTATCGTTGTCCTTTTGAGGTCTTGTGTTTTTATATTGGGATGCCGAGTACACCTATACTGGATAGGTGCGGTATTGTAGACAGATGTTGGATGATGTTATTTGGGTGACTTGGTGACCATAGATCAGAGTGGAGCTGTGGCTTGATGATGATATTCACATGCCTTTTATGTATCAGCAGCGATACCTGATGGGTCAAGGAGACCATATGATATACATGTATCTGCCGTCATGGGTGATGTGGTAGTTTGGGTTGTGGTAGGATACTCTGCAGCAGATGGCCATCTTTGCATGGACCTACCGTGATGCACGCTTCTGGCCTGCAACCATATAGCCACAGGTCGCTCTGGATGATTTTGCAGCTTTACAGCCAGTTCGGTGGGATTCGTGGAGCACAGTCATTGATGCAGGCACTACTCCTACATATGATATATGGTGGTAGATGTGGCAGCTGACTCAATTTACGGACCTAGCAGAGGCAGTTCCTGCAGAGAAGGCAGTAGGGGTAGATGATGATGATTTAGAGGATGAGGGAGATGATGATTCTAATGGGGATGATTTCCTGGAGGAGGGGGAGGAGATCATTGCTGATTACCTTGTGGAGGTTGGAGGGGATGGAGAGGATGAGGAGGTTGGTGAGCTAATGGACATGCTGGCAGCAGCGGCAGCTGGACAGGCGCCCTAGTAGCAGGTGAGACAGTAGGCCCCTTTATAGTAGGTGCTTGTTGAGCAAGTGCAGATTGGGGTTGGGTGGTGGCAGAGAAGGCCTCGACAGTGTGGGGGACAACCAATGGTGGGCAAGGGTGGTTTACCCCCACCATAGGTAGCGCAGTAGTAGTAGGCTGTGGCATTAGGGCAGTAGATAGTAGGGCAGCCAGTAGTAGGGCAGCCAGTAGCAGGGTAGCCAGCAGAGGTAGGTCCTTCTGAGGTTCGAGGGCTGACACCTCGTCAGTGACCATGGGGTGAGGAGGAGGAGATTGAGACTTTGCGAGCATAGGTGGCTAGCCTGCAGGAGGCATTAGAGAGCTATGAGGTAGAGTTGGTTCAGTTGTGAGGTATAGTGGCCTTACTGGATGGGTTAGATGGACAGGTGCTTGCATTGCAGGCATAGCTATCCCAGGCTCAGGGTGAGATAGTCACTTTGATAGGGGAGTGGGATGCAGCACTCGCAAGAGCACATCAAGTAGAGGTCAAGGGTGATATAGCAATTTTGACTAGAAAGTGAGATATGACACTTGCCAGGGCACAACAGGTAGAGGCTATGGTGGGCAGCTTGCAGGCTTTAGGTGTTGGTATGGCCCCTATTTTGACATTGATGCAGACACAGTTGTCCCAAGCACGGGCATAGCTGTTGGAGGCCAGAGACCGGACAAACTATTATCAGGCCTTATATCATGCGGCAGTGCCTGCAGAGCAGCATACGCTGAGTTATAGTTAGGTCAGTGGATCGTGGGTAGCTAGATCACATAGATCTAGATCGGTTCAGTCTGTCCAGAAGACAATACATCCTCCCTCGCATGTGCCCTAGCAGGATCCACAGGTATAGGTCCAGTCACAGCCACAGCCGCCACCGCAGCCACCAGCAGGACCACAGGCACTGCCAGGGTCAGGATCCCTGAATCCATCAGAGAGAGGATCCTCTATGTGACAGTGATATCATTTTAGCCCTTGGAGGCATTGTATTAGGACACAATATTTTTTTGATGTGTATATATGAGCGATGTACATTTTTATGCAATGATGATATATGATATGATGCTTTTTGATGGTCTATTGTGTTTTCTTATGATGCTCTGTTATGATTGTGATGATGTCTATATTGATGGATGTAGTATGCTTTATGGATTTATGTGCTATGGATGTGTTGTGTTTATGCAATTATGTTTTTGATGTTATAGATGTACCTATGATGGATGTAATGATGGTTTACCTATTTTGATATATGCATGGTTTGTGATCTATGGACTATATGATATATAATAAATGTTCAGAGTAATAAACATTTATTATGGATGTAAAATGCAAATGCAATGGGAATGTATGTTTATCTTAATAAACACATGTTATGTATGGAAATATGGAAACGCAACTAGATGTCTATAAAATGCAATTGAATGTTTATGATTGTAATGATGTAATGTAACCTAATGTTTTATGAGATGATATATGGAATGCAATATGATGATACTAATTTTAAAATGCACCTATGTGATGACAAACTTAAATGAGTATGCTATGATTTGCAACGTTAAATGATGTATAATGTGCAACTAAATGAAAAAATGAACCTAATGAGATGCATTGCAACTAAAAGAAAAATGACCCTAAATAATATGATATGCAATTTAACCGAATTAAAATGAACCTAAATAATATGATATGCAATTTAATAGATTTAAAATGAACCTAAATGATATGATATGCAAATTAACAGATTTAAAATGAACCTAAATGATATGATATGCAAATTAATAGATTTAAAATGAACCTAAAATGATATGATATGCAAATTAACAGATTTAAAATGAACCTAAATAATATGAGACGCAAAACTAGGTGATAGGTGAGATGCAAATTAGATGATAGGTGTGATGGTTAAGTCTTGATACACATGATGTTCTTTGTTGGACCTTGGGTGGTGGGGCTGTGTGGCAGGGGAATGGGTGGGGACTGGATAAGGGTGGATGAATGGGATTTGGATAGGATTGGGAGTGGTTAGATTGGGGGGATTTGAATATGAGATAATTGATAGGTCATAGGACACCATCTCATTGAGGGGTGGGGGATATGATTTGGTTCGGGATGTGTTGCATGTGAAGAAGTTGGAAGAGTGGGATTAGTGAGGGGATTTGGTAGGGTGGGGGGGTTTAGGTGATTATGAAATCTAGGCCCAGATAGTGTAGTTCATTAGGATGATGATTTTGTTAGTTGTTGTTGCACCAAAAGATTGACCTATTAATGCCTGATACAACCACTTTACTTAACAAGCATGGGAGGCGGTTAAGCCCTTGTCGCAAACCATCGCAGCGCAGCACTGAACAAGGAGACCAAGGGCCACACCTTGCAACAATCCCCCCCGGTGCAAGCGTGGGGTTTGAACTAGCGACCTAAGCTCTGATACCAATTGTTAGTTGCCGTTGCACCAAAAGATCAACCTATTAATGCCTGATACAACCACTTAACTTACAAGCACGGGAGGCAGTCAAGCCCTTGTCACAAACCACCGCAACACAACGTTGAATAAGGAGACCAAGGGCCACACCTTGCAACAATCCCCCCCAGCACAAGAGACACTATATGGCTTCATAAGTGTTGTCATTGATGGCAACAAAGTTCATCCCACCCATCCGCAGAATATGGTGTGTCTTTACCAGAAGTCAGATTGAAGAAGTGTTGTGGTCTGGTAAGCAAGAACAGAGCATGCAGCAGGGTTTGACAGTCAGGTATGGATCTCTCAAAGGAAGTATCTCAGTAAAGTATGGATTTGGGAAGTCAATAGGAGTACATTGACTAATAGATTCTAGGGATTGAGCCTTCGGTGATGGAAGAGTGAAGAGACATTAGCACTTAAGTGTTGGGATTCTATTTGGCAAAGTAGACAGAGGAAGAACTAACTGGTAGAGCATCAGACCTAAATCTGGATGAGATATTGATGGTTATCAAGCTTTTTGAGGTATCATTCATAACTGGCTAACATGATTGATGACTTCTATAAGCATCTCTTTGATCCGCATTACTTGGTAGGCAAAGATTCAGCCGACAGATCAAAGTTTGGGAAAATATTAAGCATTCCAGATGCCGACTACAAAGTGGATGAATCCTTGGTGTGGATATATATACCCAATGGATTTAGATATGAATGTGTGTGTGTGGTGTATTGTATTATGCGAAGAAAAGTAGAAGATCAGTGTGAAGATAGTAAGACAGGTCTGAAATGTAACAGGACAGCAGCATCTAAGGAGAGTAAGAATGAAGTGCAGTAGATTAGTATATTAGGCTTAAATAGAACTCAACCTCAGCATATGTGGATGCTTCTCATCAGTTCAAGTATCTAGTTTCCTTATATTAACTATTGTAGGTAGTGAGCCTCTTGTGAGCAGTGTGCTTGGGCAGTGAGCCCTAATTAGCAAGTGCCATTTTGTACTATCTTATTCTTCTAATAGAGAATACAATCTTGGGTTAATCACCTCGTGGTTTTTCCCTTAATAGGGTTTTCCACGTCAAAATCATTGTGTCATGTGTATTGATGTTATTTCCATTTCATGGCTATGTTTTCTTATTTAATTTAATACTGCACTAATTGATAAGGAAGTTCAGAAGGCTGAAATAATTAAGATAACTAATTCACCCCCCTCTCAGTTATCAACAATTGGTATCAGAGCCAAGTTCCTCCAAAAGAGCCTAACAACTAGAGGAAGATCTAGGAACTCAAATGGATTTGTATGGTATGAGGGAACAACTTCAGTCTACCCTAGATGATCTTGAGCAATCAAACTCTGAAGTCAATGAATTGAAGGAAAGACTCAAACAGGCTGATGATTTCATAAATGAACTAAAAGGGAAACTAAGTATCTCTATGAAAAAGAAAAAAGATCTACTTCAGCAATTGGCAAATCAAAGTGAAGACAATGGTACAAATGAAGATCTAAAGGAGAAAACCAAGATATGTGAAAAATTATCAAAAGAAGTCATTATGGTAAGACATGAAATGGAATCATGAGTTATGAAATTCACCCAAGAAATTAAAGAAAAAGAAAAATTGAAGATGATCTAAGACAATCTCTCAAGGAGAAGTCAGAAGACTGCCACAAAATGGATAGAATAATCAGGCATCTAGAATCTGATCTTGAAGATGCTAGAGATAATGAAGAAAAACTTGAGGATCAAATTGACACTCTTAAAAGGATCTTCAAACAGCAAATGAATACAAAGAGAAATTCAAGATAAGCTTTTATCAACTTGAAGTTCTTATTGAAAGCCAAAAGAGGGTAGATGACAAGTGTGGCTTGGGATATGAGAAAGGTGAAAGCTCTGGATCTAGTCAGAAGAATTTTGGATCAAAAAATCCAAGGAACATGCCTAGAAGACCTCCAGTAAGGCAACCTAATGCTCAAAGATATCCATCCTTCAATAGATACTACCACAACTACAATAACTTTGGTCATAAAGCTAATCAGTGCAGAAAGAGAATAAATCAGACCAATACATCCTTCTCCAGACAATGTTTCAACTACAAAAGGTATGGTCACAAATCTCATGAATGCAGAAATATGCAAATGAACAATTCATTCAATGGTAGATGCTTTGCATGCAATAGAATGGGACATATCACTAATCAATGTAGATCAAGAGGATATCATTCAAATATACAAAGAAATGTTGTTTGCCACAATTGCAATAGATCTAGTCATATTGCCAAATTCTACAGAAGCAAGAATCAGGACAAAAGGGGTCCGGTGCATCATAATCAGAATCAAGACAAAGGAAAAGGAAAAGTGAATGCGGATGAAGTTAAAAGTGAGATGAACAAGATTTAGGTAAAAAGAAGTACAGAGAATATAGGGGATGGATCCTCACCAGAATCTGGTGCTGATATTCCTTCCAAAAATTAAAAGGTGAGCTCTGGCTCAGGGGAAGACACAAGAAAAAACATTTTCCCCCAGCCAGTTAATTGGTGCCTAAATTTGGCACATGGGAAGTTGCAGAATAAAAGGTTTCTCAGAAAAACATCTAAAGAAAGCTTGGTAAAGATATAGAAGATCTGTAGGAAGATTTGAAGGGTCTAATCTTCCAAATATTGATCCAGTTTAATAGTTATCCAGTAAAACATGATTATCACAGTTAAATCCAGTATGATTCAAATCCGAGGCATCTTGTTCTGTGATAGATCAAGTGTTTAGGGAAAGAAAGATAATTTGTTATTAATCACCAAGGATTTCTCTAAGTATATCTCAGTGATCTAGAAAAAGATCTTTCTCAAAATAAGAAGAACCAGGCAATCGGAATGACTTGAGTTACACATTTATTACAATATGAAATTAGGGTTTTCCTAGAGATAAAAGGGTTCATTCGCTCGTCATTTGCACATTTGCATTCAAGATGAAGAGAAAAGGAGCTCTGCAGTAAACTATCTCAAATTCTCAAAAGATCAATCGTTGAAGTCGATTCATCCAGCAAATTAATCCAACTCATTCGACGAACCCTTGAAGTGCAAAAGGTATTTTCCGTTATTGAATATTTCTCTGTAAAATCCTTTGAAGATGACTACACTGAATGTTGTAAAGATCACTGATAGGCCGCATCCTAAATTCAAGAAAAATCCATATAAATCCCTAGAAGTTGATCCCCTAGGTGCCTTTTCAAGCATTCCGCATGGGGTTCTGCATGTAGAAGATGTTAGGGCATATATTCATGTGAATATTGAAGATTTTGGGGAATCTAAACTGATTGATATCTATCACAAGCATTTGATAGATGACTCATTTGAACTCAAAACTCAGTATAAAGCCATCCGAGACAAGCATTTTGCACAATGCATTCATTTCCCCTATTTTACAAAAGAAGAATGGGTCTGATATATTTTGAGCAGAGTGCATGATAACTTCATGTGATTGAATGGACCATTTAAGATAGCCAAAGATGCCATTAGGGCAGTAACTAGATTGCACTCATCTGGTGGGATTCCTGTTCTCAAATCTGTCAAGAATCAAACTATGAGTGAGGCTACCGGATCAATATTTGACAAAAGAGCAATGACAATAGAAGACATCACTAATCCAGATGTCAAGTTTGCCTCCATGATCATTAGTTATAAGATATATCACTCTAGTAGGGAAAATTCAGTATCCAGAACTACAATTTACACTGCTTATGAAATGTTGAGAAAAAATGCAGATTATGATCTTTGTGAACTCCTTCTAAACCAATTGATGGAAAACCTACAAAAGATCAAGAAGGACAAGAAGAACTCCTTCAAGTATGGTGGACTGGTACTGTGCTTGTTCTTCTACTTCATGAATGAGCTTCTCAGATCCAGTGGTTGGGTATGGCAGAATGATAGACTAGTAGCCATCCAAATAAGAGATTATATACATGGGCTTGGTGATGCCAAGGCACAAAATACAGCACTTTGGGGCTACTTCAAGAATTTTCAGAGCATGATGCAAGCAAGAGAGAGAATCCCCCAATCCTTAGTTGAAAAGTATAAAGATAGAGTATGCTTTATGATAGAGACTGATCAATGTCTAATGGAGGTAGTAGAGCCAAGAATAGTCTAGATCATGCCAATGGGGTATGAAGTAGATGATAAAATTGTTGAGCTACATGTTCAACACATGCTCAGTCAACCCAAGGATCCTAAAGCAGAAAGGTTTGGAACCTTTGAAGAATTAAGTGTGAAGATCCAGGTGGAGCTAAGACAACCAGAAATAAAAAGAAAAGTAAGGAGGGAAGTAGAAGAGTTTTCCAAGAGGCATGGAATCTCAAAAGAGGCACTAGAGATGCAAATAGAGAAAAGATGGAAAGCGTAGAAAAGGAAAAGGTAGAAAAAGAAAGTGCTCCAGTTCAAGCCCCTTCCCAGACCAGATCAACCAAAAGCTCTGCATCTGCCACTTCCAAGGGTCAAAAGACTTCAAAACCAGAAGCTTAGACATCTAGAAAAGGAGAAAAGAGAACCAAGAAAAAGGCAACAAGGTCTTACACAAGCCAAAAGGATGAAGAAGAGATAGAATCAGATGAGGAAGTAAAGAAAATGAAGAAGAAAAGGAAAACATCTGATGAACCCTCTATTGAAGAAGTAGCAGAAGAATTTGTTGAGAAGCCTACTCTATGCATTGATGATATCATAAAATCAGTTACTGTGGATGGGAACCTTCAACCAATGGCTAAATTCTATGATGATTACAATGAAGCTGACCAAAAGATCTTACAAGAAGCCATAGTCAAGTATCTGAATATCTACAACAAGGCTTTTATTGAAATCATATCTCTCATTCCCAAAAGCTTAGAGAAGGAATTAGAAATAAGAAAGAATAATGCTATGGCAAAGGATCTTGAGATTTGAGAACAGATAGCTATTCAACTATATCATTCAATCACTCCTAAGCAGAAGAATATGATCTTCAAAGATTGTAAGGATGAGTTCCAGAGCAAAGACAGAATGAATCAGCTCATGCTCAGAGAAACTGACAAAATAGCAAAAGAGATAGAAGAGATCCTCTAGAATACATACAAAAGATTCAACATTCCTATTATAGAGGACTTAGGTGATGATCCCTCAGCTACAGATGTTGAAAAGGAATCTACTAAGACAGTGGCAGAAGAGGTAAAGGAGACAAGTGAAGAAAAAGGTAAGGACTTAGATTCCTCTACTCTAGAAGAGGAGGTCCATGAACAAACAAACATCTCTCCTCCAGTTTCCCCTGTAGACTCCAGATCCAAAGAAAAAGAAAGAGTAGAAGAAAAGATCAGTTAAAAAGTAGAGGAGAAGGAAAAAGAAGATGACAATAGTAAGGCTGCAGAAGGGGAGAAAATTTTGTCTCTGGCAAGAGACACAGTAGAAGCAGTCAAAGAGTTCTTGACCAAAGAGATGATGGAATTTGATGAACCAGAATTGCTTCAAGGATCATTCAATTTTGATTCCCTCTCTCCAGTTCAAACCATGAAACTAGCTTCCTTCACTCAAGCAAAGGCCAAAGAAAAAATGTTGAAATCTCACATGGAAGACTGTGAGCTCATAGAAACTACATCCGATGTATTGGAAAAGATCATGCCATCCTTCTAAAAGGATCCTACAACTTCCACATCTGGTAATCTAAAATCTCTTATAAATTCTATTAATACTCATTTTGATTCTTTAGAGAAAGCAGTAGAAGAGAAAGTCAGGAAAGAATTTTTGGATAAGAGATTCTCTGAAGTATAGGGTCTAATCTCAAATGATAGGAGAGTTATGGATATTGGGATAAAGAGTTTAGAAAATACTCTCAAAGATGGAAAAAATATTTATAAATTTTGTTTATCCTAGCCCAAAGTGACCAAAGATGTTGATAAGAAAGTAAAAGAGCAAGAAAATAAACTACTAAGCTTGTCTCAAAGTTTTGATCCTCTCTCATCTCCCGTAATAAATCAAGAATGTCAAAGTATTGCAGTCTTGAATGAAATTAAGAAGCTTGAGAAGGAGAAGAAAAATAGAATAAGTAGGTTGAGTGAACTAAGAGGGATCATTATCCCTAAGTTAGAGGCCATGCATGAGGCTCTAAGTGATGCTCAGACTACCGCCCGGACCAGTGATCCGACAGATCTAAAAAGTGTTGGCAAGAGATACTATATGGACTCATGATTGTTGTCATTGATGGAAACAAAGGTTATCCCACACATCCGCAAGACATGATAGGTCCTCACCGAAAGTCAAATTGAAGAAGTGTTAAGGTTCGGTAAGCAGGAACAGAGTAGTCAGTAAGGTCCGACAGACAAGTCCGGATCTCTCAGTAGAAGTATCTTAGTGAAGTGTGGATTTGGGGAAGTCAAGAGGAGTATCTTGATTGATATATTCCAAGGTTTGAGCCTCTGGTGTGGAAAGGATAAAGAGATATGAATGCTTGAGTGTTGGGTTCCCAAGTGATAGTGTGAACAGAGGAAGAACTGACTGGCAGAACATTAGACATTATTCTAGATGTGTTACTGATGATGGAAAAGGTTCTAAGGCATAAGTTATGTTTGGCTAACGTGATTGATGACTTCTACAAGTATATGTTTGATCCGCATTACTTGGTGTGCAAGAATTCAGCCGATAGATCAGAGTTTGACGAAATTATTAACTATTCTAGATGTCGACTAGAAAGGTGATGAAATCACTTGTGCAGATATATATACAGGATTGATTTAGATGTGAAAGTGTGTGTGGTGTATTGTATAGTCCGAAGAAAAGTAGTAGACCCAAGTAAAAGCAGAAAGGAATGTCTAGTATGTGAAAGGAGAGCAGCACAAAAGAAGAGGAAAGATGAAGTGCAGCAGATCAGTGTACTGAACCTAACCGGAACTGAAATCCAGCATATGTTGATGCTCCTCATTAGTTCAAGTATTGTATTACACTCTTTATAAATTGTAGATAGTGTGTCTCTTGTAGGCAGTGTGCCTTTTGTGAGTAGTGTGCTCAGGCAGTGAGCCCTTATTGGCAAGTGCCATTTTGTATTTCCATTCTTTTAACAGAGAATACAATCTTGGGTTAATCACCCCATGGTTTTTTTCCCTTAATAGGGTTTCCACGTCAAAAATATTGTGTCATGTGTATTTCCATTTCATGGTTATGTTTGCTTAAATGAATTAATGCTGCATTGATTATTAAGAAAGTTTGATAAGCAGAAATAATTAGGATAACTTATTCACCCCCCTCTCTTAGTTATCAACAATTGGTATTAGAGCCAAGTTCCTCCTAACAGAGTCTAATAGCTTGAGGAAGATCTAGGAATTCAAATGGATGTATATGGGTTAAGGGAGCAACTCAAGACTACCCTTGATGATATTGAGCAGTCAAACTTTGAAGTCAATGAATTAAAGGAAAGACTCAAACAGGCTGATGACTTCATGAAAGAACTAAAAGACAAATTAAGTCTCTCTATGAAAAAGAGAAAGGAGCTACTTTAGCAATTGGCAAAACAAGGTGAAGCTAATGATACAAATGAAGATTTGAAGGAGAAAACCAAGTTGTGTGAAAAGTTATCAAAAGAAATCATTATGGTAAGGCATGAAATGGAATCAGGAGTTATGAAGTTTACCCAAGAGGTTGAAGAGAAAAGAAAGACTGAAGATGATCTAAGACAATCCCTCAAGAAGACACCAGAAGATTGCCACTATAAGATGGATAGAATTATCAGACATCCTTAATCTGATCTTGAAGATGCTAAAGATAATGAAGAAAAACTTGAGGATCAAATTATCTCTCTTAAAAGGGATCTTCAAATAGCAAATGAATATAAAGAGAAATTCAAGATAAGTTCTGCTCAACTTGAAGTTCTTCTTGAAAGTCAAAAGAGGGTAGATGACAAGTGTGGTTTGGGATATGAAAAAGGGGAAAACTCTGGATCCAGTCAGAGGAACTCCACTCCAAGAAACAGACCTAGAAGACCTCCGGTAAGGCAACCAAATGCTCAAAGATATCCATCCTTCAATGGATACTACCACAACTGCAATAACTTTGGTCATAAAGCAAATCAGTGTAGAAGAAGAATGAATCAAACTATTACATCCTTCTCCGGACAATGTTTCAACTGCAAAAGGTATGGCCACAAATCTCATGAATGTAGAGATATGCAAATAAACAATTTATTCAATGGTAGATGCTTTGGATGCAATAGAATGGGACATATGGCTAGTCAATGTAGATCAAGAGGATATCAATCAAATATGCAAAGAAATGTTATTTGTTATAATTACAATAGATCTGGTCAGATTGCCAAATTCTGTAGAGGCAAGAATCAGGACAAAAGGGGTCCGGTGCTTCATAATCAGAATCAAAATAAAGGCAAAAGAAAAGTAAATGCAGATGAAGTTCAAAGAGAGATGAACAAGATTTGGGTGAAGAAAAGTACAAAGAATGTAGGGAATGAATCTGCACCAGAATCTAGTGCTAATATTCCATCCGAAAACTAAATAGAGGAGCTCTGGCTCAGGGGGAGTAACAAAAGATAAGCCAATTCCCCTAGCCAGTCAATTGGTGCCTAAAATTGGCACATGAGAAGCTACGAATTAAAGGGTTCCTAAAGAAACATCTAAAAGGGTTATGGTAAAGATTTGAGAGATCTGCAAGAAGATTTGAAGAATCTAATCCTTCTAGAATTGATCCAGTAAAAGTTTTCTGGTAAAAATAGATTCTTTACAAGTTTGGTCCGGTATGATTCAAACTATGGAGTCTTGATCTGCGGATAGATCAAATGACTAGTGAAAGGAAGATAGATCATCACTACTCTCCAAGAATAACTTCAAAATTTGTCTCAGTGATCCGGAAAGGTTATGTCTTCGAATAAGACAAACAAGGCAAACTAGAATGAATTAGGTTGCGCATTTATTGCAGGATGAAAATTAGGGCTTCTTAGAAATAAAAGAGTTCATTCATTCGTCATCTACACATTTGCACTCAAGAAGAAAAGAAACAGGAGCTCTACATCAAGTTGTCTCAACTCCCAAGGATCAACCATTAAAATTGTTTCATTCAGATTATCAAATCCGGCTCCTTCCGCGAACCCTTGATATGGAAAAGGTATTTTCCATTACTAAATTTCTCACTGTAAAACCATTTTGGAAATGGCTACTCCGAATGTTGTGAAGATCTCTGATAGACCTCATCCCAAATTTAAGAAGCATCCATATAAATCTCTAGAAGTTGATCCCCTAGGCACCTTTTCAAGTATTCCGCATGGGGTTCTGCATGTAGAAGATGCTAGGGTTTACATTCATGCAAACATTGAAGAATTTGGGGATTCAAAGTTAATGGATATCTATCATAAGTAGTTAATAGATGATTCCTTTGAGATCAAACCTTAGTATAAAGCCATTCAAGAGAAGCATTTTGCACAGTGCATTCATTTCCCCTATTTTGAAGAAGATGAATGGGTTCGGTATGTTTTGAGCAGAATACATGATAACTTCACATGGTTAAATGGACCGTTCAAAATCACAAAAGATGCCATTAAGGCAGTTACCAGATTGCACTCATCCGATGGGATACTTGTTCTTAAATCTATTAAAAATCAAACTGTGAGTGAGGCTACCAGATCAAGGTTTGATAAAAGGGTAATGACAAGTGAGGATATCACTGATCCGGATGTCAAGTTTGCATCCATGATCATTGGCTACAAAATATATCATTCTAGCAGGGAGAATTCAGTACCTGGAACTGCTATGATCTCTATGAACTCCTTTTGAACCAACTTCTGAAAAATATACATAAGATAAAGAAAGACAAGAAGAACTTCTTCAAATACAGTGGCTTGATACTCTATTTGTTTTTCTATTTTATGAATGAATTACCTGGATCTAGTGGCTGGATACGGCAAAATGACAGACTAGTTGCCATACAAATAAGGGATTATCTACATGGACTTGGTGATGTTAAGGCACAAAATAGAGTACTCTAGGGTTATTTCAAGAACTTTCAGAGTATGATGCAAGAAAGAGAAAGAATCCCCCAAGCTCTAGTTGAAAAGTATAAGGATATTGTTTGCTTCATGGTAGAAACTGATCAGTGCCTTATGGAGGCAGTAGAACCAAGAATAGTATGGATCATGCCGATGGGGTATGAAGTTGATGAGAAAATTGTTGAGTTGCATGTTGAACACATGATAAGTCAGCCAAAAGATCCCAAGGCAGAAAGGTTTGGAACCTTTGAGGAGCTAAGTGTAAAGATTCATGTGGAACTTAGACAACTAGAGATCAAAAGAAAGGTGAGAAAAGAAGTTGAAGATGTTGCCAAAGGCTTTGGCATCTCAAAGGAGGCACTTGATGCCAACAGGGAAAAGATGGAAAGGGCTGAGGAAGAAAAGAAGAAGGTAGAAAAGAAAAGTGAGGAAAGTGTTCTGACAAAATCTTCCACCCGGACCAAATCATCAAAGAGATCTGCACCTACCCCTGCCAAAAGCTCAAGGTCATCAAAACTGGAAGCACAATCATCCGACAGAGGAGAGAAAAGAACAAAGACAAAAGCCACAAGGGCTTATGCTAGTCAAAGGGATGAAGAGGAGACTAAATCTAATGAAGAAAACATCCAGTGAAACCTCTATCGGTCAAGAGGAAGAAGAAAAGATAGAGGAATATGTTTAAAAACCCACTCTTCTCATTGATGGCATAATCAAATCAGTCACAATGGATGGAAATCTTTAGCCAATGGTTGAGTTCTATGATGATTATGGTGAAGCAGATCAGAAGATATTGCAAGATGCCACAGTCAGGTACCTAAATATCTACAACAAAGTATTTATTGAAATTATATCTCTCATCCCCAAAAGCTTGGAGAAGGAACTAGAAATAAGAAAGAACAATGCCCAAGCCAAAGACCTAGAAATACGGGAACAAATAGCAATTCAGCTATATCCTTCAATCAATCCCAAGAAAATGAATATGGTATTCAAAAATTGTAAGGATGAGTTCAGGAGCAAAGCAAGGATGAATCAACTTATGCTCAGAGAGACTGACAAAGTTGCAAAAGAGACAGAAGAGATCCTCTGGAATGCATTCAAAAAATTCAATTATAGAGGACTTGGGTACTGATCCCTCGACTACAAGTGTTGCAGAAGAGTCTACTAAGAAAATGACAGAAGAGGTAATGAATACCTGTGTAGAAACAACTAAGGACTTGGAATCCTCTGCTCTTGAAGAGGTGGCCCATGAACAGACTAACATTTCTCCTCTAGTTTCCCCTATTGACTCTGGATCTAAAGAAGAAGAAATAATAAAGGAGAAAGAAAAAGAGGTGAAAAGTAAAGAAGGAAGTCAAGCTGAAAAGAACATAAGTGACACTACAGAAGAGAAAAAGAATCTGTCTCCAGCAAGAGACACTGTAGAATCTATCAAGGAATTCTTGACAAAAGAAGCTAATGAGATGGATGAACCGAAATTACTAAAAGGGCCATTAGATTTTGACTCTCTATCTCCGGTACAAACAATGAAGATAGCTTCATTTGCAAATGCAAAGGTCGAAGAGAAACTACTGAAATCTCACATGGAAGACTGTGAGCTTATAGAGGTAGCATCTAGAGTGTTGGAAAAGATCATGCCATCTTCTCAGAAGGATTCCACAGCCTCCTCTTCTGGTAATCTCAAAACTCTAGTCAATAGTGTTAGCACACATTTTGATTCTCTAGAGAAATCAGTTGAGGAGAAGGTCAGGAAAGAGTTTTTGGATAAGAGATTCTCAGAGCTGCAAGGGATAATTTTAAATGATAGAAGAGTTATGGGTATCAGGATAAAAAGTTTGGAAAATGCCCTTAAGGATGGAGGTGATGTATACAAATTTTGTATATCCTGGTCTAAAACAACAGTGGAGATTGAGAAGAAAATGAAAGAACAGGAGGATAAACTGATAAAACTTTCTCAAAATTTTGATCCACTTACTACATCCATAATAAATCAAGAATGTCAAATGGTTGTAGTTTTGAATGAAATTAAGAAGCTTGAAAAAGAAAAGAAAAATAGAATCAGTAGGTTGAGTGAGCTCAAAGGGATAATTGTCCCTAAGTTGGAGGCCATGCATGAGGCCATCAATGAAGCTCAAATCACAGCCCGGACCAATGATCCAACAGATCTAAAAAGGGTAGATGCATTTGCATTCTTGTTGAGCGGTCATATATCAATTTTGGATAGAATGAAGCAAAGTTGGGCTACAGAATTCATTCAATTAAAAACAACTTTTGTAGACATACTTCAGTATATGTAAGTATGCCATATGTATATACTTATGCAGACAAGTATAGTTAAAATTTTGGTGTACGGACCCTACCCTTTGCCATTGATGTCAAAGCGGGAATAAGGAGCAGTGAAAAATGAGGAATCCAGCTAAGGCGAAGCTTCAAAAAATATACATAGAGACAGAGCATTAGCCAAAGGGGGAGTATAGTGTGACACTTAGTCATTTTTCACTAAGTGTTGCCATCAATGCCAAAGGGGGAGATTGTTGGCAAGAGACACTATATGGACTCATGATTTTTGTCATTGATGGCAACAAAGGTTATCCCACACATCCACAAGACATGATAGGTCCTCACCAGAAGTCAGATTGAAGAAGTGTTAAGGTCTAGTAAGCAGGAATAGAGCAGTCAGTAAGGTCTGACAGATAGGTCCAGATCTCTCAGTAGAAGTATCTCAGTGAAGTACAGATTTGGGGAAGTCAAGAGGAGTATCTTGACTCATATATTCCAAGGTTTGAGCCTTCGGAAAGAGATATGATTGCTTGAGTGTCGGGTTCCCAAGTGACAGTGTGAACAGAGGAAGAACTGACTGGCAGAACATCAAACATTATTCTGGATGTGTTACTAATGATGGAAAAGGTTCTTAAGGCATAAGTTATGTTTGGCTGACGTGATTGATGACTTCTACAAGTATATTCTTGATCCACATTACTTGGTGTGCAAGGATTCAACCGACAGATCAGAGTTCGAAGAAATTATTAACTGTTCTGGATGTCGACTAGAAAGGTGATGAAATCACTTGTGCGGATATATATACAGGATTGATTTAGATGTGAAAGTGTGTGTGTATTGTATAGTGTGAAGAAAAGCTGTAGACCTGAGTAAAAGTAGAAAGGAAGGTCCGGTATGTGAAAGGAGAGTAGCACAAAAGAAGAGGAAAGATGAAGTGCACCAGATCAGTGTACTGAGCCTAACTGAAACTGAACTCTAGCATATGTTGATGCTCCTCATCAGTTCAAGTATTGTATTACACTCTTTATAAATTGTAGACAGTGTGTCTCTTGTAGGTAGTGTGCCTTTTTGAGCAGTGTGCTCAGGCAGTGAGCCCTAATTGGCAAGTGCCATTTTGTATTTCCATTCTTCTAATAGAGAATACAATCTTGGGTTAATCGCCCGTGGTTTTTTTTTTTCCCTTAACAGGGTTTCCATGTCAAAAATATTGTGTCATGTGTATTTGCATTTCATGGTTATGTTTGTTTAATTGAATTAATGCTGCATTGATTATTAAGAAAGTTTAATAAGCAGAAATAATTAGGATAACTGATTCACCCCCGCCCCTCTCAGTTATCAACAAAAAGGGCAGAAGCTTTTGCATTCTTGTTCAGTGGTCACATCTCAATTTTGGACAGGATGAGGCAGAATTGGGTGAAAGAAGTGGTACAGCTAAAGACCACTTTTGCAGATATATTTCAGTATATGTAGGTAAAACATGTATATATGTTTTATGCGGCTAAGTATAGATTGTTTTTTTTGGAAATTTTGGTGTACGGCCCCACCCTTTTCCATTGATGTCAAAGGGGGAGTGAGGAATAGTGAAAAATAAGGAATCCAGCTATGGGGGAGCTCCATAAAATGTACATAAGAACAAAGCATCAGCCAAGGGGGAGTATAGTGTGACACTTAGTCATTTTTCACTAAGTGTTGCCATCAATGCCAAAGGGGGAGATTGTTGGCACGAGACACTATATGGCTTCATAAGTGTTGTCATTGATGGAAACAAAGTTCATCCCACCCATCTGCAGAACATGGTGTGTCTTTATCGGAAGTCAGATGGAAGAAGTGTTGTGCTCCAGTAAGCAAGAATAGAGCATGCAACAGGGTCTGACAATTAGGTATGGATCTCTCAAAGGAAGTATCTCAGTAAAGTACAGATTTGGGAAAGTCAATAAGAGTAAATTGACTAATAGATTCTAGGGATTGAGCCTCCGGTGATGGAAGAATGAAGAGACATGAGCACTTGAGTGTTGGGATTCTGTTTGGCAGAGTAGATAGAGGAAGAACTAACCGGTAGAGCATCAGACCTAAATCCAGATGAGATATTGATGGTTATCAAGCTTCCTAAGGTACCATTCATAATTGGCCAACATGATTGATGACTTCTATAAGCATCTCTTTGATCCGCATTACTTGGTAGGCAAAGATTTAGCCGACAGATTAGAGTTTGGGAAAATATTAAGCATTCTAGATGCCGACTAGAAAGTGGATAAAATCCTTAGTGTGGATATATATACCCGATGGATTTAGATATGAATGTGTGTGTGGTGTATTGTATTATGTGAAGAAAAGAAGAAGATTAGTGTGAAGGCAGTAAGACAGGTCTGAAATGTAACAGGACAACAACATCTAAGGAGAGTAAGAATGAAGTGCAGCAGATCAGTATATTAGGCTTAATCGGAACTGAACCTTAGCATATGTGGATGCTTCTCATCAATTCAAGTATCTAGTTTCCTTGTATTAACTATTGTAGGTAATGAGCCTCTTCTGAGTAGTGTGCTCAGGCAGTGAGCCCTAATTGGCAAGTGCCATTTTGTCCTATCTTATTCTTCTAATAGAGAATACAATCTTGGGTTAATCACCCCGTGGTTTTTCCCTTAACAGGGTTTTCCATGTCAAAATCATTGTGTCATGTGTATTGATGCTATTTCCATTTCATGGTTATGTTTGCTTGTTTAATTTAATGCTGCACTAATTGGTAAGGAAGTTCAGAAGGCTGAAATAATTAAGATAACTGATTTACCCCCCCTCTCAGTTATCAACAGATTTGAGCTAGTAAGAGTAGTTGCATAACATTAATTGAGAGCATTTCTTATTTTATTATAGAAATGTAGGATATAGTTCACAAAGGTATGAAATGACCTAGGTGATGATATATATCCCACGATTGCATGGACTAGACCCGCGAACAATAGGATGATTTCATGCATGCCCAAGGTAGTATAACCTTGTCTGCCCTAGGAAGGGGACTCATAGCGATGAGTGTTCATAGTGCATATAAGGTATTTGATGCCTGTATATGCAAATGAGGCACGTCATACTAGAACCGACCTAGGCTTCAAGATATGAATACTACTCTTGGAGTAATGAAACCAACCCACAAGCATGACATATAGAAACAATGACCTTGTCTACTCTAGGTGTTGTCCGCCACATACCATGATATAATGAGATCAAGCTAGCTTTGGAGATGACCTAGAGTGAGACAAAAAAGATAAAAATCAATAATAAAAAAGAACAACAAAAAGATACAATTAACCACTGTGTGCTCTTGCCAAGATACATGATGATAAAATGACAAATTCTTGTCCATTGTGGGAAAGATATATCCTAGGACACCAATCAGTTGGATTTGGTTGGAGAATTTTCAAAAGGTGGGTAAAAGAACAGTCTGGCCAAGTGTAGGATTATAGTTAGTAAGTTGATTGATAATTTTTGCGTTAGGGACCATGGTTCAAGTGTATACTTAGCATGTGTATCATATGATGGGTCTAGCAAGCTCAGTGAATGTGGACCATCCAATCAGGTTTGGATGGGTGCATCTTATCTACCTGTGTACTGGAAACGTCCTTCATATTCCAGATTACCTGCATACCCTGTATCCACGGGATCAAGGTACTATCAAGATGCGGACGAAATGAATATGTAGTTCTGGTATGACTCCATGGTGTGGGAATGGTTCAGGATGGATTTGATAGTGATGATTAATGGTTGTGAGAGATTGATGTGTGATGGTGATATTGTACTATTTTTTTTTTTTTTTTTTTGGATTTTTGATGATTTTGTATTGTTTTTTGATTTTTGACTTTGAGATGTTTTCAGATTTTTGATTTTTTGTTGTTTTTTTTATTTTTGATTTTGTGTTGTTTTTAGATTTTTGATTTTGTGTTGTTTTTTTGATTTTTTTATTTTCAGCTGTACAAACGAAAGCTTACAAGGATCCTCATTCCATGGATTGGGCTTGGGTGAGGTAGTACGGAATGAGCAATAGGACTTGATGTTTTAGAATTCCAAGCCATGGGATATGTGTGATATGGAGTGTTGTGACAGAAAGAGGACTTATTAGATGGTAGAAACGGCCACTACTCACTACACTTGAAATAGGTTTTCACCATGGTACTTATCCAAGGTGTCACCGAAGTGATTTTCACCATTGGAATTTTTTTATTGCACTCGGATTTTTCTTGATTTCTTAATTTTTTTGGTTTTTTTTTCTATTTTTTTGATTTTTTGATTGGGATACTCAATGGGTTATCCATAGAATTTCTTCAGATGTAGAATGTTCATCGGCCTATCCAGACGCTGCCCTTGAAGTGTTGCAAGTTGGTATGCTCCTGGTCAATAGCTAGCTGTGATGACATATGGTCCTAACCAATTGGGTTCAAACTTACCTTTCTTAGTGTGCTCTTGCAAGTTCTTCTAATTTTCCATAAGGACTAGATCACCTACTTCAAATTTTTGGGTTCTGATTCCTTTGTTATAGCTTCTCCTGAGGTGATTTTGATAGGCCTGCAGGTGGTTCAATGCATTCAGGTATTTTTCATCATGTAGTTCTAGCTGATGCAACCTTGTGACTCAATATTCCTCATCACTGATTATGTTTTGCAAGGATACTTTTAAGCATAGGAGCTTGACCTTGATAGGTAAGATGGCTTTAGATCCAAAGAATAGGGAAAATGGAGTGGCTCCTATGGGAGTGCCGATGCTTGTGCGATAGACCCATAGGGCAAGGTTGAGTTGGAGGTGCCAGTCACGGCTAACTTCATTGACTATTTTCTTTAGAATGCAGAGGATGGTTTTATTTGAAGCCTCTTCTTGACCATTTCCTTGAGGGTAATATGGAGTTGAGAAATGGTGTTTGATGTCAAATTTTTTGCACAAAGTGCAAACTTCTTGGTTCTTAAATGGCTTTCCATTGTCAGTGATGATGGAATGGGGAATACCATAGCGACAGATAATGTAATGGAGGATAAACTTAGAGATTTGGGTTCCAGTGGTGAAGGTGAGTGGTATTTCCTCCACCCACTTGGTGAAGTATCGGTAGCGGTGATAATGAACTTATGGCCATTGGATGATGGTGGATGGATTTTCCCTACGAGGTTGAGTCCCCATTGTGAAAAAGGCCATGGCATCATGATTGGTTATAGTTCTTGTGCTGGTACATGGATGAGATCACCATACTATTGACATGGTACACATTTCTTGATAAATCGGTAGGAGTCTCATTCCATTGTTGGCCAATAGTAACCGGTCCTTAGGATCTTTTTAGCAAGAGTGGGTCCACTTGAATGTGCCCCACATATACCTATGTGTACCTCTTGCAAGGTCACTTCAGCTTCCGTAGAGTCTAAACATCGTAAAAGCGTATCCTCAAGCCTCCTTTTGTATAGGGTGTCTCCTACAAGGATGAAGTGAGGAGCTCGGTGGATGAAAGATTTTCATTGTACGGTGGATAGATTCAGAGGGATGATGTTATCATGGAGGTATAGGTAGGTTTCTTGATACCACAAGGATAGGGGACCAATGACTTTGCACATGAGCTTGGATTGAGGCACATCATATGCTGGGATAGGGAGTTCTTCGATTAAGAATTCACACCTTTTGCTGTCTTTCTTCATGTCGACCAGGGATCCAATGGTAGCCATGGCATCTACAGCTTTGTTATTTAACCTTGGGATCTACTTAAAGTGGATGTCATCAAAGTAGTCTTTAAAGTCGTCGACCATCTTTTTGTAAGGCAGGAGTTTATCAATCTTGGTCTTGTACTCATTGTTTACCTACCGGATAACCAGTTGAGAGTCTCCATACACTGTCAGCTTCTCAATTTTCCATTTGATTACGATTATGAGACCTGTGATAAGGGCCTCATACTCTGCCATGTTGTTGGTGCAGGGGAATGTGATTTTAATGACTTAGGGATTGTGTCGCCTTGAGGGGTAACAAACAGGACACCTACCCCCGAGCCTCTGTGTGTATGATCCATCGAAGTACATATTCCATGATTTTGTGGCTGGTGTGATGTTTAAGATAGCTTCGTCAAGAAACTCTACCAGTGTAGGATGTTCTGTAGGAATGGGTACTTCAGCCAGCTGATCAGCTATAACATGTCCTTTGATGGCCTTTCTCTCAGTGTATTCAATGTCAAATTCAGTGAGAATCATGACCCATTTTGTCATTCTCCCAGTAAGAGCAACTCTGTTTAGCAGATATTTCAAAGGATCAATCTTGGTGATGAGCTTAGTTTTATGATTGAGCATGTAGTGCCTTAATTTTTTTGAGGTGAAGACCAAGGCTAGACTTGCTCGATCAATTGGTGTATAGTTGAGTTCATAGGATATCAGAGTGCGACTGATGTAATAGATGGCTCTTTCTTTTCCATGCTCATCATGTTGTGCTAACAAGGCTTTGACATCTGTCTCTGTTGTTGAGATGTACAATAGGAGAGGTTCACCTTGCCTTGGTGGAGTTAGAATAGGGGGATTAGCCAGGTATTCTTTTAACTAATCAAAGGTTGCCTAGCAGTGATTATTTCATACAAAAACTATATTCTTTCTGAGGAGATGTTGAAATGGTTGGCATTTATCGGCAAGTTGAGCAATGAACCAATGAATGGACTGGACTTTACCTTGCAGACTTCTTAGCTATTTTAGTGTTGTTGGAGGAGGCATTTCAATAATGGCCTTGACTTTTGTTGGATCTACCTTGATTCCTCCTCTGGAGACTATGTATCCCAAAAGTTTTTCAAAGGTGACCCCGAAGACACATTTCTTTTGATTTAGGTGGACATTGTATTGCTCCAAATAGTCAAAGATCATTGCCAATACATTCAGGTGTTCCTCTCTCATCTTTGATTTTCCCAATAAGTCATCAACATAGTCTTCCATGATGTGGTGAAAAACATCATGGAAGAAGATAGTCATGGCTCTTTGATACGTGGCTCATGCATTCTTTAAACTGAATGGCATTACCACCTAGCAGTACATCCCCCATGGACATATAAAGGATGTCTTATGTTGGTCCTCTTCTGCGATCTGGATTTGGTTGTACCCTGAAAAGCCATCCATTAGGGATAGCATATCGTGTCTTGCTGTGAGATCCACTATCGTAACAATGTTAGGCAGGGGGAAGTCATCCTTTGGGCATGCCTTGTTGAGATCTCTGAAGTTGGTGTAGCAGCGGATTTGACCATCGGGTTTGGCTACTGGTACTAGGTTGGAAACCCATTCAGGATAATCAATTAGGTGAATGAACCCAACATCTAGTAGTTTCTTTAGCTCTGCCTTGACCAAGAGAGCCACCTGAGGGTTCATTTTTTGGAGCTTCTACTTTATTAGTTTCACATCAGGTCATACTGCAAGATGATGAACAACTAAAGCAGGATCAAGCCCTAGCATGTCTGCATAGGTCCACGTAAAATTGTGATTTCTATGTTTGAAGAATGCTAGGAAGTTTTCTTGCTCTATTGTACTGAGAGATTCTACCCTGAAAGTGATTTTCAGCTCTTCTTCCGTCCCCAGATTCATCTCTTGGGCTGGGTCAACCAGGACGGGTGACCTATCTAGATAAACCTTGTCTATCTCAAGAAGGCCCATGCTTCCATCTCCTAGCACCTCATTGAGGTTTTCACTAGGAGATATGTCTTTTATTTTTACTTTTTTTGGGATTTGATACTGCCGCAGAACGGTTTTCACCTTCAGATCCATGTTTCATTTTTATATTTTTATGACTGGAAGTAGGGGTTGTCTCCCTAAAATAGGCATGCATATCTAGTTCCATAATGTATCCTACTCTGTGATCTCCTAGGGGAAAGTGATCTCTAACTCCCATCATTTCAGCGCTGGCCTCCTCGTTAGGTGCTATGTCGAAGACAGGAGGTCCTTGTTGTTTCCAACCTATGAGGTCGGGGTATACCAGTGGTAAGTCATTAGATGATGAGGCAAGATTGGTGACTGTGTAGATGGTGCAAATGGATGAGTCAAAGAAATTGGCAAAGTCACTAAAGGAGTCTTGAGGGCCCATTTCATTGACATTGTCAACTTTGAGGGAGACCATGGTGACCTCAGCGAAGATACATTCACCGGTAGTGAGGATACATTGTCGTTGACTGTATCCTAATCCTTGAGTATAGGGGTTTCTTGTCACTTGGAATGGTTCAACGATCCCCTGTTCATGAAGGCCAATACCACCTTGTCTCTTATAGCCCATACTTTTGATAATTTCAAACCCTTTACCATAGATTTTTGTTGGGATGGTGGGTGCTTCTTGCTAAGGCTCTTCATCCTTATATAGCCATGATGAGATATCTTCAAGCACATCCTGATCAAGGAGATGTTTGTTTTCAAAGATGGGTGATGGTTTACACTTGATGACGACTGTGTTGGTTGCTTCTATCTTTGGGGTGCCAAACATTTTAGGATTGGGTAATGTGCCCACACAAAAGGTACCGTGTAGGTCATATTCCCCACATCCCATGTCGCTGAGCTTGATCTTGACCTCGGGCAGTCAAGGTGCTTGGGATGAGGTGGTGGAAATATTTGTGGGGTCGATGTATGAGGTGGAAACTGTTGGGTTGGCTTTAGTGGTGGATTTTTTATATGGGCAGAAGGTATGGTCATGGCCTTCCAAGAAACTGCAGTATTGGAAGGGGCGGGGGTCAGCATAGATAGTGACTTCCATGTCGTTGTGAGGGAATTTGAGGCATTGATGGAATGTGGATGGGACTACTTGCATGGAATGAATCCATTGGCGGCCAATAAGAATGTTGTAGGGGAGGTCAAGATCAAGGACCTGACATTTTGTTTCTAGTATTTTATGTCCCACTTGACTAGGGAACTTGATGGTGCCTTCAGATAGTTGTTCAATGTCATCATATCCTTTGATTGTGATGCACTCACTGGTGTCTACAACCACATCGGAGTATCCCAAGTGTTTTAGTAGTTTAAGAGTGCATATGTTTAGGCCAGAGCCACCAGCTATTAAGTCTCTTTTAATGATGTGTTTGTGGATATGGACTTCGATGTGTAAGGCGTCGTAATGTAAGTGTTCAGAGGTGGGAAGGTCCTTTTCTACAAATGTGAGATGGTGGGGTGCGGTGATATGTCCTACCATGGCTTGGGATTGGGTCACATTCAAGTTGGCGGGAACTTGAGTTTCCAAGAGTGTTTTGTCAAGGACATCTTTGTGAAGGGGGGATGTGCGGAGCAGCTCAAGTATGGATATTTTTGTAGGGGTCTTTCCTAGATGCTCTAGGAGGTTGTACTAATTGGCAGGTGATGGGTGTGTGTTTGGACGAGGGGGGAGGGGATCTAATGTGGATGCGGGTGTTTGTTTAGTGGTAGGGGCTGTGCAGATGGATACACGACCATGACGGGTTGCGACAGTGCAATCAGGTGCCTGTGCCTGAATGGTGATTGTGTTAACATGGTGAGATGATGGCTCTATCCATCCTACAATAGAGTCATAGGATGTGGGAGGTGGGGTGACATTATATGCTTGATTGGATGAGGAGGCTTTATTATGGTTAGGAAATGGATCCTTGTAAGCTCTGAGATTGGCATTTGGTGATGGTTGGGTGGTTTGATCAAGGCTGACTTGATTTTGATCTATGAGATCTTGGATGCAATACTTTAGTTGCATGCAGTCTATGGTTTTATGACCCACAATGCAGTGGTATTCGCAATAATCATTTTCATTGTACCATGCTGCTTTGAGCTCATTGTCTTGACGGGGTCTAATAGGTGGGAGTGTGATCAAACCTTTCTTGAGACATCTATCGAGAATATCCTTGATGGGTTCCCCTAAGGGTGTAAATTGCCTTTGAGGTTTGCATAGTTTAGTTTTCTCCCTTTGGTTATTTATATTGGTTGCATATGTATGTGCAGATGTTTGATTTTGTACATGTTGGATGGCTTTAACATCTATGACACCATCATTCAAAGTGTTCTTGTTCTTCCCCCAATAGCGTGGCTTGTCATTTGATTGTGTGTTGGTGTTGTTGTTTGTATTGGGGGTGTTGTTATGGGGTTTGTTGTTATTGTTATTCTTGTTGTTGGATTTATAGTCATACAATTTGATGGAGCCTTGGGCGATGAGGGCTCATTCGATGGTAGTTCCTTTGTCGATGACTTCCTCAAAGGTAGATGCACAAAGGATTTGTAAATGGAATCCTAATTCCTAATTGAGGTTGGTCACAAACATGGTGACGAGTTGTTTTTTAGGAATTGGCCACGGGAGTTTGCTTGCTAAGCTTCTCCACCTTTGCAAGAAAGAAGCGAAGGCTTCTCCATTGTTTTGTTTGGTGTTGCAAAGGTTTGTCATAGACATTTCATGTTCAAAGTTGTAGGAGAAATGGTTTACAAATTTTTCTGCAAGCTCAGGGAAAGTCCTAGTGCCTGGGGGAAGATGTGCGAACCATTTAGCAGCTTGACCACCGAGGCTTCTTGGAAATAGTCTCATTAGATAGGTATCATTATTTGAGACTTCTAAGAAAGCGATGTAGAACTCCCTAAGATGATCCCTAGGGTCTCCATTTCCCTTGTATTTGTCAAATTTAGGCACTTCAAAGTTCTTGGGGAAAGGGGGCATGTACAATGTGCGATCAAATGGATAGGGACAAATACCCTCAAAGGAATAGTGCTTGCGCTTGCCTCCAGTTTGCATGTCGTCTACCTTTTAGATCAAGGCCTATACAACTGTTGTGAGATCCTATGTTGGTTGTGGTTGGGGTGTGTAGGGTTGTTGATGGATGAGGTGTTGAAGATTGGGTGGTATTTGATGTTGGTAGTTTTGGGACATCATGTTTTGATATTGTGGGGTGGTGTTTTGATTGATTTGTGCAAGATGTTGTCGATGAGCATAGAGTTGTTGGAGAATATGTGGAGGTATTTGAGGGTTGGGGTTATGTTGTGTCGATGATGCATTAGACGGATGGACATTAGATGGGTTGGCATTTGATGGGTTGGTCGTATTGTAAGGTGGTTGTGAGAATAATTGTCTTAGGTAGGCTATAGTTTGAGGGTTGGGTGGAGGCACACTTGTGGAGGTACTTGCATGTGTGGTGTTCCCTTGTATACCTAAGGTGATTTGTCGAATGGAAGAGGTTATGTTAGTTGTGATAGTGGATGTGGTGATAGGTTGGGATGTGGTAAGATTGGAGGTACTTGTGGGAATCGTAGATGTGGTAGCAGTAGAGCTTGTGGAGGTGGTAGATACAGTTGGTGTTAACATTTGAGAGATGATAGGTTGGGTGTTGAATGTAAATGTTTGGATGTTTGATGTGGTAGGAATGATGTTAGAGGTGGATGGTTGGGATGAGGTTGTGTTATGGGGTAGTTGAGCACCAATTTTGATGAGATGATCACGATATCTATTTGGATCTGACCTTAGGATTTTGTCAATTAGGTCCATGCTATCTGCATCTTGTGTAAATATTAAGACATCTAGATCATCTTGGAACATGGTGGGGACATTTTGTGGTGGTGGTTGCAAAAAATGGAAGGGGTTTTTGTTGGGATTGTATGTTGGGTTGTATGTTTGTTGATGGGTATGCTGTTGTTGTTGGTGTTAGGTATTCCTATGCCGCCATATTGTCTGGATTCTGCCATTTCTTTATTCTTTTTGTGTTGTGATCTAGTTATGGGCATGCACATGTATGGATTTGATTTTGAGGTGGAGTGAAATGGAGATGGAGACCTTAGAGGATTTGGATTAAACTGTTGGACCCAAAGATGGATGTGGTGGTGAGATGGAGTAGAGAAGAAGATGAAGGGGTGATTGTAGTGTGATGAAAGATTGATAGGTTTTCTCAAAAAGATGTTAACCTAGGGGTGATAAGAATGGATGGTAGTGTCATTGTTTTGCACAAATTTGGACCAAAAGGTAGATGATGAATGATGTTTGCTTGAAAAAGATTTTGATGTTTGATTTTGATGTTTGATATGGGAGATTAGGATGATGTTTTTCAAGCGGTTTTGATGGTCAGCAAATTGAGCTTAGGTAAGATCTAGATTTGTGTCGCACAAATAGATGTTGCTCTTTGTTTGGGGTAGACTAATGACCTTACGCAAAGAAGGATGATTATTTCTCTTGGAAGGTAGACTATTGACTCTCCAAGCAAGATATAATGTGAAAGATAAAATCTAGACCTAGCTTTAGTTGAAAGAGATGACAAGTTTTTGATTGATGATACTTTGATGGGTGTTTGGATTTGGAAGATTTTGGATATGTTTTTTGGATTTTGGAATGATTTCTTATGACAAGGATATTTGTTTGTTCCAAAAGGTATGCAAAGGTTTTAATGAGGACAAGTGGATATGAATTTGAGTGGATTTGATATAGAAAAGAGTCCAACAATGATGGTGATTAATCCTCTAAGGTCAAAGTGAAGGTATGATTTGGAAAAATTTGACAAGAAAATGGATGGGGTACTAACGGATTTTTGGAAGGTGAATATGGATTATGATAGAGTAGATGGTGAAGATCACAATTGATTGGGTCTTAGTCTTAGGCAAGTCAATCTGAAAATAGCACCAATACACAGGTGAAATGGTGCCAAAATCAGATAGAGATGGCGCTGATACAGGGCAGTGTTGGTTGAGGTCCTAAAAAAGATAGATTTTGATGTCAATTTTGGATTTGGAATTTTTATCAAATGATTCTCATTGTCTCTTGGCAAGTTGTTTTAAAATAATTTAAGCACATTACACACACAATAACCAAGATTTTTGTTTATGAAAAGGACGTGTGATTTTGTTAAACAGGCACTTTGCACAACCTAAGGCGAAGATATGACAGTATTTATTGAATCCCCTAGTTGCACCTATTCAAAGTGGGTAGCTCCAGGATCTTGGTAGCACCGGCTCCTCCTTACAATTGCACACACTTCTCATGCATACCAAGATTTGGGTTTCCTATAAGGCTTGTCCCTCACTAAACCTTTGGATTATCCCTAGTACCTTGGCTAAGAACTGCATGAATCAGGGCCGCTTCAAAGGTTTCCCTTCTGCATCAACAAATAGAAGGTTTTTGGCTTGCTAAACAAAGGTTCTTAGTAAGTGCTTTTGTTTAGCTGGTTATACATGCGGCAGTGCTACTCTCCATTATGGAGTCTTCTAGCCTCCAAGGGTTATGCCTTGGAGGGTTTTGGGGGAGGTTAGCTATCGGTATAATACAACAACACCTGTTGCTTGTGACTTTCATCCCAAACACCTTATTTTATATAGCAGCTTGAAAGAGCTTGTGTTTAGCTTGTTGCTGCTTGGGTCGTTCCCACCTTTCGAAGTGGGGTGGTAGGCCCTCTAAGGATTAACAAAAGCAATACAACCACAAAAATACTTTTGATCCCCAAGTTCATACAAACATGCGAGGGGAGAGCATACGTATTCATTATGATTGCATCACACTAAACATGGTTCATTTTAGTTCTTTCGATTATGTTGGGGGTGATTAATGTGAGTGTTGTGAAAAAGCTTTCGATTCCCAAGGTCACCAAATGGTGCGAGGGAAGAGCATACAATTTTTACAATACAAACACAAACCACAAAAACACTTCACACAAATTAGATTGGTTTTCTTGATTATATGAATGAAGAATGCAGATTGTTGTTCTTTTTAATCCAATGATTTGATTGATGCAATTTGTGGTTCTTTTTAAAGCCCAAAGTTGAAATGTTTTGCTAGTTGTTGGCAATCACTTGTGAATTTTATAACACCAAATTCAAATGTTTTGACACACACATACATAAAGATTTGTTTGTTGTTGATCAATTTTTCATAACACCAAATCAAAATGTTGTTTAAACTAGCATGCAAGGGTTCGTTTTAAGTTCCAATCAAAATGTTTTCTAATCTAAAGATAAAACACCCTGCAGAAACTTGTTAATGTCTGCAAAAAATGATGTTAATGACCTACAAACACCTTGTCAGTCCCTGCATAGACACCAAAGTCAGTTTCTAAAAATAGCACGAAAACAAAGGCATAATGGCACCACTATGGATAGAAAATGGTGCTACTGATAGAAAATTATCAAAAAAAAACCTGACCCTAGACAGATAGCACCGATTCACCACATAGCGCTAAAACAGAATACAAAAGGCGCAAGAACAGAATATGGCACTACAATGCTTCATAGAAGGTGCTAAACAATAATATGGTGCTACAATGAGATATAGAAGGTGTCAAAATATGAAAAAACACTAATATAGGTGTAATAAGGCGCCACTGTGCATGCTGTCAAAGGGTATGGTCAAAGTTTAAAAATGGCGTTGTGCTGGGTGCCAATAGCGCTACTACATACCTGAATGTGTTTGCCCTACAAAACAAAGGTTTTCCTAACCAAATCAAAGGCTTAGAATGCACACAAAAGGGGTTTTGTTAGTTTTGTTAGTTTACCAAATGGAAAGCAAGACACAATAAGAACTGAAATGCATGTTTGGATTTTATGAAAATTTTGGCATAACCTCCCCTTGCTCCTTCAAGATCCCTGTGAAAATAGAGAGTAACCAGACAGGGAAAGGCAGTAGGAAGAACATGGACAAACAAACTTGTGAGTTAGTCTTAAGAGAAATTACTTCTATCAAATAGCGCTAAAATAGGAAATAGCACCAAAATGCGCTAAAGATGGCGCCACTGTGCAGGGTAGAGAGCGTCACACCTGTAAAATCACATCTAGAGCAGCAAAACTCAAAAACTGATTAGATTTGGACCTTGAGGGTCCCACCGGGCATGCCAATGTAGATTAAGAAATCAAATCAAAGGTTAAATACAAACCAAATGCAAATTTAAAACAAAGAGTTTATACCTAGATAAGAAGACCCAATCTCATCAAGGGAAGAGAAAAATTGCACCCAAGAGTTCCTAAGACATGAAAATTCTTAGATAATAATTCAAATGTGAAATGCTATCCTAATTATGCAACTCACAATCCTAGCTCAATGGACATTTGGACATGGTAACATTACTTGAAAATTGGATCCCAAAATGGGTTGGAGGATGAAGTATTTATAGATTTTTGGAAGGGATTTTGATCCAAGGGTGGAGATTGGTTTGGAAGATCAATGGTGGAGGATAAAAGTGATGTGGAGGGCCTAGATTTGATCTTGGAGGAATGGAAGGCTAGGAATAAAAGTAAATCTTTTATTCATTTTGGGAAAAGGGGTAATTAAATAGGCATGGGTAAAAAGGATTATTTTTGAATTAAAGATTCATATGAGGAATGTAAAATGAATTAAAATTTCACTTGGGGATAAGTGGAGATAAATGAGGTATGGAGGTGTAAGAGGAATTAATTGTGATGTGGGATGTATTTAAATAAAAACTTGACTTATGTGGATATATTTCAATTTTTATTTGGAGGATGTGGGGAAGGGTGTTAAACTAGGTTTGACCACCCAAATGAGAGGTTAGGATTAATTGAACATAGGTTTTATTTAATTAATCCTAGGGCTAGGATGAGGTAGGCTAGAATAGGCAATTAAATAATAGCTATTTAATTGTCTAGGGTAGGGATAGGTCAATTAATAGGTTGCATTAATTAGTTAAACATGATTTAGCTAATTAATTGGATTTAGTGAGGAGAGGGAAATTAGCCAAATAAATATTGCATATTTATTAAATCAATTGGCTAAGGTTTGAACTATTGAATTAATAAAATTAATTCAATTGTTAGGGATAAAATGATGAACAATTAGACAATGAAGGGATAATTAATTAAATAAAAGTTTAATTAATTGAATAGAAGGGAAATTGATGTGTTTAGGGATGTCGGGAGTCAGTTTGATGGTAAAAGACATTTTTAGGTGTCTACAACCCTTAAATCCTATTGGTGTAGGATGCTTGAACCCAAAAAATGCTTCTTTTAGATGGATGCTTTTATTAAATAAGATTTCTGTTGGAGTCCCTTGTTTTAGTTAGTGTTTTGTGTGTGGCTGTATTGAAGATGTTGGTAATATTTTCTTTGAGTTCTTGTAAGCTAAATCTATTTGATCTATTTTTATAGGTAATATCCTTGGGTGGGACATTAGGGACAATGTGACTTGGCATGAAATTTTGTGTACATATGTGAAAGGTTTAGATGTTAGATCTAATATGTTTTAGATTGTTTTGTCCATCAAAATTTTATGGCTTTTATGAAAGAAGAGGATTGAGGACCTACATTAGGACAAAATGTGCCTTACGGATTCTCTTAGTAGATTCAACATTCTAAAATTTTGTGAATAGGTTACTATGACACTCGAGATCTCCATAAAAATATTCATGAAGATCATTGATGAGGGATCCTCCACCATTTTTAGATCAGATGTCAAATATGCTAAATTTTGGTCACATGATCTGAGGAAGGTAGATGACAAAATACATAAGGAGTATCTTGATTTCAAGAATTTGTATTACAAGTAGCATAAGTATAAGTTGATGAGAGATGAAGTAGTTTTATGGATTTGGAGTATGTAAATCAGAACTTTGATAAAAGTGATAGTAGTAGAGCTCCACAGGTACCTTCAAAGGAATTGACTCATTCAAAGAAAGTGATAACATGTCCTTTGTAAACATTGTAAAAAATAGTGCTGATGATTCTCAAGTTGTTCCAAAGCTGGATCCCAATATGGTAGAGAAGATATAAAGTGGATGTGGGTTGTAAAAGCAATCGGGGAATGATTTATGATCTATAGATCTTGTATCAAGTTATAACTTAGTCTAATATGTTGTATATGCTATACTCCAGGTGATACTCCTATGTTTGTTGATGGTGTTTTACACCATGTTTTTGTATTGGTTTAATGGCTTTGTCTAGAGGATTGATGTGAATCTCTCTCTCTCTCTCTCTCTCTCTCTCTCTCTCTCTCTCTCTATATATATATATATATATATATATATATATATATATATATATATATATATATATATATATATATATATATATATAGTAACCTATTTTTATTCGTAATAGATCATCAATTTTTAAAAAATTGTAATAGTTTCAACATGATGCAACTTTATTTCTAAACTATTTATGATTAAAAAAAGTTGTACCCTTTTTAAGAGGATTCTCTCCTCTACTGTACAATATTTTTCTTAGATTTCTAAAATAAATTCTACTATACTTTTTTTAAATTTCTAATTAGCCTTATGTTTGATTATAATGACCTACTTGTAGTAAGTTATAATAATAATAAAACCAATTAAAAATATTTTTGAATTCTAGGCTCTAAGGTTCTAAACCCTACAAAAAGGTATTTTCATATTGTCTTGAAAATTTTCTTGGCTAGAGAAATATGGAGTTGATCCACTTTTGTTAAATTTTCCCCAAAGGAGAGGCTAGGCTACCACATGGGCTACTAGCTTGGCCAATCCAATTGAAAGTGTTTTGAACACTTTCACTTAAAAAGGTTTCAACCAAAACCTTGCTGTAGAAATTGATATCAGTTTAATTTTTTCAGATGAAATAATTTTAGCAAAAACCCTTTGTGCCACATATTTTTGGGCAAAACTATTTCACTAAAAAAACCTTTTAGGTGAAAATGTTTCACTCAAAACTATTTTGTTCGCCCAAAGTGAGACACAACTCTAGACTTTTGTCCCCTTGTTAATTGATTTGTCACCATTAGATTATGAAGGGAAGTTAATTTTGGTGCCAATGGCATTATTAAACCATGAGTGAATGAGCTAAAAAATAGAACAATCATAGGATACCTAGTTTGTTGGGGGAACCTACTCATAAAAGATGATACATTGGAGGGACCAAAGATTCTTGAGCACTCAACTCTATGTTGGTTGTGGGAAAGTAGTTTCAGGAAGCTCAAACTTATAAGGTCACTTTTTATGTAATCAGCTTATGTGGGCCCTATCCTTATTTTCCCAATAAGGATAAAAAAACATTTTACTATTAAAGAGGCAATGGTTTTGGGAAATAGAAGTAATTAATTAGGAGTTACAAGAGAAAGTGGTGCTATTTTTTGGAGGGAATTGCATTAGTATTTTAAGAGGGAAAATTGCGCATTGGAATTTGTGCCTTATTCGTGTTATATATTGGCCCAGTGCTTTGTTTCCTTTGAGATTATTTCTAATTTTTCATTCCTTTTTCATAGTTTGAGCCTTGCATTTAGTATAGGATTGAAGGACAAAATCCCTTAGTTTATAGAGATTAGAGGATAAAGCTCCTTTAATTTATTGGAGATTTGAAGATGAAAACCCTTTGATTTCTTGGCAGAAGTCTTGTAGAGAGGTTGTATTTGTACTTTAAAGCTTTATTTAGATTTTACTATCTATTTTGGTATTTGTAATAAGTTTATATTTATGAAGCTTCAACATATTGTGGAAGCATATATTTTGTAATCACTGAAGATAAATTATGCTATGGAGGAATCTTTTTCATATTTATATTTTATTCTCTAAATAATCAACATATTTTTATTATTTGTGCAATCCATTGCTACATCATTTTGGGAATTACTATTACTAAAAATAATATTTATAATTAGTATTCATCCACCATATACTCTCTCTTTTTACTCATGATATTTGGATGTTTAGAAAGTGGTGAATAATAATATTTACTCAATGTATGCTCTCACCTCTCCCTCATAGCATCTTGGTGATCAAAAGTAGTAAATAATATATATTAAATTTTGTTGGGGATATTACAATCATAATTATAAGTTTGTAATTAGTAAGGAATAATGTTTCCACAAGCAATAAACCATTTATAGAGCCATCATAATCATCATTCAAAATATCCATATTATCATTATGTAAAAGCAATGAAGTATCATCAATATGATTCCCTAATAAATCATCAATATCAATCTATGAGCGATCATGTGTAGGGACATGAATAGCAATAGAGTCATAAAAAAACTTATCATCATCATGCAAAGTGTTGGATAACACATCATAATTACACAAATTTGGGTTACCATGATATTGTAAGTATAGGTCATTAAAAGGCATGCTAATATAATGGATAGGTAAGGCACATGATAGATCCTTGCTAAAAGAATGATTGTCAATGTCACAAGGAAAGATATTGTCATGAATGGAATGACCAAAGGGAGTGAGGATCTCCAAAAGCATAGGATTTGCATTCACTAATAATGTCAAGGAGGAAAAAGATAAGACATGATAAAACACAATCTATATTGAGATGGCATCCATATCCAAAGCATAGAATAACATGAATGAATCAAGGACATGGGTGTCATGTGAAACAAATGAAAGCAATGTATCAATATCTAAAATAAATACATGTAAATCAGCTAAAAAGGAGGCCCTAATAGTTTTCTATTCTTTAGTGCAAAACAAATAATAATTTTAATGTGCCATAAAATATTTTAACTAAGTACACAACATATGTGTTAGAATTTGTATACAAGTTCTATAAAATATTATGTCATAAAAAATATTAAATCAGTAAAACAATTCTATTATTAACTTTTTTTTTTTTACCAAAAAAGGGGGAGTGGACACCCGTAGATTAAGATAGGTTAAAAAATTTACAAGAGTCATGGCTAAAGGCCAGTCTAGAGAAATAAAACATAACAGAGAAACCAAATCCGGCCAAAGTCATCACAAAAAGAAACAAAAAGTAAACACTAAGCAAAAGAAGTCACCCGAATGGACATGACAGAAACTGCCTCCACGCAAGAAGACCAAAAGAGAGCCCCCGTGTCAAAACAAAATACATGACCCACAGACACCACCAAAGCAAACATGAAGAAACAAAGTCAGCCAGCCACCCACCCGCACCATACCGCCAAGGACACAACCCGTCACCACCCCAGACTACCAAGAACACATCCTGACACCACCACCTCATGCCGCTATCGGAGCTGCAGGAAAAGTAAGCTCATCTAGTTCCTCAACCACAGAAGATTGAGCACCTTCATCAGGGTCCTCCAAGGCATACCGAGGCATTCCTAGAGTGAGATCAGGGGCATGAATCCGTAGGAATCGAATGGCCGTAAACACATCCTTAATCCTTTGAATTTTTTTCTTGGTAAGTAGGAAACAGTGAGACCGCAACTCAACATCAATCTCTTTGCTACTGAGGGATAGAATACTGGCTTGTAAAGCCTTGTATATTGCTTGTTGTAGGGGAGAGGTACGCAAAGCTGCAAGGTTGAAAAGGCTGCTGATAAGAGCACCCCCCTGGTCCATTCGGTAGGCAGAGACCGTCGCTTCCCATCTATCCATAGTATAAATGTTTTTGAAAATCAAACCAGCTGCAAGAGCATGGACGAAACCACATCTGAGAAATTGAGCACGCGTCCCTCGTACCCTCTTATCCATGCATGGCCAACTATTTTTCTAACAGCGAGCTGGGTGAGCGTGCAGTCCTTATCAAGCAAAGTCATCAAATCTAACGACTTTACCCTCTCTATGATCTTTGGTTCCCAATCAAGTGCTAGAAAAAAGATTCTTTGATTAAGACATGTATCTACCATGTAAGCTGTCCTTGAGGGGTAGAGAGGGGCAAGGATGGGATGGGCACAGAGAAAAGAGGGCGTAAGAGGAAGATGCAGAGCTATGTAGGCTATCTGCTAATAGCATAGAACAAAATTCCTTTTTCCATCCCAATAGCACCAAATGTAGTAGATATTCTAAACACAATGCCATTATGTCGGGATTAATAAGGCTAGGGACATCTATGGCGTCACAAGATCAAATGGCGTAGTTGACAGGATATGAGGTACAATGCCATGAGATATCTATTAATTATTAACTTCTTTTACCAGATATCTATTAATATTTAATTTAAGTGTAAATGAATTTATTGATATATAAATTGAAATTACATCAAAGTAAGACAATTTTATTGAACTATTATTTTAAATTACAAAATAAAATAGAAGTACATAAAATTTGTTAAAAAAGATATATAATTATTATATTATCTTATTTTATATAAAAATCAAATTTATAAAAATAATAGTTTTCCTCCATCATAAAAGAAACAACACCCTCATAACATTGCTATTAAAATCTATACAAACCTCTCTCACAACACTCTACTTAAACATCATTTACCATAACATTATCATTTTAACAACTATTAAAACAGATACAAACCCCTCTCACAACACTCTACTTAAAACATGATTGACAATAGCATTGCCATTCTAACAGCGATTAAAACAGATACACGCCGCTCTCAAACCAAACATCTCGCAGTGTCCAAACTCGGCATGATCTTGATTTTTGCATATCCAGTCGCAATCGTAATTATAACCACAATACCCACGAAATGCACCGCTCCAACTTTCGCAATACCCAGGGTAACCGTAGTCTTGTAATTATGATTCTATTATAAATCAGTAAGTAGTTTAAAATTTTCAATGACACACAGTATATGTTTATTAGTACGAGTGAATAAATAGAAATATTGATTAAAGAGAAGAAGAGTGCAAATTACCGTTAGCAAAAGCAAAAAGGCGCTGTGAGTAAAAGAAATACCAAATACACATATATGACCTTCCCCATGCGAGCAACTACAGATGTTCAAACGTAATGTATTCTGTGAGAAAAAGATTTAGTGATGTTACTACTTATACAGGAAAAAGCCGGAACATGCCGGCACAGCTCTCACACACCACATCTTAACAGTTAATCTCTTAATCTCCTTCGTGTGCACCGCCTGGTTTTGTTTATTGATTGTTATTTTCTAAGTTTTAGTTTGGATTCAAAGGCAATCTCGAAATTTTCGCAAGGCAATCTGCTTTATCAATACGTCCAATTCCAAACAATATAAAATGATTTTTAATCGTCAACAACTAAAAGATCATCTTTAACATTTTAATCTAAATATATTTATATTTTAAAAAATATATCTGAGTATCTGTCCAGAGATATCTTTTTGTTTTGTCCTGTTTTATTGTTTTTCAAAGTTTTTGTGATTTTCTCCACTTTTTTTTTTTTTTTTTTTTTTAATTTTTAATTTTATTTTATTTTTGCTCTCATCTCCACATAATGTTTCTGGGCATAATTATATTTTATTTGCAATTGTATGTTCACATTTCATTTCTTTTAGTTTTTAATTAAATTTGATGAAATATTTTAATGATGTATAGATAATATAATTTGATTATGTTTTTGAAGATAATGATTATATTTAAAAGAAAATAAAGATTTGTATGTGTGTGTGCAGGGGACAACATGATAGTGTGTCTAAGGAGAGTTGCTTTCCATCTTCTTTCTTTGGCTTGAGGAGGACGATCTTCTACCTTATGAAGCCCCTTCTTGCCCTTAGTCTTATGGAGGGTTTTGCCTTAGCTAGCTTAAGGAGGAAGGCAACTTATGTAGTTATGGGTAGGGTGTAATGAAGGACTATCTACTCATATGATCCAAAGAGAAAAGTAATAGTACTAAAATAGGTACACAATAGAAGAAAGTTTAGAGGATATCTAAGATGTGTTAGTGTAGGATATTATGAGAATATTCCTATGCATGTACTTCACATGGATTACTCCTGTATTTGGAGTTAAGTCTGTTTAAATGTGCTTTTACACATAGAGTTGCATGGAGTTCACATGCCACTAGTTTTAGATCGTTGGGCTTTAACAGCACACACTAAGTTTTGACTTGCTTAGGTGGCTGGTGGGCCCTTTCTCTTACTCTGTTGAGTTAATGTGTTAATAAGAGAAGGGGCCCAGCAGCCACCTAAGCAAGTCAAAGCTTAGTGTGTGCTGTTTAAGCCCAGCTGTTTTAGCTTAGCAGAGTTACGTGCCTATTCTTAGGCTCCTCCACTACTATTTTAGGTGGCAGTTGCTTTTCCTCTCCAATAAATATGTACCTCTTATTGTGAGTTTATTCATTGCAAGTCAATCCAGCTATTGCATACTCTCATATTTTTAATATCTTGCAGGAGTGTTGGATTGTTTATCTCTTGCAGCTTGACCAGTGCCAACATTCCGCTAGTAGATCTCAGTTCTCACATGGTATTAGAGCAGATCTGCTCGAATGGCATTCTCATAAATTTGCATAGTTTAAATTAAAAATAGGGTTTTGTAGAAAATCAAGCAAATTTGTATGTATTTCGTATTTGTTGAAGCATGATTTGTAGATTTTATCTACAATGGAGGCAATTATCCTTGTTTGCAAAGTAGAGACGGACCCCAGGAACAAATCGCCTAAAGACAAACCAGGCGCACAAAGGCCGATTGGCAATCTGTAGAGGTCGATCAACAACTTCAGAAGCTTGAGTGGCGACATGCAAGGCTGATCCTCGGCTCGTTTGCAAAGGTCGAAGGGACCGGTAAGGTCCAACTTGAGGGTCATTCCTCACACCACGGTGGCCTAGAGGTCGTATTCTTCGGCAAGGGTGAAACCCCACAGGGAACCTCTATCTACCTTCGCCCCTATGCTACGGCGTTTTGTGCCCTATTCTCAGGTGGTTGGTGCTATTAAAAGGCTACAAAGGGCACTTTCTTTCTACAAGACATCAAGCTTATTGCAGTAGAAGAATGCACTATTCATTGGTGAAAATGTGGAATTTCTAAGGTCAGCATTAACCCCAAGATTTCATCATCAAAGAGGTGGGAGACCCAACAAACTCATAATCCCCCTATCATATGGTATGGTTGCAGCAAGATAGGGAAAATAGAAAAAATAATTATTGTATGTATTTATTCATTTACATACCTCATAGGTGCTAAGCCTAGTTACGTGTATTTGACACATGTTACATTGAGGTGTCAAGTTAGTTAGGGATAGGTGTTAAGAAGTAGTCAACAACTAGCCACCTTGCGCTAATTTTATAGAATCCAACTCACCATGTGACTAGCAGTCGCCTCCTCTATTGTTATTTATACTTTTGTTTTCTGCCTTATCTATTGCATTGACTTGCCTACAATTTGTATGTTGTGTATTTGATAAATGCAATTTTTGTTTCATATTTAGTTGCCTCATAGATTCTAATTTTCTTCATGGTATCAAAGAAGTTTGAGCTCATTAGCATGTCGAAGTAATGTTGATTTTATTTTGCATAGAAATTGTTTATTTCGTTTTGCAGAGAGGAGGTCAATCTAGTTAAAGAGGAAACACAATTTGGAAGAGGGGAGGTTGATCTGTTTGGAGGAATCGCTCACGTTTACTCACTTGATCCTGGAGCATACTGGGCAAATACACAATCCTGTGTCAACCAAAAAGATGATATTTCAGTTTTGGATTAAGTTGTTGCATTTTGGTGTTTTAATTCGATATCTTCATGTTTAGCGAATTGAAGCTTCATGACAACTGTTGGACGAAATCTTCGCAACCATTACTTTGGCAGAGTCTTGGATCATTTGGCACATTTTCATTTGACATACATTGTTGCAATTGGGATGACGATATGCCTGGTGAATATGCACTATATTCTGGATGCACAGATGGCAGAATATATATTGCTAGTTTGAATGTTGGAACAACAACTAACCGTATTCATGGAGATGGTATTATTGGTATGCTTGTTGACCATAGCCAAATAGTAATAGCATTAGCATTTAGGATGGATGGAGTTCTGCTAGTTTTTGTGTTTGAGGATTGTACAGTATGTGTTTGGGATACATTAAGCTATCAGGATCTTCGAATTTTCAAACACATCAAAAGGTCAATAAGTACCCTCATTATGGTGTCACACTCCCAACATCGATTGCTTGTGGATATCCAAGGTAGTCTTCATTACAAGCATGGATCTTTCCTATCATAATTGCCTTTAAACAAATATAAGGAATAGAGAGATCTTGATTGTGACAAAGGCCACAAAACATATGTTGTTTTGAATTGCTCATTTGGGAGATAATATGCCAACATGCAACAGGAAAAGGTTCTTCATAGTCATTATCTATTTTCTGCTAATGATTACTCATTGCACTATCACTTGTGATTAACACTAAGCATTTCAGTTACATGCTAACATATCAAATTTGTCTGGTGACCATTGGCAGCCATGACGTTATCTGAATGTTTGCCAAGAACTTTGATTGCTAAGGTGTCATAGTCAAGAGGATGTATATGACCTTTCAATACCTTCTTGAAGAAAAGAAAAGTTGCCAAATATCGAATAGTCATTGGACAATATCATATAGACTTGGAGTGACCTTCTAAGACTGAAATATGAAGATCTCAGGTCATGTGGAAAGAACAAAGCTGAGCCCACATACACCATATGTTCAACAGTTGGGAAGTTAATGTAAAACAATTCAAATGGCAGCTCTTGCATCTTATTTAAACTGGAAATGAAGAGTTTTGAGAGGGGCACAGGTTATAGATGAGTGTTGCTTCACATTCCATGAGGAAAGAGGAACTTGCCTTGGCAGCACCTTAGTTGGAGACAAAGAGACTTATAAGACTTTCTAATTAGCTTTACACAAAAATATAAAAGGGGAAATCGATGGAATTGAGGGGGAGCAGCTAGAAGGCAAAACATGAGAAAGAATGTGAGTCACTGCCAGGAAGAGAGAAGTATGAACAGTTCACTGCCAAACATAGGTGATTGAGTACGAGAGCTTGTGTATTATTGTACTTTGTTGTCAAGTCTAAATAAACCACTTTTAGTTATGTTGAAATCAATAAGAAAATAAAGTATTTTATTACCTTTATGTATGGATGTGCGACTATATATATGTGGAGAGTTTGGGTATTAAAGAAATACTAATTTGTGTTTGTAATTTTGTATTTTCGAGCATGAGAGCATGCTGAGTTGTATGTTGTTGTAGCAATAGTGTATTCCGCTTGCATCAAATGGTATTAGAAGTAGGTGATCCTGAGAGTATAGAGTATGCACCAAAACTGAGGTGGGCTATTCTCCATTGAAGCCTAAAGCTGGGTAGAAGGTGTTGAGTTCCACCACTGAGAGAGGGAGTGGGTTGAGGCATATTCCAGAAGCCTTCTTGGGTAGAGAGTAGTAGGTAAAGTGTTTGACAGAATGTCGAAGAGGAAAAGTATGAGGTTGGTCTTGAGAAGACCTTTGGGAATTTCATTTCTTGTGAGGACAGACAAAATATTGATGGCGGTGTTGGATAATCAACTATGGGATTTGCAACAAGAGACATGACATTTTCTAAGAGAAACCATAGTAGAGATTAAGATGGAAAATAAAATGGGTGAGATGGTGTCCCATATTTCTTGTAATGATGATTTGTATGCAGGTGGATTTGTGTGTGTAGGAAATGAGGAAAGATATAAAGAAAAAGATGGAGAAAAGAAAAAGATTGCAATAGAAGAAGTTGCAGCAGTTGAAGATAAAGAGGTGGGCAGTGAGGATGAAGAGATTGAAGGTACAATGATGGAACATCAAGAGGTTGCAACATATTTTCATTTAGAGGTGGTAGAGAATGCTATAGGTGAAACTTGGTGGAGGTGGTCAATTTGTGGTGGGTTGAATCCCATGAAGGAGGAGAGAAGAGTAGAGCGTATTTGGCAGAGGAGGACGGTACATGGTGGATGTGAATCCACGAGAGGATAGAGGAGTAGTGAATGGAGTTGCAGAAGGAGGATGATGCTTGTTTTCGGCATGGTGTTGGAAAAAGAGAAAGAAAAAATGACTTTGTGCACATCACATAATGATGGAGTTTGTTGCCGTTGATTGCAACCTGAAAGGGTGATTCTATCACTCAACTCTATTTTTGTGAGCCTATGCTCACAAACTTTCTACTTGGTGTGTCTGATGCAAGAGCATCTCGGCAAAATATGCAATCCTACGTCAACCAAAAAGATGATATTTTAGTTTTGGTGTTTTAGTTTGATATCTTCATGTTGTTGGTGAAAAATCATATTTTCACTTTTACATAAGTTAATTAGGGAGATTCTTTTTCTATTTTGAGCCTTATGACATGTCTCATAGGCTTTCTTTTCTCTTGAGAGCATTGTGACATGTGTCACATCCTTTCTTTCCCCACTTTGTCTATTCTTGGACAGTGGTTGTGTATATCCTTTGTATTTATTTTTGAATATTGCAATGGGAATGTGAAGCACTAATTCATGCATGCATTTGGCTTTTGCAATATTTTCTTGCAGCTCTCTCTTGTAGAAGATTTCCAGCAGATGATCTTGGCTCCTATGAGTCCTTGTATGACTCTAACATGGTATCAAGGCTTTAGATATGTTAGTTTCATCTCAAATTAGAGGGTGTTTTAGCCATGAGTAGATATTCTATGCATCTTGGAGCAAAACAGACCTCATGGTTGCACTCAAAAGGTGTCAAAACTTATATTTTCATATAAGGCACGCTTTTTAGGGTGACAAAAAATTTTGGGCATTTTTTTTGGGGTTTGATTTTTTGTGTAGAAAAAATCCGTATGACCGCTTCGATTTCCATGCCAAATTTTATGTACAACCACCTCAATTTTTGTGCTAGATTTTCTATATAGCTACCTCAATTTCTGTGCCCAATTTTTTGAGCCTATTTTGATTTTCAAGCTACCTTGATTTGCATGCTAATTTTTTTTTCAAATTTGTCTCAATTTCCGTGTTGCTAGATTTCTGTTTGCCTCGATTTCTATGTCGCACTCATGTGGAGGCCTAAAAAGATAGTTTCCTTCTAGAGGCCATAACTTGAGCATACAAACTCAAAAATTGGCAAACGAAAAAACATTAGAAAGATGGTTCTGAGCACTATCCAGTAATGTTGGTCCTTTTTCCCAAATTTTTTTATTTGACACATGTTTTTGTTATTTGAAGTGAAGGCATCATTTCTAGTTTCCGATCTCCGTTCTTGCCCCCAAAATCTCTATTTTTTTTAAATGAAAAGGCATTGGAAATGTATCAGAGATCTCTACACAGCGACCTATGTACTTTTTTCATATTCAACTCCATGTATCTTTTATTTAGTTTGTCAATTTCATGGCTTCTGTTAATTAGTTTGTCAATTTTATGGCTTCTGTTGGATAGCCTGGACATGTTGCCTCCTGGAAAGGTTCTATTTGCTTTGATAGGCTTGATTTATCAGCAATAATCTATTTTTGGTCTCTCTTACACTTTCTGTAGCATAATGAGGATATCAAACTGTTTGTACTTGTGCTTATGCTTCCTTGGTTCTCCCTAGAGGCAACCTTCATAGTTTGTTCAGTATTTTTGAGATCATTGGTACCTTATGTTACCAACCTTTTTGATCCTGATCTTCAGTGGGGTTTTCCAGTACAACACAGTTCATCTTCGACAGTTATGTGCAGTAGATTATTTTTAATCCTTCTATCACCTATTGCTACATCAGAGTTTAGTGTTGCATCATCATTGGCTTCTAGTGATTCTATGTGGTGGGTCATTTTCTATCCTTTGTTGCTTCATTAGAGATCAGTGATGCTTCCTCATGAGCTTCCAATAATTGAGACTCACTTCTTCATGAGCTTCCAGTAATTTAGGGTTGCTTCCTCAAATGCTTCTAGTAATTCTTTGTAGTAGAAATAATCACTGTATATGGGTACCTAACATGGCCTTTGTTGCCGGGACCCATCTTTCTTTCTTTCTTTTTAGCTTGTGTAATCTTCCTAAGTTGAACTTATGGGGGGGTATTGGTGAAAAATCATATTTTCACTTTTACATAAGTTAATTAGGGAGATTCTTTTTCTATTTTGAGCCTTATGACATGTGTCATAGGCTTTCTTTTCTTTTGAGAGCAATGTGACATGTGTCACATGCTTTTCTTCCCCACTTTGTCTATTCTTGGACAGTGGTTGTGCATATCCTTTCTATTTATTTTTGAATAATGCAATGGGAATGTGAAGCACTAATTCACATATGCATTTGGCTTTTGCAATATTTTCTTGCAGTTCTCTCTTGTAGAAGATTTCCAGCAAATGATCTTGGCTTCTGTGAGTCCTTGTATGACTCTAACACATGTTTGGTAAATTAAAGCTTCATGACAATTGTTGGACAAAATGTTTGCAACCATTACTTTGGCAGAGTATTGGATCATTTGGCACATTTTAATTTGACATACATTGTCGTAGTTGGGATGATGATATGCCTAGTGAATATGCACTATATGCTGGATGTACAGATGGCAGAATATATATTGCTAGTTTGAATGTTGGAACAACAACTAACCATATTCATGGTGATGGTATTATTGGTATGCTTGTTGACCACAACTAAATAGTAACAACATTAGCATTTAGCATGGATGGATTTATGTTAGTTTATGGGTTTGAGGATTGTATAGTACGTGTTTCAGATACATTAAGTTGTTAGGATTTTCAAAATTTCAAGCACATCACAGGGTTAATAAGTACCCTCATTATGGTGTCACACTCCAATATTGATTGCTTGTGGATATCCAAGGTAGTCTTCATTACAAGCATGGATCTTTCCTATCACCATTGCCTTTAAACAAATATAAGGAACAGAGAGATCTTGATTCTGACAAAGGCCACTAAACATATGTTGTTTTGACTTGCTCATTTGGGTCATAATATGCCAACATGGAATGAGAAAAGGTTCATCATAGTCGTTATCTATTTGCCACCAATGATTACTCATTGCACTATCACTTGTGATTAACACTAAGCCTTTCTGTTACATGCTAACGTATTAGGTTTGTCTAGTGAGCATTAGTAACCTTGATGTTATTTGAATGTTAGCCAAGAATTTTGATTGCTAAGGTGCCATAGTCAGGAGGATGTATCTGACCTTTCAATACCTTCTTGAAGAAAAGAAAAGTTGTCAAATATCAAATAGTCATTGGTCAATATCATATAGACTTGGAGCGACCTCCTAAGACTGAAATATGAAGACCTCAGGTCATGTGGAAAGAACAAAGTTGAGCTCACATACACCATACGTTCAATAGTTGGGAAGTTAATGTGAAACGATTCAAATGGTAGCTCTTGCATCTTATTCAAACTAGAAATGTAGAGTTTTGAGAGGGGCACGGGTTATGAATGAGTGTTGCTTCACATTCCATAAGGAAAGAGAAACTTGCCTTGTCATCACCTTAGTTGGAGACAAAGAGACTTATAAGACTTTCTAATTACCTTTACACATAAATATAAAAGGGGAAATCGATGGAATTGAGGGGGAGCGGCTAGAAGGAAAAATATGAGAAAGAATGTGAGTTGCTGCCAGCAAGAGAGAAGTATAAACAATTCACTGCCAAATAGAGGTGATTGAGTACAAGAGCTTGTGTATTATTGTGCTTGCTGTCAAGTCTAAATAAACTGCTTGTAGTTATGTTGAAATCAATAAGAAAATGAGGTATTTTGTTACCTTTATGTATGGATGTGTGACTATATATATGTGAGTGTTTCTGCATTAAAGAAATACTAATTTGTGTTTGTAGTTTTGTATTTTTGAGCATGAGAGCATGTTGAGTTGTGTGTTGCTAGAGCAATAGTGTATTCTGCTTGCATCATCACCTGTGATAAGGGCTTTTTATGGGTGACTGTGCAGATATTTGTTTACATGGAAGGCATTGGAACACCCTTTCTTGATGTGGACCGACCCTCCCAGCATAGACTGCCCCTAGCCTCATGCCCCTACCCATATGCCTTTGTTCTAGCATTCCCGGTGCCGACGGCCCCTACACCCATGCCCTTGTTTGGGGTCTTGTTCTCACACCCCTATTCAGGCTCTATGCACATGCCCTGAACCATGCCCTTGTTCTAGCTTTCTACACATGCAGATGACCATCAAATTTAAGCCCAAATTTATGGGCAAAACACTATCCATCTATAAAAAAGCCCATTTGCTGAGGTCAACGTGCCCCATAGGGCTGCTATCAGTGAAAGGGGGAGGGAGCCCTCCCTAGAAGTTTAACCCCTAGTCACATGGGATTTGTAACCATTGGACATAGTTGGCCCAAGGGGGCTTAAGTGAATCCTATGTTTTTCCCACCTACAAAACTACAAAACAAAATTGTTGAATTTTTATTGTTAAAGGGAAAAAATTTTGTAGTGTTTTTTAAGCCAAAGAGCTCAAAAAATTCAAACTCCTGTAACTTTTGACTGGAAACTCATATTTGAGTGTCATTTTTTTAAAAGTGGTTAATTTTTGTCACAATTCCATTGCAAAAATTATCACACTAAAATTATAAAGTGCCCCTTTTTGCTCCAATTGGTCTTGCCTACGCACTATCATTATAAAATGTGAAATTTTTTTGGGGGGGATCTAAAATATTAATCAAGGGGGTGTCTTTGAGTGTTCACTTTCACACCTCCTAGAGGAATGCATTTGTGTTGTGTTATTCTTACACCTCCACACTTCTTCATCTTTCTATCTCTGCACTTCTAAACAAATTTGCAACAACTCTAAGCATGGATTATAATGTTACTATCACACCTCTACCTTTTAACTATCATGAATGGAAGTTAAAAGTTATATTTATTCTTAAGAATAACGGGTTGTTTAGGGTGACAATGGGTACATAAAAGGAACCTAATGCTACAAAGGACAAAGAAAAGTGGTTTTATAAAAGTGATCAAGCCTTTGAATTAGTATGTCTAAACTTGTCTCCTGAATTGTTATTCCATGTAGAGGCCTTGAAAACAACCAATGAAGTTTGGGAAGCCCTCAAAAAAGTATTCAGGAAGGTTGTTGAACTCAAGAGTCAAGAGTTAGAAAATTAACTCATAGGTTTAAGTCCCAGGAACTTCACAACTCTTGAGGATTATTTTACCAAATTTATATCATTAAGGTTGCAATTAATAGAATGTGGAATAGATAAAAAAAGAGGATAAATTAGGTCTCTCTATACTTTACAAATTAGGTCCATAATTTTCTATGTTTTTCTCCTTATTCTACTCTACTAAAAGGGTTCTTGGAGCCACATGGAATATGCCCACTCTTGATTTTATTTCCAACTTAACAAGGGAGCAAGACAAGTTAATTTAGATAGGCACATTGAAGCTACAAAATCTCAAGCTATCATTGCTAGGAATGAGAAATAACCAACTTCAAAAGGGAAGAAACAAAACACTTAGAAGGACAAGGAAACTAAGAAAGAACAAAAATCTAAGAACTCTAAAACTAACAAATTTTCTCAATAGGGGAAACCCAAAAAAGAGAAAGTTAAATGTGCCTTTTGTAAAAAAACATGGGCATGATGAACATCAATGCATGAGGAAACAAATAGATCATGCCTGCCATCTTCTCAAGAAGAATAATATAGGGATACTTAATTTCATCAAAGCATCCTCATCAACCCAAGAAAATTCTAAGGCATCAAAAAAATCTAAGGGAAAAGCACTCATGGTATCTATAGTCTCTAAGTCTTAGTGATGGATTCTTGAGTCAAGAGCACCACATCACATGGCTTTTAATCTACTTCTTTTCTCACACTTGGTTCCTAAATCCACATCAAAAATACTAATGGAAAGCAACACATATATGGTTGTTTGTGGGAAAGGCACAAGTAACATAGGCATAGGACAATTCCATAATATACTCTTCATTCCAAAACTATCACACAACCTTCTTTCCATCTATTCGATTACCAACAATGGCATAGGGAAGATAGTTGAGTTCACTTCAGAATAGGTCATCATTCAACACAGGCTAAGCAAAGAAGTCATTGTAGTTGAAAATTTTGACAACTTTTCTCATGTTTACACATTTTCTCACTTTCCACCTGATGATATTTCCACTTCAGTTCACACTCCCGAGTCCAGTTTGGATACTCCATCAAAGGTATAGCTTGGTCAGTTGAACCTTCATATTCTTTAGATAGGCTAGCCATCACCTCTACCATCTCTTATTGCTTCACAGAGGGCTTCTTCAGATTTAATGCAACAAAATATTGGTCACATATCTCTAGATCTTCTTCTAATTCCACTAGTGGCTTCTATATAGCTTCTAGAGATTTCATAGGAGCCTCTGAATTATGTTCAACATTTAGAGACATACTTTAATCTTCACACTTGGGAAGATCACATGCACCCTTCTACAGTTCTCTTTCTTCCATAGGGAAGAAGTGTTTTTCATCTTTACAGGATCACTTTCGACATTCTTCATCAAGTATCACTCAACACTACAAGATCCATTAATCTATGGGGAGATCTCTATTCTTTCTATTTCTCTCCTTTGGGGGAAACAATTCGTGTACTTATGTGATAGAAGTAGTTCTTGGAGGGTCATGATGGGTCCTCCTATCTTTTTCTTCTTTAGTTGTACATACTATTTGTATCATTTGTCTTTTGGAGGGAACTTTTTTGCCCACTGGATTTTCTTCCTTTCTCTACTCTATGAGAGATTGTATTGTAATTGGGTACCTCATCAGACCTAGCTGCCAGGGCCCAATTTTTATGCCCATCTGAGCTATGCTTGAGGGGGGTGTTATCATATATATTTATTTATTTACATGCCTCATAGGTGCTAAGCCTAGTTTGTCATACTTGGCACATGTAACATTGAGGTGTCAAGTTAGTTAAGCATAGGTGTCAAGAAGTAGTCAATAACTAGCCACCTCACGTTAGTTCTATGGAAGCCAACTCACCACCACTCATTGTTTGAAGGAGTCCTCTCCTCAACTCGTGACTAGCAATTACCTTAGACTCTATTTTATTTATACTTATATTATTTGCCTAATATATGGCGTTGACTTGCATACAATCTATATGTTGCATATTTGATTTTCAATCTTTGTTTCCTTTTTAATTATTTCATAGATTCTTAGTTTCTTAAAAAATGATGTAACTTTTGATTGGTAACTCAATATTGAATGCCATTTTTTTAAGGTGACTACTTTTTGAGCCTAATCCATTGGAAACCATTTCACACTATCATTATAAAGTGCCATTTTCCATCCCAATTGGACATGCCTATGCACTAAAATTATAAAGTGTCAAAATTTAGGGGGGGTCTCATATTGAATCAAGGTAGGGGGTATCATTTGTGTTGTGTCTTGTACACTTCTGCAATTCCTTCCACATTTTCAATTTTCAGGAGTAATTGAGCAATTTCTTGGAGTTGTTCATATAGACACCTAAAATTATCCATATGTCACCTTGCAACACATTTGTTCTAGGTTCCTTTCATGTCCCCTTCCATCACTTAGTTAATTAAATAAATTAATTTTATTTAATTAACCTATTTACCATAATTCTTAAATTAATTAAATAAATCATATTTAATTAATTTATCCTCCCACATTATCCTTCTCTAATAATTAATTAATTAATTTTCATTTGTCCTCATCCTTATCCCCTTGTCGCGTGTCTAGATAAACTTAATTTGCCAGATTCCTTAAACCTAGGCAATGAACAAAAGTCAAACTAGCTTTTCATCCTAGCCACTCATTTCATACTATATCTCCTTATCTTAACCTTTTCACATAATGATATGACCTAAAATCTTCTATCCTTGCCTTAATGTTGTCTCATCAATTCTCAACCATCCATTATGCCTCTTAATCCTATCCATTCATCCTATCATCTAAGCATCTATAAATCAAACATCAACCAAGCAATTATCATCCAAAATCTAAATGTAACTTAGTTATGCTATCAAAGTGAGAAACCAACATATCAAAGCATTATCAAATATCATTGGAGCATATTTATCATTTTCATTGCAATAAGGGCTATTAGTGTAATATTGCTTGTTAATATTATTTCATTATGTCATCTCTTGACTTGTGTTGAAAATGGAATAAGTACTTTGATGCATATTGTTCCTTTATTTGAATTTCATATTTCTACATACACATTTTGGCACGATCGGTATGAACCATGTCCCTATTTTTCATGAAAATTTTGTGAGGTTTCATGTGTTTTAGGTTAGGTTTTCTAGGTTAGCACTTTTGATAGTCATTCGACACTTCCAATTACAACTCAACACATTTGCCTCTAAAATGGGTGCATTTGCATAATAGAGGGGCACATTTGGATCACAGAGGAGTGCATTTGCCTCATAGAGGGGTTCATTTTTATAATAGAGGGGCATGTTTGCCTCATAGGGTGGTGCTTTTCCCTGAGTAATAGCATTCACAACTTCAAACTCTCATAACTTTGGCATATGAAATTAAAATTCAATGATTTTTTTTAAAATTACATAGGAACTCACAAGGAATTTATTGGTGCCATCTAATTTTCTTTATTTTTTATTTTTATAGAGGGGCTAATGTAGGAGAATCCCAGGTTGAAAGGCAATCTTTGTCACATCTCTAACCTTGTGACCCTTTTTTTTGTTGGCTATTATCATGAGGGTTTTACTTAATGGTTAAATTGTGTAAACCTAATGGGTAAATAGTCATAATGGATGATTGTCTATTTATTATGATGGATTTATATTTGCTTCAGTTATTGATTCTGTGCACTAACCTATTGACGTGATTTGAAGTGCAACTGAGTACAGGTACTCATCAAAGACGAGAACATGGCTGAAGTAGAGATGATCTAGCTGCTTGACAAGAACTGATAGGATGGATTGTGATGTTACATGCACAGACTCATGTAGTTTATGTCATATTGCATTTCAAATGGCTTTAGTATGCATTATTATATGGTTATCAAATATGATTGGCTTTTACTGTTTAGAAAAATATGTGTCTTCCATTGCTTCAGAATGCTTATTTAAATTACATTGGTAGCTATGAATTTTACTTTCTTTTGATTTATATTAAATAGAAATTCTATGATATGATTTTATTCAATTACAATTAATAAAAATGGTTTATTCGATATATATATATATAGTTTTTTATTAAATAAATATATAATTTATTCTTGTTTGGAAATAATATTCCTATTTAGTTTTCAAAATAAAAAATATAGTATTAAATTACAATTATTCAATTCAATAATAAAAATCTAAAAATAATAAAGTAAATTCAAATATCTGAAATAAATCTTAATTTTTAAAAATGAAAACCTTTTCCATGCAAGAGAGCGGTAGTAATTTAGAGTTTTGGAATCAAATTTGTGGGAATTAAATGCCAAAAAGTGACATGCAAACTAGAGATAACAAACATTTTTAAAACAAATAGAGGGAGATCAAATTTGGAGGAATGCTATGATTAGAAGAGGTTTTTTTTGTTAAAAAGAAAGGGACGTAGGGGCAGAAGGACACACACAGGAATCATTCAATAGAGAAAGAGAGAGACAAGAAGGGGAAGATTAATCAGCAACGGGAGGGAAACTTCAATCTAGAGAGGACTCGCATAAAATCTAGGTATTTTATTTTCTGACTGATATTCTTTTCTTTCATGCTAGTTTGTTGTGTGCTGGCCACTTAATAAGTCAATTTGTCTATTGTTAGCTATTGTTGTTTGATGATTCCCATTGACTATGTTTTTAAATTACCCCTTGATAATCTTGTGCGACCTTATTCACCCTTAGAAATCAGCCTTGATAATTGACCACCTGCCTATCTTTCAACTTTGGCTTAACCTTATGTTTTCTTGACTATTGTCCTTCTTGGTTTAAATGGTGAATGGCTATGGAAAACCAACATTATCTCCTTGATGATTGACTTATCCAACCCTTAAATCAGCCTAGTAAATTCTTCTGTAAAACATTTTCGGTCTGCGTAGTATAAACGGTCTCCCATCTAATTTGATCAACTTATCTAAATGAATGACCTGGTTAAAACTTTAGAGTGGCTAAATTATAGTTGGCTAGTTTATGTATATTATCAAAGCCTATGGAAAGAGTTTAAAATGCTTCAATTCGATGGGTTGTCATCCTCATTTTAGCATAGGTAATCTTTTTTTCTTAGGTAGATCTATATATGTATTCCTCTCACTAATATTACTTATTGTTGCTATCTTTATTACTATCACCATTTGTTTTAATTCTTGATGCGAATAGTTAATCTTATAGTTGTTTTTCTCCAAAATTTGCCTTATTGTTCTTGTCACTGGTAATGTTTTCTATCTTTATTCTGTGATTTTTTAAGTATATTTAAAGGTATCCCTATTGTTGCAAACCATATGGTATTCTTGAAGTTGTCTAAGACTATCCTTTCCATAGTCTTTTGCTATGTCTGCAGCTGCAACTTCATTACCTAGTAGACATTACCCCTTTTGATTCCTATAACATATAAATTGTGTTCCTATAACAGTAAATAAAATTAAATATGTAAATCTCAAATAAGCTCCCATGGTATGCTTTAATATAATCCTATAGCAGTATTATATTCCTTCTTGTGAATAGGTTATTTACTAACTGTAGTGTAAGTAGTTCCTATAGTAGACCATTATGTTCCTGTAGCAACTTGGGAATAAGTAAACTGACTCTTATTTATGTCTTTCTTTTGATGAAAAATTATTGACAGTATGAAGGAGTTAAATAGTAATTATCTTTTAGACCTATGACAAACATACAATGGATTGGAATTATAAAAAGAATTAAATTATAAATTGTTAAGTTCTAGTTTTATATGATGAGATCATGAATGAGATATGGGTTAGGAATATAACCAGTGTAAACTTAAATATGTACCTTGAATGAAGTTCTTTCTTTATTGATTTATTGCTATAGAGTTTTCGTAAATTACTAGAATTTGGGAATTAAAAATGATTGCCCTTGAATGACATTGTGATTTTGGATAAATTGTACATCAGAATTAGCTATCATCATTCAAATTGCATCTATCAACAAAAGGAAAATAGAAACATGTATTTTATCAAAACTCTAGATTCTTGCATCTTCCTAAATGTTATGACATGTGTAACCGGCATAGAGTATTTTTCTTCTTTTCATACAGGATTCTTGAAAATGGGTACATTGCGGATAGAGTGTTTTTCCTACTTATTGAGGATCTAGAATATGGGTACTGAGGTTATATTTTTCTTTCGCTATGTGTATTGGGTTGCTTTTGGGCTAGGATGCTGAATGTGGAACAACAAAGATGACTTTTCCTCTTTCCAGGATTTGACCGTAACTATTTTAAATACTTGGGCCAAGCTGGGAATTCATTGAGATAGATGAAAATAAATTGTCTACAAAAACTTTATATATATAGATATAGATATACATATACGTATACATATATATATCTGCCACATCTTGTTGTGAGACATTTGCACATCATCATCTAGATTTGCATTTAGCCATCAGGTTGCTTCAAGTGTTCCCTCCTACCAGTTGTTTCTAGGTTGCCAGACATTTTGTGTAGGGCTAGGTTTCCTTGGTGTTATGAAGGGATCCAGGGAAGTGTAATTGCTTCATGGTTGGGTGGAAAAGTGTCTGAGTCATGTTCCCATCTCTCAGCTTGCGGATGACCATGTGGGTCAGTGGTGGATAGATTTATTGTTCAAATAGTATTCATTGCTTGTAGCAAATTATTGTACTTATTTATTTATGTGATTACTTGTGGCATGCGTGGCAAGATGAATATTGTATATTCTTTTATAGTGCTAACACTTGGTAAAAGCACCTAAATTTGTAAGATGCAATTTCGTTAATGTTGATATGATTATGGAGATTATCTTTTAACTGACTTGATTTAATTATGTGGTTATTTACTTTGGTAACTTGTGTTAGAAATCTTATATTACATTTGGTATCAGATCCAAGTTGAACACTAGGGCCTTTTTGGACTATTATGCTAAGTTGCAAATTTGATGCATATTAGTCATCATGGATACAAGAAATACCAACCGAAGTGGATGTTCAAACAATGGACAAAATGAATGGAATCATGGTGATGTAAAAAATGATGATGGAAGATTGGATTGAATTGCTGCTCTCTTAACCCATAAGGGTACAAGAATGGATAATCTTGAGTAGGAGATCAAAGGGAACTATAGAGAGTGGAATCAAAATGAAAACCAAAATTAGGGAGGTGCAAATCCAAATCAGGGTAATGAGAACCCGAGGGTGGATGCACATAATGAGAACACAAGAGGAGAGGCACAAATTCCTAAGATTGAAGTGCATATAAATAATTGAGGAAGGATTGCAAAGGAGTTGGGCAAAGACCTCAAGAAGTTCTCACCACCCAAGTTAAATGGTAGGACCATCGGTGATGGAGCTGAAGAGTGGATGATAGAAATAAAAAATACTTGAAGCTCCAAAATATTTTTGATGAGATGAAGGAAATATGGGGTTCCTATCATCTTACTGGAGAAGTAGAAACATGGTAGGATAATGAAAAGGTAGATAAAAGATTGTTTCATAGTGAAATCACTTGGGAACTTTTCTTGTAGCTCTTTAGGAAAAGATGGTTACAACTGCTCTTCTTTGATAAGAAGATGAAAGATTTTCAAAATTTAACTCAAGGAGGAATGTCGGTAACATAGTATTGGGAAAGATTCTCTCACTTAATTATTTTCTGAAATACTAGATGGATGAGAGATTCAGAATCAGGAAGTTTATCATGGGCTTAAGGCCCTAGATTGGAGAGGATGTAGAAATTCACAATACATTGACCATGGATGTAGATTTTGAGAAATCCATTAAGCAAGAGTAGAAGCTATAGAAGGTAGCCAGTTACCATAAGCAGAGAGATGTGAAGTTTGTGAACAAGAGGTCTTAGAATTATAACAATCAAAACAATAATTAGAATAGAAATCAATGCAACAACAATTGACATATTAGGATCTTGAAGAGAGGAAACCACTCTCAGGATGGACATGGTGGAAATCAGAAAAGGGGGAACAAAAGAGGTGACCACAACAATAATAACAACTGCAACAGCAACAACCAGTGGGATAGGTCAGAGGGACCCAAGGCACCTTGTGGTGGATGCTATGTTTGAACAGGACCCACATTATGCTAAAACTTGCCCTCAAAGATCAACAGGTACAGGAAACATGAATCAGTAGGGAGCACCACAACACTAGATTTATTTCGTAGTGGATAATCAACAAGCTAACTTTTAGGTAGAACATATACAATTTCAAGGTAAGCTCTATGAACTACCTATTTCTATTTTGATTGATATTGGTGCCACCTAATGTTTTGTAGATCCTAGTATAGTATCAAAGTTATCTATTAGACCTAGGCATATGGAAAACTCATGGGTTATACAATATGGTAATAGAGTAGAGAAGAGAGTAGACTCATGTCTACCATGTAGTGAATTAGAACTCCCATGTTTTCAAACACAAGTCAATCTATATGTAGCACCTTTAGGTTCTTATGATGTGATATTGGGAATCAACTAGTTACTTGAACATAAGTGAATAGTAAATTGTGAAGAGAAGGTTGTTAGATGTTTAGGTGACCTAGGAAACTAGGTGGAGATTAATGGATCTAAGAGACCTTTAGAGCTTAGACAAATCTTGCCTATGCAGTTAAAGAAATCCAAGAGGAAAGGGTGTGCTATATATGTTGTCTAAGTGAAATACCTTGACAATGTAGAACCAGCATTTAATGACTATCCAATCCTTAGAGAATTCTGAGATGTGTTTCTTGTGGAGTTGATAGAGTTACCACCGAAGAGTGAATTTGACTTCTCAATTGATTCACTACTAGGGACTAAGCCTCAATCCAAGGCACCCTACATGACGACTACTACAAAATTGTATGAGCTTAAAGTACAATTGCAGGAGTTGCTGAATTAGGGGTTCATAGCGTGTCGCCATGGGATGCATCGATAATCTTTCTAAAGAAGAAGGATGGGACTTTCCATTTATGCATTGATTATAGGATGCTTAACAAAGCTACTATAAAGAACAAGTACCCATCCCCATGAATAGATGAGCTCTTCGATCAGATGAAGGGAGCTATGGTGTTCTAAAAAATAGACCTAAGATCTAGCTACCACCAGTTACAAATTAAGGACAAGGACATCTCAAAGATGGCTTTCAAAACTTGCTATGGTGACTATGAGTTTACAGTGGCACCATTCAGGTTGACTAATGCTCCAGAAGCCTTCATAAATTTGATGAATAGCATATTCAGTGATTGCTTATATGATTTTGTATCAATCTTTCTTGATGACATATTGATATACTCTAAATCATTGGAAGAGCACAAGAGGAATTTGAGGATAGTCTTACAATACCTAAGAGAGAAAAAAAATTATGGTTACAAGCTATCTAAGTTTACATTCTATCTAGACAAGGTGCATTACCTTGGTCATGTGATCTTAGCTGAAGGGATTGTAGTAGACCATGAGAAGATTAAGGTAATAATGGAATGGCCTACACCTCAGAGTGTAATAGAAGTTAGAAGCTTTATGAGGCTTGTAGGATATTATAGAAAGTTTGTGGAAGGGTTCTCCACTATAGAAGCATCAATTACCTCACTACAGAAGAAAGGTAAAAAGTTGAAAGGATAGAAAGATGTGAGAAAGCTTTCCAAGTGATAAAGGGAAACCTCACAACTACTCCTATCTTGACCATACCGGATCCTAATGGTCATTTCATAGCTATAATGGATGCTTCAGGAGGAGTAAGAAGAGTGTTGATGGAGAACGAGCAAGTGGTTGCATATGAGTCAAGGAAACTAAAGTAATGAGTTAAACTATGCACCACATGACCTTGAGTTAGCTACCATAGTACATCCACTTCATATGTGGAGACATTATCTTCTAGGTAAGCCCTTTGAGTTAAAGACATATCATTTAGGGCTCAAGTACATTTTTACACAACATAACCTTAACGTATGATAGAGAAGATGCTTAGAATTCCTTAGTGAGTACAAATTTGGAATCAAGTACATAAAAGGGAAGGAGAATAGAATAGTAGGTGCCCTTAGAAGAGGATATTTGGCTGCCATAGCTACCATGAGATCCAATTTGAGAGAGAAAGTAATTTAGAATATTCAGGTGGATGAGCATTATGAAAGAGTAAAGCAAGCTTTAGAAGTAGACCCCTTAGATCATTGGTTTGATGGTTATGTGATTGAGTCAGATGGATTCTTGCAATATCAAGGAAGGATGTATATTCCTAACTCAGGAGAGTTGAGGAAGTTAGTCCTTGAGGAGACCCACAATGCACCATATTCGGGGCATCCTGGAGTGACCAAAATGGTTGAACGTTTGAGATCCTTATACTTTTGGTCTAGAATTAAGAGAGATGTAATGAAATTTGTGGCTCAATGTTTGGATTGCCAGTGAGTCAGGGCTGAGCATGTACATCCAACAGGATTGCTGTACCCACATAGTGTTCCTGAACATAAGCAGCAAGTAATAAGTATGGATTTTATTCAAGGGTTTCCCATGTCCAAGAATCAACATGATGTCATCTTGGTAGTTGTGGACAAGTTGACCAGAGTAGCACATTTTATTCTAGGGGATCTTTCAAATGGATCATTAGTATTAGCTACTTAGAAGCTTATTCAGGAGATCTTTTGATTGCATGGAATGCAGAAGATGATCATTTCTGATCGAGACACTCACATGACTTTCAAATTTTGGACAACTGTGAATGTAGCCTTAGGAACAAAGTTAAATTTTATTTCATCATATCATCCTCAAATGGACAGTCAAACAGAAAGAGTCAATCAGGTTTTAGAAGACCTTCTTAGGATGTATTGTATGGATTAGCAGTACAAATGGGAGGAATATCTTCCATTGGTGGAGTTTGCATACAACAATTAATACCATGCATCATTGGGGATGGCACCATTCAGAGCTCTTTATGGGGTAGATGTTAAACTCCTATCAGTTGCGGAAAGGCATAAGACAAAATAGTGATTGGTCTTGACATGCTTAGGGAGATGGATGATTATATGAAGTTAATAAAAGAGAAACTGAAGCATGATTCATATCATCGGAAGAGTTATGCAGATAGAAATAGGATGCCTAGATAGTTCTCTATTGGTGACAAAGTCTTCTTAAGGGTCAAGCCTCATAAGAGGTCAGTTTCATTTGGCAAAGTGTCCAAACTTGCTCCATGATTCGTAGGACCATTTGATGTCCTAGAAGTGATCAATCCTATAGCTTTTTGACTTTCTCTATTGCCTGCTCTTGCCAAAATCTACAATGTTTTTCATGTGTCTTTTCTTGAGCCCTATCATCCTGATGCTTCACATATTCTTGATTGGCGTCCCTTATAGGTACATGATGCATGAGTGGCTCTAGTAGAGCCCATTCATATGTTGGGGAGGCATGGCATTAATTTACATAACATGGATATTGTGTAGTACAAGGTCCAATGGAACTAGTATTCTATGGACAATGCCACTTGGGAGGATGCTGAGGAGATTGATAGATCTTTTCCTCATTTGTGGGATTTAGCATAGTTTCTTTGGTTTATGCATAGTAGATGATACTTTGAGATTCTATTAATTGTTTTGATGATACATTGTTAGTGGTAGATTGATACATTATTGTTTCAGTTATGTAAAAAGACATTGTCCCAATGTCTCTTCCTAGTGGGGAAGGATATCACGTCTCGAACCTTGTGACTCTTTTTATTGTTGGCTATTATATTGAGGGTTTTACTTAATGGTTAAATTGTGTAAACCTAATGGGTAAATAGTCGTAATGGATGATTATCTAGTTATTATGATGGATTTATATTCACTTCAGATATTGATTTTGTGGATTAACCTATTGACGTGATTTGGAGTGCGACTAAGCATAGGTACTCATCGAAGATGAGAACATGGTTGAGGTAGAGATGATCTAGTTGCCCAAAAAGAACTAATAGGATGGACCTTGATGTTACATGCACACACTCACATGGTTCACGTCATATTGCATTTCAAATGGCTCTAGTATGCATTATTATATGTGTTAGAATTTGGGCAAACAACTGAGAGGGGGGGTGAATCAGTTGTTCAAAACTTTCTTCCAATTTAAACACTTAAATCCACTTTGTAATTAGTATCATAATAATCAATCAATCATGGAAACATAATGCATTAAATCAAGAGCAGAAACACATTAACACACAAGGCACCAAAATTTTGACATCCAAAACCTGGTTAAGGGAAAAACCACAGGGTGATTAACCTAAGATTGTATTCTCTGTTAGAAGAATAAAAAGAACAAATGGCACATGCCAATTAGGGCTCACTGCCTGAACACACTACTCACAAGAGGCTCACTACCTACAAGAGACACACTATCTACAAAATAATAATTATCACATACTTGAATTGGAAAATAGCATCTTCATCGTGCTTGAGTCAGTTCCATTTAAGCTCAATACTTTTGCTCTATTTTTTGTTCTGCTTCTCTCTACCACACACTCATCGCATCCACAAAAAAAACAATTGAAATGACTTAACAACTCTTTATTTATACAAGACATCGACTTAGGAATTATCATCCAAGTCAGCATACATTACAGAGCAAATACAACATGACTTATTACAAAAAGACTTCACATGGATAAACATACTGTCATCCACACAGATCTGAGACTTCAATATTTATTTAGGAACACACCAATCTTCACATAACATCTTCAAGATCATTCATAGGATGTGTAACTTATCTGGTTGGCCAAACTTAGGAAGAACACCATCATCCATAAGTTATTCTTCAATTACGAGCTCAAACTCCAATGCAGACCACCAACATGAACTAGAAATGATCCAAAGACTTCCACAAGCTTGCCTGAAACACTAAGAACATCCACACTACATCTTCTTACTGGAATCCTTCTCTCCTTCATCTGGAACCTCAAGAACACAGTCTGTCATCACTGTCATAAAGAAATAGATGCTTGGAGACCTCCAGATCATGAACCAATTAAGTTGTCACTTCATGTTGACTTCCTAAACATTCCACCAAATCCGTAGGATAGGTATTTCATTTCCAGATCTCACCAGACCTATTTGTATGACACTGTCATCTTTGAACACCTGCCAGAACCAGTTTTACTTAAGTGGCCATAACTTCTTCAGATATTTATGCGGACCTCTAAAATATTTACTAGATCATCTCAAGACACATATCTACAAACCCTTTGGAGCGCATCCTCTGATCTTCATCTTAATAGGGATCTTTACCTCACTATCTTCATTGTTCTTCTCTGTTCCTGATTAGGACTAATTTTCTCAATATCCTCAGCACACAGCTCATCCAATCCTTATCATTAATGCAACATGAGTATGTTGTCATCAATGAAAACACTGGTTAGGCCCATACTTGCAACAATTTCCCCCTTTGGCATTGATGGCAACATATGATGTGAAAAACTCTTTTAACCATCAAGACAAGATCTTCTTCTTACTGACACAACTCCCCCTATCAGCAACAAACATTCACATGTCTTCTCTTCCTTTCTTTCTCCCCCTTTGATCAGAAACCACTTGTTTTTCACATGTCTTCTCTCCCCCTTTAACATCAATGGCAAAGGGCACATACTTGCATTACTTCAGATCCATGCCAGCCACTCCCCCTAAGTAGCAGCTTCCCATCATCAGTCTGGACCACAAGATATGACTATGAGATCCACCGAACTAATGCACATCAGTGCACCTTAATGCAAAACTGGAGGGGCAATAACCCCTAATTTCTCCCTAAGATACTCAAAAGAGTCCTTAGGTAGAGGTTTAGTAAAAATATATGTAATCTGATCCTTGGAAGGCACAAACTCCAATCTGAATTCATTCTTGTTCACTTGCTCTCTCAAAAACTGAAATTGATGGATATATGTTTAGTCTTTGAATGTAACACCAAATTATTGGATATATTAATTGCACTTGAATTATCACAGAAGATTGTGATAGGTTTTTCATCCTCTACTCTGATATCTCTTAGCATTTTCTTCATCCACAAAACTTGAGTGCAACTACCTATTACTGCAATATATTCTACTTCAACTGTGGACAGAGATATTGCTTCTTGTTTCTTTCTTATCCAAGAAACCAATCTCTTCCCCAAAAAGAATGTTCCACCACTGGTACTCTTTCGGTCATCCACATCTCCTGCCCAATCCACATCTGTATATGCATGAAGAGAGAAATCATGGTCTCTAGGATACCACAAACCATTCTCAACTATCCCTTTTAGATATCTAAAAATCCTCTTGATTGCCATGACATGAGATTCTCTAGGATCAGCTTGGAATCTACCAACAAGACCAATAGCATTCATAATGTCAGGTCTAGTTTGAGTGAGATATAATAGTCCTCCAATCATTGACCTATACTTTTTCTTATCATCCTTAGGAGAGTCATCATCTTTGCTCAATTTATATCTAGTTGCCATGGGAGTATTCAATGGTTTTGAGTCTTCCATCCTAAATTTCTTTAGCAATTCTTTTACATATTTGGTCTAAGAAATGAAAATTCCTTTCTTTGTTTGAGTGATTTGTAGACCCAAGAAGAAATTTATTTCCCCAAACATGGACATCTCAAATTCACTTTTCATTTGATTTGTAAAGGTTTTGCACATACTATCTCTTCCTCCAAAAATGATATCATTAACAAACAGTTCAGCTAACAAGAAATTTTCATGATCAATCTTGAAATATAAATTACTGTCAGCAGTACCTTTGTTGAAACCAATCTTCGAAAGATGTTTATCCAATCTTTCATACCAGGCTCTTAGGGCTTGCCCTAGTCCATACAGTGCTTTCTTTAACTTGCAAACCATATCACCATGATCAGACAATTGAAATCCATCTAGTTGCTCAATGTATACTTCTTCTTCCAAGTCACCATTTAGGAAGGCAAATTTGACATCCATCTAATATACCTTGAAATCCTTGAAGGTAGCAAAAGCAAGAAATAATTTGACTACTTCAATTCTTGCCACCGGAGCAGGAGTTTCTTCAAAATCAACTCCTTTTACTAGGGAGTAACCCTTGCAAACCAATCTAGCTTTGTTTCTGACTACTTCACCATCTTCATTCAGTTTGTTCTAGAAGACCCACTTGGTTCCAATCACATTCCTATTTTTAGGTCTTGAAACAAGATCCCAAGTGTGATTTTTCTCAATTTGCATCAGTTCTTCCTCCATTGCTTTGGTCCATTTTTCATCATTGCAAGCTTCATTCACCGTCTTAGGTTCAATCTTTGAGATTAGACACTACTCTTCTAAATTTTGAGTAATTCTTCTTCTTGTTTGTATGCCTTTGCTTTTATCACCTATGATCTGATCTTCAGAGTGATTCAGTCTTACATACGTTGGAACTTTGGGAGTTTCTTGCACTTGTGATTCTTGAACAAGTTCATTTAAACTTATCTCTTCTTCCTAATTTACCAGATCAGTTTGAATCTAAATTTCAGAGGAAGCTTGGACTTCTTGAACAAAAACATCATTTTGATCATCTTCATCATATTCATAAAACCTTTAGGGTTTTTCAATACCTTCATCAACCTTAACATTTGTACTTTCTGCAATCTTCCTTAATCTCTTGTTATAACACTGGTATGCTTTGCTTTGAGTAGAATAACCCAAGAATATTCCTTCATCACTTCTAGCATTAATTTTTCCAAGATCTTTATCTCTTTTAATGTAACATTTGCTACTAAAGAGTTTGAAATACCTCACAGTAGGAGTGATGCCAAACCAAAGTTCATAAGGAGTCTTACTGGTATTGCTTCTAATTTGTACTCGATTGAGAGTATAGATTGCAGTGCTTACAGCTTCTCTCAATTAGATCTGAGGAACATTTGCTTCCATCATCATGGTTCTAGATGCTTCCTAGATGGTCTGGTTCTTTCTCTCCCCTACTCCATTCCGCTATGGAGTACTAGGAGCAGATAATTATCTTTTTATTCGATGTTTCTCACATAATTTTATGAACTCACCAGATGTGAATTCTCCACCTCTATTAGACCTTAGACATTTTAATTTTAATCCAATTTCATTCTCTACCATAGCTTTGAATATTTTGAATTTCTCAAGAGCTTCTGATTTCTCTTTTAGAAAAGTTACCCACATCATCCAAGAGTAGTCATCAATTAATAGCATGAAGTATCTATCACCTTGCACACTTTTGATTCTTGTCAAACCACATAAATCAGTATGAACTAAGTCTAATAATCTGGTAGAAGACTATTCCTTACTTTTGAATGAGACTCTGCTTTGTTTACCCAACTGACATTCTTTGCACAAACTATTTGTAGGTTTCACCAATTTTGGAAGATCTCTTATAACCTAAATGTTGCTTATCTTGATTATATTATCAAAATTCACATGACACATTCTCCTATGGCACAACCAACTCTGATCAATTTGAACAAATAAGCAACTTTTACCAGTACCAACCAAGTGGAAGATATTACCTTTAGTTTGAGTACCGGATGCAATCTTTGTTCTAGAACTTTCAAAGATCTTGCATTTTCCATTCTTGAATCGCAGATCATAGCCTTTGTCCACCAACTATTCAACACTGAGAAGATTGTGCTTCGGACCTTCAACATATAGTACATTACTGGTTTTGTTCTTTCCATCAAAAGAAATAGTTCCTCTTCCTCTGATTCTGCTAGCAGAATTATCACCAAATTGTTGCAAGTATGGGCCTAACTAGTGTTGTCATTGATGTCAACATACTCCTATTGTATTGATGATAAGGATTGGATGAGCTGTGTACTGAGGATATTGAGAAAATTAGTCCTAATCAGGAACAGAGAAGAACAAAGAAGAACAATGAAGACAGTGAGCTAAAGATCCTACCTAAGATGAAGATCAAAGGATACACATCAAAGGGTTTGTAGATATGTGTCTTAAGATGATCTAACAAAGATTTCAGAGGTCCGCATGGAGATCTGAAGAAGTTGTGGCTGCTCAAGTAAAATTAGTTCTCGTAAATGTTCAGAGGTGACAGAGTGATACAGATAGATCTGGTAATAAATGGAAATGCAATATCATATTTTGTGGATTTGGTGGAGTGTTTAGGAAGTCCATGTGAAGTGACAACTCAATTGGTTCATGGTCTAGAGGTCTGCAAGCATTTATTCTATTGTGATAGTGTTGACAGATTGTGCTCTTAAGGTTCTGGACGAAGGAGATAAGGATTTCAATAAGCAGATGTAGTGTCGATGTTCTTGGAGATTCAGGCAAGCTTGTAGAGGTCTTTGGATCATGTCTAGTTCATGTTGGTGGTCTGCATTAGAGTTTGAGCTTGTAATTGAAGAATAACTTCCAGATAATGATGTTCTTCCTAACTATGGCTGACCAGATGAGTTACACATCCCGCGGATGATCTTAAAGATGTTATGTGAGGATTGGCATGTTCCTAAATGAAGATTGGAGTCTCAGATCTATGTGGCCGACAGTGTGTTGATCCACATGAAGTCTTTTTGTAATTAGTCATGTTGTATTTATGTATTTGCTCTGTAATTTATGCCGACTTGGATGATTATTCCTAAGTCGAGGTCTTGTACAAATAAGGAATTATAAATTCATTTCAAAGGTATCTTGTGGATATGAAAGTGTGGTAGAGAGGAGCAGAGAGAAAGGTAGAGTAAAAGTATTGAGCTTAAATGGAACTGACTCAAGCATGGTGAAGATGTTATTCTCCAATTCAAGTATGTGATACTTATTATTTTGTAGACAATGTGTCTCTTGTAGGCAGTGAGCCTCTTGTGAACAGTGTGCTCAGGCAGTGAGCCCTAATTGACATGTGCCATTTTGTTCTTTCTATTCTTCTAATAGAGATGTCATGCCCACATTTCCCATGTAGTCACAACATGCATCACACGTGTCATGTCCACATGTGTCATGTGGTCATGACATGAAATATCAAAAATTTTCTCATGCTTCTCTAGAAACCCCCTCGCATGTGTAAGCGTGCTTGGTGGCATACACTTAAGGCATGAACAATACAGTTGTTAGTGGGGTATTACGCACACGTGCGCACTCCCAAAAGTCAGAAGGCCAACAAGGGGGTCATCACGACGTGGTTGATGTCACTACAAGGGTTAAACTTACTATGCTCCTAAATGCTAAATTCTAGAAAAATCTGGCAGCATAACGCCTCACGGGCATGAGTGGGATTTATTACGCTAACACTAATCTTGATCACGTGGTTTCCTAACTTAGGTTAATCTCACTAATTAACTTGGTACAATAGTTAATTAAGTTGATTGATCCTTTTTTCAACAAAGCACGATCCTCTATTCTCCTTCACGTTTTCTAAAATTTAATATTAATTTCTCCTTCTAAATTTAGCATTTCCAAAAAAGCCTATTCATTTGTTCTCCTACCGTTTCTCTGAAATTTAATTTTGATTGTATTTCTTTATGTTTATCCTTCTTTTCTTCACGTTTTCTATCAATCAGAGTTATCACTGCATCCTTTACATTATTCCTAATTTCTTGGTAAACCAGATCAGTTCTCTATCAATCAAAGTTATCACTACATCCTTTACATTATTCCTAATTTCTCGGTAAATTAGATTAGTTAAACAGGACTTACTAACTTCGCTTGATGAATCCCCTAGGTTTTTGCTCTGGTTTAATTTCAACGTTTGAATTAATTTTGATAATTAATTTGTCTCTAATCAAGATTAACAGAAAGTTAAATCTTACTTAGTTCTCTTAGCCTATTTAAGAAATGCCACGCATTTTCTCCTCTTTGTTTTCACTTATATTTTTTTATTTCTCTTTGTCTCTCATTTTTCTCAATTGGACATTTACTCACTCTTCTGGTTGAGTTTATAGTTGCCACATATGAATTGCATATGATGGCTTAATTGCATTTATAAAGATACACATATCTATAGAAATGCAAATAAGCATATATATATATATATATATGCTTATTTGCATTTATAAATATAGGTATATTTTTTTTCGTTTTCTTGGTATTTTAATTGTGAAAATTGTTTAACCCCGAAACTCATTTTTCCTATAAGTAAAATTAATATATATATTTATTATTGTCAAAATAGAAAACCTATTTTATTTATTATTTTTTTTACAAAACCTCTTTTTACAAAATTATCAATAAATAATATATATATATATATATAATTTTAATAGAATTAGAAAATTATTAGCAAACAATTAATATATATATATTAATCATTTATTTTATTATTATAATTTTATATTATTCTTTATATAACATTGAATATTGTTATATTTCCATACATTCCTTTTTGTTGAATTTCATTGGAGAAAACCCTAACTTTTTGCTTGTTTGCTTTGTATTGGTTGTGGTAGGGACCAATGAATGGTGGCGGTGACAATGGAGGTCAGCTCTGTGTGAGGGGAGGCACAGAGGTGAATGGCTGTGATAGAGGGAGGTTGAAGGTGTGGGTGTAGAGGGGTGTGTGTGGAGGTAGCCGCAGGGAGCGGTGGATGGGAGGCCACACTGTGGTCATAGACGGTAGCAGAGGTGGAGTTCGCGGCAGGGGATGGGAGGCTGCTGGCGCAGGGAGCCTGTGGAATTTCTCACAGTGGGCCGCGGGGTTAACTATCCATGAGGGGGGGTTTAATGATGGCAGGGGTGTGGGTGGGGGCTCCACCCCCTCCCCACACCCTTTGTATTAATAGCAGTGGGGGTTCGATCCCCCACCAGTCTTTGTAAATTTTTTTTTGTTCTTTCAAAAATTTTGTTCCTCATAAATTTTCCAGTGACTGTAACAAAAAATATAGTCCCTCCAAATTGGCAACAAAAATGTTTATTTTAGTTCTAGTTTAGTTTATTTAGTGTAATAATAATAATATATATTTTCCCATTTTAAATTTCATTTATATCAATTTAAAATATATATATATATATATATATATATATATATATATATATATATATATATATATATATACCACAATTTTTCTCAACTCAATCTAACTCTCAGTTTTATTTTTTTTTAACAAATGACTACAAAAATACAAAATTATTATTGTCAACCATTTGTAAGACAGAATGATGAATTAATATACAGTGAATTTTCATACAAATATAATTTCAAATGCATTTTTTTAAAATAAAATTGTAGATTTCTTTATATATATATTTTTTTAAATCAATAATTTCAATTTAAAATAGTAGGCATGAGATTTAAAGAGAAAAAAATTAATTGTATTTGCATTTATTCACAACAAAATTCAAATGCATAACTATATCCAAAATTTCATTTCCTCCTCAAATAACAATTTACAACTTTCATAATTTATTAAAATTAATATTTCCACTAATTCTTACAATGAATAAATCTTAACAAACTTGTTTTTCCATAACAACTAACTCTCAACTTTACTAGTAGAAGAATGAGGAAATAAACAATTTTAATATCATTTTAAAAATAAATTTCTTCTTCCTTTCTCATTTCAAAATGGTAATAATTAATAAACACTATAATTAAAGTTATTAATACTTTGAAGAGAGGGTTTTCTCACAACTCAAGAAGACTAAATATTACAACAAGAGAGAGAGAAGTTCTCCTTTTAAACAAGAAAACTTCTCCAATCTTCACATTAAGCTCCATGAAAACCTGCATATCTCACAAGGGAAGAAAATGCTAGACATTTTTCTCTCCTCCCTACCGTAGACCTACAAGAGGGTCACCCCCGAGTTAGGGAGATCATTCACATACCTAGGGTATTCTAAAATCCACTTCATAACAATGCAAAACAACACTTCAAAAACATAAAATACACCCATGGATATTTACACAAACACAACTCAACCAAAGTGAGTTTAAAAAGGGGTAGGAAAGTGGACACACTCAACTCTAGAGTGCCACCCTTCAATTATTTTAACACAATTTTTCTCATGGCCTCAAGCCAAATAAGTTAACCAAAATTCCAAAGGAGTTCATATTTTGACTCTCAAGCCATGTGACAAATTTACTCAAAATCACACAAATGCCCTCAAGGCTTTCAACATCCCAAAACAAGGAATGGACTCAAGGAGGATCTCTCCTCCCCTACCCCACACTTGATGAGCATTTCTCCCAAGTGGGAGAAGATCCTTCAACACCCTAATAAAATTTCCCCACAACAACAAATATAACACAAACAAAAATACTTCTCACACATCCATCATGCAAGTATAAAATTAATTTACAAGAGGAAGGCCTTAGCCTTAAAAACTAGCCTTAAAAAGCCCTATAATGGATGAAGTTGATGTAGAGCTCCTCTAAAGTCTCCTCCAACCTAAGCCACCAACTCCCTCTATTCTTTTTCTCCAAAAATAATTTCTAATAAACAAAATTCTCAAAAATTCAACAACCTTTCTCACTATCCCAAGTAGGATTAAAATAACCCAATCCATGAGTTTAGAGGAATGGGGAGGTGACACTTGTCACCTCCTCACTCTTCCTCCCAACTACTATTGTGTCCCAAGGGATGGATGTTGACACATGTCACTCACCCATCCCCAAAGTCTTCCTTACCCCTTACCACATGTCCTCTCTCCAACACATGGGAGAGAAAAGGGGAGTTAAAGAGGGGAAGGGTGACACATGTCTCCCCTTCCTTCCCTCTCATGAAGGACCACACAACTCCATGAGGACTCTCACCAATTGTGAGGGAGACTTGAAGTCAAGTCCTCCACAATTGGTGGATCTTGGAGTCATCTCTAACCTTGGGAATTGAAAAGGGATGGGCTTGAGTGTTGGTACCACTCATCCTATCCCTCCCATACCTCCAAATTCGTCACTTAACTTTAGTGTGAACTTAAGGTGACCATAAGGAGGTTAAACAAGGGTTACCCAAGTCAAAAGGGACCCTAGACCCATAAGGTATAACCCAAGGTCAACTTTAACCTAGTTAGGACACCTAGGGTCAAGTTAAAACACAAGAAAAGGGTCTCAAAAATTTAAAATTCAAAAATAATTCTTACAACACATATCATAATTCAAATTTACAAGAGGGTAGACCTAACCCATTCAACCTCATGCAAATTAACATTACAATATTACATCATAAACATAATTGATCTCGGTTCCTCATGGAACCAGATAGTCTTTACAAGGGATTACAACATAAGGTGTGGGGTGATCTCCAGTATCTGTGGTTTGTTGGAAAAACCTGCGTACTAAATTGTAAAATTAATTTCACATATAAATATCATAGCCGAAGCAATATAAAACATGCATTACCATAACATACCATAGTTCTCATAAGCATAAATGAAATCACATTACAATTTTTTGCTCTAACATCACCTAATTAGTTTTCCTATAATGTAAACATCTATCTAACATCACCCAATTAGTTTTCCTATAATATAAACATCTATCGAACATCAGCCAATTAGTTTTCCTATAAAATAAACATCTATCTAACATCACCCAATTTGTTTTCTCTTAATACAAGCATCTATCTTTCATCACCCAATTAGTTTTCCTTTAACATAATAAGGTCTAAAAGTTAAGGAATTTGGGATCAATAGTCCCACAAATATAGAAGTATCAGCAACAGTAAGGTAAATAGTCACATGAATAGAATGCAAAAAAAGTAGGCCTCACAAGAGAATACAATATTGGGTTAATCACCCCATGGTTTTTCCCTTAAACTTGTTTTCCATGTCAAAATCTTGGTGTCTTGTGTGTTAATGTGTTTCAGCTCTTGTTATAATGCATTATGTTTCCATGATTGATTTATTATTATGCTGCTGAATTACAAAGTGGATTTAAGTATTTAATTGGAAGGAAGTGGGTAAAATCAAGAAGTTGGGTCCACATATAGGGGAAGTGTTGTGCAAAAAAAAAATCCTGCCAAGAACGGGTACCCGTTTTAAAGAAAATGGGTACCCATTTAGGAATGGGCACCCGTTTCTAAAATTTTGAATTTCATACCCACGCTTTTGGTTTCGTTTTAGGCTCAGGAAAGGCATGGGTAGCCGACCTTGAGCCTTGGACCTGCAAGTATTTCTCTAAGTACAGAACCAGAGGACAGACTGACTTCACCTATATGGCTGATGACTTTTTTTTTAAAATTTTTTTATGAAATTAAAACCCATTACAATTCATAGTGTCTAGTTTTCAAATATGTAATTTTTTTGGATTGGACTTATTTTTCTATTTATTATTTAATATATGAGCAAACTGGTCCAAAAACTTGAAATGACAGGTGTTTGTATTTTTTAAATAACTTTTAATTTTAAATTTTTTTTAAAAAAAATTATATGTCATCAATCTACACATCATTCTTTACACAATGAAAAGAAAAAAATAATTTTATGATTTTTTTTGCTCAAATTATGTTGGTTGTACACGAGGGGTTTTCAAAAGTAGCAATTAGGCCTAATAAAAAATTAATTAAAAAAAAATTATTTGGAAAAAAATTATAAAAAAATATCCTCATCAAACTTCACTGTACTACACATCTTTTCCCAAAAGGATTTTGAAAAATAATTTTATTTAGGTCAAATTATGGTGGCCATACACGTGCATGGTATGGTTAAAAAAATGACTTTTAAATAGTGGTTTTTAGAAATGCCTATTGAAAATCAATTTGCATCATCTAGGTATTGAAAAGAATTACATATTTGGAAACTAGACTCTGAGTACTACATTTTATATTTAGTGACTTTTTTAAAGATTCCATCTCTAAGTGCTTCAAATGTTAAGGTCAAATGTGACAAATTCTGAAAATAAGGGAAAACACTTCCACTTTTTGACCAAAAAGTGGATCCAACTTCTTGCACTTACCCAAGTTCTAGACAACTGATTCACCCCTCCTCTCAGTTGTCTGCCCAAAATCTAACAATTTGTATGAGATCCAAGTTCCTCTAAAAAGAGATTAACTACTTGAGGAGATCCAGGATGTCGTCCTACAAGAAGGATAGTCCAAAGTTTGATGGAACCAATTTTACTCTTTGGAAAAGTCGCATGCGATGTCACTTGCAATGTATGGGAATGCAGTACTGGACCATGGCTTCAAAGAAGTATACTCCTCCACAGAATGGTCTAAAATCCATAGATGAAATTGCAGATGTTGAAAATAATCTATGGACTAAAGAAGCTCTTCTAAGTGCCTTATCTAATTCAGAGCTGACAAATTGTGTTGACCTACAAACTTCTTTTGAGATTTGGCAAAAACTAGAACTTTTGCATGAAGGAGAGAAGTATGTTAAATGTGCCAAGCTATAGAGTCTGAAAGGAAAATTCAAAAATGTAAAAATAAGAGAAGATGAAAATATCACTACATTTATGCCAAGAGTAAATGAGCTTGTTTGTGGCATTAGATGTGTTAGTGGAGTCTTGGATGAAGATGAGATCATTGGAAAAGTTCTCAGATCCCTTCCTGATTCTTACAAGTACAAAGTTGCTACTATTGAGGAATTTAGATCTATTTTAGGTATCACAAGAGATCAATTCGTTGGTAAATTGGCTACATTTGAATTGACTAAGTTTGGAGATGCCCTCCAAGACTGAATCTACATTCAAAGCCAATGCCTCTGTTAAAGGAAAACAAAAGTTTGATCCGGGAGAAAACTCTTTAAGGAAATTATCATGGTATGAAAAGGCTAGAAAAGACCTAGAAGAAGATGAAGTAGAAGCTGCTCAACTTGAAGCCCTTATTGCAAAAATATTGCCAAGAGGATCTAGTAAGTATGAGGGAAAATTGTCTTTTAAGTGTTTTAACTGCAATAAGATTGGTCATTTTGCCTCAAGGTGTCTGGAAAAATTTTCAAGGCCAAATCCTAATAGATCAAGGTTCCAAAAGAATTGTTACTATGTTCATGAAGATGATGATAATGAAGGAGTAACAGATGATGAATCAGAGATAAGAAACAAATCTAGAAGTGACTAGGTGTTTATTGCCATCAAGGAAGAAGATCCAATGCCCTTTGAATCTGTCAATCATAAAATTGTGGAAAGAGCTCTGGCTGCCCAAGTTGAAGAAAAGGATGATTGGGTCATTGACAATGGATGCTCTCACCATATGACAAGTGACAAAAATAAGTTCATAGATTTGGAGAGGTATGATGGTGGAGTGGTAAAGTTTGGTGATAATTCTGGTAGTAGAATCAGAGGAAGAGGAACTATTTCTTCTGATGGAAAGAACAAAACCAGTAATGTACTATATGTTGAAGGTCTGAAGCACAATCTTCTCAGTGTTGGACAGTTGGTGGACAAAGGCTATGATCTCTGATTCAAGAATGGAAAATGCAAGATCTTTGAAAGTTTCAGAATAGAAATTGCATCCAGTACTCTAACAAAAGGTAATATCTTCCACTTAGTTGGTACTGATAAAAGTTTCTTATTTGTTCCAATTGATTAGAGTTGGTTGTGGCATAGGAGAATGTGTCATGTGAATTTTGATAATATAATCAAGATAAGCAACATTCAGGCTGTAAGAGATCTTCAAAAATTGGTGAAACCTACAAATAGTTTGTGCAAAGAATGTCAGCTGGGTAAACAAAGAAGAGTCCCATTCAAAAGTCAAGAACATTCTTCTACAGGATTATTGGACTTAGTCCATACTAATTTATGCAGTCCAGCAAGAATTAGAAGTGTGCAAGGTGATAGATACTTCATGGTATTAATTGATGACTACTCCTGAATGATGTGGGTAACTTTTCTAAAGGAGAAATCAGAAGCTCTTGAGAAATTCAAAATATTCAAAGCTATGGTAGAGAATGAAACTAGATTAAAATTAAAATGTCTGAGATCTGATAGAGGTGGAGAATTCACATTCGGTGAGTTCATAGAATTCTGTGAGAAACATAGAATAAAGAGACAGTTGTCTGCTCTTAGGACTCCACAGAAAAATGGAGTAGTGGAAAGAAAGAACTAGACCATCCAGGAAGCATCTAGAACCATAAAGATGGAAACAAATATTCCTCAGATCTATTGGAGAGAAGCTGTAAGCACTGCAGTCTATACTCTCAATCGAGTACAAATTAGAAGCAATACCAGTAAGACTCCTTATGAACTTTGGTTTGGCATGACTCCCACTATCAGGTAGTTTAGTGTCTTTGGTAGCAAATGTTACATTAAAAGAGATGAAGATCTAGGAAAATTTGATGCTAGAAGTGATGAAAGAATATTCTTGGGTTATTCTACTCAAAGAAAAGCATACTGGTGTTATAACAAGAGATTAAGGAAGATTGTGGAAAGTACAAATGCGAAGGTTGATGAAGGTATTGAAAATCCCTCAAGGTTTTATGAATATAATGAAGATGATCAGAATGATGTTTTTGTTCAAGAAGTTCAAGCCCCTTCTGAAACTTAAATTCAAACTAATCTGGTAAATCAGGAAGAAGAGATAATTTTGAATGACCCTGTTCAAGAATCAGGAGTGTAAGAAACTCCCAAAGTTCCCAAGTATGTAAGACTTAATCACTCTGAAGTTTAGATCATAGGTGATAAAAGAAAAGGTGTACAAACAAGGAAAAGGATTTCTCAAGATTCAGAAGAATATTGTTTGATTTCAAAGATTGAACCTAAGACAGTGAATGAAGCTGCAATGATGAAAACTGGACTAAAGCAATGGAGGAAAAGTTGATGCAAATTGGAAAAAATCATACTTGAGATCTTGTTCCCAGACCTAAAAACAAGAATGTGATTGAAACCAAGTGGGTCTTCTAGAACAAACTGAATGAAGATGGTGAAGTAGTCAGAAACAAAACCAAATTGGTCTGGAAGGGTTACTCCCAAGTAGAAGGAGTTGATTTTGAAGAAACTCTTTCTTTGGTGGCAAGAATTGAAGGAGGCAAATTATTTCTTGCTTTTTCTGCCTTCAAGGATTTCAAGGTATATCAGATGGATGTAAAATTTGTCTTCCTAAATGGTGACTTGGAAGAAGAAGTATAAATTGAGCAACCAGATGGATTTCAATTGTTTGATCATGGTGATATGGTTTGCAAGTTGAAGAAAGCACTGTATGGACTCAAGCAAGCCCCAAGAGCCTGGTATGAAAGATTGGATAAGTATCTTTTGAGGATTGGTTTCAACAAAGGTACTGCTGACAATAATTTGTCCTTCAAAATTGATCATGAAAATATCTTTAGTGTTGAAGTATTTGTTGATGATATCATTTTTGGAGGAAGAGATAGTACATGCAAAACTTTTATTAATCAAATGAAAAGTGAATTTGAGATGTCCATGCTTGGGGAAATGAATTTATTCTTGGGTCTGCAAATCATTCAAACTAAGAAAGGAATCTTCATTTCTCAAACCAAATATGTGAAAGAATTGTTGAAGAAATTTAGGATGGAAGAATCAAAACCAATGACTACTCCCATGGTAGCCAGATGTAAATTGAACAAAGATGATGACTCTTCTAAGGTTCATCAGAAAAAGTGTAGGTCAATGATTGGAGGATTGTTATATCTCACTCAAACTAGACCTGATATTATGAATGTTGTTGGTCTTGTTGCTAGATTCCAAGTTGATCCTAAAGAATCTCATGTCATGGCAATCAAGAGGATTTTTAGGTATCTAAAAGGGATAGTTGAGTATGGTTTGTGGTATCCTAGAGATCATAATTTCTCTCTTCATGCATATACAGATGCAGACTGGGAAAGAGATTTGGATGACCGGAAGAGTACCAGTGGTGGAGCATTCTTCTTGGGAATGAGATTGGTTTCTTGGCTAAGCAAGAAACAAGAGGCAATACCTCTGTCCACTGTAGAAGAAGAATATATTACAACAGCAGGTAGTTGCACTCAAGTTTTGTGGATGAAGCAAATGCTAATAGACATGGGAGTGGAGTATGAGGAGCCTATCACAATCTTCTGTGATAATTCAAGTGCAATAAATATATCTAAGAATTTGGTGTTCCATTCAAAGACTAAACATATATCCATCAAGTTTCACTTTTTGAGAGAGCAAGTGAACAAGAATGAAGTCAGATTAGAGTTCGTACCTTCCAAGGGTTAGATTACAGATATCTTTACTAAACCTCTTCCTAAGGATTCTTTTGAGTATCTCAAGGAGAAGTTAGGGGTTATTATCCCTCTAGTTCTGAATTAAGGTGCACTGATGTACATCAGTCCGGTGGATATCATAGTCATATCTTGTGGTCTTGATTGATGATGGGGAGCTTCTACTCAAGGGGAGCAGCTGGTATGATTCTAAATTGGTGCAAGTATGTTCCCTTTGCCATTGATGTCAAAGGGGGAGAGAAGACATGTGAAAAACAAGTGGTTGCTAATCAAAGGGAGAGTAGTAATGGAAGATAAGACATGTGAATGGTTGTTGTTGATAGGGGGAGTTGTGTCAGTAAGAAAAAGTTCTTGTCTTGGTGGTCAAAATAGTTTTTTACATCATATGTTGCCATCAATGACAAAGGGGGAGATTGTTGCAAGTATGGGCCTAACCAGTGTTGTCATTGATGTCAACATACTCTTGTTGCATTGATGATAAGGTTTGGAAGAGCTGTGTGCTGAGGATATTGAGAAAATTAGTCCTAATCAAGAATAGAGAAGAATAGTCAAGACAGTGAGCTAAATATCCCACCTAAGATGAAGATCAGAGGATACACATCAAAGGGTTTGTAGATATGTGTCTTAAGATGATCCAGTAAAGATTTTAGAGGTCCACATGGAGATCTGAAGTTGTGGCCACTCAAGTAAAATTGGTTTTGGCAGATGTTTAGAGGTGATAGAGTGATACAGATAGGTCTAGTGAGATCTGAAAATGCAATATGCTCTTGTACAGATTTGGTGGAGTGTTTAGGAAGTTCATGTGAAGTGACTACTCACTTGGTTCATGGTCTGGAGGTCTGCAAGCATCTCTTCCATTGTGACAGTGTTGACAGACTATGTTCTTGAGGTTTCGGATGAAGGAGATAAGGATTTTAGTAAGTAGACATAGTGTGGATGTTCTTGGAGATTCAAGCACGCTTGTGGAGGTCTTTGGATCATGTCCAGTTTGTGTTCATGGTCTGCATTGGAGTTTGAGCTCACAATTGAAGAATAACTTCCGGATGATGATGTTCTTCCTAACTCTGGCTGACCGGATGAGTTACACATCCTGCGGATGATCTTGAAGATGTTATGTGAGGATTGGTGTGTTCCTAAATGAAGATTGAAGTCTCAAATCTGTGTGGCCAATAGTGTATTGATTTGTGTGAAGTCTTTTTGTAATTAGTCATGTTATATTTATGTATTTTCTCTGTAATGTATGCCGACTGACTCAAGCATGGTGAAAATGCTATTCTCCAATTCAAGTATGTGATACTTATTATTTTGTAGACAGTGTGTCTCTTGTAGGCAGTGAGCCTCTTGTGAGTAGTGTGCTTGGGCAGTGAGCCCTAATTGGCATGTGCCATTTTGTTCTTTCTATTCTTCTAATAGAGAATACAATCTTGGGTTAATCACCCCGTGGTTTTTGCCTTATCTAGGTTTTCCACGTCAAAATCTTGGTGTCTTGTGTGTTAATGTGTTTCATCTCTTGATATAATGCATTATGTTTCAATGATTGATTTATTATTATGCTTCTGAATTATAGAGTGGATTTAAGTGTTTAATTGGAAGAAAGTTCTGGACAAGTGATTCACCCCCCCTCTCAGTTGTCTACCCTAAATCTAACACAAACTTTACCACTCCACCTTCATACCTTTCCAAATCTATGACCTTATTTTTGTGATCTGTCATATGGTGAGAGTATCCACTATCAATGACCCAATCATCCTTTTCTTCAACTTGGGCAGTCAGAGCTCTTTCCACAATTTTACAATTGATAGATTCAGAAGGCATTAGATCTTCTTCCTTGATGGCAATAAACAACCAGTCACTTCCAGATTTGTTTCCTATCTCTGATTCATCATCTGTTACTCCTTCATTATCATCATCTTCATGAACATAGTAACAATTCTTTTGGAACCTTGATCTGTTAGGATTTGGCCTTGAAAATCTTTTCGGACACCTTGAGGCAAAATGACCAATCTTATTGCAGTTAAAACACTTAAAAGGCAATTTTCCCTCATACTTATCGAATTCTCTTGGCAGTCTTTGTGCAATATGAGCTTCAAGTTGAGTAGCTTCTGCTTCATCTTCTTCTAGGTCTTTTCTATCTTTTTCATACCATGATAATTTCCTTGAAGAGTTTTCTCCTGGATTAGAATTTTGTTTTCCTTTAATAGAGGCAGTAGCTTTGAATGCAGATTCAGTCTTAGGGGGGCATCTCCAAACTTAGTCAATTCAAATGTAGCCAATTTACCAACCAATTGATCTCTTGTGATACCTAAAATAGATCTAAATTCCTCAATAGTAGTAACTTTGTACTTTTAAGAATTAGGAAGGGATCTGAGAACTTTTCCAATGATCTCATCTTCAACCAAGGCTCCACCAGCACATCTAATGCCACAAACAAGCTCATTTACTCTTGTCATAAATGTAGTGATATTTTCATCTTCTCTCATCTTCATATTTTAAAATTTTCCTTTCAGACTCTGTAGCTTGGCACATTTAACATACTTGCTCCTTCATGCAAAAGTCCTAGTTTTTCCCAAATATCAAAAGCAATTTGTAGGTCAACAACATTTGTCAGCTCTGAGTCAAACAAGGAACTTCGAAGATCTTCTTTAGTCCATAGATTGTTTTCACAATCTGTGATTTCATCTACAATTTTCAGACCATTCTGTGGAGGAGTATACTTCTTTGAAGCCATGGTCCAATACGGCATTCCCATACATTGCAAGTGACATTGCATGCGACTTTTCTAAAGAGTAAAATTGGTTCCATCAAACTTTGGACTATCCTTCTTGTAGGATGACATCCTAGATCTCCTCAAGCAGTTAAGCTCTTTTAGAGGAACGTAGCTTTGATACCAATTGTTAGATTTTGGGTAAACAACCGAGAGGGGGGTGAATCAATTGTTCAAAACTTTCTTCCAATTTAAACACATAAATCCACTTTGTAATTAGCAGCATAATAATCAATCAATCATGGAAACATAATGCATTAAATCAAGAGCAGAAACACATTAACACACAAGACACCAAGATTTTGACATGGAAAATCCGGTTAAGGGAAAAACCAAGGGGTGATTAACCCAAGATTATATTTTCTATTAGAAGAATAGAAAAAACAAATTGTACATGCCAATTAGGGCTCACTACCCGAGCACACTACTCACAAGAGGCTAATTGCCTACAAGAGACACACTGTCTGTAGAATAATAATTATCACATACTTGAACTAGAGAATAACATCTTCATCATGCTTGAGTTAGTTCCATTTAAGCTCAATACTCCTACTTTGTCTTTTGCTCTGCTCCTCTCTACCACACACTCATTCCATCCACACAAAAAACAATTGAAATGGCTTAACAACTCTTTATTTATACAAGACATTGACTTAGGAATTATCATCTAAGTCGGCATACATTACAGAGTAAATACAACATGACTTATTACAAAATGACTTCACGTGGATCAACATACTATTGGCCACATAGATCTGAGACTTCAATATTTATTTAGGAACATGCCAATCTTCACATAACATCTTCAAGATCATTCGCAGGATGTGTAACTTAGCCGGTTGGCCAAACTTAGGAAGAACACCATCATCTAGAATTTATTCTTCAATTGCGAGCTCAAACTCCAATGCGGACCACCAACACAAACTGGACATGATCCAAAGAATTCCACAAGCTTGCTTGAAACACGAAGAATATCCACACTACATCTTCTTACTAGAATCCTTCTCTCCTTCATCTGGAACCTCAAGAACACAATCTGTCATCACTGTCATAAAGAAATAGATGCTTGTAGACCTCTAGATCACAAACCAATTGAGTTGTCACTTCATATTAACTTGCTAAACATTCCACCATATCCGCAGAATAGGATATTTCATTTCTGGATCTCACCGGACCTATCTGTATTACACTGTCACCTCTAAACACCTGCCATAACTGGTTTTACCTAAGTGGCCATAACTTCTTCAGATATTTATGCGGACCTCTCAAATTTTTATTGGATCATCTCAAGACACATATCTACAAACCCTTTGAAGCGTATCCTCTAATCTTCATCTCAGCAGGGATCTTTACCTCACTATCTTCATTGTTCTTCTTTGTTCCTGATTAGGACTAAGTTTCTCAATATCCTCAGCACACAGCTCATCCAATCCTTATCATTAATGCAATAGGAGTATGTTGACATCAATGACAACACCATTTCGGCCCATACTTGCAACAATATGGTTATTGAATATGATTGTTTTTTACTATTTAGAAAAATATGTCTTCAGTTGCTATAGAATGTTTATTGAAATTACACTGGTAGCTATGTATTCTACGTTCTTACGATTTATATTAAATAGAAATTGTATGATATGATTATATTCAATTACAATTAATAAAAATGGTTTATTTGAAAATATATAGTTTAATTATTAAATAAATATATAATTTATTCTTGTTTGGAAATAATATTCTTGTTAGTTTTCAAAATAAAAATATAGTATTAAATTATAATTATTCAAATCAATAATAGTGATGAAGGGGGTAAATCACAAAACACACAATAACAGATATTGAACACAGCAAATAGAACTTTCTTTTATTGAACTAGGCAACTCATTACATTACAGAAGCTCAATTACAATTAGAGGATAAATCCTCTACTGGCTATAACACATTACAACTTTCCCAACCTCAAGACTCTAGAATCTTCAGCCTTCTGTAACCCTAAATCATCTAGGGTTTCTGTTTTCCCACCTATTCTTGACTCCACACTGGCCCCCTTGACTCTACTATCTCCCAGGGTTCCCAAAATAGTCATAAATAGCACTTTTTGGTGGCCTCCAGCTAAATTTCAAAATTTGCAACTCCCTCCAAAAGTAGGTCAACTTCTGGGAAGCATAACTTTTGATTCGGGTGTCCGATTGACGAACCGTTTTAAGCGCCGGAAAGCTCGCGATGTAAACTATCACACTAAAAACCCATAATTGGATTTCTGTCAATTTTTTTAGACATTATAAGAGGTTTTAGTGCCTCATATCTCATTCCGTAAATTTTCTGGGGCTTTTTAGAAAACAAAAACTTTAATATTTTTCAGCTCACAAATGATCTTTGCCTGATTCCTTTGCCAAAGATCTTATATTTCCATTATGTAACTTTCTGGAAGTTCTTGCTTCATTACATGCCCAAATGTAAACTTTCTAAAAGTAGCAGGTACACTTTCCTAAATAGGTAGGTTGCTATTTTTAGCAGTTTTAGAAAAATTGAAAGTCTTACATTATTATTTTGGATATTATGGAACCAAAAACACTAATTATGGGAAGAAATGAGACAACTACAATGGTTTTGAATTAACTTCTTCTTGGGTGATGCAAGATTGCCCTTACACCTCTGGATGCTCCTGCATCAGACACCCAGGGTAATTTGAGAAGTGACCCTGTCACGTCTTAGGTGTTTGTGTGAGGAAAACCCAAATGGTCAACCTCTGCCTTAGACAACCAAGAAGAATCTTCAACAGGCCTTCCTTTCCATTTCACTAGATACTCTTCATATTGCTTGTTCCGAGTGCTCCTTCCCACACGGCTATCCAAAATCTCTTCTATCTCCTCTATTGAAGTAGATGCCGAAATACTCCACTGCACTTCTATTGGTCCATCATCTATTCCACCTTTATGATATTCTGATAAATCAACAATGTTGAAAATAAGAAAAATATTGATCCCACTCGGTAGCTCTACCTCATATGCATTTCCTAAATCATGCTTCTTCATCATTCTGCATGGTCCAAATTTCTTTATTTTCAATTTATTTTATGTTCCAACTGGGAACCTTTCTTTTCTCAAGTGAACCATGACAACATCTCCCACCTGGAACTCCTTATACCTCCTCTTCTAATCTGCCTTAGCCTTGTACTAAATATTCATCTTATTAATGTGCTTTCTCACTTCTTCATGCAATTTCTTCAAATGTTCTGCAAAGTCTTCGGCTTCAGCACTTGTCTTTTCTCCATTGTCTAGCTTCCTTAACTCAGAAGCATTTCTCGGGCTATTACCATATACAATCTGGAATGGTGATTTACAAGTACTCTTGTTGATAGAATTGTTGTAGGCAAATTTTGCATGTGGTAAAATTGAATCCCATCCCTTGGGCTTATCTCCTACTAAGCATCGTAGTAGGTTACCCAAACTCCTATTCACCACTTCTGTCTATCCATCAGTCTGTGGATGGTGTGCAGAACTAAACTTCAAGTCTGTCTTCAACTTCTTCCACAATATCCTCCAGAAATAACCAACAAACTTGGTATCTCGGTCTGAAACTATGCTTTTTGGTAGACCATGGAGTCTCACCACTTCCCTGAAAAATAACTCTACAATATGAACAGCATCATTAGTCTTCTTACAAGGAATAAACTGTGCCATCTTTGAGAATCTGTCCACCACCACAAAAATAGAATCATGCCCTCTTTGTGTCCTTGGTAAACCAAGAACAAAATCCATAATAATATCATCCCATGGCTTCTCTGGTACAGGTAATGGTTGATACAACCCTGTATTTTGACTTGTTCCTTTTGCCATCTGACATACTCTACAACTCTGCACAAACTTCCTCACATCCTACTGAAACTATGGCCAGTAATAATTTTCACCAACAATAGAATTGGTCTTATCTCGACCAAAGTGTGCATCCAATCCTCCACTATGCTTCTCCTTAATCAGGTTCTCTCTCATGGAACTCCTTAGAATGCACAACTGGCTTCCTCTAAACAACATGCCATCTTGGATTATAAAATCCAACCATTTTGTCCTGTCTAAAGTAACAGACTCCAGACAAACTTTCTAAGCGTCTGCAAAATCTAGATCTTCAGGATACAAACTTTTGAGCTCATCAAACCCAACAACCTCTATCTTCATTTCTGTCAACAAATTTTGCCTTCTGCTCAAGGTATCTGCAACTCTATTGGACTTCCCACTCCTGTGCTTCAAAATAAAAGTATAGCTCTACAAAAACTCAACCCATTATAAGTACCTTTGGTTCAACTTCCCTTGAGTATTAATATACTGCAAAGCCTGATGATCAATATATAAAACAAACTCTTTTGGCAACAAATAATGTCTCCATTTCTTCAAAGCCTAAACTATTGCATAAAATTCCTGATCATAAACAAAATACTTTTTCTTGGCATCATTAAGCTTCTCACTAAAACAGGCAATGGGCTTACCTTCTTGGCTCAAAACAGCTCCTATACCCTTACCACTAGCATCACAATCTACTTGAAATACCTTATTAAAATCTGGAAGTGCCAAAATAGGTTGTTCTATGACTTTCTGCTTTAATGTGTCAAAGCTCTTGTTTGCTCCTTTAGTCCATCTAAACTCTTTTCTATCCCCTCTCATTGTCTCAGTTAGGGGTACACAAATGCTACTAAAATTCCTGATAAACTTTCTATAACAACTTGCCAAACCATGAAAAGATCTTACCTCCGTTGCACTCCTTGGTGTAGGCCACTCAATGATAGCCCTTACTTTTTCTTGGTCCATCTTAAGACCTTCCTCTGAGACAACAAATCCCCGGTATACCAACTCCTTCTTTGCAAAACTAGATTTCTTCAGATTAATCAACAACTTCTCTTCCCTCAACTTCTCTAGAACTCTTCTGATATGCATCAGATGCTCATCCCAAGTCTTACTGAAAATTAAAATATCATCCAAATAAACAATAACAAAACTTTCCAAAAATTCTTTCAGTACCTCATTCATGAGCCACATGAATGTGCTCGGTGCATTGGTTAGCCCAAATGGCATGACTAACGACTCATACAAACCTTCCTTTGTCTTGAAGGCTATCTTCCATTCATCTCCTTCTCTGATATGGATCTGGTGATACCTACTCTTCAGGTCAATCTTCGTGAAGTACTTGGCTCCACTCAAACAATCCATGATGTCATCCACTCTTGGCAATGGAAATCTATACTTGATCATTATCTTATTGATGGCTCGAGAGTCTGTACACATCCTCCATTCTCCATCCTTCTTTGGTGCTAGTATTGTAGGTACCGTACATGGACTTAGGCTCTCCCTTATCAGTCCCTTCCTCAACAACTCCTAAACTTGTCTATTTATCTCTTCTTTCTTTGTAGGGGTCATTCTATGGGCTGCCTTGTTTGGCAAACTAGCTCCTAGTATCAAATCCATTTGATGACTTATCTTCCTTACTGGTGGTAAACCTTCTAGTACATTATTAAAGATAATGTCTTGGAACTCTTCCAACATATCTAAAACTACTACAGGTACATCTTCACATTTCTCTTGACTAATATTAGGAATCAATGCAAAGCAATGACGCTCATGCTTCATACCCTTCAAAAATTTCCTACCATCTACCAAACAAATTCTGGCAGTACTACATACCTTTTCTTCTACCTCCTTCAAGGGATTCAACTTATGATGAACTCTATCCTTTGTTAGGGAATATGTGTTTGCATGGCCATCATGGACAACACTCCTATCATACTGCCATAGCCTCCCTAACAGCATATGACATGCATCCATCGGTATGATATCACACATCACCTCATCATGATAGTCACCAATCTTGAACTTCACTAAACACTGCTCATTGACCAAAGCTCTATGGTCCTTCTGCAACCATGCAATCTGATATGGATGCGGATGCTTTCTTCTTGTCAACTTTAACTTGTCAACCATCTCCTCTGAAACAAGATTATCAGTGCTTCCACTATCAATAATAATATCACAACACTTACCCTTACATTTGCACCTTGTGTGGAATAAACTCTTCCTCTGATTGTGTTCTTTCTCCTCATTCAGCAAGGTTCTTCTAACAACTAGGGTTTCTCCCCTTTTAGCATCTTCAGAATGCTCATAATGTGCATCTTCATCTACATGTACAACTCATGCATTACCTTCAGGTCTTCTATTTGTCCTTCCTTGATGTTGCAGACACTCATATGCTCAATGCCCTTCTTCTCCACATTGGAAACAGGTTCCTCTGAAACCTCCTCTTCCAGGTCCTTGCCCAGGTCTACCTCTTCCTCTTCCTCTTTGCTCACCATTGTTTTGGTCACGAGGGCGGTAGGTATTATCACCTCTTTGATTTCAACTGGTGCTAGCTTCTTCACTTTTCTTTGCATCTTCATTTCAGCCCCCATAGGGTCTTCCACCAGTCCTTCAGCCTTGACCTCTTCCCCTTTGCTTGATGTCAAATCTTTTATTCAGCTTCTCTTCCACCTTTAGGGAAAATTGGTATGCATCTTCTATGGTGATCATTCTGACCAGGCTCAACTCCTCTTGAATACTCAGCCTTAACCCATTAATGTAAAGGGCTACCTTCTCCTTGTTGGGCTCTGCATGGCTTGTCCTGATAGTAATTTTATAAAACTCTTCTGTATACTCCTTAATAGACTTCTTACCTTGCTTCAGTCCTTACAGCTTCTTCAGCAACTCCATCTCATAGTCCACAGGAATGAACTGCTTCTTTAGTTTCTCCACCATCTGATCCCATCTAGTGATCTTTACTTTACCTCTTCTGTTCCTCTCTAATTGGACCTCCTTCCACCAAATATTGGCGTGGCCCTTCAACTTTGTTTTTGCAAACTTAACCCAATCTGGGTCCTCCACATCTTCATACTCAAAATACTCCTCCATGTCATTGATCCAATCAATAAGCCATTCTGGATTTAAATCTCTAGAATATGTAGAAACTTTCAATCCTGGGCCTCTTTCCAATCTTTGAAATGGCCCTCAACAACCTAACTTCTGTAGGATCTCCAGCAACTTCTTGTTCTTCCTCAGATAGCTCTTCTTCATCTTCACCTTCACTTTCTTCTCTCATCCTCGGTTCAAACCCTCTTCGTAGCTCCTCTTGAAATGCATCGATTTGCCTTTGTAGGGCTCTAAAACCCTCTTCTATCAAAGCATTCCTCCCAACATGATTTCTTCGTGGAGGCATCTTGATCTCTGCAGAAATCCCACAACCTCAAGTCCTGGTGCAAACTGCCTCATTATCGGCGATTTGTCTACACACTCAGGAACCCTCGCTCTGATACCACTTGATGAAGGGGGTAAATCACAAAACACACAATAAAAGATATTGAACATAGCAAATAGAACTTTCTTGTATTGAACTGGGCAACTCATTACATTACAGAAACTCAATTACAATCGGAGGATAAATCCTCTACTAGCTGCAACATATTACAACTTTCCCAACCTCAAGACTCTAGAATCTTCAGCCTTTTGTAACCCCAAATCATCTAGGGTTTCTATTTTCCCACCTATTCTTGACTCCACACTAGCCCCCTTGACTCTACTACCACCCAGGGTTCCCAAAATAGTCATAAATAGCACTTTTTGGTGGCCTCCAGCTAAATTTTGAATTTTGCAACTCCCTCCAAAAGTAGGTCAACTTCTGAGAAGCATAACTTTTGATTCGGGTGTCCGATTGACGAATTGTTTTAAGTGATGGAAAGCTCGTGATGTAAAATATCATGCTGGAAATCCATAAATAGATTTCTGTCAACTTTTTGAGATGCTATGAGAAGTTTTAGTGCCTCATATCTCGTTCTGTAAATTTTCAAGGGCTTTTCGAAAAACACAAACTTTAATATTTTTTATATTACAAATAATCTTTGCCTGATTCCTTTGCCAAAGGTCTTATATTTCCATTATGTAACTTTCTGGAAGTTCTTGCTTCATTATGTGCCCAAATGCAAACTTTCTAAAAATAGCAGGTACACTTTCCTAAATAGGTAGGTCACTATTTTTAGCAGTTTTAGAAAAACTGAAAGTCCTACATTATTATTCTAGATATTATGGAACCAAAAACACTAATTATGGGAAGAAATGAGAATAACTACAATAGTTTTGAATTAACTCATTTTTGGGTGATGCAAGATTGCCCTTACACCTCTAGATGCTCCTGTATCAAATAGAAATCTAAACATAATAAAGTAACTTATTTTTACTTTTATCTCTACCCTTTCCTCCTTCACTTATTGTACACTCATATTATTTTCTCTTATATATATATATATATATATATATATATATATATATATATATATCCTATTTATGCACTTAATTTTGTTAATCTTAACTTATTTATTTGTGTCTTATATGAATTCTTTTTTGTCTTAATTGGGGTCTTCTTCTTTTTTGGATTTCTTTTTCTTTTAGTTTTCTTAGGTAATTATATTTTTTGAGATTAATGTCCTCTCTCCATCACCCTTGCATTTTCCTTTGTCTCCACTCTTACATTATTCTTCACTCTCCTAATTTTAGCTATTTTATCCCTTTTTAATTTCTCTTCCTCATGTTAAACTCCGTGCCCACACCTCCTACTCTCTCTTTTTAAGGAACTCTTTCTGCAATTGCAACTCACTTATTCTCCTCTTCTCATCCTGATGATGAATCACGGAGTGTGATTCAAAATGTTGATCTAAAAAAAGCAACACGCAGTCTTTGCCAGAAGCTCATACTCACAAATCATGGAATGTGGAAATATCATGTTTATAATAATAAAGTAACTTCAAATATATGAAATAAATTTCAATTTTTAAAAATAAAAACCTCTTCTATGCAAGAGAGGTAGTAATTTAGAATTTTGGAATCAAATTAGTGGAATTAAATGCCAAAAAGTGACATGCAAAGTGGAGATAAAAAAAGTTTTTAAAACAATAAGAGGGAGATCAAATTTGGGGGAATCTATGATTAGAGGAGTTATTTTTTGTTAAAAAGAATGGGGACGTAGGTGCAAAAGGACACCCATAGGAATTGTTCAGCACAAAAAGAGAGAGAGAGAGAGAGAGAGAGAGAGAGAGAGAGAGAGAGAGAGAGAGAGAGAGAGAGAGAGAGAGAGAGAGAGAGAGAGAGACCAAAAAGAGAAGATTATTTAGTGACAAGGGAGAAACTTCCATCTACAAAGGATTCACATAAAATCCAAGTATTTCATTTTCTGATTGCAATTTTTTCATAGTATTTCATGTTAGTTTGTTGTGTGTTGGTTTCTTAATAACTTGAGTTGTCTATTGTTATCTATTATTATTTGATGATTCCCATCAACTGTGTTTTTAAATTACCGCTTGATAATCTTGTGCAACCTTTTTCACCCTTAGAAATCAACCTTGTTAATTAACCACCAGCCTATCTTTCAACTTTGGCTTAACCTTATGTTTCCTTGACTATTGCCTTGCTTGGTTTAAATGGTGAATCAATGTGGAAAACCAATACTATCTCCTTGATGATTGACTCATCCAACCCCTAAATTTCCCTGGTAAATTCTTGTGTAAAACATTTTTAGTGTGCATAGTATAAACAACCTCCCATTTAATTGGATTGACTTGTCTAAATGAACAACTTGGTTAAACCTTTAGAGTGGCTATGTTATAGTTGACTAGTTTATGTATATTTTCGAAGCCTGTGGAAAGAGTTTAAAATGCTTCAAATCGAGGGATTGTTGTCCTCATTTTAGCATAGGTAATCTTTTTTTCTTGGGTAGATCTATATATGTATTCATGTCAATGATATTACTTATTGTTGCTATCTTTATTACTATAACCATTATCTTAATTCCTGACGCAAATAGTCAATCCTATAGTTGTTTTGCTCCATAGTTTGCCTTACTAGTCCTGTCACTGGTAATGCTTTATGTCTCTATTATGTGATGTTTTAAGTATATTTAAAGGTATCCCTATTATTGCAAACCGCATGGTATTCTTGAAGCTATATCAGGCTATCCTTGTCGTGGTCTTTTTCTATGTCCATAGCCGCAACTTCATTACCCAGTAAACGTTACCCCTTTTGATTCCTGTAACATATAAATTGTGTTCCTGTAATAGTAAATAAAATCAAATATGTAAAGTTCAAATAAGCTCCCATGGTAGGCTTTTATATAATCCTACAGCAATATTATATTCCTACCTGTAAACTAGTTATTTACTACCTATAGTGTAAGTAGTTCCTATAGAAGAGCATTGAGTTCCTGTAGAAACTTGGGAATAAGTAAACCGACTCTTATTTATGCCTTTGTTTTGTTGAAAAATTATTGACAATATGAAGGAATTAAATAGTAATTATCTTTTAGACCTATGACACACATATAATGGATGAGAATTATAAACATTTTTAAATTATAAATGGTTAATTTCTAGATTTATATGATGAGATCATGAATGAGATATGGGTTAGGAATATAACCAATGTAATCTTAAATAGGTACCTTGAATGAAGTTCTTTCTTTATTGATTTATGGCTATAGAGTTTTCATAAATTAATGGAATTTGGGAATTGAAAATGATTGGCCTTGAATGACATTGTGATTTTGGATAAATTGTACATCAAAATTAGTTATCATCATTCAAATTGCATCTATCAATGAAAGGAAAATAGAAACATGTATTTTAATGAAACTCTAGATTCTTGCATCCTCCTAAATGTTATGACATGTGCAACCAAGATAGAGTATTTTTCTTCTTGTTCATATGAGATTCTTGAAAATGGGTACCTTGGGGATAGAGTATTTTTTCTGCTTATTGAGGATTCAGAATATGGGTATTGAGGTTATAATATTTTTATTTTGCTATGTGTATTGGCTTGCTTTTGGGCTAGGACATTGAATGTGGAATAATAGAGATGACTTTTCCCCTTTTCAGGATTTGACAGTAACTATTTTAAATGCTTGGGCCAAGCTGGGAATTCATTGAAATAGATTAATATTTGTCTAGAAAAACTTTATATATATATATATATATATATATATATATATATATATATATATGTGCGTGTATGTATTTATGTATGTATGTATGTATGTGCCACTTCCTATTGTGAGACATTTGCACATCATCATTTAGATTTGCATTTATACATCAAGTTGCATTGGGTGTTCCCTCCTACCAATTGTTTCTAGGTTGCTAAACATTTCATGTAGGGTTGGGTTTCCTTCATGTTATGAAGCTATTCAGGGAAGTGTAATTGCTTCATGGTTAGATGAAAAAGTGCTTTAGTCATGTTCCCATCTCTTGGCTTGCTGATGACCATGTGCATCAATGGTGGTTGGAGTTAATGTTCAAATAGTATTAATTGATTGTAGTAGATTATTGTACTTATTTATTCATATGATTACTTGTGGCCTACATGCCAAGATCGATATTATATATTCTTTTATAGTGCTAATGCCCAGTTATAGCATGTGAATTTGTAAGATGTAATCTCGTTAATGTTGATATGATTATGGAGATTATATTTTGACTGACTTGATGTAATTATGTGGTTATTTACTTCAATAACTTTTGTGTTAGAAAGCTTACATTACAATCTTGAATCAACCAAAAATATTTTTATTTCTTTTCTTTTCTTACATTTCAGTTAGTATAGTCTCAATAGATTGCACTGCATTCTGCCACATCATCCTTTCACAACTCATGGAACTAGATTTTCACTCAACACTATGTTATCTACATCATATATAGATTTCATGAGGTTTGCAATTGTCTGCAGAGAGTTATCGCTATCAAAACATCATTAGAACTCACAGATTAGAGCATTCAATATTCAGTATGAATTTACAAGGTCTGCAGAACATTCTCGTGACTTGCTGAGCCAATTAGAATAGATCGCAAGACAATATGGGACTAGATAGATCTTCATTGAGAACCGTAACACATTTAATCCATTTGTAGAGAAGTACCACATGATTAAGGATGACCTAGACACTTCATCAAGCAATAGGTTTTGGAGCCTCTTAATGCTGACGCAGAGCATTCCTTGAGTTGGGAGATGATATATAAGAATTTGTTAGATGTATTAGGAGCATAGTGAATGCGATAGAAAGTTTTTAGTCTTTAATTGTGGATTTGTAGAAGGCACTTCAAAGCTATATCTTTCATGTAATTATGTCAGAGTATAGGCCTACAAGCCCATATCAATCTGCATGTTACCAACATATGAAGATTGTACTTGTTCATGATATTGAATGAATATATATTGATTTGTTTCTACATTCTTTTTGTTTTCCATTGTGTTACTCTAAGGATGCATGATAAGATAGTCCTATTTCTAGATCCTCCATCTATGATTGCACCAAGTTGTATCAGAGCCAAGTTTGTGAATCCTTTGGGAGAGAAGGCATTCCGATAGATCTTGAAGTGAATAGATTGCCAATCTAAGGTAGTCTACTATGTTTTTCAATAGAGTGTTGATTATGAGGTAGTTGTAACCTTGTAGTTAGATCACCAAATTAAGTTAGTTGCACTAGATCCAAGGAAGAGATGCCACCAAGGAAGATCCCTACTATGGTTAATGTTGTCAGAAGAATGGAAGAGATGATAATTATGATGAGAATGATGAAGGTTAGATTGGATGCTATATAAGAAGATAAAAGAAGAGGACTAAATGCTAGACATGAGGATGAGAGTGATGATGATGAATTAAGAGTTCAAGCTACTAACCAAATAAAGAAACCCTAAAAGAAAAAGAATTAGATTAGGTAAAGATGTTGAAATCTATTTCTGAGATTGGTAAGAGACCTAGGATAGAAATTTGAAACTATACCAGAACTTTGAACCCTGAGTAGTTGATTGATTGGATAAATAACATGGAGGAATAATTTGAATATGAAGAGATAGAAGATCAGCAAAGAGTAAGATTTGCAAAAACTAAGTTGAAAGGACATGCTGCTATTTGGTGGAAAGAAGTTCAATTGGATAGAAATAGGAGAGGAAAAGATAAAATCATAAAATGGGATAGGATGGTGACAAAATTGAAGAATTAGTTCATACCTATTGACTATGAGTTGAAATTGTTGAAGAGATTAAAAAACCTAAGGCAAAGGGAGAATATAGTGAAATAGTAAACTAAAGAGTTCCACAAGATGATTATTAGGATTGGACGTAGTGAAGCAAGTAAGGAGAAAGTGATGTGGTACATACTCAACTAAGGATAAATATTCAAGAAGAACTAAGTTTGGTAAGGATGACAACAGTGAAAGAGGCATACCAATTTGCACTTAAAGTTGAGGAAAATTTGAATAAGAGACATAAGCAAATACAGAAAGGTAGAGGAGGAAAATTATAGAGAGGCGGAACACAATGCAAAGAATGATGACCATATGCAGAGAAAAATAAGAAGAGTATCCCATACCACAAAGAAGAAAGAGACAATAATTCATACCACTGTGGGAGAGATGACTAAATTTTCTATGGAAATAATAGAGGAAGTCATAATTCTTACTACAATGAAGGATACCAGAGAGATGAAAGAGGGTTTGACAAGAGATCATTCAAAGGAACCTATTTCAAGTGTGGAGGCAATGGACAATGAGCATTTGAATGTCATCAAGGGAATACTAACAAAAGGATATAGAATAGTGTAAGAGAAAGTATATGTGGAGGAAGAACTAGTTGGATCACCTAGTTCAATAGAAAAAATAGAGAAGGGTGAATCATTAGTCATGAGGAGAGCTTTGTTCCAAGAAGAAACAACCGAGGAGCCACCACAAAGGAAAAGTTTGTTCTGGACAAGATGTAAATTAGGAGGTAAATGTTGAATAGTTATCATTGATAGTGGTAGTATATACAATTTGGTTTTAGAAGAAATGGTGAGGAAGATGACTATGAAGAGGTTGAAACATCTAAAGCCCTACAAGATAGCATGGATCCAAGATGAGCACAAAATACTGGTGAGTGAACAATGTTTGGTGAAGTTTCATATAGGATCTTATAATGATGAGGTATTATGTGATATTATGTTGATGGATGTATGCCATATATTGTTGGGAAGACCATGACAGTGTAATAGAAGAGAAATACATAATGGAAGGAAGTATACCTATACTATAACATCAAATGGAAAAATACATATCTTGATACCTTTGGAGGAAGAGCTGAAAAGTGAAGTATGTGGTAATGCTAGAATCTGTTTAGTAGATGGAAGGAAATTTTTGGATGGGTTAAGACATGAGAACATGTGTTTTACATTGATTCCAAATAAGTGTGGTACCCAAAGTGTAGAGACTACTACCGTAAAAGAAGAACCAACGTAGGAGGAAATAACTGAATTATTGATAGAATACCAAGATATTATATCAGAGAATGTGCGAGAATGATTGCTACCAATCTAGAGTATCAATCATCATATGGATCTCATACCTAGAGGTAGTTTTCCAATTAAAGTGGCACATAGGATGACACTAGTAGAAAATACGGAGATAAATAGATAAATACATGAGTTGTTGAGGAAAGGATTGATTAGAGAAAGTTTAAGCCCATGTGCGATACCAACAATATTAGCACTGAAAAAGGATGGACAGTGGAGGATGTGTATAGACTCAATAGAAATCAATAATATCACCATCAAGTATATATTTCTATTGCCAAGGATGGATGATATCATGGATTGTTTGAGTGAAGCAAACTCTTTCACAAAGATAGACCTAAAGAGTGGATACCATCAGATTAAAATCAAAGAAGGACATGAGTGGAAGACTGCATCCAAGGCAAATGAAGGATTGTATGAGTGGTTAGTCATGCCTTTTAGATTAAGTAATGCACCAAGTACGTTGAGAGAAACCTCCTGCAAAAAAATTATGAAAATGCATGAAATAATAGAAATAGTAGAACACAAAAGGAATTTATTGATCGCAAGCCACTTCGAGGGGGCAACCTCCTTTGAGCAAGCTCAATACAATAAACTCATGGATGCCTTCATTGGCCTCAAAACGTACTTATATACTAAGTCTAATCTAAACAACTATTACTCCCCATTAATGTGGGATAATACAATATACTCACAGGACGACTTACAAACCATATGCATCCAACAACAATATACTAACAAAGTAAAGAGAAGGGTTAAACATGAGTTCCTAACATGCCCTCCCTCTTAGAAAAGATTTGTCCTCAAAGCTTAAGATGTGGAAATTGTTTTTGAATCTAAAGGAGTGGTTCCTATGTAGCATCCTCTGATTGCATTCTGTACCACTAAATTAATACCTCTATGATGGATCGAGCAAAGTTGACAAGTGTGCCAATTGAGGATGGCCTCCAACTCCAAAATGATGGATCCTTCGTTATCTAGTTCTAGTAAAATAGTTTGTTCTCTGACGTTGGTGCCAAGAACTTTCTTTAGACAAGAGACATGAAATACTAGATGAATGCAGGAAGGAGGAGGAAGCTCTAATTTATAAGCAACTGACCCAATCTTCTGAAGAACCTTATATGGCCCATAGAACTTTGGAGCCAACTTATGACACCCTTTGAGTTTTAGGGAGGATTGCTTGTATGGATGTAGATGAAGAAAAACCATATCAACTACTTGAAAAGTGCGCTCAGAATGGTGTTGATCAGCTTGTTGTTTCATTCAATTTTTTGCCATGTGAAGATTGTCCTGCAAAATGTGAAGAATCTGATCTCGAGTTCAGAGAACCATGTCAACTACCTGAACTGGTGAACTGCTGGGGGCGTATGGAAGGAGCACTGGCGATGCCTGACCATAGACTACTTCATATGGAGTTATTTTAGATGTAGTGTGGTAGGAGGTATTGTACCACCATTCAGTGAGAGGGAGCCACTTTGCCCACTGATGCTATTGTTTTGAGGTGAAGTAATGAAGATAAGTTTCCAAATATTTGTTGATAACTTCAATCTGACCATCAGTTTATGGGTGATACCCTAAACTCATCTTCAATTTGGTGCCAGTGTGGAGAAATAGTTCTATCCAAAAATGACTGGTGAAAGTTGCGTCACGATCTGAGACAATGGGAGAAGGGATTCCATGAAGACAAAAGATTTGGTCCATGAAAATCTGTATGACTGAGGAGGTGGTATAGGGATGGATGAGAGCACAAAAATGACTATATTTGGAGAGGTGATCAACCACAACAAAGATTACTATCTTTCCTCTAGATTTAGGGAGCCCTTTAATAAAATCCATAGAAATATTTGTCCAAATCCATGTAGGGATGGACAAGGGTTCGAGCAATCCAAGAAGGAGTGTCATTTCACCCTTGTTACATTGGCAGGTATCATATTCAGCCACCATCTATTAAATTGCCCTTTTCATTCCCTTCCAAAAGAAGTTACGCCATGCCCACTCATAAGTTTTGAGGAACCCAGAGTGCCCTACCGATGGTGAAGCATGGAGTTCATAGAAGATAGCCTATTGAAGATATGTGCTCTGGGGAAGCACCAGACAACCCTTGTATCTTAGAGAAGCACCATCCCAAGAGTAATGCAGTACAACATAAGGGTTATTGGACAACTGTTGGATGATTTGAGATAATGAAGAGTCATTAACATAGCCCTACTAAACAAATTCCAACCAATTTGGAATAGGCATAGAAATAGCTGAAAGAGAAGCTTGGTCATCAAATGTACGAGAAAGAGCATCCACCACAATATTATCCTTAGCCTTCTTGTAAGTGATCTCATAGTCATCACCCATGAGTTTACTAAACCCATTTCTATTCTGCTGGGGAGGAGACCCGTTGTTCCAGGAAATATTTCAGACTCTAGTGATCAGTCTTGATGTAGAAATGATTCCCTAATAGGTGTGGCCACCACTTTTGTACTACATGCAAAATTGATGAAGGGGGTAAATCATAAAACACACAACAATAGAAATAGAATATAGAAAATAGAATATTTCTTTATTGATCTAGGCCAGTCATTACATTATAGAAGTTCAATTACAATCTGAGGAATCAATCCTCCACAGGCTGCAACACAATATAGCTACACCTCACTAGGCTGTGGAATCTTTTGCATTCTATAACCCCAAATCGGCTAGGTTTTCTATTTTCCCACCTATTCTTGACTCCACACTTGCCCCCTTAACTCTACTACTTCCCGGGGTTCCCAAAATAGTCATAAATAGCACTTCTTGGTGGCCTCTAGCTAAATTTTGAAATTTGCAACTCCCTCCAAAAGTAGGTCAACTTCCGGGAAGCATAACTTTTGATCCAAGTGTCCGATTGATGAACTGTTTTAAGCACCGAAAAGATTACAATGTGAAATATCACACTAAAAATTTGTAAATAGATTTCTGTCAACTTTTTGGGATGTTATGGGATGTTTTAGTTCCTCATATCTCATTTCAAAAAATTTCAAGGGCTTTTTGGAAAACAAAAACTTTAATATCTTTCAGCTGACAAATGATCTTTGCCTGATTCCTTCACCAAAGGTCTTATATTTCCATTATGTAACTTTCTGTAATTTTTAGCTTCAATTCGTGCCCAAATGCAAACTTTCCTAAAATGGTAGGTACACTTTCGAAAATAGGCAGGTTGCTATTTTTAGCAGTTTTGGAAAAACTGAAGGTCCTACATCATTATTCTAGAAATTATGGAACTAGAAACACTAATTATGGAAAGAAATGAAAACAAATACAATGATTTTGAATTAACTTCTTTTTGGGTGATGCAATATTGCCCTTACACCACTGGATGCTCTTGCATTAGACACGCAGGGTAATTTGAGAAGTGGCTCTGTCATGTCTCAAATGTTTGTGTGAGGAAAACCCAAATGGTCAACCTCTACCTTAGACAACCAAGAAGAATCTTCAACAGGCCTTCCTTTCCATTTTACCAGATATTCTTCATATTACTTGTTCTGAGTACTTCTTCCCACACGACTATCCAAGATCTTTTCCATCTCCTCTGTTGAAATAGATGCCGGAATACTCCACTGCACTTCTGTTGGTCCCTCCTCTGTTTCACCTTCATGATATTCTAATAAATCAGCAATGTTGAAAATAGGGGAAATATTAATCCCACTTGGCAGCTCTACCTCATATACATTTCCTGAATCATGTTTTTTTAGGATTCTGCATGGTCCAAATTTCTTCATTTTCAACTTATTGTATGTTCCAATTAGAAACCTTTGTTTTCTCAAGTGAACCATGACTTCATCTCCTACCTAGAACTCCTTATGCCTCCTCTTCTAATTTTCCTTAGCCTTGTACTGAATATTCATCTTATTAATGTGCTTTCTCACCTCTTCATGCAAATTCTTTAGATGTTCTGCAAAGTCTTCAGCTTCAGTACTTTTCTTTTCTTCTTTCTCCAGCTTCCTTAACTCAGAAGTATTTCTCAGGCTATTGCCATTTACAATCTAGAATGGTGATTTACCAGTACTCCTATTGATAGAATTATTGTAAAAAAATTTTGCCTGTGGTAAAATCAAATCCCATCCCTTGTGCTTATCTCCTACTAAGCATCATAGAAAGTTACCTAAACTCCTATTCACCACTTCCATCTATCCATCAGTCTATGGATGGTGTGTAGAACTAAACTTCAAATTTGTCTTCAACTTCTTCCACAATGTCCTCTAGAAATAACCAACAAACTTGGCATCTCGATCTAAAACTATGCTCTTTGGTAGACCATGTAATCTCACCACCTCCCTAAAAAATAATTCAACAATATGAACAACATCATTAGTCTTCTAGCAAGGAATAAAATGTACCATCTTTGAGAATCTATCCACCACCACAAAAATGGAATCATGTCCTCTCTGTGTCCTTGGTAAACCAAGAAAAAAATCCATACTAATATCATCCCATGGCTTATCTGGTATAGGTAGTGGCTGATATAGAATTGTATTTTGACTTGCTCCTTTCACCATCTGACATACTCTGCAACTTTGCACAAATTTCCTCACATCCTGTTGCAACTATGGCCAATAATAATTTTCACCAACAATAGCAATGGTCTTATCTTGACCAAAGTGTCCAAACTCCAATATGCTTCTCCTTAATCAAGTTCACTCTCATGGAACTCCTTGGAATGCACAACTGGGTTCCTCTAAACAACATACCATCTTGGATTATGAAATCCAACCAATTTGTCTTATCCAAAGTAACAGGCTCCAAACAAGCTTTCGAGGCCTCTAGAAAATCTAGATCTTCAAGATACAAACTTTTGAGGTCATCGAACCCAATAGCCTCTATCTTCATTTCTATCAACAAATTTTGCCTTCTGCTCAAGGCATTTGTAACTCTGTTGGACTTCCCACTCCTGTGCTTCAAAACAAAAGTATAGCTTTGCAAAAACTCAATCCATTTTAAGTGCCTTTGGTTCAACTTTCCTTGACTATTAAGATACTACAAAGCCTGATGATCAGTATATAAAACAAACTCCTTTGGCAACAAATAATGTCTCCATTTCTTTAAAGCATGAACTATTGCATAAAACTCCTGATCATAAACAAAATACTTTTTGTTGGCATCATTAAGCTTCTCACTAAAATAGGCAATGGGCTTACCTTCTTCACTCAAAACAGCTCCTATACCACTACCACTAGCATCACAATCTACTTCAAATACCTTATTGAAATATGGAAGTGCCAAAACAGGTTCTACAACTTTTTGCTTCAATGTATCAAAGCTCTTGTCTACTCCTTTAGTCCCTCTAAACTCTTTTCTATCCCCTCTCATTGTCTTAGTTATGGGCACAAATGTTAATAAAATTCTTGATAAATTTTTTGTAAAAACTTGCCAAACCATGAAAAGATTTTACCTCTATGGCACTCCTTGACGTAGGCCATTCAATGATAGCCCTCACCTTCTCTGGGTCCATCTTAAGACCTTCCTTTGAGACAACAAATCCCAGGTATATGGTGCAGGAGCACCTTCTCTATGGTGCAAGAGAACCTTGTCTATGGTGCAGGAGTCATGTTTCATTTTTTGTTTTCAATAAGGATCTTAAGCCACTTCATGTTTGTAATAAGTTTTTTTTGTCAATTTGGTCACTAGACCTATGTAGACCATGTTTGGTCAAGTTGGATGTAACCACACAATGAAAATAGGTAGTTTTCTTGTGAGGGGAGAAACCAACAACTAACTATTTTTCAAATCCATTTTGCACAGTTGGAGGAATGTAATTTATGTTCCAAGCCTTCTATAGGTGAAGTAGTTGGATGTAATTGCAGAGAGAAGGGAAGCATGCATGAATGAAGATCTAGATTTTTGGGTGTATTGAAACTTTGTTTTACTCTGAATAATTTTCTGTAACAGTCAGTCTATACAGATAGTTGTTCATCTAAAACTAATTAGAAATGTTCATGTAGTGAAGTAGCTTTCATTTAAGAGTGGTCTGGTGTCTAGAAGTGTTGTAGTTTGTGAATCTTTGTTCCTTTTGTAAAGACTGGTCTGAAAGCCTCAAAACTAGGGTTCTGTGAATAAATGGACTATATCTCCTCTATCCACTGAAACCAAGATTCTCATGTTTAGTGTGATGGAGGAATATAGTGTACATTTTGTGTTTTTCTGTTGTTTTGTGTCGACACCCAGGGATCCATGGAGTTTGGGCATGAGTTGACTAGGCATCTCTATGTGACTAGTCGTAGAAACAATAGGAGAAGTGCTGTAGTGGAGTGGCCAAATTGATGGTGATCAAGTGTTTGCATAGTATTTTAGACTCCTTCCATGTTGTTGAGTCTTTGTTTCCATTTCTATATTGGTGTCTATGTAGTCACAAAGTTACTGAGTTGCCATCGGTGTAACGTAACCCTTGGAGAAACATTTGAAAGTTACACCGATCAGCGGTCTTGGGCCGATAGTAGGACGTTCATGTTGATGATTGTTTTTTGACAAGTCAACAATAGAGTAAAATATAGAGTATCTAACTCTCTCTTAAGCAAAGCCTCTCGAATGCTGAACAAAGTGATCAAACAAGATGTCTCCAAGGTTCCTTTAATTATGATTTTGTAAGGGATAGCTCAGTTATTTAGTATGATTCTGTTGATAAACACAAAGGGACTTACATTAGATTCTTCTTCTTTCATTTAGCTTATCTCTCCTTCAGTGTGGATGACATATATACAAGACTTCAATGATAAAGAAAAGTAAAAGGGCAAGGGTTTAGGAAACTAATCTAAGGTCAATGAGGCAATGATGATGCATGAACAAACAAACTCCTAATCAACCTAACTCCACTTCGCCAAGGATGCCTACAACTACATGGAGTTGGTGCAATCTCCTATGGTAAATGAAAGGTTTTCAAATCATGAGGGCTTATGTAAGCACCCATCAGATGGCACAGCTCAAACAGGCATCCACAATCGAACTTATGCAAATGAGGCTTAGACTAGCTTTACACAACACTTCACTAGCGATGAATGTTAAAAGAATGAGCTAGGAGTTGATCAAATATTCAATACAATATACATAACATCAAAGAGCTTCCAATCTACTTCTAATCTACTTGAAACATCTCTCCATTTCATTAAGATATAGGAAATCATGTTACTCCACAAGACAACACTTAACACCAAATGAATTCCAATGTCTTTGCATTAATCTTGAGAAATATTTACAACAATTTTAAGTCCTCTTCGAGAATTTTGAGAGTCTCTCCTATTCTACTCCTACAAAACTATATCTCTAGTCTACCAACTACTCTCTTTGCAAATGAGGCAACAAGGCCTTTATATAGTGTCTAGAATACACCGAATGGCTAAGATCAATTCATGTAGCCAAGGGCTTAGATCATGCCACCTCATAGGTAGTTACAACAACTTTCTACTTTTAGTACAAAGAGAGAGGCAATGAAGGCACATTTTCCAATGTGATAAGGTAAGATGAAATCATTTAAAGCATCTTCCACATAGGTGTCCCTTTGGCTTCTTTTATTAAATGATACACTAAATGTAGTTGGAATGATGTGGTGACTTGTGATAGGATGATAAGGTGTACTCGCCACCTAGGTGCCACTTCAGGATGCTCCCAAATTATATCCTCTTGTGATGTCTTCGATATGATTGCTTTTGATGATGAACACTTGAGATGTATCTTTTTGATCTTGCCTTGTTCATTGAATTGTAAACTGGATGAGTATGATACATGTTGCTTCATTTATCTAACACTGTGATGTTTCTTCTTCTTGTAGGATACATAATGTTGATCTTCTTCGATGATACTTCATGTAGAGTAGTAGGAGATGATGATGTTACTATCTTCATGTAGAGTAGAAGATCTCTCTTGGACTTGAAGGTTGAATGGAACTTGAAGTTAAATAGATGAAGTGCCTAGCTCAATGATATGATGAAGATGAAGTAGTGCACTTGACATGTTAACCTTCAAGTAGCCCTTTGGAGTGTAGATGATAACACCTTCTTTGGATGTAGAGTAGATGACCTCTCAAAGAGACTTTGAATCTTGATGAATCTTGAAGATTGGGAGAACTTGACTTGAAGCTTGGATGGATGAATGTATTTGAACATGATGATAGTGAAAGGTTCCTTTGGAGATGCTACATGATGACTCTTCCTTGAAGGTGATTCCAAGCTCCTTGCTTGAAGATGACTCCTAGAACAACTCCTTAGCTTGGTTGATGTTCCTATAAGACAAGAGAGACAATATTATTCACTTTATAACAAAGGAAACACTTTAAACATGTAAATAACCCTTCTTCAAACTTAGGCGCATATACAGGTGAAAAGAGGAGGAAAGAGAACCTAACACAAGTTAGTCCCACATTCATGACTTTAAATGATTTCAAACATTTGTAATGGCTTAAAGAAGTCAATCTCAATTAAGAGGCTCATTCAAAAGGTGTCTTTCAATGCAATTCCTTCTTTAGGCACCAAAATGAGGTGATATAGACTAGAAACGGTGCCTTGACTTCATTAGGTGTTCATTTCAAAGTTTTATGACTCTAAATCATTGTGATGGTTCAAAGGAAGCCTCAATAGCATTAAAACTCATGAACTTAAGCATTTTCCTTGTTAGGCACTCATTGAGGTAGGAAATTATATGAAGGGCACCTAGATCTAGTGGCTTTATTCTTGTCATTTTAAGGTTCTCAACACTAGTTTACACCCTTGCAAAACTACTTTACCCTTAGAGGCTATCCATCATGGATTTAAACTTCATCTCACATCAAGGATCCCAACATGACTAGAGCAACAAGGAATGGGCACCTAAACTCATCCACCTCAACCTAAGGCACAATTTGATGATCATTTGGACATAGAAAGGGCACCCAGACTCTTGAATCATTCCTTTGCCAAATCTTTTGATGTTTGAGGCCTTTTATATCAATTCCAATCAAGGTGACATCTTTTGGAGTGGTTAAAAGTTGATTGTCCTCTAGGCGCACATATGAGTCTCCACCTAAGGCACACTTATGGGTCTCTGCAAGTGGGAAAATTGTGCCTAAGTACTAGAGCAAATTCGCACCTAGAAATGTAAGTTGCCAAGGTAAGGTATATTGAAAAATATATTAAAGTATAAGTTGAGAGATTGAATTTCTTATACTTTAAATATTTTTCAATATACCTTTTAGGATGTTTGAGATAGGTCTCAGATCCATTGGATTTAACATGCAGATTATAGAATTTGGAGGATCCACCAGATTCCAGACTTAGTCAATTTTTCAGTGTTTCAGGATATCAAGCTACCAGACTTAGTCACTTTTAGGATCTCAAACATACATTGGGAAGTTCATACTCTTTCTTCCTAAGGTGCAAATTGGAGTTAGTTTAAACATCTCTTTCATGCTAAGGTGCCAAAATGAGGTAGTTTAATGCATGAAGGCGCCTAGACTTGAATTTGCTCATTGTTGACATCTTTAAGGCTCTTCAGCACTTGATTACATCCTTGTGAGATTGGATCATCCTTAGGCGCCCTTTTAGAGTTTATTCATCCACACTATTGCCAAGGCACCAAAATGGGTAGTCTAATCAACTTAGGCACACTTCTATGGTTGAGTAAAACATGAAATGGCACCTAGACCTAAATGCCCTTTCCTTGTCAAACTTGCAGTGTTTCATGCTTCCCAACATCAATTTCAATCAAGGCACTTTGGTTTGAAGCCTTCCTTGCCCAAGGCACAATCTTTAGGTTGTCTAGATGATAGAAGGTGCCCTGAAATATAGGTGGAGTTTTGAGGTTGTGCAAGTTGGAGAAATGTGCCTATGATCCTAGAGAAAATTTGCGCCCAAAACTAAAAGTTCTTGAGGTAAGGTATATTGAAAAATATATTTAAGTATTTCTTATACTTTAAATATTTTTCAATATACCTTTTAGGACATTTGAGATAGGTCTCAAATCCACCAGATTTAACATGCAAAATCTAGATTTTTGAGGATCCATAAGATTTCAGACTTAGCCAATTTTCAGGATCTTCAGGATTAGGATATCAAACTTAGTCATTTTTAGGATCTCAAACATCATGATCAGGTCATCAAGGGGTTCTAAGACTCAAACACCACTGACTTCATCATGCAATAGACTAAAGACATCATCAAAAAACTTAATGCAAAGCACAAGAGCTCAAAAAAAAGGGTTCCCCATTTGCAATGGGGTGATGTGTGATTTGGTCACAACAATTCATCGGTGAGAAATAGGTTTAGTCTCACTAAAGGCATATTACGAATGCATATCACAATTGTATCTTGAGAATGTATATCATAAATGTATGTGAGAATATACATTTTGTCGAATACAAAAGGTGACCGGCTGCAATGGTGAAATAGAATGTATGTTGAGAATGCACCTTTCATTGGATACAAATGGTGACTGGCCGTAGCGGTGACATTAGGGTGGAGAGACTTTGGTCGATCGGTAATAGAAAGTCAAGTAAAGTATATGTTAATTTAGTATATCGGTGTATTGGGAGGACATACAAGGAGTCTCACCGATGACAGTTGTATCAGCACATCAGCCTATGATATCAAGGGTTCACCGATGGTTGAAGTATGACTAACAAAGTCATGACTAACCATTACGGTTAAGGCTAGTGGAAAGATAACTGCCATCAAGTATCGGTAGGAGGTTTGGAGACACTGCCGATAGAGGGAGTCTCACTGAAGGCTAAGTAGTGTTGACTATCAAAGAGAGTTGGTAGATTAGTCGGAGAAGTTGCAAGGTGGCCGATGGGATATGTTTGGCCAACAAGAGTAGGTTGCCAAGACATAAGCCACACTCATGCCAATTAGTTTAGTTGATAAATTTGAATGCTTCCACTGAGTGCTCTACACCATATTGGTATCAGAGCCAATATTTGAATTGGAGCAGTGTATGTCAGACAAGGAGATAGAAACCGAGGCTAGCACAATGCCTCCCAAGTCTATGAGCAAAGAAGCCATCAAGAAAATGGTGGAGGAGATGCTTGAAGAAAGGTTGAAAGAAGAGAGGCCCAAGGGCAAGAGTCAAGAGGATGGAAGTGCTTCTAATACAGAAGAAGAAGAGGTAGAGGAAAGCCCTCAAGGACAAGATATGTCTGCAAACCAAAAGGCATTCTTGAATGCACTCAAAGGTGCTTAGGGAGATAGTGGCAATCAAAAGATGAATGTTCCTACATCCAATGGGAAACTAGATGGAGATGCCCTCAGGGATTGGATTGAAGCCATGTGCAATTATTTTGACTTCAAGCAGTATAGTGACAGCAAGAAAGTCAAGTTTGCTAAGACAAGATTGAGAGGTTCTGCATTAGTTTGGTGGAACTATACACAATGTGCAAGGGAGAAGGTTGGAAAGAACCCTATCACCAAATGGAGTAGAATGGTGGCCATGCTAAGAGACAAGTTCATGCCATCTAATTATGAGTTGCAGATCATCAGGAAGTTTAATCATTTTAGACAAAAGGATATGGATGTGGCTACATATATTGAATAATTTCATAGATTGAACATGAGAGCCAATCACACGGAGGAGGAGAAAGAGATGGTGGCTAGATATCTCGATGGGTTGAGGTATAACATACAAGATGATTTTAGTATGGTGGTTCCTAAAATAGTGGATGAGTGTTTTTAATTAGCTTCTAGGGCAAAGGAAAAGTTGAAAAGAAAAAGTGATAAAAACACCAGAGGAAGAGGTGGCAGAAATAATAGGGGAAGAGGCAGTTTTGGTAGAGGGCAGTCAAGTAGAAATGAGAACCTGAGTCAACAAGAGTCTCATTCTGATGTAGATCATAGAGATGGTGGTTTCAGAGGTTGGAGAAGACCTAATGGCAGAGACAGAGGTGGTGGTGCAGGCAGAGGACTTAGAGTTTTCACTGGTAGATGCTATGGTTGCAATCAAGTAGGCTATACTATGAACAAATGTCCTGAGAAGGCAACTAGTTCCCATGATGGTGGAAGAAGGAATCAATTGTTGAAATATGATGATTACCAAAGTGTGAATTCACCCATTAGTAGTGTTACACTAGTCCTTGAAGGAGAGAGCATGATGATCAAGAGAACCTTGATGAAGATGCCATTGAAACAAGAGCCCCCACAAAGGAAGACTCTCTTCAAAACCCAAGGTATAGCATATGGTAAACTTTGTAAAATCATTGTTGATTCAGGTTCTAATGAGAATTTAGTGTCTACTAAAATGGTAGAGAAGTGTAAATTGAAAAGGTTGCCCCATCTTAATCCTCATAAGATCTCTTGGTTGAATAAGAATCAAAATTACATGATAGAAGAACAAACTTGGGTTGAGTTTGAGATAGGTGATTATAAGGACAACATAATTTGTGAGATTATTCCTATGGATGCTTGTCATCTTCTTCTTGAATGTCCATGGAAGTATGATGTGAAGGCACAACATGATGGTGAGAAGAACACATACCACATCACCAAGAATGACAGGAAGTTTAGGATGGATCCTATGCAAGAGCAGATTGGAGAGAAGAGTAATGATACCAATGTCATGATGGTTAGTGGAAAAGAGTTCTTACACCTCATGAAGGAGAAGGATTCTCAAGGGTATGCCTTGATAATGAAGCCTAAAGATGAATCAGGACAGCAAGACAAAAAGCAGAAAGAGGTTCCACTAGAAGTGCAACAATTGTTGGATAAGTACCAAGATCTTGTGGTAGAGGATACTCCTAACTCCTTACCACCAATGAGAGATATAAGTCATCAAATTGATTTGATTCTAGGTGCCACATTGCCCAATAAGGCTACCTATAAATTGACACCACAACAAAATGAAGAGGTGAGTAGACAAATTCAAGATCTCTTAGAGAAAGGATTGATTAGAAAGAGTCTTAGTCTATGTGCAGCCCCTAGTGTACTTGCTCCAAAAAAAGATGGGAAGTGGAGACTATGTATGGATTCAAGGGCCATAAATAAGATCACAATAAGGTATAGATTCCCTATGCCAAGGATTGAGGATCTTTTGGACTATCTTGGAGGGTCATGTTATTATTCAAAGATTGATTTGAAATCTGGTTATCATCAAATCATAATTAGGCAAGGAGATGAATGGAAGACTTCCTTCAAGACTAATGAAAGTCTCTATGAGTGGCTTGTCATGCCATTCAGCCTTAGCAATGCTCTAAGCACATTCATGCATTTGATGAATGAGGTACTTGTTGAATTCATTGGTAAATCTGTAATTGTTTATCTTGATGACATACTTGTTTTCAGCAAGACAAAAGAAGAACATCTAAAGCATCTTGCACAGGTGATGAAGAAGTTGCATGAGAATAAGATGATGATCAACTTGGATAAGTGTGAGTTCATGAAAACTAAACTTGTGTACTTAGGTTTTGTGATTTCTAATGGTTGTTTGAAGATGGACCCCACAAAGGTTGACGCCATTCTCAATTGGCCTACCCCTAAGATAGTGGGAGATGTTAGAAGCTTCCATGGCTTGGCAACTTTTTATAGGAAGTTCATTAGAGGATTTAGTCACATAAGTGCTCCTATTCTCAATACCATCAAGGGTGGTATAAAGTAAAAATTTCAATGGACAAAGTAAGCAGATGATAGCTTTGAATTGTTAAAGAACAAAGTGGTTGAATTACCTACATTGGTGCTCGCAGATTTTGACAAAGTTTTTGTAGTGGAATGTGATGCAATTCAGCAAGCAATAGGTGTTGTTCTTAGTCAGGATGAACATCTAGTGGCCTTTTTTTCAGAGAAGTTGAATGAGGCTAAACAAAGGTATTCTACCTATGACCTAGGGCTTTATGCAATAGTGCAAGCTCTCAAAAAGTGGAGACAATATTTGCTAACCAAAGAGTTCATTATTTTTACTGATAAACATGCTCTTAGCTTACTAAATAGTCAGGAAAAGTTGAATCATAGGCATGTTAAGTGGATGGAACAATTGTAGGCCTATACCTTCACTATTAAGCATAAAAAAGGTGTTGCCAACAAAGTAGCTAATGCTTTAAGTAGAAGGATGTTTGTCATACAGGAAGTACAGATGGAAAGTATGGGGATAGATTGTTTGAAGGAGTTATACAAGGAGGATGGAAATTTCAAAATTGCTTTTGAAGTTTGTGCTAGTTTGGCTAACACTTTTTATGGTGAATATTCAGATTTTGTGTTACAGGAAGGTCTCTTATTCAAGGCTAGTTTGCTATGTGTTCCTAAATGTTTAATGAGGGATAACATCATCAAAGAGAAGCACAATGGAACCTTAGGAGGACATTTTGGGTTGGACAAGACTTTGGAACAAGTCACTAGATTCTACTATTGGCCAAAGGTACAATCAGATGTCAGAAGATATGTTGCAATTTGTACCATATGTCAAAAAGCCAAAGGTATGTCTTCAAATCCTAGTTTGTACCAACCACTTCCTATTACCCAACAGGCCTTGGGAGAGAATTAGTATGGATTTTGTACTTGGTCTTCCTAAGATAGTAAGGGGTGTGGACAGTGTTTTTTTCATTGTGGATAGATTTAGTAAGATGGTTCATTTTTTGCCATGCAAATGCACAAATGATGCATCTCACATTGCTGGTCTCTTTTTCAGAGAAGTGGTTAGAATCCATGGTTTGCTTCTTTCAATTGTCACTAATAGAGACTCCAAGTTTGTTGGTCATTTATGGAGGACCTTATGGAGAATATTAGGAACATAATTGTATTTCTCATCAGCCTACCTTCCCCAAACTGATGGTTAGACTAAGGTTATTAATAGGTCCCTAGGAAACCTTCTAAGATGCCTTACCAAGTAGCATGGGTTGGTATGGGACTTGGTGATAAGTCAAGCTGAGTATGCTTACAATGATTCGGTGGATAGAAGTACTAGGAAGAGCCCATTTGAAATTGTTTATGGTTTCCATCCAAGAGGACCACTTGAACTCAAAGATCTACAAGGCTGGGATAAGAGGACAGCTCTAGGAGAAGATTTTGCTGCCACCATGAAAGAAGTTCATGATCAAGTCAAAGTTTAGTTGGAGAAAATAGTCTCCAAATACAAGGATAGAGCAGATCTCAAAAGGATAGATGTACAGTTCAAGGTGAGAGATTTGGTGATGGCCTATCTAAGGAAGGAAAGATTACCTAAAGGACAACCAACCAAACTTCTAATGATGAAAATAGGATGGTGCAAGGTAGTGCATAAGTTTGGTCTAAATGCTTGTGAAATAGAACTGCCATTCAGACATGGTATTGCTCCCATATTTAATGTTTCAGACCTATTTTCATTTAGACCTCCATTGAATGCTAAAGATGGATCAGATGTTGTGATTGAAGATGAAGACTGGGTCAGAGATCTACCTCCAAGTAAGCCTTTATGGTTAGAATGCATCTTAGGTTCCAAAGTTGTCAAAAAGATAAGGAAGGGTGTGTAAAAGGAGTACTTGGTCAAGTGGCAGGATCTTCTTGATTCAGAAGCTACCTGGATGAGTGAAGCAGACATTTTGAAGCATGGGAAGACACTCCAATAGTTAGTAACTTAAGGGACTTGAGTTTTTCTGCAGGGGGAGTATGGTGCAGGAGCACCTTCTCTATGGTGTAGGAGTCATGTCTTGTTTTTTGTTTTCAATAAGGCTCTTAAGCCACTTCATGTTTGTAATAAGTTTTTTTTGTCAATTTGGTCACTAGACCTATGTAGACCATGTTTGGTCAAGTTGGATGTAATCACACAATGAAAACAGGTAGTTTTCTTGTGAGGGGAGAAACCAATGGTTAATTGTTTTTCAAATCAGTTTTGCATGGTTAGAGGAATGTAACTAATGTTCCAAGCCTTCTATAGGAAAAGGAGTTGGATGTAATTGTAGAGAGAAGGGAAGCATGCATGAATGAAGATCTAGATTTTTGGGTGTATTGAAACTTTGTTTTACTCTGAATAATTTTCTATAACAATCAGTCTATATGGATAGTTGTTCATCTGAAACTGATTAGAAATGTCCATGTAGTGAAGTAGCTTTCATTTAAGAGTGGTCTGGTGTCTAGAAGTATTGTAGTTTGTGAATCTTTGTTTCTTTTGCAAAGACTAGTCTGAAACCCTCAAAACTAGGGTTCTGTGAATAAATGGACTATATCCCCTCTGTCCATTGAAACCAAGATTCTCATGTTCAGTGTGATGGAGGGATGTAGTGTACATTTTGTGTTTTCTGTTGTTTTGTTTCGATACCCAGGGATCCTTGGAGTTTGGGCATGAGTTGACTAAGCATCTCTATGTGACTAGTCGTAGAAACAATAGGAGAAGTGCTGTTGTGGAGTGGCCAAATAGAGGGTGATCAAGTGTTTGTAGAGCATTTTACACTCCTTCCATGCTGTCAAGTCTTTGTTTCCATTTCTGGATTGGTGTTTGTGTAGATGCAAAGTTACAGAGTTGCCATCGGCATAACATAACCCTTGGAGAAGCTTTTGAAAGTTACACTAATCAACATTGTTGGGCCGATAGTAGGAGGTTCATCGGTGAGAAACAACTTTAGTCTCACCAAAGGAATATTACGAATGCATATCATAAATGTATCTTGAGAATGCATATCACAAATGTATGTGAGAATATACATTTCATCAAATACAAAAGGTGACCGGATGCAATGGTGAAATAGAATGTATGTTGAGAATGAACCTTTCATTGGATACAAACGGTGATCAGCCGTAGTGGTGAAATTAGGGTGGAGAGACTTTGGTCAATCGGTAATAGCAAGTCAAGTAAAGCATATGCTAAGTTAGTATATCAGTGTATCGGGAGGACATACAAGGAGTCTCACCAACAATGGTTGTATTGGCACATCGGCCTATGATCTCAAGGGTTTGCTAATGTTTGAAGTCTGACTGACAAAGTCACGACTAAGCGCTACAGTTAAGGCTAGTGGAAAGCTAACCACCATCAAGTATTGACAGGAGGTTTGGAGATGCTGCCGATAGAGGGAGTCTCACCAAAGCCTAAGAAGAGTTGACTATTAGGGAGAGTTGGTAGATCGGTCGAAGAAGTTGCAAGGTGGCCGATGGGATATGTCTGGCCGACAAGAGTAGGTCACGAAGACATAGGCCACACTCACGCTGATCAATTTATTTGATCAATTTGAATGCTTCCACTGAGTGCTCTGCATCAGTATACAAACTCATTGTTGCAAGTATGGGCCTAAACAGTGTTGTCATTGATGTCAACATACTCCTGTTGCATTAATGATAAGGATTGGATGAGCTGTGTGCTAAGGATATTGAGAAAATTAGTCTCAATTAGGAACAACGAAGAACAATGATGACAGTAAGGTAAAAGTCAAAGATAGGATGAGGATTAGAGGATGCAGATTAAAGGGTTTGTAGATATGTGTATTAAGGTGATCTAGTAGAGATTTCAGAGGTCCGCATGAAGACATGAAGAAGTTGTGGTCTCTCAAGTAAAACTGGTTCTGGTAGGTGTTTAGAGGTGACAGAGTGTTACAGAATGGTCCGGTGAGATCAAGAAATGCATTGTCCTATTCTGGGGATTCGAGGGAGTGTTGGGAGAGTCCTTATGATGTGTCAACTAGATTGGTTCATGGTTTGAAGGTCCACAAGTATCTATTTCTTTTTGATAGTAATGACAGACTATGTTCTTGAGGTTCCGGATGGAGAGATGGGTTTCAGTAAGTAGATGAAGTGTGGATGTTCTTGGTGATTCAGGAAAGCTTGTGGAGGTCTTTGGATTGTGTTCAGTTCATGTTGATGATCCGCATTGAAGTTGGAGCTCGCAATAGAAGAATAACTTCCAGATGATGGTGTTCTTCTTGAGATTGGTCGACTGAATCAGTTACACATCTTGCAGATGTTCTTGTTGATGTTTACTGGCTTAGATGATCTTTCCTAAGTTGATGTATTGTATAAATAAGGGATTATGAAGTCATTTCCAAGGTGTTCTTGGGGAGATGAGGATATTGTAGTGAGGAGGAGAATGAAAGGCAAAGTAGAAGTATTAGGCATAAATGGAACTGATTCAAGCATAGTGAAGATGCTATTCCCTAGTTCATGTATGTGATACTTATCTCTTTGTAGATAGTGTGTCTCTTGTAGGCAGTGAGCCTCTTGTGAGCAGTGTGCTTAGGCAGTGAACCCTAATTGGCATGTGCCATTTTTTTCTTTCCATTCTTCTAACAAAGAATACAATCTTAGGTTAATCACCCCATGGTTTTTCCCTTAACTGGGTTTTCCACATCAAAATCTTGGTGTCTTATGTGTTGATGTGTTTTTGCTTTTGATTTGAATCCATTATGTTTTATGATTGATATACTACTAATCACTAAAAGGATTTAAGTGTGTAATTGGAGAAAGTTTTGCACAACTAATTCACCCCCCCTCTCAGTTGTGTGCCCTAAGTCTAACAATTGGTATCAGAGCAAGGTTCCTCTAAAAAGAGATTAACCACTTGAGGAGATCCAGGATGTCGTCTTACAAGAAGGATAATCTAAATTTTGATGGAACCAATTTTAATCTCTGGAAAGGTTGCATGAAATGTCACTTGAGATGTATGGGAATGGCGTACTAGACAATGGCTACAACATAGTATGTACCTCCACAGGGTAGTCTGTAAACCCAAAGTGAAATCACAGATGCTGAAAATAATCTGCAGACTATAAAGGCTCTTCTAAGTGCATTATCTGATTTAGAGCTCTCAAATGTTATTGACCTACCAACTGCTTTTGAGATTTGGCAAAAACTGGAACTTCTGCATGAAGGAGACAAGTATGTCAAAAGTGCAAGGTTATAAAGTCTGTAAGGAAAATTTGAAAATCTGAAGATGAGAGAAGATGAAAAAACACCACTACTTTTATGCTAAGAGTAAATGAGCTTGTTTGTGGGATTAGAAATGCTGGTGGAGTCTTGGATGAAGATGAGATTATTGGCAAATTCTCAGATCCCTTATTGCTTCTTACAAATTCAAGGCTACTGCCATTGAAGAATTTAGAGCCCATACAACTGTCACAAGAGATCAATTGGCTATATTTGAAATGACAAAGTTTGGAGATGACCCTCCCAAGACTAAATCTGCATTCAAATCTAGTGCTTCTATTAAAGGTAAACAAAGGTTTGATCCAGGAGAGAATTCATCAAGGAAGATGTCATGGTATGAAAAAGCAAGAAAAGATTTGGAAGAAGAAGAAGTAGAAACTGCTCAACTTGAAGCCCTTATTGCAAAAAGGCTGCTAAGAGGATCCAGTAAGTATGAAGGAAAATTACCTTTTAAGTGTTTTAACTACAATAAGATTGGTCATTTTGCCTCAAGGTGTCCGGAGAGGTTTTCAAGGCAAAATCCCATCAAGCCAAGGTTCCAAAACAACTGTTACTATGTACATGAAGATGATGATAATGAAGGAGTAACAGATGATGATGCAGAGATAGGAAACAAATCTAGAAATGAATGGGTGTTCATTGCCATCAAGGAAGAAAATCCAATGTCCTCTGTATCTGTCAATCATAAGACTGTGGAAAGAGCTCTGGCTGCCCAAGTTGAAGAGAAAGATGATTGGGTCATTGACAGTGGATTCTCTCACCATATGACAGGTGACAAAAATAAGTTCTTAGATTTGGAGAGGTATGAAGGAGGAGTGGTAAAGTTTGGTGATAATTCTGCTGGGAGAATCAGAGGAAGAGGAACTATTTCTTTTGATGGAAGGAACAAAACTAGTAATGTACTATATGTTGAAGTTTTGAAGCACAATCTTCTTAGTGTTGGATAGCTGGTGGACAAAGGCTATGATCTCTGATTCAAGAATGGAAAATACAAAATCTTTGAAAATTCTGGAACAGAGATTGCATCCGATACTCAAACTAAAGGTAATATCTTCCACTTGGTTGGTACTGGTAAAAGTTGCTTAGTTGTTCAAATTGATCAGAGTTGGCTATGGCATAGAAAGATGTGTCATGTGAATTTTGATAATATCATCAAGATAAGTAATACTCAGGCTGTAAAAGATCTTCCAAAATTGGTGAAACCTACTAACAACTTGTGCAAGGACTGTCAGTTGGGTAAGATGAGCAGAATCACATTCAAAAGTAAGGAACTGTCTTCTACTAGATTATTGGGGTTGGTTCATACTGATCTTTGTGGTCTATCAAGAATCAAGAGTATTCAAGGTGATAGATACTTCATGTTACTAATTGATGACTATTCCCGGATGATGTGGGTAACCTTTCTAAAAGACAAATCAGAAGCTCTTGAAAATTTTAAAATATTCAAGGCTATGGTAGAGAATGAAATCGGATTAAAATTGAAGTGTTTAAGGTCTGATAGAGGTGGAGAATTCACATCCGGTGGGTTCATAGAGTTCTGTGAGAAACATCGAATTAAGAGACAGTTGTCTGCTCCTAGGACTCCATATAGCAAAATGGAGTAGTGAAGAGAAAGAACTGGAACATCCAGGAAGCATCTAGGACCATGATGATGGAAGTAAATGTTCCTCATATCTATTGGAGAGAAGTTGTCAGCAGTGCAGTCTATACTCTCAATCAAGTTCAAATCAGAAGCAATACCGATAAGACTCCTTATGAACTCTGGTTTGGCATTACTCCTACTATAAGATATTATAGAGTCTTTGGTAGCAAATGCTACATCAAAAGAGATGAAGATCTAGGCAAGTTTGATGCTAGAAGTGATGAAGGAATATTCTTGGGCTACTCTATTCAAAGCAAAGCATACCAGTGTTATAACAAGAGATTGAGAAAGATGATAGAAAGTACAAATGTGAAGGTTGATGAGGAATTTGAGAAACCCTCAAGGTTTTATGAATATGATGAAGATGATCATAATGGTGTTCTGATTCAAGGAGTCCAATCCTCTTCTGAGAGTTAGATTCAAACTAATCTGGTAAACCAGGAAGAAGAGATGAGTTTCAATGAGCCTGATCAAGAATCAGAAGTGCAAGAAATTCTCAAAGTTCCTAGGTATGTAAGACTGAACCACTCTAAAGATCAGATCATAGGTGATACAAGCAAAGGAGTACAAATAAGAAGGAAAATTGCTCAAGATTCAGAAGAGTATTGTCTGATTTCAAAGATTGAACCTAAGACAGTGAATGAATCTTGCAATGATGAAAAATAGACTAAGGCAATGGAGGAAGAGCTAGTACAAATTGAGAAAAATCACACTTGGGATCTTGTTCCCAGAGCTAGAAACAAGAATGTGATTGGAACAAAATGGGTTTTCTGAAACAAACTGAATGAAGTTGGTGAAGTAATCAGAAATAAAGCCAGATTGGTCTACAAGGGTTATTCTCAAATAGAAGGAGTTGATTTTGAAGAAACTTTTTCTCTGGTGGCAAGAATTGAAGCAATCAGACTATTTCTTGTTTTTGCTACTTTCAAGGATTTCAAGGTATATCAAATGGATGTCAAATCTGCCTTCTTGAATGGTGACTTGGAAGAAGAAGTGTACATTGAACAACCAGATGGTTTTCAATTGTCTGATCATGGTGATATGGTTTGCAAGTTGAAGAAGGCACTGTATGGATTGAAGCAAGCCCCAAGAGCTTGGTATGAAAGATTGGACAAGCATCTTTTGAAGATTGGTTTCAACAAAGGTACCACTGATAGTAACTTATATTTCAAAATTGATCATCAAAACATCTTGATTATTTAAGTGTTTGTTAATGATATCATCTTTGGAGGAAGAGATAGTATGTGTAAAACTTTTACAAATCAAATGAAAAGTGAGTTTGAGATGTCTATGCTTGGTGAAATGAATTTCTTCTTAGGTCTGCAAATCACTCAAACAAAGAAAGGAATCTTCATTTCTTAGACCAAATATGTGAAAGAATTGTTGAAGAAATTTGGGATGGAAGATTCAAAGCCAATGAATACTCCCATGGCAACCGGATGTAAGTTGAGCAAAGATGATGACTCTCCTAAGGCAGATCAGACAAAGTATAGGTCAATGATTGGAGGATTGTTGTATCTCACTCAAACTAGACCAGACATTATGCAAGTTGTTGGTCTTGTTCCTAGATTCCAAGCTGATCCTAGAGAATCTCATGTCATGGCAATCAAGAGGATTTTTAGATATCTAAAAGGGATAGTTGAGTATGGTCTGCGGTATCCTAGAGATCATGATTTCTCTCTTCATGCATATACAGATGCTGATTGGGTAGGAGATGTGGATGACTGGAAGGGTACCAGTGGTGGAGCATTCTTTTTGGGGAAGAGGTTGGTTTCTTGGCTAAGCAAAAAACAAGAGGCAATATCTCTATCTACAACTAAAGCAGAATATATTGTAGTAGCAGGTAGTTGCACTCAAGTTTTGTGGATGAAGTAGATGTTAAGAGATATCAAAGTGGAGTATGAGGAGCCTATCATAATTTTCTGTGATAATTCAAGTGCCATAAACTTATCTAAGAATTTGGTGTTACATTCAAAGACTAAACTTATATCCATCAAGTTTCACTTTTTGAGAGAGCAAGTGAACAAGAATGAAGTTAGATTAGAGTTTGTGCCTTCCATGGATCAGATTGCAGATATCTTTACTAAACCTCTACCTAAGGACTCTTTTGAGTATCTTAGGGAGACGTTAGGGGTTATTACCCCTCTGGTGATGAACTAAGGTGCACTAAGGTGTATCAGTCCAGTGGATATCACAGTCATATCTTGTGATTTAGATTGATGATGGGGAGATGGTACTCAGGGGGAGCAGCAAATAAGATTTTGAAGTGTTGGAATTGCAAGTATGTGCCTTTTGCCATTGATGTCAAAGGAGGAGAGAAGACATGTGAAAAAAAAGTGGATGTTGATCAAAGGGGGAGCAGTAAAGGGTGAAAAGACGTGAATGGTTGTTGCTGATAGAGGGAGTTGTGACAATAAGGAGAAGTTCTTGTCTTGATGGTTAAAACAATTTTTCACATCATATGTTGCCATCAATGACAAAGGGGGAGATTGTTGCATGTATGGACCTAACCAGTGTTGTCATTGATGTCAACATACTCTTGTTGTATTAATGATAAGGATTGGATGAACTGTGTACTAAGGATATTGAGAAAATTAGTCTCAATCAAGAATAGCGAAGAACAGTGATGATAGTAAGGTAAAAGTCAAAGATAGGATGAGGATCACAGGATGCGGATTAAAGGGTTTGTATATATGTGTCTTAAGGTGATCTAGTAGATATTTTAGAGGTCTACATGAAGACATGAAGAAGTTGTGGTCGCTCAAGTAAAACCAGTTCTGATAGATGTTTAGAGGTGACAGAGTGTTACAGAAAGGTCTGGTGAGATCCATAAATTAATTGTCATGTTCTACAGATTCGAGGGAGTGTTGGGAAAGTTCTTATGATGTGTCAACTAGATTGGTTTGTTGTTTGAAGGTCCTCAAGCATCTATTTCTTTTTGATAGTAATGACAGACTGTGTCCTTGAGGTTCCGGATGAAGGAGAGATGGGTTTCAATAAGTAGATGAAGTATGGATGTTCTTGGTGATTCAAGAAAGCTTGTGGAGGTCTTTGGATCATGTTTAATTTGTGTCAATGGTCCGCATTGAAGTTGGAGCTTGCAATAGAAGAATAACTTCCAGATTATGGTGTTCTTCTTGAGATTGGCCGACCGGATCAGTTACACATCTTGCGGATGTTCTTGTTGATGTTTGCCGACTTAGATGATCTTTCCTAAGTTGATGTCTTGTATAAATAAGGGATTGCAAAGTCATTTCAAAGGTGTTCTTAGGGAGATGAGGATATTGTAGTGAGGAGGAGAATGAAACACAGAGCAGAAGTATTGGGTGTAAATGGAACTGATTCAAGCATAGTGAAGATGTTATTCCCCAATTCATGTATGTGATACTTATCTCTTTGTAGACAATGTGTCTCTTGTAGGCAGTGAGCCTCTTGTGAGCAGTGTGCTTGTTAAGTGAGCCCTAATTAGCATGTGCTATTTTTTTCTTTCTATTCTTCTAATAGAGAATACAATCTTCAGTTAATCACCCCATGGTTTTTCCCTTAACCAGGTTTTCCACATCAAAATCTTGGTGTCTTATGTGTTGATGTGTTTCTGCTTTTGATTTGAATGCATCATGTTTTATGATTGATATACTACTAATCACAAAAAGGATTTAAGTGTGTAATTAGAGAAAGTTTTGCACAACTAATTCACCCCCCCTCTTAGTTGTGTGCCCTAAGTCTTAACACTCCTTTTTTGCAAAACTACATTTCTTCAGATTAATCAACAACTTCTCCTTCATCAGCTTCTCTAAAACTCTTCTGATATGCATCAGATGCTCATCCCAAGTCTTACTAAAAATTAAAATATCATCTAAATAGACAATAACAAAACTTCCCAAAAATTCTTTCAATACCTTGTTGATGAGCTGCATGAATGTGCTTGGTGCATTGGTTAGCCCAAATGGCATGACTAACCACTCATACAAACCCTCCTTGGTCTTGAAGGCTATCTTTGATTCATCTCCTTCTCTGATTCAGATCTAGTGATACCCACTCTTCAGATCAATCTTCGTGAAATACTTGGTTCCACTCAAATAGTCCATTATGTCATCCATTATGGGTAATGGAAATATGTATTTGATCGTGATCTTATTGATGACTTCAGAGTCTATACACATTCTCCACTCTCCATCTTTCTTTGGTACTAGTACTGCAGGTACCGCACATGGACTTTGGCTCTCTCTTATCAATCCTTTCCTCAACAACTCCTAAACTTGTCTATTCAACTCTTCACTCTCGGCTGGAGTCATTCTATGGGCTGCCTTATTTGGTAAATTAGCTCCAAGTATCAAATCCATTTGATAACTTTTCTTCCTCACTGGTGGTAATCCTTTTGGTACATTATTAGAGATAATATATTGAAATGCTTCCAACTTTTTTGAGACTTCTATTGGTACATCTTCACATTTCTCTTGACTAATCTTAGGAATCAATGCAAAGTAATGATACTCATGCTTCATACCCTCCAAAAAATTTCTACCATCTACCAAGCAATTTCTGGTAGTACTACATACCTTTTCTTCCACCTCCTTCAAGAGCTTCAAGTTATGATGAACTCCATTCTTTGTTAGGGAATATGTGTTTGCATGGCCATCATGGACAGTGCTCCTATCATATTGCCACGGCCTCCCCAATAGAATATGGCATGCATCCATCGGTATGGTGTCACACAACAACTCATCATGGTAGTCCCCAATCTTGAACTTCACTATACACTGCTCATTGACCAAAGCTCAGTGGTCCTTATGTAACCATGCAATCTGATATGGATGTGGATGATTTCTTCTTGTCAACTTCAACTTGTCAACCATCTCCTCTAAAATAAGATTGTCAGTACTTCCACTATCAATAATAATGTCACAACACTTCCCTTCATATTTACACCTTGTGTGGAATAAACTCTTCCTCTGGTTGGTTTCTTTCTCCTCATTCATAAAAGTTCTTCTGACAACTAGGGTTTCTTCCCTTTCAGCATCTTCAAAACTCTCAGATTGCACATCTTCATGTACATGTGCAACTTGTGCATTACCTTCTAGTCTTCTATTTGTCCTTCCTTGATGTTGCAGACACTATATGCTTGATGCCCTTCTTCTCCACATTGGAAACATGTTATGAAACCTCCTCTTCTAGGTCCTTGCCTAGGTCTACCTCTTCCTCTTCCTCTTTGCTCACCATTGTTTTGGTCACAAGGGGCGGTAGGTATTATCTCCTCTCTAATTTTGAATGGTGCCAGCTTCTTCACTTTTCTTTGCATCTTCATTTTGGCCCCCATACGGTCTTCCACCAGTCCTTCCACCTTGACCTCTTCCCCTTTGCTTGTTGTCAAATCTTTTATTCAGATTCTCTTCCACCTTCAAGGAAAACTGGTATACATCTTCCATGGTGGTCATTCTGACTAGGCTCAGCTCCTCTTGAATACTCACCCTCAACCCATTAATGTAATGTGCTACCTTCTCCTTGTTGGGCTCTGCATGGCCTATCTTGATAGTAATCTTATAAAACTCTTCTGTATACTACTTGATAGACTTATTACCTTGCTTTAATCCTTGCAACTTCTTAAACAACTCCATCTCATAGTCCACAAGAATGAACTGCTTCTTTAGTTTCTCCATCATCCAATCTCATCTGGTGATCTTTCCTTTTCCTCTTCTGTTCCTCTCTAATTGGACCTCCTTCCACCAATTACTATCATGGCCCTTCAACTTTTTTTTGTAAACTTGACCCAATCTAGGTCCTCCACATCTTCATACTTGAAATACTCCTCCATGTCATTGATCCAATCAATAAGCTGTTCCAAATTCAAATATCTAGAATATATAAACAATTTGATCCTGGGCCTCTTTCTGATCTTCAAAATGGCCCTCAACAATCTAACTTCTACAGGATCTCCTACAACTTCTTGTTCTTCCTCAGATAGCTCTTCCTCAACTTCATCTTTGCTTTCTTCTCTTGTTCTCAAGTCAAACGCTCTTCGTAGCTTCTCGTGCAATGCATCAACTTACATTTGCAGGGCTCTAAAACCCTCTTCCTTCAAAGCATTCCTCCTAATACAATTTATTCATGGAGGCATCTTGATCTCCATAGCAAAGCCACAACCTTAGTTCCTAGTGCAAACTGCCTCATGGTCGGCGATCTGTCTACACACTCAAGAAAATTGGCTCTGATACCACTTGATGAAGGGGGTAAATCATAAAACACACAACAACAGAAATATAATACAGAAAATAGAATATTTCTTTATTGATCTCGGCCACTCATTACATTACAGAAGCTCAATTACAATATGAGGAATCAATCCTCCACATGTTGTAACACACTACAGCTATATCTCACCAGGCTTTGGAATCTTCTGCCTTCTGTAACCCCAAATCATCTAGGGTTTCTATTTTCCTACCTATTTTTGACTCCACACTTGCCCCCTTATCTCTACTACTGCCCAAGGTTCCCAAATTAGTCATAAATAGCACTTTTTGGTAGCCTTTACCTAAATTTTAAAATTTGCAACTCCCTCCAAAAGTAGGTCAACTTTTAGGAAGCATAAATTTTGATCCAGGTGTCCAATTAAGGAACCGTTTAAAGTGTCAAAAAGCTTGCAATGTGAACTATCACACCAGAAATTCATAAACAGATTTTTATCAACTTTTTGGGATGTTATGGGATGTTTTAGTGCCTCATATCTTGTTTTAGAAATTTTTAGGGGCTTTTCAAAAAATAAAAACTTTAATATCTTTTAGTTCACAAATGATCTTTGCCTGATTCCTTCACCAAAGGTCTTATATTTCCATTATGTAACTTTTTGTAATTTTTTGGTTCAATCCGTGCCCAAATGTAAACTTTCCTAAAATGGCAGGTACACTTTCCAAAATAGGCAAATTGTTATTTTTAGCAGTTTTGGAAAAACTGAAAGTCCTACATCATTATTCTAGATATTATGGAGCCAAAAACACTAATTATGGAAAGAAATGAAAACAACTACAATAATTTTGAATTAACTTCTTTTTGGGTGATGGAAGATTACCCTTACACCACTGGATGCTCTTGCATCAAAAATAGCCATCATTTCCTTCTCATATGTAGAGAGTACTAAATTCTTACCTGAAAGGGCTTTGCTGGTGAATGCAATGGAATGATCATCTTGAAGGAGAACAGCACCAATTCCATTGCTGCAAGCATCACTTTCAATAGTGAAGGTCTTGGAAAACTTTGGCATAGCTAGAACAGGTGTAGTACACATAGCTTGTTTCAATTTTTCAAATGTACACTCCACAACATGTGTCCATGTAAAAGCATCCTTTTTCAATAGAGATGTTAATGGAGCTGCAATCTTTCTGTAATCCTTGACAAACTTGTGGTAGTAGCTAGTCAGTCCCAAAAAACCATGGAGGTTCTTGAGTGTCTAAGGATACGACCAATTTTTCATAGCATCTATTTTGGTAGGATCCACGTGAAACCCTTGGGCTGAAACAATATGATTGAGTTACTCTATTTCCTCCTATACAAAAACACATTTAGACTATTTTGCACAGAGATGATGATTAGAGAAAAGTTATAGTACAAGATACAATGCTAGAGATGCTCAGCCCATGTTTTACTATAGATGAGGATATCATCAAAGAAGACTAGAATGAATTTCTGTAAGTAGGGCCGAAATATTTCATTCATCAATGCCTAGAATGTGGAAGGAGCATTAGTGAGGCCAAAGGGCATGACCAAAAATTAATAGTCACCATCATGTGTACAGAAAGCCATTTTAGGGATATCATCCTCATGAACCTGAATTTGGTGATACCCAGAACGAAGATCTAACTTGGAGAAAAAATGAGCACCATGAAGCTCATCAAGAAGAGGATTTGGAAACTTATCCTTGATTGTGATGTGATTAAGTGCTCAGAAGTCAATGCAAAGGTGCCATGACCCATCTTTTTTCTGGACAAGAACTAGTGAAGAAAAGGAACTAGTACTAGGGCGAATAATACCTTGCTTCAGTAAGTCTTGAACGAGCATCTCAATCTCTATCTTTTGGTGAAATGGGTAGCAATAGGGCCTAACATTGGGAGGAACGCTTCCAAGAAGGAGCTAAATATGATGGTCCTCTAGTTGTGAAGGTGGCAATCCCACTGGTTCAGCAAAGACACATGCATATCTATCCAAGATTTGTTGTGGATCTATAGGAGTAGTGGAGACCACTGATGGTTGCATCTGAATGGAATGGAGTTGAGCAATGACACCATGTGAATTATTCTTAAGGAGCTTTTCCATGCGATGTGAACTGATGATGCTGATAGACCTTGGTTGTAAGCCCTTCAATGTGTGTTTATATCCTATGTTTGAAAACTGCATCCAAAGTTTAGTAAAATTCCATAAGATGGGTCCAAGTGTGCGTAATCATTGAGCACCCAAAACCACATCACATCCACCTAAGGGTAGGGCAAACATGTTAGAGTGTAGGTTATAATCTCCAATAGAGATATGCACATTGCAACACTTACCTTTGCAAGGTAAGGTGCCCCCATTGGCAAACATGACTTCAAAGCTGGAGCAAGGATGGACAAAATAATCAACCTGTTTGGCGATCCGAGGGTCAATGAAGTAATGAGTGCTACTAGAATCAATGAGTATTGTAAGAGGGAGCTTCTTAAGTAACCCTTGACCTGCATTGTTCATGGGGTGGTGACTCTTGCTAAAGCATGGAGAGATATCTCTGGGTGGTCGTCCTAAGAAGGAGGGTCAACATGCAGCTATTGAATGTTAACCTGATCATCTCCTATATCCTAAGCATCTTCATAAACTTTAGTTGTAGGTGGAGAATCCACATCCAAGAGATAGAGCTTTTGCTCAACACATCTATGTCCCCGAGTGAATTTCTCATCACACTTATAACAAATCCCTTTTTCTCTACGTGCTTGCATCCCTGCTTTAGACAAATGCTTGATAGGAGTTGTTCTAGGAGCTGGTATGATTGGAGGTCTTTGGGAAACCATATTTCTGAATGGAACAAAAGTGGATTTGGAGCGTTGTTGAGTTGTGATCTTGTCCTCCACCAACTTAGCCAACCCTAGGGCTTCCATCATTGTGTTGGGATGGAACATTTTAACCATAGATCAGATTGCATCCTTTAGACCACTGACAAAACAACTCCTAAAGAATTCATCAGACAATCCCTCTATGTGATTGACTAGTTTCTCAAGTTCTATCTGATATTATCTCACAATGCCAGTTTGGTGAAGTTTAGTGAGTGCACCTGTGAAGTCATCAAAAGCACTAGGGCCAAATTGTTGCAAAATGAGTTTACAAAAATCTATCCATTTTGGCTCTTCATGAGCCTTGATGTACTAACGGAACCATTAAAGGGCTTCATGTTCCAAATGAAAGGATGCAAGTGGGACTTTGTTGACATCAAAGTATTATGTAGACTGAAATATTGTTTTGCCCGGTATATCCATCCAGTCAAATCATCACCATTGAAGCAAGGAAAATCAAGCTTCAGCCCACGAAAATTGCTAGAAGAAGAGAACCTAGTGTTTGCAGAAGACTTTGGCTGCCATCTATTGTTCATGGCTGAATGCTGAAGATTGAGGCCAAGAATTTTTTCATCCAGATCTTGGAGTTTGGTCTTGAGGACTGCAAGTTCATCCTCCATGTTTTTTGCTAACCAGGATTTTTGTTTTTTGGGGAATGGGTAGAAAAACAAAAGCATAAACTTTTTTAGTAAAGGAAGATTTGGATTTGGGAAAAACTCTGATGGGTAATTGGGGTTTGAATATGTTTTGGACATTTTCTGAGGGATAGGGAAGCAGAAAATGGGGATTTCAGAAGCAGGGTGAAAGAATGGAAAAAATTGTCCAGGAGGGACAAAGGAGTAGAAATAAGAAATGAACATTGTGGCAAAATTTGAAGGCAATTGGGTGAGAATCAAAGAAGTTATGGCAAACCCTAAAAAATAGACAAATGTGGGATTTATGGCTTCGATAAGTGGAATTTGAGATAGGGTCCTCAAGGAAGGAAATATGTAGAATGGAATTTCAAGTGTTCTAGTGAATTTTCAGGGGAAACGGAGCTAAAGCAAGGAAGATATGGCAAAAAAATAGAATTTTTTTTTCTGGAAATAATCTGCAATGGCTCTGGACAGATGCAATCTACGATTTATCATTTGGCAATATATATGGACCCCAAGTATGTTCAGCTTCCTAAAGGTTCAGGGATTCACTCGGTTACCAATGTTGTCTAATGGCTTGCATATTGGGGCAGTACCCCTCACTCCACAACTTAGGTAAAACTTTTAACCACTTTGCGACAAATGACAACTCTTGGTTTACCTCACGGATGGGAACTAGTCAATCAGGTAGGGGCCGTTGCCCTTTTCACTAGCAAGTCCTCTCAATGGGCCAGCTACTTTAGGGTTCCTGCGGTACTCCTCACAATGAGTTTTAGGGCTATGCCCAGGCACTTCCCACAGTTAAGTAGATAGGGATTATTCCTTGATCCGAACCTACAATTGAAATAAATAATACAAATGCAAATAAAAAAGAACTACTGCAATGATCATAGTGCCTGGAGGCTACTACGAAAAAAAAATTAGTAAAAATTCTACCTAGAGAGCCCAAGAAAGCACTCTGATACCAAATGAGAGGAACCTCCTGCAACAAAATAATGAAAATGCATGAAATAATAGAAAGAACAGAACATAGAAAGAATTTATAGATCACAAGCCACTTCGAGGGGGCAACCTCCTTTGAGCAAACTCAATACAATAAACTCATGGATGCCTTCATTAGCCTCAATATGTACTTATATACTAAGTCTAATCTAAACAACTATTACTCCCCATGAATGTGGGATAATACAATATAATCATAGGATGACTTACAAAGCATATGCATCTAACAACAATATACAAATAAAGTAAAGAGAAGGGTTAAACACGGGTTCCTAACATACTTTGATGAGGTTGATTAATGAGGTTTTGAAGAAATTCTTGGGTAAGTTTGTTATTGTCTACTTGGATGATATTCTAATTTTAAGAAGAACAAAGGAAGAACATTTGTGGTATATTAGAGGATTATTTCAGAGGCTGAGAGAAGAGAAATTGTTGATTAACATCAAGAAATGTAGTTTAATGAAGACAGAATTGGTATATTTAGGATTTGTGATTTCTACAGAAAGATTGAACATGGACCCATAGAAAGAGCAATTTTTGAGTGACCAACACCTGTGAATGTTGAAGAGGTAAGATCTTTTCATGGACTAGCATGTTTCTACTAGAAGTTCATTAGAAATTTTAGTACTGTATGCACACCAATGACATAGCCAATGAGCGATGACCGAAAGGATTTTAAGTGGATAGCAGGAGCACATAAGAGTTTTGAGTTGTTGAAGTAAAAGGTGATAGAACAACCAGTATTAGCATTACCATATTTTGACAAAGTATTTCAAGTTGATTATGATGTTAGTGGAAATGCAACAGGAGAAGTGTTAAGTCAAGAAGGGAGACTAGTAGCATATTTCAGTTAGAAGTTGAATGATGCAAGGAGGAGATATTTAGTTTATGAGATCAGGAATTCTATGCCATAATTCAAGCCTTGAAGAAATGGAGACATTATTTGTTGCCAAAGGAATTTGTGTTGTATGCTGACCATCAAGCTTTGTAGTATTTGAATAGTCAAGGTAAGTTGAATCAAAGACACATGAGATGGGTATAGTTCATGCAGAGTTACACATTTGTATTGAAACACTCGAATGGAAAGTCAAACAAAGTTACAGGTGCATTGAGCAGAAGAAGGAACTTAATGATAGAGATAAGGGTAGAAGTACTAGGTTTTAAAGAACATAAGAACATGTCTAAGGATGATCTTGATTTTGTAGAAACATGGAAAGCATGTAAAGAACCTATTGTGACATATAGACGCAAGTGGTTGGATTATTTCAATCAGGAAGATATGTTGTTCAAAGGGAATTAGTTGTGTATTCCTAGGACCTCAATGAGAGAGACTTTGATCAAGGAGAAGCATAATGGTGGATTAGTAAGACATTTTGGTATTGATAAGACAATAGCTTTGGTGAGAACATTATTTTCGTCATATATATAAGGATGCAAGTAAATGTGTTCAAAATTACAAAAAATTTCAAGTTGCAAAAGGAAGTACTTAGAATACTAGATTATACAAACCTTTGACAGTATGGGAGAGACCTAGGGAAGATATAAATATGGATTTCATATTAGGTTTACCAAGAACACAGAGGGGACATGATTATATATTTGTAGTAGTGGATAGATTTTCAAAGATTGCACATTTCATTCCTTGTAAGAAGAAAAATGATATTATACATGTTGCTAACATATTTTTCAAGGATATTCTGAGATTGCATGGATTACCAAAGAGTATAGTTTTAGATAGGGGTACAAGATTTAGAGGGTATTTTTGGAGAACATTATGGAAGAAGATGAAGACAGACCTAAATTTCAGTTCAACATTTCATCCACAGATAGATGGACAAACAAAAGTGGTAAACAAGAGTTTCAGTAACTTGTTGAGATACTTAGTAGGAGATAAGGCAAGAAATTGGGATATAATACTACCACAAGTAGAGTTTGCATACAATAACTCAATGAGTAGAAGTACAGTGAAGACACCATTTGAAGTTGTTACTAGAGTACAACCTAGAGGAGTTATGGAGCTGAGAGACATTAGTATGGATAATAAAATGAGTGCAGAGGTCAAATAATTTGCAAGATACATGAAAAAAATACACACTCAATTCTGGAAGCATTCGGAAGAGATGAATAACAAGTATAAGGGACAAGAAGATGAAAAGAGGAGACATAAGGAATTTTCTATTGGAGATGAAGTCATGGTATATCTTAGAAAGGAAAGATTTCCAGTGGGGACATACAACAAGTTGAGGATGAGAAAATTTGGACCATGTAGGATTCTTAGGAATTTTGATTCAAGAAATTCATATGAAGTAGAATTACTAGAAGCATTTGGCATATCAACTTATTCCATATTGTAGATTTATATCAGTATCGTGAGGGAGAATCAAGTGGTAGCACTGAAGTCCTTAATAAATTTATATAGTAGAGTTTTGTCAAGAACATGGAATCAAAAGGAACTATGCAGCTGCTACAACTCCTTAGCAGAATGGTGTTCCAGAGAGAAAGATAGCATTGTTCAAGAGATCACCAAGACAATGTTGAGTGAAGATAAACTACCTGATATATACTAGAAAGAAGTAATTCATACCGTGGTCTATATTCTTAGTAGGGGAACTAAGAAAGCGCATCACGAAGACACCTTATGAACATTGGAATGGAAGACTTGGAATAGTCAAGTATTTCAAAGTTTTTGAAAGAAAATTCTATATCAGAAGAGACGTAGAAGGTCTAGGAAAGTTTGACTCTATAGTAGATGAAGGTATTTTCCTTGGCTACTGAACTACAAGCAAATCCTACAAATGCTACAATAAAATACTAAGAAAGATAGTTGAGAGTACAAATGTAAAAGTGGATGAAGAATCTCATCAAAGTTCAGTTAAGAAAGAGGATTGTTGGTTAGATGAACTTGCCTGCACAGAGGAGGTTGAAGAAGTTGAAGAAAAAGAAGAAACTCTAGAAAAGCTTACCAAGACTGTAGCTAAGTATGTTCAGAAAAATCATTCAAACAATTAGATCATTGGAGACAAGAATGAAGGAGTTTAGACAAAAAGAAGATTTTCAAGAACAAATGAATAGGTAAACTTTGCTTTGCTGTCAAGAATAGAACCTAAAATTTATAATAAAGCTAGCAAGGATGAAGGATGGATACAAGATATGGAGTAAGAACTGAATCATATAGAAAATAATTAGACTTGGGAGTTGGTACCAAGGCCTACAGACAAGAATGCCGATGATGGCATGGTTCGGTGGTTAAGTCACTCAGTTATAGTGGCGGCCACCAGAGTTCAAACCCCCACTAGGCCAATGAGCTCGCAAGGCTTTACGCCTTCGCTGGGCCAATGAGCTCGCAGGTTTGAAGTGTTCTTCCAAGGGGATGAGGTCCCCCAGTTGTGGCCTCACCGGTTCATTTCTCTGGGCAAAAGCATTCACATGGAGCCGGAGGGCGTGTCGCACTAGCATCATCAGTCACGTTAAAAAGTTTACCAGGCGCATTAAAAAAAAAAAAGCCTATAGACAAGAATGTGATAGGAACAAAATGGGTTTTTAGGAACAACTTGAATGTAGATGGAGAAGTAGTCAGGAAAAAAGCAAGGTTGGTTTGTAAAGGCTATTCACAAGTTGAAGGAGTTAATTATGAGGAGACATTTTCTTTGGTGGCAAGAATAGAAGCACTTAGAATGGTTCTTGCCTTTACAATACATAAGGGATTCAAGGTATATCACATCGATGTTAAATCTGCCTTCCTCAATGGTGACTTGGAAGAAGAGGTCTACATAGAAAAACTAGATGGTTTTCAGTTATCAGAGGATCCAAGCATGGCGTACAAACTTAAGAAGGCTTTATATGGTCTCAAACAAGCCCCTAGGACTTGGTGTGCAAGGTCGGATAGGTACTTGCTTTAGCAGGGTTTCAAGAAAGGTACTATAGATAGTAATCTTTACATCAAAATAGAAGGTGAACAAATTTTAATTATTGTTGTGTATGTTGATGATATAATCTTTTGTTGATGTGATGAGATGCATATGAAGTTTGTAGGAGAGATGCAGAAATAATTTGAAATTTCTATGTTAGGAGAGCTATCATTCTTTCTTGGGCTCCACATTTCTCAATCAAATGAGGGCATCTTTATCTCTCAAGCAAAGTATGTTAAGGAAATGTTGAGGAAGTTTAACATGGAAGATTGCAAGCTTGTGAGTACTCCTATGGCAACCAGTTGCCTCTTGAGTAAAGATGATGAGTCACCTAAAGATGATCAGGCTCAGTACAGATCTATGATTAGAGGCTTACTATACCTAACATCATCAAGTCCTGACATTATGAAAGCTTTATGTTTATTTTCAATATTTCAATTTGATCCTAAGGAAACACATGTAAACCTTGGTAGTCAAGAGAATATTTAGATACTTGAAGGGCACTCCAAAACATGGATTGTGGTATCAAAAAGGTAATGAATTTTCTCTGAGCACTTATACTAATGCAGTTTGGGCTGGTAATGCTGGTGATAGGAGAAGTACTAGTGGAGGAGCTTTCTTTTTTGGAGAGATATTGGTCTCATGGATTAACAAGAAGCAAGATTTAGTGCCCTTATCAACTGTTGAGGTAGAATATATTGTTGCAATAACTTGTTGTAATCAAGTGTTAGGGATGAAGGAAACATTGAAGGATATCAAGGTTGTATATGATGAGCCTATTCCTATTCTTTGTGATAATACAAGTGCTATCAATATTTCAAAGAATCTAGTGATGCAATCTAGGACCAAGCACATATCTATCAGGTATCACTTTTTGAGAGAGAAGGTTGTAGATAAAGAAGTTAGATTGGAGTATGTGCCTTCAAAGGATCAAGTTGTAGAAATCTTCACCAAAGCACTCTCTAAGGATACTTTTGAGTATCTTAGGCAGAAGTTAGGGGTTGTTGCCCCTCCTTTTTCTAACTAGATTCATAGATGGTCCTTCTATCTAGGGGAGCTATTCAAAATATATTTTTATCCCTTGATTGGTGGTAGATGCTTCTCTAGGGGGAGTAGGTAGACAAAATATTTTAAAGGATTACAAGATTTGATCATTCAGGAGGAGATAACAAGTGATGAGCAGTGAAGGAAAAATTAAGAAGAATGTTGATAGGGGGAGCTAAAGGAAGATCAATTTAGAGGAAGACCACTAGCCCTTTGTCCTTGATGTCAACGGGGAGAAAAAATTGCATAGCAAGTCAAGTGTTTCCATCAATGCCAAAGGGGGAGATTGTTGCACTTGTGTTGTCATTGATATCAACAGTGTGATATTCAGATGTGTTGTCAGTAGTTCTAGAATGAAGAAGGATGGAAGTAAAGTGAACAAGAGGTTAATGTTAAAGGAAGTTTGTGGCAATATGGTCAGAAAAGAAGAAAAAGAAGATAGATTAGAGATGAGAAGGGCAAGACAATGAATGCCATCAATATCTCCTGAAGATTGTATAGACAAAGAGTGTGCTAGTATGAAGATTCTTGCTTTGTGAAAAGAGTTTGTTGGTGTTGTATGAATTTGAGAATTAAGTCTCTACTATGGAAAATATAGTGTTCATTATTTCTTGAGGGAATGCATTGCTTTAGTTGTAAGAGAAAGATTCAAATTATCCAAGGCACTAAAGTTTGCATAGAATAAGCTTGGGAGAATATTCTCCATTCCCCCTCATATGATGGTACGACCTTGCAATTTGGGAGTTGATGGGAGACATGTGTGAATATTGTATGTTCTAGATTTCAGCACTTGAAGATTAATGCAAAAGATTGTAGAGCTCGTAGAGTGAAGAGAGTTGTTCAGAGAGGATGCAGTTAAGATGTGTCTAGGAAATGCTCTGCATTTCTTTGTCTTTGACATTGTAATCCTGCGGTTTGAAGGATGATCATTTATAGATAAGAAGATGATAATATTCAAAATTCATTTTCTAAGATGTACCATAGAGGTTCTTTGTGGCTAGTAGAACAAAGACACATCTTGATGTTGACTAAGGTTATTTGGAGGAGAAAGTAGAAGCCACTGCATTTCATCATAGTTTATCGTTTAACTTTGTTTCTTAGAACATGAGTTTAGATATTTAGTTGGATTATTCAATTCAAGTCTCCAGTGGTGAAGTGTACCACAAGTTAGTTTTTCAATTCTCTATCTCAAGACTATGTGTTCAATATTTGTTTGTGATACTGGGTTTAGTTTCTATATGGTTGTGCCAGAAAGGAAACTTATATTTTAGAAGAAGGATTGATTGAGAAGATATGTGTAAATCTTATGTTGCTTGTGTAGGATCCACATGATGATAATTGATCCCTCCAGTACCATTTTTATTCTAGACCTATTGGGTGGAAGGATGTGTGTTTATTGGGCTAACTTCATGTGTTTTCAATGTTCCCACCATATGATTTGAAGTGTGCGCCAGCTTGGAAGAATGTGATAATAAATAACTAGTCCTCGTTATCACTTGTCTTGAACCACATTGATTTTATACATCTTTTGGATCCTAACTTGGAGTGGCCTTGCACGTTTCATGATTACACATTTCATCTTGGCTAACTTGGGAGAAGGATTTTGGAAATTACAGAAGGTATAAATGAAAGATCTTGTTTGTTGATGAAGGTATGAGTGTGTGAGGATCTGCGAAGATGTGTGAGTAGATGTGAGGACACTCGTGAAGGTGTTTTAGAGGTAAAAGTGTTCACTAAGCAGAGAAAGTGAATTTTTCTGTTAAAGTGAAGTGTACAGATGATGTAGAGGTATTTTGTATAGTTAGATCCATTGATTGTAACATCTAGAAGGTCTAGCCTCTTTCTGTAAGTGTCATTGCATTGTATTTCAAGGAGTTACAGCTTCCTTTAGGTTGTAGCCCATAAATAATATTGTAATCATGTTTTATCTTCATTTGTGAGGCTGTATTTGGACAATAGATTCAAGTAGCTTGCTCACCATGGTTTTTCACTTCTTGGGTTTTCCACATAAATCTAGTGTTGTGGCTTTGGCCTTATTTGTTATGCTTTATTTGGTTTAATTTGTTGATCTTCTGGTTAAAGGAGTTAGAAGTTTCAATTGTTGATGATTAACTAAAATAAGTTTAGTGATATACTGATTCACCCCCCTCTCAATATATCCTTGTGTTCTAATAGTTAGGAGTCCCAAAATGATCACAAACTAAAATATATTTTCAAGTTAATCAACAAACTAAGGAAAAACCCTAATATCCTTCAAAATAGGATGTTAAACCTATAGAAAACGTGTCAAAAAATCTACAAAGAATGACTATCAACCAACAGAGAAAAGAAAACTTCAAACAATTAGTATCAAAACAAAAGTGCTATTATAGATGATATATGCATTACTATGAGGAACAAGGGCACTAAAATAAAGAATGTTAATGCTAATATAGGTAATGTAGGCATTATTGCGCAGACCTTGAGTGCTAACAGAGGTGCCAAAAGCACTAAAAGAACCTGCAAAACTAATGTTAAACATAGTCAAAAGTACTGATAGAAGACCCATAAGTGCTACCCTAGTTACCAGAAACACTAATCCATAGTCTGAAGTGCTAATATGACTTGCATGACAAAACTTTGAAAACTTGCAAGATTTTTGTTAGTTCCAAGGACAAGAGGTCCCACCAGGCATGCCAAAATTAAGATGATGGAAAGTTAGAAGATCTTAAAATATAAAGAAAGCATAAAAAAAATGATTATACCTTAAATATTCAACACTCCATTCTCCTTGATAAGGTGGAGGAATACATGCACCCAAGAAGCAATTCCTAGCTTTATCTAGTGTAAAATGGATGTGGATTTCTCTATCATAACCATCATAAGTGAAGGTAATGATTTGGCAATGAAATGAGAGGAACTTGCTAAGATTTTGGCATAAATTGGATGCTTGAAGACTTGCTGTCAAAATGCTTGGAGATGGCTTGTATTTGTAGATTTCCAAAGGATTTTTTATCAATAGTGGAGGTTTAAAGTGGAGATCCAATGCTAGATATTTCATAGTGAAATCAAGGGCTAGGGTTGCATCATCAAAATTGGAGGGCTCACAATATCTTTTAATTTTAAAATCCACCTTGGAAAGGCTTTTCATTAATTAAGAAAATAACTTATAAATGAATTAAAAATTCATTTGTGTGGGAGAGGGTGTATTAAAAAAAATTGGGTTTTATGGATGAATGGGATGAGAATTGATGCATGCATGGATTTGGAAAGGTGAGGTGGATACATGTGTGAGCTTTATTATTTAAATAATGCTCTTGCATGAATGAGGAAATATGAGGTGGAGACACATGTGACTCCCCTTAATTAATTTTTTTTAATTTTTTAATCAAGTGTGGAGAGATGACATAATGATGGGTGAAGATAATTAATTAATTGATTAACTTAATTAATATGGCTATTAGAAATTAAGAGATGGCTTAATTAGTGGCATAAATTAATTAATGGTTTTCTTAATTAATTTGAGTCTAGGGGCTAGGTAGGGCATGGTAGCTAATTAAATAAATGATATTTATTTAATTAGCCTTGGTTTAGTCATGGGCTAAGAGGATTAATTAAATAAATAAACTTTATTTAATTAATTTAGGTTAGTGGCAAAAGGATAGGATAATTAAATAAATTATAATATTTATTTAATCAATTATGGACTATGGACTATGGAGAATTATTAAATTAATTATATAAATTGGGTTTATTTAATTAATTAGGGAAGGGGATAAATTAGTTCAAGCGTGTTGAGAAATGGTAGCATGGGTTATACCATTTTTAGATGTATACACACACCAAAACTGAAACCCAAACCTAAAATTTATTTTTGGTTGATGTTGATCACTAGTCCACTAGGATGGTCCTGCATCAAGGAGTTCCTTGTGTATTATTTACATTATAATCATGTTGTATCTCATGCCTATTGGAGCATTTTGGAGGTGATTTATTAACGTTGTATTATTATACTTTGTGTAATTTTATTATTGGAGTGCGATCCTTCCATGTTTGGTAAGTAGCCTACTCCATGTTGTAAATTTATATGATCGTGTAGTTGGCAAACAAACCTTGTTTTGATATGAGATTATCATGTTGTAAAAGTTGTTTTATTTGTAGAAATGATTAAATTAGAATGTTGGATCCATATTTTATATGATATGTTATTGGTTTATGTTATGCTTATGAGTTGGGTTATATTGTGCCAAGATAAAAGATGAGATTCCCATATTTGTATTTATCTTGTCTCGAAATTGGCATCAAATGAGTGTGGCATTATATATATGCTATTTCTCATATTTGCATAAATGTTAGTTTGAATTGGAAATTATCTATTAACTTTATTTGAATTGTTATCATGTGTTTGTTTACTTAGTGTTATGGAGTAGAAATTATCCCTATGTCATTTTACCTCCTAGTTTAGCTCCTAGGTTCCCGTGTTTACACTTTACAAACTTAACACTAATATCAAAGCAATCTCCCCCAAAACCCATGTCAAATGGGACTTAGGGGCTAGTGCTAAACCTTAATCAAGACCAAATTAGCATCCATGCCCAAGTCAAGTCTAATTTACTAGGATGAGAATTTAAATGTTTTAGCTCGGTCCCTTTCAAAAGGTTTCCCTCTATTAACCTTTTTAATTTAATTTACAAAAGTTAGCAGGAAAGCAAATATAAGTGAGTTTATGTCTTCATTTTACACCTACATGGATAATACAAACTTATGATATTGAGCTAAGGGATTTCAAGGCTGTCATTGTGTTACAGAACATAATTGTGTTGTTATTGTGTTTGTTTGTTGTAGGTTTGGCTTCATCAATCCATCTCTTCATGATTTGAAAGACCTTCATCTCTACGAGGGCTTCACCTGTAAGGTGACATCGATTTGTGTTTCAATCATTTCATTTCATCATTAGGTTTGGCCTCTACCCTCCTTGGGCACACTCTCTATCTAACAATGATTTTGGAAGACTTGAATGTTCTTCCGAGGCTTGACCGAGGCAAGCTCCTAAACACCACAACCTCCAACCCCTTTTCTTTGTGATTGCAGGTTACAAGTGTGGGAGTTGGAAAAGTGTAGGTGTAAAGAAGTTGTTTGAAGGATAATGATTCAAGATCTTGAAGAAGTTTATTGATATTTGTCCCTCATAGACTAGGGTACCTACCCCATAGTCCTCACAACTAGCTTGACCATGAACTCAGGAGTTAAATACAGTCTGACATATCTCACTACCCTAGATCTATAGAAAAACTATCCTATTGGACTTGGGCACCCACCCTGTAGTCCGCAAAGTTTCTGTTTCCAAAAAATCAACTTCTAGTAAATGTTTGATCATCCCTAAGCATCTTCCTGTATGGTTTCCTGTAGCATTCTATCTGTTTGTACCTAATTACATTATAATTAGGGTTTGAGGCTTATTTGATATAGGGTTTGAAAAATATCTCAATCTAATCAATCTTTCCATACAACTCATGAGTACACAAACTTGTAGCCGATTCCTCATTCATCTTTAGTTACTTGGCTCGATTTTTGTCCTTGAGTATTATTGTGAAATGAGGGTTTGATTTGATAGACTTTAACACTATCTACCATCTTCTCACATTTTCACACTTTAAATTTTGCTGAACCTAGAATAGTGAGCATCTTGCATATTTATGAGTGTTGTAATCAATCCTTTCATACATTCATATCATATTTATCATCTTGCATTGGAAAATTATGCATACATTTGAATAAAATGAAAAAAAAAGTATTCTAGACTTGCATTAAGGCATAGTTTTGCATATTTTATGTTGCATATGATAAAAAAGTTTAATTTTCTGATTTTTGCTTCAGATCTGATTCTTATTACTATAATTCATCATTAATTCATATCAAATTTTGTATTTAAAAGTCTCACTTGCTAGGGTTTTTCTTAAAAAGTTACATTTTTCATATAACCTAGTCTTTGCAAAAACTAGGGTTTGTTGTCAAAATTTCATTTTCAGATTTTGCTACTCCTTTTCAACATTCATCCAAATCTAATTTTTAAGTGTAGTGTTGGTTTATATTGCATACTTTTGCATTCTAGCTTTGAAACTTTCACCTTTTACAATTACACATTGTGTATTTCAACACTAAGAGTTTTATACACTTTCTTCAAACTTCTTTATGCAAACTTTTAAATCATTCATCTTGCCTTGTTTTGTAGCACTATTTCCATCATATTTACATTGTTTATCATGAAATTGTGTGTTTTTCTCATTGAAAACCCGATTTCCTCAATCTATTCATCATGGATGCATCTTGTTATTCATCCTTGGAAGCTTTGTTTGCATACATCATAGATGTTGATAATTTCTACAAATTAACTAATAAGCATCCTCAAGTCCTATAGAAAATAGTATACATTTATGACATTGGCATTTTCATGTGTTCCACATAAGAAATTCTTTATTATATATCTGATTTTGAAAGCTTCACAACTCTCATGGGTATCTACCCTTCAATCTTTGAAAATCTCACTAATTTCATCTCCATGGATGATCATGAGGAATGTAATGATGAAGACATTCTCCCTTCTCTTACTACATTGAATGATGATATAATGGACATCATCTCTAAGACATATGAGGCTGACATAGTCTTGTGTCCCTCATCCAATGGTTTAGAGTCTTCTCCTAAAATAAACTCACCTTCTGAGGATATTTTGGGGCAAGAAGAAGAAATCATTGAGACATTCCTGCTCATCACCTCACTTGACTAAAATGGGTATTTGTGAGGTTCCTGCTCCACAATCCTCACATATTGCATGAGAAAACCTTCAAGAGAGGGGATTTCCATTGCTAACTCCTATGGTTGCCTCTTCACAATTTCAAGAAAATGTGTATAACATAAATCAACGAGAAGAAAAAACAAAGCATAAAGCCTTAACAATAAATGTAAAGATCAAGATCAAAGATAATAGGTAAGTATTTCTAACCCTTTGTGGCCACCATTGTCATAGCACACCTTTGCTCACTTACGTGGCCTCCTCTTATGTGTTGTGTTCCCCTGTGTTGTGCCAAGTGTTGTTTAGGTCTCCTAGGATGACCCTTGATACTCTTGTAAGGTCAAGGATACCAGGAGTCAACCTCTGTTGTGACCATTCTTCTATTTGTTTCTACATTCTTCTAATCTTCTCTCCTCTATTTTATTATCGTGTGTTGTGGCTTGGGGGCATCCTCCTACATGGTGTTCCTAAGGAACTTGATTCTCCTCTCATTTTTATTGTTTCCATTCTTCAATAATTCTACTTAGTCAACGGGTGATGAAAACAAATAAATACTGATAAGGACCATGCATCCCTTTAGCAAGTAAGCAAGAATGGACATATTCCATATATGAAGATGGAGATGATATAGATATCTAATGTTGAACTAGTAGAATCACTCCATGTGATCTATGATGTTGTCATATTTATTGTAACAAACTTTTGTAATACACTCAATCTAATTCTATGCACTTTGGATGGTTTTATATCTCACCTTGTTATTACACTCAGTCCTGAGATACCTGTAGTATAATCCCAACAGCGATACTTGGTTCTGAACCTGCAAGTGTAGCCTTGGTCTTTGATGTGATCTAATATATGATTTATGCATAGTATTCATCATTTGATTTGGTTATTATCTTAGAGTAACATGTTCTAACCTTATCTATTGCTAATTATCTTAGCAAATAAAATCAACGTGTTTGTGGTAACATTCAGTGATCATGGCACATGTCACCTTTAGGGGCATGGGCTTTACAAAAGTTCTTATTCCTTTGCAAAAACTACCCTATTGGACTTGGGCACCCACCCCGTGGTCTGAAAAGTTTCCATTTCCAAAAACTCAACTTCAGGTGAGTGTCTGATCATCCCTGAGCATCTTCCTATATGGTATCCTATAGCATTCTGTTTGTTTATACTTGATTGCATTATAATTAGGGTTTGGGGCTTATTTGATCTAGGGTTTGACAAATCTCTCAATCTAATCAATCTTTCCAAATCATTCCTAAGTACACAAACTTGTAGCTAAGTTCACATTCATTTGTAGTGACTTGTCTTAGTTTATGTCCTTGAGTGTTATTGTGAAAGGAGGGTTTGATTTGATAGTCTTTACCACTATCTACCATCTTACCACATTTTCACACTTAACACTTAGCATGTTGATTTGTGGTTAGTGACTAGATTCTATGTGTTTGGATCAATGTTAGAGATTTTGTCCTTAGTGTTGGAAAGAGACATTGCTAGGCATGATAAGTGTTATCATTGATGGCAACTAAGATCATCCTAATCATCTACATAATACAATCTATTCACACTGGAAGTCAGAATTAGAATGTGTCTAAGTCCGGGCAGTCAAGAACAGAGCAGGCGATAGGGTCCGTTATCTTGGTCCAGATCTATCTGGTGGAAAGGCATGGTCTGTTACAGATCTAAGGTAGTTGTAAGCATTTTCAAGACATTCTAAATCTAGAGTTTCATCCTTCGAAGATGAAGGACTCAAAAGATATCAACTTCTGAGTATCGAATCTTAGTTTGACTGAACAGACAGAAGAAGAAAAGGCAGACCTTGCAGAAGGTTTCGATTCCAGATGTATGGAAGTTGTTTGTTGGATAAATGGTGATGATCACTGATAGTGGCCAACATGAGTGATGGTTTTCAAGAAAAATTTTTGGTCCGCACCTTAATCTATACATAGATCTAGCTGACAAAGTGGAGCATTCATAAAAGTTGTAAGTGTTGTTGAAGATAACTGATAGAATGATTGTAGATCATATTGTGGATATATATAGCAGATGAAATTGGATGATTCAGTGTGTGTGTGTTAGCGAAAAAGGTGTAATTGCGAAAGGAAGTAGAGATCAAAGTTTAGATGCTAGCAGAGCAATAAGAGGAGGAGAATAAAGATGAAGTGTATCAAGTCAGTTTTCTATGCTTAACTCAAACTAAACTCCAACATTGTTAGATGCCAAATATCAGTTTAATTTTATTGTAACTCTTTTTTCTTGTAGGTAGTGAGCCTTCTTTTGAGCAGTGATCTCTGGCAGTGAGCCTGAATGCATGTGCATTCCTCGTTATAATACTTTTAGTAGAGTATAATCTCTGTGGGTTAACCCCCACTGTGGTTTTTCCCTTAACTAGGTTTCCACATCAAAAATCTTGGTGTCAAATGTATTATTTTTATTTCTGCTCATGTGTTATTGATTAATACTAAAATGTTCTGATTATTAAGAGAAAGAAATTGTTAATATGTGTGACAACTGATTCATGCCCCCACCTCTTAGTTGTCTGAACCTAATTCAATAATTGGTATCAGAGAAAGGTTCTTTAAAAGAAGCTTAACAACTTGAGGGAAGATCTTGGAATAAGTTTTCAATGCCAGGTTCACCTAAGGATCAACTTCAACTGGCTCTAAAAGATCTTGATTAGTCCAAAGAAGAAATATATAATCTGAAAGATGAAATCAAGGAAGTTGATGATACCATTGAAATGTTAAAATATAAAGTAAAGAAGTCTTTGGGAAGGAATAAGGAGCTACTTCTATAACTATCCAATTTGACTAAAGAAAATAGCATGAAAGAATCCTTGGAAGAAAAAACAAAGGAGTGTGATAAGGTATCAAAAATAGTTGCTATTCTAAAAGTTGAGATGGAATTTGGGGTAATCAGGTTTACTGAAGAAATTGACCAAAGGAAGAAGATTGAAGAAGATTTAAATCAAACTCTAAAAGAAAGAACTGATGAATGCTATAGATTGGACAATATTGTTGGTCATCTAAAATCTGATCTACAAGAAAGCAAAGACAATGAAAGAGATCTTGAAAGACAAATTGTCATTCTCAGACATGATCTAGAAGTTGAAATGAATACAAGAAGTTCAAGATGATCATAGCTAAACTTGAAGCAATACTTGAAAGTCAGAAAAGGATTGAAGACAAGCATGGTCTTGGATATGAAAAAGGTGAAAGCTCTAGATCTGGACAAAGAAACTTTCAACCAAGGAATGAGAGAAATAGACCTAGAAGACCTTTGATAAGACAACCTAATGCTCAAAGGTATCCATCTTTCAATGGAAATTGTTTCAAGTGCAATAAATTTGGTCATAAAGCCACTCAATGCAAAAGTAGAGTAAATCAAAATAATCTATCCTTCTCTAGACAATGCTTCAACTATAAGTGGTATGGTCACAAATCCAATGAATTTAGAGGTATGATAATGAATGACTCATCAAATAGAGGAAATAGAAATTCTTTCAATGGCAAATGTTTTGCATGCAATAGATTTGGACATATCGCAAATCAGTGCAGATCGAGAGGAAATCAATCAAATGGGCAAAGAAATGATGTGTGCTTCCATTGTAACTGATCCAATCATTTTGCAAGATTTTGCAGAAGTGGGACCAATGAAGGAAGAGGTCCGGTAAAAAAAATAGATGAGTAGAGACAAGAAAAAGGCAAAAGAAAAGAAGAGAATGAGATCCAGAATGAAAGAAGGGAGACATGGGTGAAGAAAGCAATTGTGAACCATAGTGATGGGTCTGCACCAGAATCCGGTGCAGATAATTCTATAGGAAATTAAATTAGGAGCTCTGGCTTAGGGTGAGATGCAATAAAAAACAAAATTCCCTAGCCAGTAAGCAAGTGCATGAATCTGGCACAATGAGAAAAGAGATCTTGGATTGTTTTAGATCATTTGAAAGGATTTCCAGAAGAAAAAGGGTGGATATGACAAATTGTGGAGTAATTCATGAGAAATTGTTCAACAACAAAGTAACCGGATGTACTAGGGTAGACCATTTATTAAAAAGACAAATTGAGCATTGCAAAGAATAAAAGGGTCATTCATTCCCAGTCAGATCACTTTGCATCATATGAAAGCAAGAATTGAAGAAGTGAACAAGCTCTAAGCTGAGAATTCCCAAGAATTAAAGTACGAAGAGGATCCTCAAGAAAAACCCTATCCTACGGAACAAGGTATTTCTATTCTCTGCAAAATCTCTTGAATTCTCAATCTCTACAAATGGCTACACCTTTAGTTGTTGATGTTACTGAAAGGCCATGTCCTAAATTTAAGAAGCATCCTTACAAATCTATTGAAGTTGAACTGCTAGGTGCCTTTTCAGGTGTTCCATATGGGTTTTTACATGTTGAAGACATTAGGGCATACATCCATTGTAACATGGATGAATTTAGAAATCTGAAACTCTTAGATTTGTTCAACATACTAAACTAATGATAGCAATAAATTGAAACCCAAATACAAATCCCTAGAAAGAAAACACTTTCTTCAAGTCATTAGGTTTCTAATATTTGATGAAAATGAATGGGTTCGGTATGTATTGAGCTGAATACACAATGAGTTCATGTGGCTATTGAAACCATTTAAGATTGCAAAGGATATTATCAAGATGGTAACTGGGTTACAGATTACCCATGCTGAAAGTTGTGAAAAACTAGACAGTGACTGAAGCTACTGGTGCCAAGTTTTTACAAAAGGGCAATGACCATAAATGATATCATAGAACCTGATGTCAAATTTGCCTCCATGGTGATTACGTACAAGATTTACTATTCCAGTAGGGAAAATTCTATCTCCAGAACTGCACTATATGTAGCCTATCAAATGGTAAAAGAAAATGTTGATTATGGTCTTTGTGAACTAATATAGAATCAGTTGATTTAGAATTTGAACAAAATAAATAAAGATAGAAAAAATACCTTCAAATATGGTTCCTTGATTATATGCTTGTTCTTCTATTTTATGAATGAAGTACCTAGATTTCAAGGTGTCCATTGGACAATTGATAGACTAGTAGCATGGAAAATAAGAGATCACCTTCTTAGCCTTGGTGACTCCCAAGGCCAAAAGACTGCCATTTGGGGTTACTTCAAAAACTTCCAGAGTTTAATGCAAGCAAGGGAGAGAATACCTAAATCAATTGTGGAGAAGTATGAAAATGACATATGTTTCATGGTTGACACAGATCAGTGCTTGATGGAAGATGTAAAACCATGGATAGTTTGGATAATGCCTATCGGTTATGAAGTGGATGGAAGAGTTTTGGATATGTATGCTCAACATCTTTTGAGCACACCTAAAGATACCTCTATGGAAAGGTTTGGAACCTACAAGGAACTAAGTCTAAAATTGCATGTGGAGTTCAGTCAACTAGAAAATAAGAGGAAAGTGCAGAGACAAGTTGAAAGGTATGCTAAGAGAATTGGCCTAACTAAAGAGGCAGTAAAGAAGAATAGAAAAAGAATTGAAAAGATGAAGAAAAGAACTAAGAAGACTACAGATGAAAAAGCAGAAAGTGAGCCGACAGTCACTCTAGAAGTCCCACCAACCTCCTCAAGGAAGACAAGGAGTTTTGCAAATATTACTAAGCAACCCAAGCCCACTTCTACCAAGAAACTAGAAGCTACTCCATCCAGTGTAGGAGGGAAAAGAAGGAAAACCAAGGCCACAAGAATCCACAAGAGCATAAAAGATGATGAGGAGATAGAAACAAATGAAGAAATAAAAGAAATAAGATCCAAGAAAGTCAGAACTTCAAAGACTTCTGAAAACCAACCTTCCAGAAGCAATAAAGCCAATAAAAAGAAAGCAACTAGTAAGGTCACTATGTCTATTGATGAAATTGTAAAAACAATCACTGTTCATAGAAATTTAAAGCCCATCAGAGTTTACTATGACAATTTTGATCAAGCGAATACAAGAATTTTTTAAGATGCCACCATCATGTATTTGAACAAATTCAATAGAGCCCTATTGGAAATTTTACAAGAACTTCTTAAGAGTTTAAGGAGAGTACTGGAAATGAGAAAAGAAGTAGCTAAGGCTAAAGATCTAGAACTTGGAGAGTATGTCCTCTCCACACTATGTCCTGTAATGACCAATAAAGAAGCAGATAAAATTCTCAAAGAAGTCAAAGAAAAATTCAGAAGCAAAGCCCGGATGAACAAGCTAATGCTTGGTGAAACTGAGGAAATTGCAAAGGAAACAAAGGAAACTTTGAGAAAGGCTTTAGACAAATATAAATACTACATTATTTTAGAAAAACAAGTTGAAGAGGACAATCCTCCTACTCCAAAACAAGAACTCCTAGAGAAGAAACTAACAAGAGAATTAATGACCAAAGTACTACTCTAGATTTTCCAAACTTAATCTATGAGGAGACCAATGATGGAATTGATTCATCAAATCCTAATATTGGAGAAGTTTAGGAGGAGGAACAAGTCAATAAAGAGGACATAGAAATGGTAGACATAATAGTTGATGCAGAGGTAACTCCACCTGATCACTCTGGCAGAGAAGAGGATATTTCTACCACACAGAGCCCTCTAGATCAGGTAGCAAGTAGTGAGCAAACAGGAAAGAGTCCCTTTGGAGAAAACACAGAGAAGAGCAAAATAGAGAAAGAGGAATAAAAAGGAAAGAAGGATAAGGTAGAAGAAGATGGTGCAAATGTTGAAGCACCTAAAGCAGATACTGAGAATTCAGGAGAACAAAAGCATGGTTCTGAAATGGTTGCAAGAGACACTACAGATGCAATAAAAAGTCTTCTTAAAAAATAAATACCTGAACTTGATGAGCCTGAGCTACTCCAAACCCTAGCCAATCCAAATACTCTCTCCCCAATTCAATTGATGAAAATAACATCATTCACCCAAGTAAAGGCTAGAGAAAAAATACTAAAGTCCCACATGGAGAACAATTAGCTATTGAGGCTTCCAACTAGAATTTTGTAGAAATTAATGCCAACCTATCAGAAGAATCAAAATGATTGCCCCGCTGGACATCTAAAAAATCTTGTAAGTTCAGTAAACTCACATTTTGAGTCTTTTGAAAAGTTTGCGAAGACAAAAGTTCAAAAAGAGTTCTTAAATAAGAAATTCGGTCAAGTTAAAAATTTGATAAGGAGTGATAGGTTCATACTGGACATTACCATAAAGAGTAATCAAAATGCCCTAAAAGATGGAGGAGATACATATAAGTTTTGCCTATCATGGTCTACAGTCAATGAGGATATTGAGAAGAAGATAAAGGAAAAAGAACAAAAAATATTAGTTCTATCTCAAAATTTTGATCCTCTAACTACCTCTCCTATAAGCTGGGAATGTTAGGTTATGAGCTTGACAGATGAAATAAAGGGACTTGTAAAAGAGAAATGCAATACTATGAAGAGGATGTGTGAACTCTAGGGATTGATTGCCCCCAAGTTGGAACCCATACATAATGCCTTATCTGAAGCCCAGAATGTACTTTAGACAAGTGATCCTCTAGATCCAGCAAAGGCAGAAGCATATGCATTTTTGTTGAGTGGGTACATCTCAATTTTGGATGGAATGAAGAGTACTTGGGCCTCTGAACTTGTGCAACTAAAAACTAGTTTTGCAGACATTCTCAAGTTCATGTAAATAAGACTTAATGATTAATTGTACATATGCAGTAGTATATACAAAAATTTTGGAGAGTTTTGGATTGCAGATCCCACCCTTTTCCATTGATGTCAAAGGGGGAGTGAAGGACAGTGAAAAATGAGGTATTCAACAAAGGGGGAGTTGCACTAGACACTTAGGCATTTTTCACTAAGTGTTGCCATCAATGCCAAAGGGGGAGATTGTTGGCAAGAGACACTGCTAGGCATGATAAGTGTTGTCATTGATGGCAACTAAGATCATCCCAATCATTCGTCTAATACAATTTGTTCACACTAGAAGTCAGAATCAGAATGTGCCTAAGTCCGGGCAGTCAGGAACAGAGCAGGGGACAAGGTCTGATATCTTGGTCCAGATCTATCCAGTGAAAAGGCATGGTCTGATGTAGATCTAAGGTAGTTATAAGCATTGTCAAGACATTCTAAATCCAAAGTTTCATCCTCCAGAGATGAAGGACTCAAAAGATATCATCTTCTAAGTATTGAATCTCAGTTTGACCAAACAGACAAAAGAAGAACATGCAGACCTTGTAGAAGGTCTAGATTCCAGATGTATGGAAGTTGTTTTTTAGACAAATGGTGATGATCAGTGATAGTAGCTGACATGAGTGATGATTTTCAAGAGCAAGTTTTGGTCCGCACCTTAAGCTATGCATAGATCTAGCCAACAGGGCAGATCATTCATAAAAGTTCTAAGTGTTGTTGAAGTCGACTGATAGAATGATTGTAGATCATATTGCAGATATATATAGCAGATGAAATTGGATGATTCAGTGTGTGTGTGTTGGTGAAAAAGGTGTAATTGTGGATGGAAGTAGAGATCAAAGTTAACATGCTAGATATATATCAAAGTTTTGGTCCACACCTTAAGCTATGCATAGATCTAGCCAACAGGGCAGAGCATTCATAAAAGTTCTAAGTGTTTTTCAAGTACTAATAGAATGATTCTAGATCATATTGCGGATATATATAGCAGATGAAATTAGATGATTCAATGTGTGTGTGTTGGCAAAAAAGGTGTAATTGCATATGGAAGTAGTAAGAGAAGGATAATAAAGATGAAGTGTATCAAGTTAGTTTTCTATGCTTAACTAGAACTGAACTCCAGCATTGTTAGATGCCAAATATCAGTTCAATTTTATTGTAACTCTTGTTTCTTGTAGGTAGTGAGCCTTCTTTTGAGCAGTGAGCCCAAATGCATGTACATTGCCCATTATAATACTTTTAGTAGAGTATAATCTTTGTGGGTTAACCCCCATTGTGGTTTTTCCCTTAACTAGGTTTCCACATCAAAAATCTTGGTGTCAAGTGTACTATTTTCATTTATGCTCATGTGTTATTGATTAATGTTGAAATGTTTTGATTATTAAGAGAAATAAATTGTTAATATGTGTGACAACTGATTCACCCCCCTCCCCCCCTCAGTTGTCTAGACCTAATTCAACACATAGGAGGCTTCATGATTGATCCTCCTTTTGGCTTGTTGGTCATTTGTCAACTTTTCTTGGCTTGTTGGCCATTTGTCAATGTTGGTTGTTCTTGTCAAGTAAAGAAGTGTGTGTCCTTTTTTCCACCTTCTATCTTGTGCCTTGAGTGTCATTGTGTATTGGTATTTGTGGTTGACTGCACAATTGTGACATGTGAGTGATATATTTGTATCATAAAAATTTTGTTCGTTTTGTTTTTGTTCATCAATGTCCTAGTGTAAAATTGGGACATTATAAGTAAGCCAAAGACTCAAACAAATTTTTTAGTGTGTTATCTTGAAAATTTTTATTATTACTTATTAATGGATTTCTAAATCCTTTGAACTTACCAACTATCCAAACCGCCTTACAACTAACATTATTAATAACTAGTACCTATTTAATAAATTACAATTAATAGCTTAATTTATTATTTATTATTTGTTTTTATCTCCATATATTATTTACATACAGACACTAATTAACAAATAATAATTTGGAGTACTCAATAACACCCATATGTGAGGACGAATTCCTAATATTCCCCCCTTAGTGCTAGTATGGAGTGAAGAACTTTATTTTGGAGTTGCATTAATGATTGGTTGCGGTTAGTTTTTGCCTCCCTATTTTGAGTTGTTTTTTATGTTCACCTCCAAATATATATGTTTAATTTAACTATTATGTTTATGCATAAAATATACCACCACAACCCTTATTTCTAAACTTCAAAGAAATAAATGAGACTCCACCATTTTCACCTACTCTTATTATTGGAATTTTGTGTCTGTCTTTGGTGAGCAAAGAACCAAACATGGTAGTTATGGCTCTAAGAAAATCTTTTCAATATTGTAAGCACTTGGAACTTGGAAGACATACTTAGTTTCTATTTTTGAGGGAGCTTGTTGGTGATCAAACTCATTATGTAGATAAAATATTGAGCCATTAATCTCTTTCCTTAAAATAGTTGTCTTTGCAAGATCAATAGTTCCCTACAATATAGTCAAGGATTTCCCTTCTTCCCCTTTTTTGATGGTGTCCATAAACCCGTTATGCCTTGTAACATCCATTAAGCATAATGATTGCACATGATGGGCTTCTCTTATCTAGTCGATTATGTCTCTCAATCTCAATGACTACTTGGTTAACGATCAACTTGGAAAATATTTGCATTCAATCTATTCAATGACTGCTTAGGTACTGGTCAACATGGAAAGACAAGGTGGTTGTTTCAACAACTTAATTTTTGAATCTAATTGCAACATGATTGTTGGATGGACAAGATCTATCCTAGTGTTAGAAACTTGTTGATTCTAGGCTCCTTAGTCTTGCTATAAATGCGCAATTTTCTAACTTTGTAAGGGATTGGTGTCTAGACCAATTTTATGACTTGGACTACTTGTAGATAGTTCTATGGGGTCAATCATTTTATGCATGCTTTTAGGTTTATGTATTCATTTTGTCCATGAAGTTAGAAAATGTGTAGTGGCAGAGATTCCTCTAATTTTTTTCTAGTTCTATGTCATGTTTTTATTATTTAAACATCTATTGATTGATTCTTATCCTTAAATATCTATCTTGTTTAGGGGTTAAATTTGATGGTCCACCTTGTTTGTCAAGAAATTTTTTTTCTACAGTTTCATCTTTACTATTACCTTTCACATGACAATTAATTTTTTTTAATGCAAGTCAAATTTTCTAAGAGCACTTTGTACCCAATATCCTTTTTATTAACACAAAACTCCATGGATATGGTTTTATGCACTAAAGTGATGTGAAGGATGATTATACCAATGAAACTAGATTTGAATCTATCATATCCTATCCTAGCACAATGTTTCTTGTCCTCAAAGAGTTCAATTCACTATATCACATTTAAAAATTAAAAAAAGCAAAAGAAGGGGCTTTGTTATTAGTATCCTTGTGATCAACCATAACATATTTTTGCATAAGTCTTATAAACCATGCTTCTGTATAATACTATAAAGTCTTATAAGTCTTATATTTGGAGGATGAGTGTTAGATTTTCATTATAGAACTTATATTTATTTCATTATTAAATTTACAACAGCTCATTAAAATATGAAGAGATGGGTCGGGCATCAATGTTAAAACTTAAAAGCCGTGAACATATTCAATTTTATTTTCTTGACAGAACCTATAAAAAGAACTCATAAAAACTACATTAAATTTTATGAAGTATGAGCAGCTATGAAGTAAGAGTTTTTGGAAGTATTTATTGAAAAATATACACAGTTGAATCTAAAAACCTCTACATTGTATAATGTAGATCCCAATTTGTCAACACTACTTCATTCAAGCGGCTATTACCATAGCAAGCAAGCACCAAACAAATTTATCCTACCAAAAAGTATATTTAAAAAAATACAAGAAAGAAACACAAAAAGATTAAAAATAGTCACTATTAACAATTAGAGATCCAATCCAAATCTCCAATCATTTCACTCAAGGAGGTTCAGAAAAAAATTGAGAGCTTGTTGCGCATGTGAAGGGAATTTTCACTCTAAAAAAAATTATAATATAAAATATTATTTGCAATTGTAGGCTAATAATATAAAAAAACTCAAAGAATATTTAGAATATCTTTGAAAAATCTAGGAAAAAAATTAAAATAATAGAAATTGATGAAAGTTTCTATTAAAAAAATTAGAAATAAAAGTAAAAAACATGTATTTATAATTTTGTATTGTTTTTAACACACATATATATTTTGTATATATAAGAAGTTTCTATTAAAAAAATTAAAAATAAAAGCAAAAAACACATATTTATATATATAAAGTTTCTATTAAAAAAATTAAAAATAAAAGAAAAAAACATATATATATATATATATATATATATAGATATAATAAGGTTCACAATTTTTAAGAAAATTTACATGTATTAACATATGGTCACCGTATTTTACAGTTAAAATCTTTAAATACAGGTATATGGCCATCAAATTTAAGCCCTGATCTTGTTGCTTCTACTTTTTAAATATCAACTGCACTCTTTCTACCATTTAAACATCTATTCCACCCAATATATTTTTAGCAATGCCTATTATATGGTAGATTTAGAATTAAAAAATCAACTAAAATAGATAACCTCTCTTCCCTTTTGATAACTGATCAACGAGTTCATTCCAAGTTGCTACCTCTTCTCTGTATCTAGCCCCACAGAACAAAACTACCTTTACAAACACTGATAAGAAATTGGCTGCACTATAACTTTTTTTTTCCTTTGTACAAAACCAACAAACATTACTGCACTATAACTTTTTTTTTCCTTTGTACAAAACCAACAAACATTATAACTATCCTCATTCATAGCAAGTATAAATAACATAATATCTTGCACGAATATTTCAACCTTCAAACTGATAATTTTATTGATATGTAAAAAAGATATTATATTATATGTAGTGGATAGAAAATTAAGCGATTCAAATAGCTTGGATGAGAGACTCATGGTGCATGCAATATCAATGTATTGCAATGACATGCAGCATAGAGCCATCGTACATTATTGTAGCTCAAACACAGACAGCGAATAGGACTGCAATTATCACCTTACTCTTGGGGTTATAAGACCTATACCCTAAAGATATCATGTTTCCTCATCAGGGCGAGAAGACCACAGGGTAGACAGGGCTTTTATTGGTTTCAAACAGACCAAAATGGCGCTCCTCCTCATCCCCAACTTTCTGATTCTCATTGAACAGTGCAAAAACGTATGTCTCAATGGTACATCCAGGCCTCTTTGGTGTTCCGGCATTGGACAAAACATGCTTGATGAGATTGTTGTTGTATGTCTGGGCATTGTCCATAGTAGCCGCCTCATTGCTTGCGGAAGGCCACCCACTTTCCGTTATCACAATTGAAATATTGGATTGTCCCTGCTTTTCCATAGCAGATATAAAAGAGTCGACCATAGCATCGAACAAGTTGTTATACATTAAACCGCCATCATTCACCACAGGAGTTGTCGATCTGAAGAGCGCATAGTCTGCAGAAATTTGATTTGCGGGGTCTTTGTAGCTGAAGTAGGGATAGACTTGGGCCATGAAAGGGGAACCGTTATCTGACAGAAACTTGAGTATAGCGCTCATATCTTGACCAAAGGTTCCCTCAGATGGAGGATATGAATTGGACAGCACGGACGCTGCGTGTGGTGTGGAGACCTTGATGTTCTGCAGATTGGCGTTACGCACTGCCGTCTGAATGTTGTTCATCGCAGGCACGAGATACGGAATTAATTGTGGATCGGAGTAAACCTCGTTTCCGACTGCAATGTATTTGATGATGGTAGAAGAATAAAATGGTACAATGTTGTCGTTGACCCATCCGTTTGCTGCAGCCTGATCACCTGCAATAATCTGAAGCTCGTTGTTGCCAACTCCCACAATCACTTCGATTCCAGAATTCTCCAGGGCCTGCAGCGCATCCCGATTTGCTTCGTATATTCTCACCTTCCCTATGTTGTTCGACTTCACCAGATTCACCGCATCCTCGTGAGAAGGCAAACTGTCTGAAAGCATTCCGTAGCATACTCCTATATTCTCACCATTTGCTGAACAGAAAAATAAAGTGTGAACATAGAAAATTTAATTTAATTTTAAACAGATCATTTTCTAAATATACCCTAATTGCAAGAGTAGTGTAAACAAGTAAAGAAATTATCAGTTCTAATTCTTCCCTCCATGCAACCGAGCTTCTCAATAGAAGTATTTTTTCAACAACATAATATAGTGCCTCTCACCTGCATGGGTAATGTAGAATGAAACAACAATTAAAAGAGCCAAAGCATAGCACTTCTTATTTCCTTGTCGTGATGCCATGCTTATTTTTTCAATACTCAGTAAATTGAAAAGGTCCAGAGACTATTAAATTCCAGGACTGGTATATATAAAAAATTAAATAACAATTAACAAACAAAACACAAATCTGTTTGTAAATTGATTTTTAATAAATCTTGAAGATAAACATTCTCCCAGAATTGGTATATATATAAAAAAAAATTAAATAACAACTAACAAGAGTTATTTTTAAATAAAGAAAAAATCTGTGTTTAAATTGATTTTCTAAAAATATTCAAGATAAACATTGTACACTAGTATATATTAAAAAAATAAATAACAATTAGCAAGAATTATTTTTAAACAAAGAAAAAATCTACTTTTAAATTAATTTTTAGAAAATATTCAAGATAAACATTATAAAAAGAAAACATCCTTTGAAAATATTCTAAATCAATATATATTTCTATAATAAAATTTAAAAATAAGTTTCTAGATTGATTGTTTAAGATAAACATTTTTAAAGATAAGATCATTTATATTTATCTTTGAAAATATTTTAAATTAATATATATATTTCCATAACAAATATTATAAAATGATATATATTATAAATAAAAATACTATATTATATCTTTATACTAAAATTTTAAGATTTACAAATATTGTTAAAGAGATCACTTTCTAAATACCCTAATTGCAACCAAGCGTCTCAATAGAATTGTTTTTTTAACAACATAATATAGTGCATCTCACATGCATGGGTAATGTAGAATGAAACAACAATTAAAAGAGCCAAAGCATAGCACTTCTTATTTCCTTGTCATGATGCCATGTTTATTTTTTCAATACTCGGTAAATTGAAAATGTCCACAATTAAATAAAATAACAATTTAAAAAACAAAAATCTGTTTTTACATTTATTTTTAAAAAATATTCAAGATAAACATTCACAAAAGAAAAAGTCATTTATATTTATTTTTGAAAAATAATCTAAAATAATTAGGCCGAGAGGCGTTATACAGTCACATCAAGGTGGGGATGAGAGCACTCATTTTTTCTGTCTAAATTTATAGATAAAAAATTAAAAAATAGAAATAAACAATAAAACTTAAGAAAATCAAAGAAAATAACCCCAAAAAATTTAAAATTATTGGAGGGAAAAAAAATAGAAATAATAAAACATAAAAAAAAAATTAGAAAAAATAAAAAAATAAAACAAAAATGAAATTGAAACTGTTGAAAGGAGAAAAAGTTGAGAAAATTTTAAAAAAATTAGAAAAAGTAAAAAATAAAAACCAAAGAAACTATGGAAAAACATATCCCTCAAGGTACTTTAGATATATTTTTTAAATATAAATAGGTGGGGATTTTAATAAAAAATTAAAATTCTAAAAATGAAACTTATTTTCATTTGAAAATCATTGGTTCCAATTTATTTTTTTGTTCCATAGTTTTTGTAATTTTCTTATTTTTCAATTTCTTTTTTGATTTTTAGTTTTTTTATTTTTTCCAATTTCTTTTTAGTTTTTAGTTTTTATTTTTTTATTTTTTATTTTTTCCAATTTTTTTGGTTGCATAGTTTTTGTGATTTTCTTATTTTCAATTTCTTTTTTGTTTCTTTTTGTCTTTTTTTTTTTTTTCCTTTTTATTTTTTATTTTTTCAAATTTCTTTTTCAAATAAACTATGGAAAAGTGATATCCCTCGGCATACTTTATATATATTTCTATAATAAAATTTAAAAATAATTTTCTAAATTGATTGTTAAAGATAAACATTTTAAAAAGATAAGATCAGATGATTTATATTTATTTTGAAAATATTCTAAATTAATATATATTTCTATAACAAAATGGTATGAAAGGATATATTATTCAAATAAGAATACTATATTATATCTTTATAAAATTATATACAAAATAATTTTAGGGTTGTAAAAATATGCTCTATATATTCAAATGGAAAACCCCACTTGCATGTTACATCTAGTTGTCGAAAAATATTTTCACCCAACCACTTATTTCTCTTCAAACCTGTAGCAAACACATTGATAAAACAAATATAAAAGAAGAACACCAAGTGGCAAGGGGGGCAATCTAAATAGAAGCCTAAATTCATCATCCTTTCCTACATATTTTTCATTTTCTATGTAGTAAAAAAACTTTCCAACAAAATCAATTTTTGTAGTAAAAAAAATGAAAAACTTTTTTGCTTCTTTTTATAATTAACTTAGAAAGTTTAAAAAATTTATTAGTAAGTTGCTTTATTAGAGTTAGTGCTAATTAATTTATAATTTCTATTATATTTTAGTAATGTTTTTAATAATTATAATTATTTGTCTTATCCTTCATATTTGGATTTATTATTCATGTTTAAAATTTTTATTACATTTTGAATGTAATGGGAATTTAATTTTATTTACTTTATAGGAGCAATGGATTTTAATTATTATTATTTTTAATTGATTTTTTTAATTGTTATAGATCACCATAGATGAACAATTAAATCCATAATTTATTTATATTTATTTAATTAAATAAAAATTTTAATATTTATTTCTTAAATGTTTAGACCCTAGGTTAGGAAGAGTACCTATGGTTAAATTTTTTTGATTGAAACTCATTAAACCTTAGTCAATATAAATAGATTAGGATGCAATTTATATACCATAATTTTAAATAGTTCAATTTAGAAATTTTATTTTATATATTCATAATATATTTAAGATCTTAAATATATTTAAAAAATATTATGTAAAATTTTTATATAAACACTTCAAAATTATATTATAGAAATATAAGTAAAACATTTATTTTCACTACACTATTAAAATCCATTAAATAGATTGCGCGATAAAATAAATAAATAAAACAAGTTAATTCAATCCCTAGAGGGGATGGAATTGAATTATTGAACCTAGAGTAAAGTAATAATAATAATAATAATAATAATAATAATAATAATAATAATAATAATAATAATAATAATAATAATAATAATAATAATAATAATAAGTCTACCTCTAATAAATTGAGACATTATGCTCATTTTGTTGGACCTAGTGAGTTAGTGGTAGGGAGTTTGCTTAAACCTATGTGCTTGACCATTCAATGGCACTAAACCATCAATATATAAGCCAAAAAAAATATTAAAAACGTGGTAAGAAAAAATCATTTACAAACAATAGAATGAATTTGTCAAATAGATTGATAGTGATAACTTAGGGACATAGGCATACCGCTCTTAGAGAAACTTAATTTCACCCTGTTATTAATATAAATACACATATAATTGAATAATATATAGAAAAGTATAGCATAAAAATAGAGTAGAACATACATAATAAAATAGAACAAAGATCATACAAAACAAAGCAGAACATACAGAGCAAAGTAGAACAAAGTAGAGTATGGAATGCACTATTTTTAAATTCTATCCGGTGTATTACACATTCAAAAAAAAGAGTCGTGCATATCTTATATATTTGTAATCCTATTTGTAAAGATGAATATACAGTTGGTGCTCTCTTTTGCTAATCTTATTTGTATTAGGGTTTCAATTAGGGTTTAGTTTAAGGTTAGGGTTAGGAATATAATTACGATTAGGGTTTGGGTTATAGTTAGGATTAGGGTTATAGTTAGAATTAGGATAATGGGTTTGGTTATAATTAGGGTTTCAACTAGTGTAAATATATAACCAAAAAATATTATGGTTATAATAAAGGTTAGGGTTAAAATAAGGCTTAGAATTAGAATTAGGGTGGATATATAATCAAAGGGTTGGCCTTACAATCAGACTTATGGATAAAATTAGGGTTAAGACATCCTTCTTAGGGTTAATGTTACAATTAGGGTTAGGGTTTCAATTAGGATCAGGCTTATGGTTAAAATAAGGGTAAGGTTAAGGTTAGGGATAGAATTAGGGTTAGAGTTAGTATTAGGGTTAGGGTTACAGTTGGGTTAAGATTATTGTTAGGATTAAGGTTAGAGTTAGTTATAGTTACTATTTGGGTTCGAATTACATTTTACATCCCAAATTTTGGCTTTGATTTTACTATTTACTTTCACATGATTAGTAGTGAATTTTATGGATAAATGTTTAGACATTAAGATATAATGTAAGAGTAAATCTTTGATTTCTTAAATATCAGTTCATGTGATTAAGTATAATACATGTGATTGAATAATTCAAAAATTTACGCTATGATGTTTTGATTTGTTATTCATAAGATTTATGAATAGACTAATGATACACTAATCATAGTTTGGTGCTTACAATTGTATTCAGGAAAATAGGTTTTAAACACTCTCTGAGAGAGAGAGAGAGAGAGAGAGAGAGAGAGAGAGAGAGAGAGAGAGAGAGAGAGAGAATCTTCTAAGGAGAGGAGAATAAATATTTGGTTTTGAACAGTTCATTTGCCATTTGAGTATAGTATATCTTTAGTTAGTGAACCTTTGTCAGCTAAGGTAAGTCATGCCTAATCAAGTTGGTTTAAGTTTATTTTTTCAACTCAGCAAATTGTTGATGTCATTTAGAGTCTTTAAACATGTTTTTAACACCAACCAAGTCTTTTTATACAAATTTGACATCGCCAAGGTTGAACATTAGTCATTTTGCAGCTAAGGTTACCTCTTTGTTGAAATCATCATTCTTTGCATTGAAAACAAAGATATGTTTGAATCTGCATTGATGTAGTTGGAAGAAATTAAAATTGTGTTTCTTGTAGAAAGTTTTTAACATTGAATTTTTGTATTTTATCAAATCAAAATCGACTCAATTTTCACTAATACGTGAATGGGGAGATTTTCTCAACCCAATCACATGTTGTGCTTAACGTGTGAGGCAATGTAAGTATCCATTGCATTTTCATAGTTTCTATCATTAATAATATCTATGTTATTAGATTATAGTAAGTAAATAGTCTTTGAGTAGAGAGTTCGATGTTGTTAAAGTCGGTTTTAATGTAACAACCTTCTTTATGAAGAGGCAGTCTTCTCATAACCATTTCTTTAACCAAGGTATACGTTTAGGTGTTCTTCTCATAATATCTTTGTAGGGCAGGCTCTCTTTGTGCTTCTCTCTCTAACCTTCTTGTTTCAAGAGAATCCATCTTTCTTCTTTTAACGTGTTAAGTTTATCTTTTGAGGTATCAATTTCATACCATACTAATCTTTCTTTAACTATAGGTCTTTCAAATTAAATATGAGGATTAGATCACTCACCTTTATCCTTGACTTTCTAGGTGGTTTGCTCTTTGTCCTTAGGTTCTATTATCTACTTCTTATTCAAGCTATTTTGTAATGATCTTCCATCTATTTTTGAAAAGTTGATAAAATGATCAGGTTCTTTTAGAATGAGAAGTCACCACCCACCTTAGGGATTGGACAAAAGATCACTCACACTCGCTCAATCAGACAGATAATAGAAAATAGAAGGTATGGCAAATATAAGATGATTGGATATCTGTTAATGGTAACTTAAGATATGGAATGACCCTATCCAATGGATGACCTCAGTCCCCAGTAGATTTGCTTGTTTGTTGGTTCTCCAAACTATACCCACTAAGCTCTAAAAGAGGATAAGCCATTATGATTAAAATCGATGAATTTTAGCCAACAAATGGCTCTACAATACCTAGGTGTATTTCCCTCTATGACACTCAATTTGAACTAATCAGAATTAGAGTGTAGTGTCTAGTAGATAAGGGCTTCATACATATTGACAAAGTTTTGTGTAGTCACTCACTAGAGTATCCTAGTCTTTGTAATCCTTCAAGGCTTTGATATGAAGCTTGATAGATAGTTATAAAAAACTTGCTAATGATTTGAGATTTTTCATTTAAGATTGGGATCCTAGAAATGGGGACTACAAAGGTTGACTAATGTTTATCATAGGTTACAGAGTCATAGTTGTTATGGATTAAAAAGTGGACACTTGAATTTTTACCTCCTACTTTAGTTCCTAGGTCCCCATGATTACATTATACATTCTAACTATTCATCCCGATGTAAAATCCCATGAAACCAATGCAAATTAGGAACTAGGGGCCTATATTATTCCTTACCCCAAACCAAAAAGGTACCTTGGGAATTGGGCACTTACACCCAAGTCCTCCTTGATTGGTCAGAGAAAATTTCAATATATGTCAGCATAGGACCAATATACGTCGGCATAGGACCATTAAAAGGGTTTCTCCTTGTCAGTGCTTTTGGTTAATTTCATGAATGTTAGTAGTAAAGCATATATAAGTGTGCTTTTGGATTCATTTGTGACCTAGATAGAGATAGACAACTTGAAGCATTGGAGTAACTTGAGCATTCAAAGCATTCATTGAGATTCTAGAGCATATTTTTATTATCATTTTGTGTTGTTGTAGGTTTTGAAGATATCATCTATCTCTCCTTATGAGTTGAAGAGCATTCATCCTCCTAAGGGTTTCATCACATAGGTGATATCATTTGTGTTCATCATCATTGATTTATGTTTAGCCTCTGCCTTGCTAGGGCACACACTCTCTATCAAATAATAGTGTTGGGAAGCTTAAATGCTATCCTAGGATTTGACAAAGGTAAGTCCCTAAACACCATAACCCCCAAACCCCATTTCTTCTTTTGTGAAGGTTACAGGTGCGAGATCCAGAAAAGTGAAGACATAGAAAGACTGAGTAAGGGAAAGGATTTTGAGATCCAACATTATTTTAGGAATATTCTTCTACAGAAGACTTGGGTGCCCACGAAGTAGTCTTTCAGCTTGAACAAATCACATATCTGGCTTTTGAGCAATCTCTAAAACATTTTCTCAGTTCTAACTTTTGATAGATTCTCACTTCTAGGACTTAGGCATCCATGAATTCATCCTTTGACACCTCTACTTCTGGAATTAGGTTCTCCTCTATTCACTTATCTCAGTGTTTCTTTTAGATTGTCTGTATCTATCACCGTTTGTCAGTTATGCTTTGATCATCATAGAACTAGGGTTTAGTGCATATTTGACTTAGGGTTTGATAAAAAATGGATTCAATTAATTAGATCTTTCCATAGAAAACAATAGTTCAAGATCTATAGCGTAGTCCTCCTTCATTTGGTAGTGATTTTTCTCCTTTTTTTCCTTGAATGTTATTGTGGAAGAGGGGTTGATGTAGTGTGCATGCTAGTCTTCTTCATTCATCCTTTCCATACATAACATTTTGGTGAACTCGTAGATCTTAGACTTTGGCATCCTTCTTGCATCATATCTGATCTATTTTCCACCTTATATCTTATTAGATTCCACTCCTTCATCATTTTGCATATTACATAGCTTAATTTCATTGTTAGGGTTTCAAAATCCTTGCATTTTTCATAAATCTAGCTAATATTCAACCTAGGGTTTCAAGATTGGTATGTTACATTATTGGATTAATTTAAAGGGTTTTAGGTTGTTGTACCTTATCATCCTTGCTGTTTTGAGACATATTTTGCATATTTGCATTGAAAAAAGTGAAAAAATCAAACATTTTAGGCTTGCAAAAGGCATAGTTTTCCATTGTTTCATTGCATATGTTATAAATCATCATTGAAAGATTTAAATATATGATTTTTGCATCAGATATGATTTATATTATAGAATGCGATCATTTTGTGGTGTTGTATCTTGCATTTGAATCTCTCATTTGCTAGGGTTTTATTGAAAAAATTGCATCTTTCCTGAAACCTAGTCAATTTCAAAAGCTAGGGTTTGTAGTCAAAATCTTTTTTCAGATTTTGTAGATCTCATAAACCTTTTTTAATTCATATATAGCATTAGTTTATAGCATATTTTTATTGTTCATTTGAAAATTTTGCATCATTTCATACCTTGGTTTCAAAATTCAAATGTTTGTAATTACACATTGTGTATTTCAACATAAGGAATTTGACATCTCTTTAACATTTCTTTGCAAGAAATTTTAAAATTGTGTATATTAACTTTTGTGAAGAACTTTTAAAATATTTATCACTCCATATGTAATGACACTAGTGTGTTTTTTATCTTTGCAAAAAGCTTCAAAAACCCGATTTCCTCATACTAGTGTTGTGGTGTACAAAAGTCTCTCATATTAGTTGTATTTAATAAATGAATAGATCTTATTGTATATTGTTTTTCCAAGATATTTCATTATGACATATTCTAATTTTTCCTCTTTTGTATCTTTGCATGCATATATGAAATATTTTGAATGTTTTTACATATTCATTAATATGTATCCTTATGTTTTGGCTCATATACAATCCATGTATGATGGGGATATCTTTAAATGCTCTTCATTTGAAATCCTAAATTATGTATTTGATTTTAATAAATTCATAACTCTCACAAATAAATATCCTTTGATATTAAAGGACTTTACTAATTTCATCTCAATGAATTGTGATGAGAAAGATGATGGTTATTTAGATCCCTCTCTCAAAGATGTTCCCACCTGTGAGGACATTTTGGCGCAAGAGGATGAAATCATTGATACATTCCTTAATATCACCATACCCTCTCTTCATTCCAATGCTCTCCCTTGAAAAGACAAAGCATTGGTGGATGAAGAAAGGTGTCTCACATTAAATTCTTTAGGGATGGATGTTGAGCTTAATCAAAGTAAAAACAATGTTAATTCAATAATCACTAATAGACTTATTCAACCTACTAATGGGAAAGTGAATAAGTATACTAATGTTCCTAAAATCATAGTGAATGGGTCATATAATGTGCCTCCTCACTTCAATCCAGTGATTATGGTTAAGGGTGCTCCAACACCACCTAGACCCTTGGATTACATTCTCAATTTTGTAAAACAAATTACTCAAGGAAATCAAGTGTATCAAAATGTGTTGCAACAACCCTATCACAATGTGGTTTCTCACACATACAATATGTGAAATAATAAACAAAGTAAAAAATAGTTGAACACTCTGATCACTTTACTAACTTCTCAACCTATGCTTCCTCAACCACCTCATCTTACTCATAAAGTTGGTCAAGATTATGATCTTGTTCAGCAGCGTTGTGCTACTCCCGCTCAGATATCTCTTTGGGAACTCATACAAACATTGCCTACATATCATAGAATGCTCCAAGATGCTTTAAAAAAGGTGATCGTATGACCCATTATTAAGACTAATGATGTAGCAACTCTGTTAGATTGTATGCATGCAACAAAAATGGATATTTTGTTTCAACAATATGAATTAATGTCAATTGAAGTTTAAAATCAACATGATCATCTTCTAATCTTTTTCACAATAAATAAAAAGTTGATAAAGTGAGTTATGATTGACAATGGATCAGCTCTTAATGTTTGTGGCATTGATTTACTACATAAGATTAAGGTTGATACATCTTTAATCAAACCAGATAAACTTAACATTCGTGACTTTGATAACATTGGTAGACAATCCTTGGCCACCATAGCTTCACCCGTAAAGGTTGGACCCATGACATTATCCACCCTTTTCCATGTCATGGCTAGTGCACTTTCATATAACGTCATTCTGGGTAGACCGCGGATTCATTCCATAGGGGCAGTTATGTCTACCCTTCATCGATTAGTAAAGTTTATTTACAAAAATCAACCTCACACCATTGAAGCCAATCTGGAGCCAGAAAGTTGTTTAAAAATTGAAACACAAAAACAAGTTATCAATCATAAGACTCTATATAATTTAAAAGTTGATTCATCAATACCTCTTGCCACAAATAATGTTGCACAAGATTCTCAACCATCATCGAATGCACCTCTTGGTGATCATAAGGGTTCATTAGATTTTACTCCTACCTTTATAGGAGAATATAATCTAAATATAACCTTGAAACATCAAAATTTGCATCGATATCATCTAAATAATCTGTGGAAACACCTAAGGAACCTAAAGTTCCATTAGTCAACAATATGAACAATAATATTACTTACACTACAAAATACGAGACCTATGAGGTTCCACCACCTTCTAAAGAGATGGAATCCCTTTATCATTGAGGATTTAAAATCCTTTGCAAAAATTACGACTACAAAGGAAATGGTTGTGGTGTAAACTAGCAAGGAATTAGAGTACCCTTACAAGATGTTGCAATTAACTACTCAGCTGGTATTGGATACCATTCTTTGAAGCCCATCAAAGCTTATTGTCATCCTAAAGTTAAAGTTAATACAATATCAACAAGTCCAAGATTAAATATGATATATCGTGAGATGATAGACATTGATTGTCCACCAGGAAATATCCCATTGAATCAGGTAAGCATTTCTCCCTCATTTATCGACACTCAATGTAGCATCTATTCCAATTCATCTCAAGGGTGCCCTCCTCCTAGATATATATATTAATAATGTTATGTTGTGTTCCCCCGTATTATATTAAATGTTGTTTAGGTCTTCTTGGATGACCCTTGATACTCTTGTAAGGTTAAGGATACAAGGAGACCGCCTTCATTGTGATAATTCTTCTATTTGTATCTCTATTCTTCTATTCTCCTATCTCTTATTGCAATTGTTGTATGTGGTGCCTTGGGTCCATAACATTTTAGATGATGTCTTGGGGGCATCTTCCCGCATTGTAAACCTAAGTCACTTTTCTCTCCTCTCTTATTTTCCATGTTAAATTTCATTCTTCTGTGGCTCTACTAGTCAGCGGATGATGATAACAAGTAAACACGGATAAGGACCGTGTGTTACTACAACAAGAATAAAAATGGACCTAGTCCATATATGAAGATGGGGTTGATATATTACTTATGCTTGACTAGTAGAATCATCTCGTGTTGTGATCATGTATCATATTGTGAATTTTCTTGTAACAAACCTTTGCAATATACTAAATCTGCTTCTATGCACTTTGATATGTTTTGTGTCTCACCTTATGCTACACTCAGTTATGAGATACCTGAAGTATAACCTAATAGCTATACTCAGTTCCAAACCCTCAAGTATAGCCTTGGTTTGTTTATGTGGTATGTTACCTTATTTCTATGCATGAATATTGTTGATGTTTATGTTTTGTATGGAAAATAAGGAAGACAAGTTTAATGGATGTGTGGGTTAAATCCTCCTTTCTCAACAAACATTCAAGGACATATCAACTTAGTTGAATCACACTTTTACATGAGGATTCACCTACAGGTAAGGCTATCACTTGGAACAATGTGGAAGCTCAGATATTATCAACTAGTCTCTCAATTTAATGCTCAAATACCCTTAAAACCCTAATTGTGCAAAACATAAAGTAAATTGATGAATTACGACAAATGCTTGCAAACTAAGGTAGTAGGCAGAGATTAATAAGTGATCATTTTTCAAAGTTTAGGATGTCAAATGCTCAAGGACACTGGCACTAATGCCCTTGTCCAAGGGGGTGTTTTCTTTGCAGAATCATCATCTCCTTCCGACATCGATGTTCAATGTACTTTCCATTTTTGTCCCATGAGTTGCGAAGGACACTAACACTAGTACCCGAGTCCAAGGTAGGGTGATTTTTAGGATGCCAAAATCTTTTCAGATGCTCACTATCACTATCACAATTATTTTTGTGTTTTCAACCTCGAAGGACACTTGCATTGGCGCCATAGTCCAAGCAATCCTTTTCTTCAGGGATTTCGAATCTGCACACTGTCTTACTATTCCCTAGAACTCCACTCCATCAAGATGCAACACCTATAACCTACAATCACAAGGAGAGTGGTTGGGGGTTGTGGTGTTTAGAGGCTTTCCTTTGTCAGGCCTCGAAGAGACATTCAAGTCTTTCGAACACTGTTGTCATATAAAGAGTGCATATCCCTGTGGGATAGAGGCAAAAACAAATTGATAAATGATTCAAACACAAATAGATATCACCTCGGAGGTGTAGATATCACATAGATGAAGGCTCTTCAACACATGAGAAGATGAAACTAAATCTACAATCATAAACATAATACCAATGCTCTGATCTACAATAATGAATATCTTAAATGTTCTAAAATCATAAGTTAGCCAAAAGTTCATAATCATCTTCTAGTTATCTTCTAGTCGACAAATGAAACCCTAAACATGTTTATATATGCAACTAAACACATTCCCACTAAGAATTTTGTAATTCAAAGTTAAGATGTCAGCATGGGACCTAATTAATGATTACCAAACCAACATTAAAATTTGGGACCTGCCTAAAATAGGGCTGGAAAAGGGTACTAGCGCCCATGTGTGTAGGTCCTTTTTCAAGGTAGGATCTAATGCCACAGTGCCCTTCATGCCCCATGTGACATGGGTTTTAGGCCACCTTCTTTCGGGAGTCAAAATTAACATGTATGATGCAAAACAAGGAACCCGGGAGCTAAACCTCGGAGGGAAAAGTCTAGGGAGACATTTTTTGACATAACATTTAGCCCCCACTTTAATGTATGTATTAATACAAGGCCCATACATGCATTAAAGTATGGTCAAAACACAACAAATATGTTAAGCACTTCAAGCCAATGCATACACAAAGATTGAGAGACTATTTCTAGCCCCTAGTCTTAGATAGACATTAGAGAAAACAAATTATAGACACACCAAACACAATGAAGATAGTAATAGGCACGTAAAACATGGAGAAGATAGTTACAGTCATGCAAAACATAGAGAAGGTAGTATTGGAGACATGCAAAACACAATGAATACATTGAATGTAGTGATTATTTCTTTTTCATTTTCATATATATGAATACAAATGCAAGTACATGGAAAGTAAACACACCACCCAAAATTTAGGAGGGAACCATCACCATACATCTTTAGACTGCATATGGGGCAACAAACATGCATTACAAATCAAGCATACCATACCAATCCCATAGCATAGGAGGGACTCATCACCACCAGTCTTCGGACTATGCTTGGGAACAAACACACCATACACACACATGGAAGACATGAAAAACAAGCAATGGAAGGAGCCTATTACTAGGTTCACCACCATCTCAGGAACATTACATGCACACATGATGGTTGGGCCTCTCCACAACAACTACCAAAGCCATGCTTAAGGGAGGATAGTCTCAGATCCAACCCCACCTACTCGGAGGACTTTTAAAATAAAAGGATGTGCACTCACTCTGGAGATACACCATCTTTGCCTCCATAGAGAGCTTTCAAAATGCAACCCCACCTGCATCACAGAGATGCCTTACAGTGTAAAGGAAGCATCTACTTAAAATCATACAACCCCACCCGCATCACGGAGATACCTTACAGTGCAAAGGAAGTATACGCCATAGATCAATGCTTTGCAAACATACTTTATCAATATCAAAATCATCAAACAACTTACCTTATATATATGCCCCCAACTTAAGGTGGTTGATATTGTTGACCAATATCAAGCACGTTAAGGTATGAAGAAAACACACAAGGGAACAAGAGCTTTCACAAAGCCCATGCCCCTAGAAGTGGCATGCAATTTACGATCATTGAATGTTCCCATAAACACACAATATCCTGAAAGAAGAGAGGTTAGAAATCTTTCCATAAGATAATAAACACATCACATGATCAAAGCAATGCATATACATAATCACATCAAGAGCCAAGGTTATACTATAGATTTAGAACCTTCGTATAACCATGGGTCTATATTGTAGAGATCTCATAACTGAGTACAACCAAGGTGAGACCCAAGATAAACAAAGTACATAGAGAAATAGTATTGTTATGGTTTGTTGGTGTGATAAGACATCATCAAAATATCACACAAAGTGATTCTACTATCCAAGCGTTGGATAATATATATCAACCCCATCGTCATGTATGGACTAGGTCCATTTTTTCTTACTCACTTAAGGGACACATGATTCGTATCAGTCTTACTTGTTTTTTGTCATCCGCCAGCTAGATAGAACCACTAGAGGAAGGTAAACAATAAATCAAGAGAGGAGAAACAATTTTTCTAGGGTCATCACATAGGAAGGTGCCCTTAGGTCACCAACTGCAATGTTATGCCCCTAGGACACAACACAACAATGAAAATAGAGGAGAGGAAAGACAAAAGAATAATGATACAAATAGAAGGAGGGTAACAATAGAGGTGGTCTCTAGGTATCCTTGACCTTACAAGAGTATCAAGGGTCATCCAAGGGGACCTAAACAACACATAACACATCACGAAGGAAATACAACATAGAGGTAAAGGGTTAGAATTACTTACCTATAGGTGCAACCAGACTAGCAATCATCATCGAGTAAGTCATTGTCTTCCCAATCTTGAATGCTAGAGGATAGAGATTTATAAGGTACCATAGCCCAACTTTTGTTCTTGTCTTCAAATTTTTCACTGTTAAGTTCTCTTGATTTGATTTAATGTTAGGTGGAATGTTTTCTTGTTGAGGTCCATTTCATTGGGCAAAATCTTGTATTCTTCTCCTTCTATCTCTTGCTTGTCTATCTCTTCTTGTCTTGTTACTTATATTTTGAAAAGTGTTGTAATGTTTTTCCATAGGTTCTCATATGTTAGAGGAGGAAGCACCATGTTCAAATTTCACTTGTCTTGATAAATTGTTTTGTTCTTGATGACTCACTCCCGATCCTTCTAAGGATGGCAGGGGAGTGTTGTGATGTCCACAACATGCCCCATTTTGCTCCTTAGCCAAATGAGGACCCCTGCTGTTGCTTTGCTTTTTCGCTTCTACTTGTGTTGTTCTGTTTGGTGGTAAGGGAAAAAGAGTCAAAGTTTGCAAACCTTTTTTAAAAAATAGAGGAAATTACATTTTTTTAGTACTAGTGCATGATGTGGTTGGATTCCTTGTGAAAAATGAGCTAGGGTTGCTTTTTGAACCATCTTGAAATTTGCCATATTTGGCAAGTTATGATCATTTAGGTAAAATGTACAATCAGGTTTTGCATGATAACGAGGTCAGTTGTGTGTCTTTTTTCCTTGAAGGCATCTGATTTAAATTTTGAAATATGCATGCTTAGCAGATTTCAGGTTAAAGTGAATTTTGTCTGGGTTCCACTCTGTATCTCACAATTGTTTGTTTGACAGGAAAATGCATAGGTGCACTTAAAATGACTGACCCAGGAAGGGGGGTTATGGTTCAATGTTAGTTCATTTGGTATTTGGCATAGCATATATTTCATGCATACCCTTTAACTTTACAATGAAATATACATTATGCGGGTGCAAGTGATATTGGCCATTAGCCTAACATTCACCATCGGCCAAGTTTGAATTTATCATGCCGAAAGGTATGATCTCGCCGATAGCCATGGGCTATCGGCATAATAATAGTTATCAGCCAAGTTTTTCTGGCTCGCACTGATAGAAGAGGCTCTTGCTGATAAGGCGATAGATGAAGAATATAGGGTTTATCGGTAAGAGTCACACCGAAGAAGAACCATCAGTGAAATGGATGGATGTTGGAGTAAAATGATGAGACCACGCCAATAAGGAGTGTCATCCCAATGGGATGGGAAGAAAGCACAAGCTGAAAAGACATCGGCCTAACATTAGATATCGGAGAAACATTTTTTCGCGTTCGCTGATAGTCTGGACTCACGCTGATGCAAAGGAATATAAGGCCATTTCAGCCAGACAATAGCGATCGGTATAGAGTTCGGAGCCCTCACCGATAGTAGACACTCTCGCTGATAGAAAGACGTGTTTGTATCAGTGAAACGAAGGTTATCGACTAGGGAATTCATGTCCTCGCTGATAAAGGGTCTCTCGCCGATGGAAAGAAACGAGGAGGAAATAAAGACGAGGAGCTATCAGGATAACAATAGAGATCGGAGCAACGCTTTATGTGTTCGCCGATGGGCAAGGACATGCCGATGGAAAGAGATACAAGGGCCATCAGCCAAACAACAGTGATCGACAGAGGAGGTTTGTGACATGCCGATAGGCAATATCAGCTTGATGAATAGAAGAAAGAGACAAAAGGCCATCGGCCAAACAATGAGCATCGGCCAATCTCCTTTTGGGCTCGCCGATGGTGATTGTCATGTCGATGTGTGGGAAGAGGAAAGCGATGGGAATTTTAAAGAGCATTTTTGGCACCTGTAGTATTTTTCCAGTCAGCGATGCTTGACCCATGACATTTTGGACGTCTGTATGCATTTTGAGCGCATTTTGAGGGCTTTTTGGGCCTGATTTCCACATTTGGCACAGTAATGCCTTGTTTCAATAGATGTTTTAATTTCCTACTGTTCATTTTGATGGCATGATACTTATTGTTGATTTGTCTATATGCAGGCTTGCAGTTAAACAAGTAGCTGGAACTTGATGGCGGTGACATCATGGAAGAAGAAGGAAATCCGATCTCAGGGGTAAGAGGTGGTTTGATAAAAGGGTGAAGAAGTCAAGGGGGCCATTCAAGTGAAGGACAGAATGCAACTAAGAACATCACTGCAGCAGACAAACAGAAGTTACTACTGAGCTGCTAGAGCTTCTTAGAAGGGGCAATATTTCACCCAGTTTTCATGTATGCTCAGAGGTATTTTGGGGAACTGGTTCACCTATATTTGTTGTCATAACCAGGGGTTTGAACTAGGGGTTTAGTTAGGGTTTTTGCTATAGTGAGGACAATCAGAAAGTCTATATATTGTGCCTCTCTGCACTGTAATACTACACACAGGATTTTAGGAACACAGGGATTTTAGGAACACACATAGTTTTTAGCAGTTTAACATAGAGTTTAGGAGTAGAAGAAGGAGGTCACCTGTTGTCTACAGTAAGGAGTGCGTGGAGTGTCTGGCTTCCTTACTGTATCTGTAAAGCTTGTAAGTTCTTTGTAATTTGATCAATGAAACTAAGAGTCATTCCAATATTGTAAATCATGTATGACTGTTTGTTTCTAATACAATAGAATCTAGAGTTCTGCATCTATCTTCTGAGTGTTCTCCTGCTCTTCTTTATGTTTTGAAATATTTTCTCTGAGAGCTTGCAATTTTAAATGTATGTTTGTGAAAATGCTCAGAATATACATTTAAGGTTTTTACTGTGGATTTGATCAAATTGCTGTATGATTTACATAGTGCATAACAGAACAATTAGATCCTTTGGTAGATTTAAATGAGGTGTAGATTAGATCTTTCTAACTTTTCCCAACCCATTTGAAATATTTAGCTGAAAGCATAGAAATCTAAAGGAAGTTGTCTCAAATTTGAAAGAATATGCATACAGAGTTAAAGGTAGACAGTTTTCATAAATGTATAAAGGAGAAAGTTGCAATAATTCAAGAAAACCATCTAAGATTTGCAGCATAGTAATACTTTTATGCAAAGAATGGACAAACACACCCATATTTCATGATATCTTTGCATAGTTTGAGTCTAGTTAACCAACAAACAACCTTAAATCACGTAAGGCCCCTTGAACATTACAGCTTCACATTGACCAACTAAATTTGACCAACAGGTCAAGACCTGACCACTGTAGACTTGGGATTAAGTGAATCCTAAATGATTCCTTCATATCTTTCAAGTATAGTTTCAGTTCATTATATGTGAATTTTAACTTAATTGTTATGATTGCATTAAAACAATCACCAACAGCGAGGAACCTCAACATAGATACCATTTTTCTGTGGACAAGGTGAGTTATGAAACTTTTCCTTATCCACATATATCATTCCAATTATTTCATCATAGTCATAATAATCTTGGTTTATTCTAATTTCATTTTGTCCTCTAGGAAGTTCTTCTAATACGGGTTGTTTATCTCTTGTTGTTTGCATAGGAGGCCAGGCCACTCTAGATATAAGTTTTGCTTTGTATCATCTATATTGTAGGAAAGAGTGATCTCTTCGTGGCTTAGGGTCTCTATTAGGTTGCAGCCAAAAGTAATCAAGAGTAAATTTGTTTTCCATTTCCAAAGGCTGATATGTATTACGTCAAATGGTACGCACTTGTCCATGTAGAGGAAATTTTATGTAATTGTGAATAGTTGAAGGGACAATGCTCATAGCTTTTAACCATGGGTGTCCTTATTTTACACAAAAGATGTCAGATAAAGGGATAACCTCAAATACTTGATCCACAGCTTTATCAGAAGCTATAACCAATAAAGTTATCTTCCCAAAGGTAGGCATTAAAGCTCCATTATGTGTCTTAATCCTTATATTCAAAGGTTCATAGGAATCTTGTGTTAAAAAATGTGCAAGGAGAAACTCTTCCATTATCACATTATTCATGTAATTAGGATCTATAAGTGTACTATTTACTGGAATCTCCATTACTTTCATAGTAATGTAAAGAGCCCCTTCATTGTCTACGAATGTTTTTTCATGAGGTGTAAATGTAATTTTAGGTTTAGGGCTCCTTCTTTTCAAATAAGACGTGGGGGCAGCCTAGCATTGTTGTTGTGATTATAAGCCATGTATATGTATTCAAATGTATGCAAAATCAGATTTTAAAATATTTTCAAAACTTGTGAAAGAATTAAGTGCAAATTTAAGTATGAATATTGTTGGTGTGAACAAGGTTATCACCTAACCAGTTTACCCTTGTGTGGATAATTTGTACATTATTGAACTATTTACTAGTTAAATAATATTCACACATCACACATAATTCACACATGTTAGGTTGAGTCCTTCCTACTATCACTTTTTCTTTCACTTTCATGTTTCATGCATTCTCACTTTTGGAGAGGAGCTTTGTCCCATGAGGTTTTCTCCTTTTCTCCACTTGAGATTTGTTGTACATGGGTACCTAACATGGCCTAGTAGTTGGGACCCATCCATCATTACATCTTGTTTTAGTCACCTAATCCCTAAGTTACACTTAAGGGGGGGTGTTGGTGTGAACAGGGTTATCACCTAACCGATTTACCCTTGTGTGGATAATTTACATTGTTTAACTGTTTACTAGTTAAATAATATTCACACATGTTAAGTTGACTTAGTGAGTCTTCTAGGTGTTTCTAGTTGAGTCTAGTTGTGTGTTGACTTGTTGATAGTTGGAGAGAGTTGTCTTATCTTCCACATGTGCAATTAGTTATCATCCTCTAATTGTCACATGTTTTAGGAATATCTCCACTTTCTACTCCACCTTTCTAGCTCTCACCTTGTCTTTATAAGCAAGGCTTTCTTCATGTATTGTAACAATCCAATGTAATACAGAAATCTTTTGCATTCATTGATAAAATAACATTATTCTCTCATTTGAGCTCTCTTGTGCTTTCATGAAGTCCTAGATCCTGGGTGGCTCTAATCATAGCCAACTCTAAAAAATTTGACCTAAAAATGCTGATTTTTAACTTTTTTTCTCAATTTTTCAATTCAAATGACTAAGAGAAGAAATGTTGTGAAGAATTTTATGAGGAGAAGAAAATAATAATCTTAATATCAATCCAATAATGCAACAATATCCTTCACAACATGCCTATGATGCAATTCTAGAGAGACGACAAGGTCAAATCTACTAAAAATGCAAGGTTTTCAAACCCTAGACATGATTTTTTTTTGCAAAGAGGGCACTATGATGCAACACTACAATTATAAATCAGTCCTTAATGAGTGTTTGAAAAGGGTAGTAAAATTTGAAACAAGATTTTAACTACAAACCCTGGCTAATGCAAACCTAGGTTTTTATGAAAAATGCACAATTTCAAGCATTTTTTAACAAATTAAGTATAAAAATGCAATGCAAGTGATTAAAACAAGATGAATTTATGCAATTTAAATCAGATATAATGAAAATAATATAAATTTAATGAAATTAAATGCTAATTAATTCAAATTATGCCAAAATGCAAGGCTAAGATTCCAATTTTTTCAAAATTTTTATTTTTATTTTTTATAATTTTTCAAATGCAATAAGATGAGTGAATGCAAATCTAGAGTACAACACTCAATAAGGTGTAGAATTCAAGGAAACATGGCTTCACCAAGATATTTTGTATGGAAAGAAGGAAGATAAGTTTAATGGATGTGGGTTAAATCCTCCTTTCTCAACAAACATTCAAGGACATATCAACGAAGTTGAATCACACTTTTACAAGAGGATTCACCTATAGGCTAGGCTGTCACTTGGAATAATGTGGAAGCTTAGATATTATCAACTAATGTATCAATTTATTGGTCCAATACCCTTAAAACCCTAATTGTGTAAAACAGTAAGTAAATTGATGAATTACGACGAATGCTTGTAGACTAAGGTAGTAGGCAGGGATTAATAACTAATAGTTTTTCAAAGTTCAGGATGTAGAATACTTGAGGACACTGGCACTAATGCCCATTTCCAAGGTGGTGTTTTCTTTGTGGAATCCTGATATCCTTCCGACAATGATATTCACTGTACTTTCTATTTCTGTCCCGTGAGATACAGAGGACACTAGCACTAGAATCTAAGTCCAGGGTAGGGTGATTTTTAGGATACTAAAAGCTCTTCAGATGTTGACTATCACTATGACAATTGTTTTTGTGTTTTCAACCTCAAAGGACACTGGCATTGGTGCCCGAGTCCAAGAAGCCCTTTTCTTTAGGGATCTGGAATCTGTTCACTATCTTACTATTCCCTGCAACTCCACTCTGTCAACATGCAACACCTGTAACTTGTAATCACAAGGAGAGTAGTTGGGGGTTGTCATTTTTAGAAGCTTGCCTTAGTCAAGTCATGGAGAGACATTTAATTCTTCCAAACATCGTTGTTAGATAACTTAGAGTGTGTATCCTTGCGAGATAGAGGCAAAAACAAATTGATAAATGATTGAAACACGAATAGATATATTGAATTGGAGGTGTAGATCTCACATAGATGAAGGATCTTCAACACATGAGAAGATGAAGCTAAATCTGTAATCGCAAACACAATACCAATTCTCTGCTCTACAACAATGAATATCTCAAGAATTCTCTAAAATCAGAAGTTAGCCAAAAGTTCATAATCATCTACTAGTTAGCTTCTAGTCTACAAATGAAACCCTGAACATGCTTATATATGCAACTAAACACATTCCCGCTAAGAATTTTGTGATTCAAACTTAAGATGTCACCATGGGACCTAATTAACAGTCACCAAACCAACATTCAAATCTAGGATATGCCTGAAATAGGGCAGGACAAGGGCACTAGTGCATATGTCTATAAGTCCTTTTTCAAGGCAGGATCTAATCCCACAGTGTCCTTCATGCCCCATGTGACATGGGTTTTAGGAAACCTTCTTTTGAGTGTCAAAATTAACATGTATGATGCAAAACAAGGGACTCATAAGCTAAACCTAGGAAGGAAAAGTCCAGGGAGACATTTTCCAACATAACAGATTAGAATTTGATACTAACATGTGTGTTTGTTCCCTTGCATGTTTTCACTTTACCTTAAATGTACTTGATACCGGCAAGTGGGATCAAACATTTTAAGCTGGGGGTATATATTATGGTTGATTATTTTAGACATTATATATAAAGCATGTTTGTGTATGCTTTCTTTTCATCGTAAGGAATCTATAGGTGTAGGTGGGGGTGTGTACGTTTTTCTATTTTGCGTATACCTCCTCTTCATTGTAAGGTGTTTGTGGATGCATGTGGGATTGTATACTTTGTGCATGCTTCCTTTTCATCATAAGGTGTCTACGGATGCAGGTGGAGGTGCATTTTGAAAGCTCTTCTGTGGAAGGTGGGATTATGTCTTCTATTGAGTAGTTGTACATCTTTTTAAAAGTCCTCTGTGGCTCAGGTGGGGTTAGATCTTGACTTATTTACCCTTAAGGATGTCGTTGACACTTTTGCTAGTGTAGCTCAACCATTAGGTGTGTTTGGCATGTCTTAGATAGTGGAGTGTAGTGATGAGCTCCTCCATGTCACCCATGTTTACTATGTATAAGAGGCATAGTGTGTCGATGAATCACTCTAGGGTGCTTGTTTATTCTGTGTCTTCCACATGTTTTCCTTGTGTGTTTGGCATGTCTTGTGTCTTTTATGTGCTTTTGATGGTGGTGTGTAGTGATGAGATCCCCCTATCACCTAGTTAAGGTTTTATATATATGTGTGTGTGTGTGTGTGTGTGTGTGTGTGTGTGTGTGTGTGTGTGTGTGTGTGTGTGTGTGTGTGTGTGTTTAATCATGACTTCTTTGTGTACTACGTGACTATATTCATGTCTTCTCCATGTATTGCATGCTTCACTATCTTATCCATGTATTGTGTGCTTCTTTACTATATTCACTGTGTCTTATGTGAGTGACAAGTGTTTTCTTATGTTTTCCTAAGCTTGGGGGCTAGAAATAGTCCTTCAAACTTAGAGTGTGTCTTCAATCTAGTGTTTCATGTGTTTGATATGCTTCAACCATACTTTAATGCATGTACTCATCATAAGATCATACACACATTAAAGTGGGGGCTAAATGTTATGGAGTAAAAAGTGGACACTTGTCTTTTTACCTCATAGTTTAGCTCCTGGGTCCCTATGATTACATTACACATTCTAAATATTCATCCTGATGTGAAATCCCCTAAAACCAATGAAAATTGGGAACTAGAGGCCCATATTATTCCTTACCCCAGACTGAAAAGGTGCCTTGGGACTTGGACACCCGCACCCAAGTCATCCCTGATTGGTCTGGGAAAATCTCAATATATGTCGGCATAGGACCTTTAAAAGATTTTCTCCTTGTCATCTCTTTTGGTTAATTTCACACATGTTAGCAAGAAACCATATATAAGTGTGTTTTTAAATTCATTTGTAACCTAGATAGAAATAGCCAGCTTGAAGCATTGGAGCAAAAGAGCATTCAAAGAATTCATTTTGATTCTAGAGTAGATTTGTATTGTCATTGTGTGTTGTTGTAGATTTTGAAGTTATCATCTATTTCTCCTTATGAGTTGAAGTGTATTCATCCTCCTAAGGGTTTCATCACATAGGCGATATCATTTGTGTTCATCATCATTTGATTTCATCATCATTGATTTATGTTTAGCCTTTGACCTACTAGGGAATGCACTCTCTATGAAAAAATGGTGTTGGGAAGCTTAAATGCTATCCCAATATTTGACTAAGGCAAGTCCCTAAACACCATAACCCCCAAACCCCATTTTTTCATGTGTGTAGGTTACAGGTGCAAGATCCAAAAAAGTGAAGACATAGGAAGACTGAGTAAGGGAAAGGGTTTTGGGATCCAGCATCATTTTGGGAATATTTCTCTACAAAAGACTTGGGTTCCCGTGAAATAGTCTTCCAGCCTAAACAAACTGCATAACTAGCTTCTAAGCAGTCTTTAAAACATTTTCTCAGTTCTGAATTTTGACAGATTCTCACTTCTAGGACTTGTTTGCCTACAAATTTGTCTTTTGACACCTCTACTTACGGAATTAGGTTCTCCCCTATTCAGTGATCTGAGTGCTTCTTTTATATTATTCGTATCTATCACTATTTATTTGTTATGCTTTGATCATCATAGAACTAGCATTTAGTGCATTTTTGACCTAGGGTTTGATAAAAAGGCTTGATTAATTAGATCTTTCCATACCAAACAAGAGTACAAGATCTGTAGCTTAGTCCTCCATTTGATAGTGATTTGGCTTGGTCTTGTCATTGAATGTTATTGTGGAAGAGGGTTTGATCTAGTGTGCATGGAAGTCTTCTTCATTTATCTATTCCATACATAACAATAGTATTTTACATTCATGGTAGCACTTAAATGTATTCATGATGGTCATTAAAATACTATTACCTGGTAATAGTAGAACCTCTTAAAGCCTACAATGCAAGCATATTTAGTGATCCATCTAAAATATTGATACTCTTGCATTTACACTATTCCTTAAAGAAAAAGCAAACCAAGAGAAGAAATTGGTAGAGCAATTGTGTAAGATAATCTATATAATCCTTCATTATATAAATTAAAGAGCATTATATTTCAATAATGGGGATAGTTACATAAGTAGTATGTATTGATATATTAAAATTTTGCATGATACTACAGTGCTGAAATAAAGACTTATGAAACAAAGGTCTGATATCCTACAACAAACTTAACCAGTTTTCTCTTTACAGAGCCCCTCTCTTTTGAAATTTTCTAGAATGTCTTAACCAATGAATACCACCTCTTTTATAATGCAAGGGGAGCTCCTACAATACATTAATATTCCTTCTGGAAGATTTACATTAATATTCTGTGAGACCTGAAAACCACCAGATAACTCAAGGTAACTACCCTTTTTGTTTCAAATTTAGACTTAGAGCATGGGCTATTGGGTTGTCGACACGACTCCCCATATTTCAATCTCCATCCACCAAATGTCAGAGCCCTTAGGACCATTGAATAACCACTAGCCATTAGATTAGAAGGTAATCACAATTTCCCTTTCAAGGAAGCTCTTACAGATCATGTCACCATCCTTCAAGCACTAATTTCTCTAAGTTTGCCAATAGAATCCTAACTCATCACCACCAATTGGGCCACCCAAACATGATATCCTTCCTTTGATGCATCTATATATATTTGACGAGTGTCATCAAGCACAAGGAATGGGAAAGAGAAAAATGATGCCTCTCTTCCTGAGCATATAGGTTCTAAACTTGACCGAGGTTGTTGAAATTACACCAAGTTTGTTTGCTTCAGCTGTGCAATTGTACTTAATTGGACCTCTAGACAATGTAGACCCTCCCTCACCAAAATGACAATATTCACCAGTAGGCATGAGGGAGGAGCAAGGCTATTGGTGCTAAAGACTCCCATTCTTTTCAGATCCTCCTATCTCCTAGTTAGCATTTACCCCTTCCTTAATTTGAAATGAGAAAACTTGCAACCAAGAGAATAGTAAGATACTACTTTAGGAAACAAAGGACAAAAGGGGCAAGATAGAAAAAGGAAACATTATGCATAGTGTCCATGGTGAAAGTTGATGGAGACTATACATGAAAACACTTCCATTTATGGCAAAAATGGAAGGAGGCCCTTTGCCCAAGCACTTTCTACTTTCCAACAACCTCCATAATTCCATTCCAGGCACCTATAGGCTTCACACAATTGAATCCATATCTGCAAACACTTTAAGATCACATCACAACCACCAAAGCAGGAAATGGAGGCACAAGCTACTCATAGCTTACCAAAACCTGACTACGAGGACATCCTACATAGACAAAAAGCATAGTTGATCTACTTACCTAGGTCTGACTGAAGATCAGGATCTGCTGCCGAGTTGTACTACTTGTGAAATCATGATCCTTTATATTTGAATAGTGCACTCCTACTTCACAAGCCCTATCCAATACTAAAACATAGATGATAATTTTGAAAACTAGGCAAAACTTGCCATGCAATAGTTGTTCTGCTACCAGTGCCAATGTACTCAATTTGGCCACCTCCAACAAGCATTGAATCTTAAATTTAAACGAGGATCATCAATTTGAGACACATTGAAGCAATATCAATGACTCAATATAACCCAAGGGGAAAGAAAAGTCCACCACAATCGTTGAAAAGTCATCAACCAATTATATTTTACATGTAGGATCAATATTTACTTGTCAACGGTCAAAGCTTGTTGGTGCAATCATAGTTAGGAGGGTCCTCGAAGAGAACTATCCAAGCTGTGTAGCTAGAGTTAAACACAGTGGAAACAACTCAAAGATATGAAGCAAATGTCAATTCAGTCATTCAGTATATCATAGAATTCAAATATAGATTGGTAGGCAACATACAGGCTTACAATTGGGGCTCACGAGTTTGATTACGGAATATCAGAATATACACACGATATAGCTTTGAAGCTCATTCGTAAAGAATTCATACTAAGAACTTCTTCTAAAGATCATAACCATCAAAATATGCTTTCCTAGGCATCTATTACATCAATATATATCATATCCAAAACATAAGACTCCTCCGCGTTGCCCAAGGAAGATCACAAACTCTAATTAAGAGCTGTAATGTGTGTATTGGATAGGTTGGGCCTAAATAAATGGAACTCCTTCGCAAATGAATGGAATGATGAGAGGATCTTGGGGAAGGTTGGCCATGAACAAAACAACATTGAATGATGTGTAATTTAGCTCCGCAGGTCATGAAATGCTCTGCAAGTCTTCTCCTTTAGTTGATTGTCTAAGACAATCAGGATGCTCTATTATGAGAAAACAATCAATCTTCTAATAGCGATAACTTTTTGGTACTTGACCCAAATGCTCTAAATTTTGGATATGATGTAGATGAATGAATCTAGATACTAAGTCTATCTCTGTAAGATCTGAAATGCAATTGTGGTAGAATGCAGACCAAGGTACAGAAACTGTTACTGACTGAACTAACTATACTAAACTAGAAAATGAAAAGAAACAAACTAGAATGCAAACAAACTAAGATGCAAATATTTTTGGTTGATGCAAGATTTCTATTGAACCAAGGATGCTTCTACATCAGACATCTGGGGTTATTGTAAAAGTGATTCCCTCACTTTGCTAGGGCTAGAGGAAAACCTAGACGGTCCACCTCAGCCTGAGAAATCCATGATGAATCTTTTGTCAGTTTTCCTTTCCACTTCACAAGGTATTGTTTGTATTGTCTTACTTTGGTGCTGCATCCAACTCTGCTATCCAAACTATCCTCAATCTTCTCCAATGCTTGTTGTGGTAACTACTTCTTCAAGTCTTCTTCAATGTTGTCACTGAACTCTGCTTCATGATACTAATAGGGGTTTGCTATGTTGAAAATAGGTGATATGCCCAATGTCTCTCATAACTCCACTTCGTATGCATTTCCTAAATCAAACTTTCTGCATATCCTACAAGGTCTAAACTTCTTCATCTTCAACTTGTTATATGTCCCAATTGGAAATCTTTCTTTTCTCAAGTATACAGTCACTTCATCTCCAATATTAAATTCCTTATGTCTCTTCTTCACATCTTCTTGTTCTTTATACTTAATGTTCATATCCTCCAAATGCTTCTTCACCTGATTATGCACTGTCCCCATATGTTCTACAAATTCTTCTACTTTTGCACTTCTCTTTTCCTCCATACTGATATCTCTCAACTCTATTACTCCTCTAGGGTTTGCTCTAGTAACAATCTCAAAAGGTGTTCTTCTAATACTCCTATTCACTGTATTATTGTATGCAAACTTTGCTTGTGAAAGAATCAAATCCTAACTTCCTTCCTTCTCTCCAACCAAACATCTCAACAATTTTCTAAAACTCCTATTCACTACCTCTGTCTATCCATCAGTCTGTGGATGACATGCTAAACTGAACTTCAAATCCATCTTCATCTTTTTCTAGAGTGTCTTCCAAAAGTATCCAAGAAATCTTGTATCTCAGTCTAAAATTATACTCTTAGGCAATCCATGCAATCTCACAATCTCCTTGAAAAATAGGTCAGCTACATGCATTGCATCAGTTGTCTTCTTACAAGGTATGAAATGTACTATCTATGAAAATCTGTCCACCACTACAAATATTGAATCATGTCCTCTTTGTGTCTTAGGCAATCCCATTACAAAATTTATACTTATATCTTCCCAAGGTCTCTTCGGTACTGTCAAAGGTTTATACAATCCAATGTTTTGACTACTCCCTTTTGCAACTTGACAAACTCTAAACCTTGCACAAATTTCCTAACATCCTTATGTATCTAAGGCCAAAAGTAATTCTCACTTACCAAAGCCATTGTTTTATCAATGCCAAAGTGTCCTGCCAGTCCACCACTATGTTTTTCCTCGATCAAATTGTCTCTCATTGAACTCTTGGGTATGCATAATCGATTTCCTTTGAACAACATATCTTCCTGAATGAAATAATCCAACTATTTACTCCTATTGGTCACAATAGGTTCCTTACATGCTTTCCATGGTTCTACAAAATCATGATCTTCTTCATACACGTTCTTTAACTCATCAAATCCTAACACTTCAACTCTCATCTTTGTGAACAAGTTCCTTCTCCTACTCAAGGCATCTGCAACTTTGTTTGATTTTCCACTCCTATGCTTCAATACAAATGTATAATGTTGCATGAACTTTACCCATCTCATTTATCTATGATTCAACTTTCCTGACCCTTCAAATATTGTAAAGCTTGATGATCTGTATACAACACAAACTCTTTAGGCAACAAGTAATGTCTCCACTTCTTCAAGGCTAAAATTATGGCATAGAACTCTTGATCATAAATAGAATATCTTCTCTTTGCATCATTCAACTTATCACTGAAATATGATATAGGTCTACCTTCTTAACTTAACATTGCTCTAATTGCACTCCCACTTGCACCACAATCTACTTGAAATACCTTATTGAAATCTAGCAATGCCAAAACAGGTTGCTCTATCACTTTTTGCTTCAACAATTCAAAACTTTTATCTTCTCTTGATGTCCACTTGAAGTCTTTTTTGTCACCTCTCATTGTCTTTGTCATAGGGTTACAAATTGAATTAAAATTTCTGATGAACTTCCGATAGAAACTAGCCAATCCATGAAATGATCTAACTTTTCCAGTGCTCTTCGGTGTAGGTCATTCAACAATTTCTCACTTTCTCAGGGTCCATCTTCAATCCTTCCACATAAATCATAAATCCCAAGTATACCAATTCTTCCTTCATGAAACTACACTTCTTGATGTTTATCAACAACTTCTCTTCTCTTAGTCTCTGTAATACTTGTCTCAGGTGCTACAAATGTTCTTCTTTTGTCTTACTAAAATCATAATATCATCCAAATATACAATAACAAACTTACCCAAGAATTTCTTCAAGACTTCATTCATCAATCTCATGAAAGTACTAGGTGCATTTGTCAATCTAAAAGGCATCACTAACCACTCATACAATCCCTCATTTGTTTTACAAGCAGTCTTCCATTCATCTCCTTCTTTGATTTTGATATATGGTATCCACTCTTCAAGTCTATCTTTGTGAAATATTTTTCTCCACTTAAACAATCCATAATGTCATCCATCCTAGGTAAAGGAAATATATACTTAACTGTAATCTTGTTTATTTCTCTAGAGTTTGTACACATTCTCAATTCTCCATCTTTCTTTGGTGATAACACTGCAAGTACTGCACAAGGACTCAAACTTTCTCTGATCAAACCCTTCCTCAATAACTCTTTTATTTGTCTATTCAATTCTTCATTCTCTATTGGTGTCATTCTGTGTGTTGCTTTCTTAGGAAAACTAGCTCCAAGTATAAGGTCCATGTGATGAATCTTACTCCTGATTGGTGGTAATCCTTCTGGTATATTGTCTGAAATGATCTCTTCATATTATGTCAGTAACTCTTTTATCTCCTCTGGTTGTGATTCTTTAGTCCCCTTCTTCAATGTTTCAAGTTTCTTAGGAATCAAAGCATAACATATATTCTCATGTATCAATCCATCTCAAAATTTTCTACCATCTACCAAACAAATTCTAGCATTTCCACATACTTTACTCTTAGGATCATCCTCCAAAGGAATCCAAGTAATTCTCTTTCCATTTGATGTTATAGTGTATGTATTCTTTCTCCCATCATGTATAGTTTTTCTATCATACTACCATGGTCTACCCAACAAGATATGACATACATCCATAGGCATAATATCACACAAGAATTGATCATGATAAGATCCAAAATGTAATTTTACCAAACATTGTTCACTTACCAGTACCTTATGATCATCCTGAATCCATGCTATCTGATAGGGCTTAGGGTGTTTCAATCTTTCCAACTTTAGCTTAGTCACGATCTCTTTTGAAACTAGGTTATCAGAACTACCACTATCAATAAAAACTTTACAACATTTACCTCATGATTTGCACCTAGTTCTGAACAAAATTTTCCTCTGTGGTGCTTGAAATAGTGCTTTCCTCATCACAAGTGACTCTCCTCTCCAGGTGTGCCAATTGAATAGGGGTCACCTAGTTCAACAGGGTCTTCTTCCACATAGGTTGTTCTTCCAATGTACTCTTTCCTCTTGCTTGTACTCCCTTGATTACTGTCAAATGATCTATTTCCTTCACCTCCACACTTAAAACAGGTTCCTCTAAATGTTCTCTTATTAGGTCCTCTTCCTTCTCTTCTGTGTCCTTCACTTCGGCATGGACTAGGGTTACCTCTACAGTAGAAAGTTCTATCATCTCTTTGGTATGCATTGTTATCCCTATCCTCCTTCTTGAATGTGTTCTCTAGTTTGTTCTACTCCACATATGATCTTTCTCCTCAGGAAAATGTTCTATCTCTCTGAAATTTACCTCCTCCACCTCTTTATTTCTGATCATGCCTCTTATTCATCTTCTCTTCAACTTTCAAGGCAAACTAATATGCTTCCTCCAGTGTTGTTATCCTTACCAAACTCAGTTCTTCTTGAATGTTCAATCTCAGTTCATTGATGTATCTAGCCACTTTCTCCTTTCTTGCTTCACTATGTCCTATTCTTATGATCATCTTATGAAATTCTTTAGTATACTCCTTCACAAACTTCTCCTTTTGTCTCAGGTTTTGCAATCTCTTCAACAGTTCCAACTCATAGTTAGCGGGTATGAACTGATTCTTTAATTTTTTAACCATCCTGTCTGATTTTGCAATATTTTCTTTTCCTCTTCTATTTCTATCTAACTCAACTTCTTTCCACCATATAGCAGCATGTCCTTTCAACTCTGTCTTTACAAATTTCACCTTCTCTGGATTTTCAATTTCTTCATACTTAAAGTATTCTTCCATTTCATTTATCCAATCAATCAATTCTTCAGGGTTCAAATTGCTAGTGTAATTAGGTACATCAACTCTAGGTCTTTTTCCAATCTTTGAAATAGCTCACAACATATTGACTTGATTTGATTCTTCTTCTTCTTCACCTCCTAGGGTTTCTTCAGTTTGATTTGTAGATTGAAATTCTTTATCATCACTGTCAATATCAACTCTATGGCTTAGTCCTTTTCTTCTATCTTCTTCAAGAACATCTAGTCAAATTTGCATTTTTTTCATCATCTCTGTCATCTCATCCTTCCTACGAGCCATTGTTTCAACAACAAGGATTTTCCTTGGTGGCATCTTCCTAGGATCAATGAAAACTACCTCAATTCGGTGATTGGGCTACAAGGTGACAACTGCCTTGCAATCGGCAATCGGTTGTGACACAAGTAACCTACCTCCAATTTGACAATCTATTCACAACAAGATCTTACAGAATTCCTTTGCCAAATTTGCTCAATTCACTCCCAAAGATTCAAACTTTCACTTTAATACCACTTGGTACAATCACAATTAGGAGGGTCCTCAAAGAGAACTATCCAGGATGTGCAGCTAGAGTAAACACAATGGAAACAAATCAAAGATATGAAACAAATGCAAATTTTGTCATTCAATATATCATAGAATTCAAATATAGATTGGACGGTGACATCTAGGCTTACAATTAGGACTCACGGGCCTGATTATGGAATATCAAAGTATACACATGATATAGCTTTGAAGCTCCTTCACAAAGAATTCAAACTAAGAACTTCTACTAGTGATCATAACTATCAAAATCTACTTGCCTAGGCATCTATTACATCAATATATATCATATCCAGAACATAAGATTCCTCCGTGTTTGCCAAGGATGATCACAAACTCCAATGAAGAGCTGTAACATGCGTACACGGATAGGTCGGGCCTAAATGAATGGAACTCCTTCCTAAATGAATGGAATGATGAGCAGATCTCGGGGAAGGTCAGCCATGAACCAAACAACATCAAATGATGTGTAATTTAGCTCCGCGGGTTGTGAAATGCTTCGTAAGTCTTCTTCTTTAGGTGATTGTCTGAGACTGTTAGATGCTTTGTTATGAGAAAATAGTCAATTTTCTGATAGCAATAACTTTATGGTACTTGACCCAAATGCTCTAAATTTTGGATATGATGTAGATGAATGAATCTAGATACTATGTCCAGCTCCGCAAGATCTGAAATGTAACTACAATAGAATGCGGACCAAGGTATAGAAACTCCTACTGACTAAACTAACTATACTAAACTAGAAATTGAAAAGAAACAAATTGGAATGCAAACAAACTGAGATGTAAATATTTTTGGTTGATGCAAGATTGCTCTTGAACTAGGGATGCTCTTGCACCACTTACCATGTGTCGCTTCATCACAGTAGTGCATGCCGTGAAGGGACCCACATCACAACGTTCACACTGATGCACTAAGTTCTCAACGTAACTTACATGGATCTAATGGGACTCGCACCTCCACGTGTTGCCTTGTTGCAACAACATAGTGCATTTTCCTCAGCATCACTCTACAACGTGCTCATGCGATGAGCATACCTCTAAACTTTTAGCTTGAGATCAATGATCAACACATCAGTGTGGCTCTGACAGATCTAACAGATTTGGAACCTCCAATGCTATGATAGCCATAAATCTTCCTTCAATTGTCTAGCATTCAGACTTATGAAATATTACAAAGATGGGTGAAGCCAGTTACTAGGCCCAAGGGGCTAGTAGAACATGACACTTAAGGGCATAAGTTGTGACTTAAGAAATCGAGGATCGGGACTAGAAAGTCAACACAAAATTATAAAAAATAAAATGCAGACTTAGGTTTTATGCTTTGAGGAAATAATCTAAAACCCTGGAAAAATAACATGTTCTAATAGTATTCGTAGAACTATTCTACGGGGCCTATAATGCTAGTCTTGCCCATAATTATGTTGTTGATGTGGGGGACATTGATTACTTGAGTATGGGGTCCCCAAGACATTTGATTCCTTTGAAGGGTAGTAACTTCAATAGTTGTAGTTCTAAGCAAACTCTACATTATATATAATGCATAGAGGGTGGAAGGGTTAGCTAAATGATATTCCATGATTAGTTATGTTGGGACTAAAATGAGGTTCATATCAGTTGGTTGATAAATGGTAATTTGAGCATTAGGGATGGGCTAGTAAGGTGGCTATATAATTGGGAATAAAGGAATGGGGGATCTAAGGGGTAATCTCCCTATTAGAATTAATTCATTCTTATCTATGATGGATATGGCATAGGCATTTGGTACAACATTATCTCATTTTCATTTAACCATCATGGTGATTTTAGTATCTATTACTTTCAGGTAACAAGTATAAACTATAACTAGTGGGAGCTAGACCTCAAGAGGGATCCTTTTGTAGGTCTTCTAGAACCTACCATTCAAGTCATCAAGCACTTTCATAAGAGCCCTTTTAGTAGTTGAGTTACTTGAGTAGGGAGGTGGCATCTCTTTTCTTCTTGAATTTATTGATCAACGCCTATCCTAGTTGGTCCCGGTCATTTAGTAAAATGGAAAAGAAGACTTGTACCAATCAAAATATTTGGCTCTAAATGATATAGCTAGGATTCTTAGATCAATACTTTCTTTTGCAATGTTATGCATAGCATAGTGGTTGACTATATCATGCAAGCTTTTTGTGGGAGTGGTTCAATCCTCCCCAATGAAATGTGGGAGAGAGCACAACACAACATCTAGGATAGCACCCCCATAATTTAAGAGCATAGTAAGTAAAAGGGAACCTTGAGTACTTCATGTGGAAAAGATTCTTGGAGTTGGTTGAGTATCCATAGGAGGTTTACTTATTGCATCTATAAATATAGTTGTGGTGTAGGTCATGGTCTTGTTCTTAGGACAAAAGTTTAATTTATCTTTCATATTATCATTTTTTAAAAGATACATGATCACATCTAAGAAGTTTTTTATTAGATATACCCTAGCATTTTATTGTTTTTTTTTTAATATCGGGAACTCCTAATAAAGACTATCCAACAACAGTTTTTAGCACTGGTTTTCTACCCATATGTGACCTCTAAATTCTGAACACAAAATTTTGGTTCAATATAAATATAGATGTTTCTGCACCTTTAAAAAATCCATTTGATTGTTTTTAATATTTTTAATTTGAAAACAAATATTACACTTCTTTAAAAGATTTTTTATAAAATTTTGAAGAGGTCATTTCGTAAAAATACGCTAATAAACAACTAAGGAAGAAATCAGTTCTAATTATTATTTGAATAAGATAACAGAGTGCGTCTGACCTGCGTTGGTAATTTAAGAACGAAACGACAATTAAGAGACAAAGCATAGCACTTCTTATATCCTTGTCGTGATGCAAAATTAATATTCAAAATATGTAAACGTCGATCTGAATTTATAGAGAGCAAAATTAATACACAAAGTCTCTCGAATTAGAGTCTTCGCCGTTTGAAGACCGGCACATGCGCGAAATCACGGGAAGCATTGAAAATTTGACAAAACGGACAAATTCGTTTATCAGATTTGAATAAGAGCAGAACTATTTGTCATTTATGCACGTCCGAGGGATATTATTGATTAACAGTTGGACAATACGCAAAGAAGATAATGGCAGATGTATTCAAGCCGCTGCAGATGTGACTCGACTGTCGCTTGTAATGGCGTCTTCTGGGAAGATGAGCATTCACGCTGCCGAATTCCACATTTGTGCTGATCCATTCCACCACGGCACTCTCTATTTTCACCTCTAATTATAAACTTCACATATAAACTTTCTAGCATAAAACAAGCGACGAAATTCGTTGTTCGGATACAACTCCATTTCCACATTGCGCAACAAAATATTAAATTGTTCTCCAAGTCTCTTATTGTAACTCAGAAAACTACTTAACTACATCTTTTATCTTTTGGGTCCAGATGAATAGTGTGTTGTGAATGCAATAGTGGGTATATATCTTTTCCAAAGTAGTTTTATAATATCTTTGAATCTAGGTTTCTTATTATTGATTCTTAAATTTGTATTATTGATCTTTAGACTTATTTTTATCACTTTAGATCAGATTTACAAGTGTAAATTTGATTCAGGTCATTTCCATTATTATGAATCTAAATATTACTTCTTCAAAATTTAAAAGTTAAATATATCTATTTCTAAACAATTTACAAGATGTTGTGAACTAAATTAACATGTGGATGTTGATTTGTGTGTTTGATTATTGGATTTAAGGGCATTGGCTTGTTCATTTGAAGATCATCAAAAACAACCTACGGAATCGTTATTGAGCATATCTAGAGTTTAAAAGTTTGGAGAATAAAAAGAATCTAGCAGCATTTACATTAGAGCATACCATCCCAGGATCATTGCATACTTGCATGTTATCCTTGATTATTTTGCTCAAAGATTTGATGTAGCCTTGTTAGATGTCTAAGCAAGGAGAAATTGACCCCCACAATTTCGCAGATTCAACAAAGGTTTTTTAAAATCCACACTCCTTATGCACATTCATATAAGAAAAATCAAGTCAAGTGAATCCCAAAAGTCCACGTTTTACTAGATCAGAACTTATTCAAAGTGGAGACTATTAATTTGTTGAGTTTGAGATCTTTGTCTATGTTACCTAAGAATTACAAAGCATTGGTGAATCAACTTTGACACCTATCACAACAATTCTCCATCATTAAATTTTCAAATAAATATTACATTTGATTTATTTGATTTTTGTATTTAATTTCAATAATTAAAATTATACATCCTAGCTCATTTTATATATTACATGTTTTCTTACCTTAATACATGTATTTAACTATCCTAGATTTTTATTGTAAAGTTATTTGTTCCTCTACATTTGTGGTGAACTCAATATTCCTTTAGGGCCTAAGTTTTGACCTTCTTCCATTAGGGATTTTTACATCTAATTATTTTAAGTGCTTTACCGTATTTTCATATCTCATTAGAATTTGACTACCTTTCCTATTGATGCTTCATAATTTTATATTCATTTAGGGTAAATGTGGTTCATTCTATGACCTTTCTTTTAACCACCCCAACCACACTTTATTTTCATCTCCAAGGCTTCATTTTTAGATCTATTACATGATTATTTTGTTGTATAAATTTGAGATTGATTTATTGTGCCTCATCATTTTATTTATCTTTGCAATATTACTTTGTTTATACCATGAGCTACTTAGGACACTAATCTTCCTTTGCGAATGAGTGGTCATCTTATTCCTAACATGGGTACTCAATCCAATGATAATGAAATTTGTATGCTTAGTTAAAAACCATTTAGAAGATCATGAATAACAACATGATTATGACCATAATCCACATGCAGCTAAGCAAGATCTCACTCATACTATACAAATGCTTGGTCATGCACTTACTCATGTTTAATCTCATCAAGACTTTGCTACTCTTTTACATAAGGAAATTATATGTGTTTCATTATCATGGAAATTCTTCATAGTATTGATACTTTGTTAGTTTCTTCAAATTGTGTATAATCTCATCCTTGATCTTCTCCCAAGCCTTCTTCTTTCATAGTTTGCTCTTCCATGACCACTACTACTCATGTTGTCACCCCTTTATCTTCCATTCTAGGCTCTAGTATTCCATTCACTTTTCCCTTGATTAGTGATCCACACACATTCCATCCATCCAAACATGTACCGACTATGATATTCCATATACTTATGGCACTTGTACTATTGTACTCCCTCTCACCTTATGTCTAGCCCACTTTATAATGCATTTATGAAATTACCCCCTATCACACGTCCTCATTATACTTCCTCCATTCTTTCCCACATTCCTAATACCTCTATTATTACTACTTCTAGCATATATATACTTTTGCATGACTTTCCAACCTTAGGCAAAAAGTGGATGATATTCCTAATAGAAAATATTCTATTACATATAATCTTCTACATCATACCGTACTTACCTTTTAGATTTCACATATCTATTGCCTCTACATTTTTTCCATCTACGTTTGAGATATATAATGGAAAGGAGACTATAATGTCCATTTATAAGATTTAATTTATATACGTTTATATTGTTTAAATTAGAAAATGGTTTACTAATATAGCTCAAGAAAGTATCAAAGGTTTCAAGAACATGTAGATCAATTGTCAAATCACCAAAATTAGAGCACTTCACCTAGGACCATTAGAAAATTTTCCTCCTCCTCCATCATACAATTGTATAATCATAGCACATAGAAAAATTAGGTCATGTAGGCCCATTTCTATTTGATCCAAATAGGTTATCTACCCTACTTTAGGCCCCTATTGGTAGGGTTCCGATCTAGCTAGATTGAAATCTAGCCTAACTAACCCAAAATCCTACTACCACTAGCCTTGTAGAGCTGCCACCCTGAAGTGCCACTTGCAACCTATAAATAGTATTAGAAATATGACAATAGTTTTTAGGAAACCTAGAGTGGTTTTAAGATCATGATGGAATCTAGAATATTATAGGGAATCTTACTTTTTAGTTGGATGACATCATCAAGATGTTATGCTAACATCAACATCTTCTTTGCCTCTAAGATGACCCCTAACTAATGCAATTTTAGTTTTGGCATCTAAATTTTAGTGGCTCCATTGTGGGTCATATTTTCCCCATTTTTTAGCAATTTTTTAATTTAGGGAAGGACTCTGAGAGCTTCCTAGTGGTGCCAATGGTTTTTTATTTTTGTGTTCAAGGTATTTTTCTAACTTATTGATTCTCATAGATGATGCTAAGAAGTTCTTATTTTGGGAACTTCGGAGGCTTTGTTCGGGCCCATGATATGGTATCATTTTTTGGTGTATTTTTTGAAAGTGCATGATTTTTCATGTAATATCTCATTCTATATTAAAACTTTAAGTTTAATCTCTATGGCTTATTTAGGTATTTGTAATACACTAAGATCGAGACCACTTTGTTATTTTGGCAAGTGGCAACTATAATCACACTAGGTATAAAGTGCAATCATCATTATTTGTTAGGGGGATCTCATGATTATGTTAATTTGGGGTGCGATCTTATGATTCTACATTTACTTTTGTTGGTTTCTTGAATGAATTATCGTGGGTGATCTAATCATGTGTCTCACTCTCACTCCTTTCCATTTCAGTGTTTGGCATAATCCACATAAATCTTGTAAGGTAAAATGTGGAACTATTACGGGAAGAAAAATCATATTTATGATAAATGTTTACTAAAGGAACATGATGAACTAAAGCAAATTCTTAATGAAAATCATAGAAGTTTTCTAGATTCTTCTAATCCAACATTAGCAAATATATCAAGTTTTCATACTCAGACATCTTATGTGGACACATCATTCAAGGATGAGTAATGTAGTAAAATGACATGCATTATGATCTCATCTCAATCACCTATTCCTTCATCTAAATCTAGTTTTGCTTCATCCATGACTCTTGGTCATCCATTGCACCAAAATTTATGGGATGAGTACTTAGCAGATCACCTATCATGTTTGTTTATTGAGTCCCATCTTCTCAATTTGGAGTAAACCATTGAGGAAATTCATCTCCTCTTTGTTAAAAATAATGGAGTTGCATCTTTTCCTTTAGATGTCATGAGGGTACATTTAGGCTCTCTTGTTCCTTCTTTGCCTAGATCTCCTTCAATAGTATCATATTATGTATATATTCATAAGTCCACATATTTGGATTAGTCATCATTCATGTTGACACCTTTTGTAGAAGTACCAAATTTTAATTGCTCCAATTGTCTTGCCTATGGTCAGCATCATGCATCCATGGTTACTATTCATGAATCTTTTATGGTACCTAATTCATCTCATTAGTATTTGCCACAACTTGGCATTGGTTTGGAAATCCTCAAGCAACATTCAAAGGACTCATCATCTTTGGATCTTGTTCTACATAATTTGTTTCCACTAGGTTCTAGATTGTCACTTTTTTTAGTTAGCCATCGGACTCCTAATTTGATTGTGGCACCTTTTGGAACTAAGATAATGCCATATGAGAAAATTTCAAAATCATCACTTATCTTCATATTTCATCCCTCATATGCCTATGCAGAATGGGAAGATATCCTACATTCATCTTTGGTTTTCTTTCATCCTTAGGGAAGGAATATTGTTCAACATTCTTTGATCTTTATCATCATCCTTTATTGAGCATCCACCATCACTAAAAAAAATTTTACATTTTGGGGGGACTACATGGTCTCTCTTCTTCCTTCTTTGGGAGGGTGTATTTTCTTCGTGGGAGGATTTATTTGTAGATGGCTACCTCATCAGGCTACACATTATCAAGACCCATCTTTTCACCTACTAAGCTACGCTTAAGGGGATGTTAGTGTACGTTTCTATTTTCTTATATAGTTTTTCCCACACTTTGTTTAAGCTTCCTTAGGTTAATAGGGGTGGATAGTTAATGTGAGTGGAATGAGGTGTCAACACATTCATTCTTGCCAATAGGGTTTATGTCCTAGGCAAAGAAAAGACTAATAGAGTTCAATCTTAAAAATAGGGATTTTTGGCTTATCAAATTCATAACCTATCCCAATGCACAACTCCTCCTATAACTTTCTGAGTGAAAATATATTAATTTATTTTTGTTTTCTCTTATTTTTGCACTTGAACCCTAAAAGTGTCCTTTTTACATAATCACCTTCGTACTCTCACGCCTAGAAACACTTTAGAAAAAAAGTCAAGTCACCTTTTAAAATCACTTTTTAACACCTTTTAAATAATAAAAAATAAGTCACCTTTTAATTTATAACACACAATTACTTTTTCAACAACTTAATTTATAATTATTTAAATATTTCCAAGGTTTAAAAAATAGACATTACATAAAATTACATGAGCGTTTTGATGAACATAGAGCTAAGCTTATAATATTCTAAATGCACACATGATTCATTGTTTATTTTTTATTCTTACCTAGTTAATAGGTTTAGAAATGGAAATGTATTTTGTATTAGTATTTGAAGTTTGAATCTATTTCCCATAAGGTCAATTCATGGTTCTTTGGTAGCTAATCCTTCCACCACATTAAAATCTATTTAGATAGATTATTTATTTACATTTGATTATCTTTAGTTGTCCTACAAGTTTTCATAACATAATAATGCTAAATGTTGTAATATATTATGAGAGATAATCTTTGTAATGAACCTTAGAGAGTTGTACCTTATTGTATTATTAAACAACTTTGTGTGAAGTAATGATCCTAAACTGAAATAATATTTCAAAGAAATTTTTGTTTATATTTTTTATTGCATACATAACTTTTCTTTTTTTACCTAATAGAGGTCTTTGGTCTTGTTATAAATATACAAGTATAGTGAATGTTTAGAGACAAATGCTTGGATTAGTTCCATACACACCATGTGGTTTAACTAAAGTCCTAATGTGCTTCTATTTTCACTTTAATTTCCCTATTGTTGACCTATACGATCACCCACCTTGGCTTGGCAATGACAAAAGTGTAGAAGAACCACCCATTTTTTTAGTTGGTCCTTAATTACCTACAAGTCTTATTATGAGTTTTATTTCATTGAATTAGATTGATATACATCCTCAAGTCTAGGATTTGGGTTCATCCTCTAGGATTGTGGGTTACATTGTGGATCACCAACATGGGGATTGAGTAGTCATCAATGAAGTTTCATAATTTCCCTCTATAAAGTACAACCCTTCACATATTTCTTTTCAAGACCAACCATCTTCAAATACTCAAGCCAATGTATTGAAAAGTAAGCATATATAGGAGAAAATGATATTGTAAGGACTAAACTATGATATAAAAAACAAACTCTAAGCATAACCCCATCCAAGAGTATAAGAGACAATCTTGATCTATCTATAATAGAGCAAACAATATTGATTCAATTTCAAATGTTGAATTTTAATTGTCAAACTATAATTTACAAAGCTAAGAAAGTTCTTACACTCTATTAAAATTTATGTTTATTAATTTCAACTTAATAGTTCAAGTCTAATTATGCCATGAGGGATTCAATGTGGGAGCAAGGCATGGGGAATCATGTTATGACCATGTAAAAAAAATGCGTAGTTTAATCCTGAAACACTCATTACAATAAAATCTAAAGCAAAGATAACATATATTAAAAAAGAGAAAAGCTATAACTATAAAATAACTCTTAAGTAACTAAAAAAATTAACAATTCTTAAATTTTTTTAAAGTAAAATAAAGTAAATTCTAAGAAAATAAAATAACTTTGTTTATATTCTTGGTTACATAAATAACTTGCATTTATCTACTTAAAATAGTCATTTTGGCCTTTTTATCAATATGCAAGTTGTAGAAGTGATCAACTCATTCCTAGGATCTTCAGCCTGCAAAACAAAACCCTCACAGATGCATGAGAGAAGCAAAAAGCTCTTCCACCAAATATCAATGAGATGATATTGAGAAAAATAAGATGAGATAATTGCATATTGTACAAGCGTCTATTTAAAGGCATAGTAAATGCATAATGTTCAGGTGAAACTACTAATGGGTGAAACTACCCAATAATAAAAATATAGGCAACTATTTATTAATCCTAAGTTAAACTTAAGAATGTATAAGGGCAAAAACTCGTTCACATGACTAAAACCCCCCCTTAAGTGTAAACTTAGGGAGATTATTATGCAAGATGATATGCAAGATGGGTCCTGGCTACACAACCATGTTAGGTACCCATTCACAATGCAATGCAATCTGTCACAAGTGAAGAAAAGGAGAAAAACCCTTTGGGAGAAAACTCCTCTCCAAAAGAGAGAAAAATGATGAAAAAAGGTGGAAGGAAGGAGGACTCCACAAGACCCCCCAAGGACAACTTCTATCACTGATCTCAGAAAAAATAAAAGGAGAGAGACTATGTAGCCCCCCCATGGTAAACAATACAAATGTTGAAGATCCCCCCATGATTAAGAAACTCCTATGCTGATCCTGGAAGCCCAAAGATAGAAGAATATCTAATGTCTACAAACAACATGCCTCCCTTTTAGGAGAAACAAGTCCAACCACTAATCCAAGAGAAACTCCAACTCTGGAACAAGAGAAGGGAGAGGAAGAATCAGCATGAAAGATGCCTCTAAAAACTATCCTGGCATCTCCACGTAACCAAATGTCACATCATGTTCAGGTACAACCTCAACTAAAGAAGGTGAATCAACAAGACCATGTAGAAACTCTAAAGCAACAATCTCCAAAGACATAGATGGTGTGACAGTAGTGCTAATACTGTCACATTGAAATCGACAATATGAGATTTACAAAAACAACTCTTAAAGATCTATCAAGTGACTATCCCACAAAGCAAGATCTGAAGTATCAAGAACATCCTATTGTACTAAAGAAAAAACCTCTAAAGCAACAAGATATGAAGTAGGAGAAGAATCAACACAGGTCTGAAGAACTCCAAAGTTCAAATGACCAATCTCTCTTGAGGAATTACTACCAACACTAGAAAGTGGAGTGTGAGGCTCATAATCATCATCCTCAACAAAATGAGAAAAAGTATAGAGACAAGACTCATGATCAACTTCACCAACTGCAATGGCTTTGCTAGTAACAACCTCTCTAATGAAAACAGAATCTGTAGTGAACTCTACAGTCTTAGGTACCTCACCATGAGTAATCTAATAGATAGAAAGAAGAATTGTTTACAAATCAGGAATACAAAGTACATCTCCAAAACAACCATCACCAATCTCAACATTGCCTATACCTACAACATCCAAAAACATACTATACCCCAACAAGATCTTAGAAGTATCTATAGGATGAAGACCCAAAAAAGGATAGGGAGAAAAGCCCATGTGATGTGATTCTCCTAAATCCAAAAACTATATATCACGACTAGAGTGAATTGTAGAAGTAACCAATGCATGTCCTTTGAGCTTGTCTTCTTGACCTTTCATCCCATTTACAAATCCTACATTCCCTCAAGACTGTGTAGGTTTAGATGAAAATGAAGGTGCTACTGATGGAGAAGTTGTAGAAGGAGTCACATATGAGGGCAACTCAATGTTGTTTTTTTTAAGAAGGTGTGAAAGCTCATCAATCTTCTTAGTATAATAATGATGTTCATCATGACCTTTTTTCTTGCAATACACACAACTAAACTTCTCCTTCTTAGGTTTATCCTCTTTGGAAGAGGTGGAGGACTCATTAGACTATGTCTTAGCCTTAGGTTTATTCTTTCCTTTGCTCTGAGATGCTTGTGCAACTAATGCATGACTCTTCGAGACCCCATCTAACTGAGCAAGTTTGGCTTGTTCCCTAGTTAACTGATCACAAAATGTCTCAAAAGAAGGCATATTGAAAGCACTACCCAAAGCATCCATGGTGACATAAAAAGGAGAAGAGAAAACAACAAATGGACCTCTTAGCTTAGACAGAATCAAGAAAATAGACTCCTTATCAATTTTATCCTTCCCACATCCTACCAATTATGACCTCACAGATTTGAACTTGAGTAGATAATCATCAATGGAAGGAAATGCATTTGGGGAAAGAGAATTCAATTTGCCTCTAATTGTAAAGTACAGAACTCACTGATCTAACCAAACAATTTATTTAACTTATCCCATACCTCCTAGGAGTGATGTGATCAACTCCTTGGGTGTATTACACTCCTCAATGTGGAAAAACAAAATGTTAGAAACATGCAAAGCCATCAAACCCATAGCTTCATCACACTTGTCTCTATGAGCAAATATCTCATATTCCTTAGTAAGAGTGGGTTGTTTATCATGAAATGTAGACCACAAACCCTTAGATTGGAGCAACATGCTCATTTTAATCTTCCAGGTATAATAGTTATGAAGATTTAAAAGCTCAAATGAAGCAAGAGTAGCCATGTCAACAAATGCACCCAGAAGAAAGCAAAATAGACACCAAACTATTACAATCAGGTCTGAAACTTCCAAGATATCATAGATAACAACAAATTAAGCCTCTCAAAATTGATTTCACCTTTCCAAGATCCAAAAAAGCTCAACATGCAAAAAACATGTACCTAAGGAAAAGGGTACAGAGGCAAAAAAGAATAAGCCCATGAGGGACGATTGGTGGTGGGTTCCCGTGCCACAAGCTTCCAAGTCACCAAGTCACCACAAGCACCAAGCACAAGCTGAGCATACAAGTCAATAGCATACACGTCTCCAATCACAATGCACATACCAAAAAGAAAGTAAAATAGACACCAAACTGATACAATCAGGTCTGAAACCTCCAAGACATCATAGATAATAGCAAATAAAGCCTCTCGAAATTGATTTCACCTTTCCAAGATCCAAAAAAGCTCAAGATGCAAAAAACATGTACCTGAGGAAAAGTGTACGGAGGTAAAAAAGAATAAGCCCATGAGGGGCAATTGGTGGTGGGTTCCAGTGCCACAAGCAAATATCTCATACTCGTTAGTAAGAGTGGGTTGTTTATCATGCACTGTGGACCACAAATCCTTAGATTGGAACAACATACTCATTTTAATCTTCCAGGTATGATAGTTATGAAGATTTAAAAGCTCAAATGAAGCAAGAGTAGCCATATCAACAAATGCACCCAAAAGAAAGCAAAATAGACACCAAACTATTACAATCAGGTCTGAAACCTCCAAGATATCATAGATAACAACAAATTAAGCCTCTCAAAATTGATTTCACCTTTCCATGATCCAAAAAAAGCTCAAGATGCAAAAAACATGCACCTGAGGAAAAGTGTACAGAGGCAAAAAAGAATAAGCCCATGAGGGGCGATTGGTGGTGGGTTCCCGTGCCACAAGCTTCCAAGTCACCAAGTCACCACAAGCACCAAGCACTAGCTGAGCATACAAGTCAGCAGCATACATGTCTCCAATCACAAAGCATGTACCAAAAAGAAATAAAAATAGACACCAAACTGATACAATCAGGTCTGAAACCTCCAAGATATCATAGATAACATCAAATAAAGCCTCATATGAAATTGATTTCACCTTTCTAAGATCCAAAAAAGCTCAAGATGCAAAAAAACATGTCCCTGAGGAAAAGTGTATGGAGGCAAAAAAGAATAAGCCCATGAGGGGCGATTGGTGGTGGGTTGCAGTCCACAAGCTTCCAAATAACCAAGTCACTATGAGCACCAAGCACCAAGCACCAACTGAGCCTACAAGTCTCCAATCAAAAAGTACGTACAAACACGTGTGGGAGAGACAAGACAACTCCACATGACCCTCTGCTCACTCTATGTTGAGGGCTGCTTGGCAATAAGAAGACAAAAAGAGGTGTTCACACTCCCAATGTGGGATATATATTCCTCCAAATGCCTAGTAGACGTGATCACGGGCCTACCACACTTCCACTACCCCAGCAAATTTGAAACCCTAACAAATATTTACAATGAAACTTTATAATTTATAAAGTTTGATTGCCAAAATAAAATTGCAACTGCCATTTATAGAATCGTTAAGAACCTTAGAATTTATTAAGTATGCATGCCTCACGCACTAGCGGATGCAATGAAATAGTCTGCTAAAACCTATACATAGCCAAAATGATTGCCAAGAATTTGTAGCTTGCGTTAGATTTCATGATGACTTCTTCTTCATGCTCTGTCCATAGGCCCAAAACTCATTAAGAGTGGAGAATAATTCACACACGGCTAGAGGAAAACAACTATTTTCCCTACCTTGTCAACTCCAAAACCCTCGCTTGTCATTCATCCCTCAAAACACTTACTTGACTCCTGTTACAAATTGCAACACAGAAATCAAGTAAACAGGTAAAAATCATTACTTTGCGGGGCAACTATATATGAATATTCGCCATATCTGTATCCAGCAGTAGCTTTCTTGCAATGAATCACCAAAAAAACCAATCCCCAATGTAGAAGATCAATGACGGCAAACTTTCATTACCACTGTATAATCCTCCTTTGCAACTGCCATTGGCACGCCGAATAGCAAGAAACCAGAAGTATATATCAAAAAAGGCGAAAAAGAAATTTAAAAAATTTCAAATGCCAAACAATCTCCAGCAAATGTAGGCAAACATGCCTAGATTTCCTCAACACGACAGAAACTCTACAGGAAGGTGAGCAGAAAGAGGAGCTCTAATACCATGTATAATACCATGTAGGAGTGATCAACTCTTTCTCAGGATTTGAGTCAGCTTGCAAAACAACACCCTCACATAAAGATGAGACAAGAAAAAAGCTCTTCCACCAAATATCAATGATATGATACTGAGAAAAAATGAGATGAGATAATTACATAGTGTACAAGTGCCTATTTAAAGACATAGTAAATGCATAATGGGTGAAACTACCCAATAATCAAAAATACGGGCAACTACCTATTAATCCTAAGTTAAACTTAAAAAATGTGTAAGGGTAAAAACCCATTCACACTAACACAAGTATAGTGAATGTTTAGAGACAAATCCTTGGAGTAGTGCTATACATAGTACGTGGCTTAACTAAAGTCCTAATATGCTTATATTTTCTATTTAATTGCCCTATTATCGACCTATAGGATCACCTACCTATTGATAACTGAGAGGGGGGGGGGTGAATCAGTTATTCTAATTATTTCCCTTATTGAACTTTCCTTTTAATTGAAGCAGCATAAAATTAAACACAAAACATTAACCATGAAATAAGAAACACATGACACAGTATTTTTGACGTGGAAACCCTGTTAAGGGAGAAAACCACGGGGTGATTAACCCAAGAATTATTCTCTGTTAGAAGAATAGGAAATTACAAAAATGGCACTTGCCAATTAGGGCTCACTGCCCGAGCACACTGCTCACAAGAGGCCCACTGCCTACAAGAAGACACACTGTCTACAAAGTGATGAGAATCACAGTCTTGAACTGATTGGAAGCATCTGCATATGCTGGAGTTCAGTTCCGGTTAGGTTCAGTACACTGATCTGCTGCACTTCATCTTTCCTCTGTTCTTTATTCTGCTATCTTTCACATACCGGATCCTTTTTGCTATCTCTGCTCTTTCTCTGGACTTATTCGCATTTATCTCCACACTAACACACATTTCACAACTAAATCCATCCTCTATATATATCCGCACAAGTAATTTCATCACCTTTCTAGTCGGCATCCGGAACAGTCTAGTTTCTTACAAACTCTCATTCTGTCGGCTGAATCCTTCCTCACCAAGCAATGCGGATCAAGCATATACTTGTAGATATCATTAATCATGTCGGCCAAACATGATTCATGCCTTCACAACTTCGGTCATCAACAGTAACCCATCCGGAAAGCAGTCTGATACTCTGTCAGTCAGTTCTTCCTCTGTTTTCACTGTCTCTCAGGAATCTGGTACTCAACCATTCATATCTTTTTCCTTGTCCATCACCGGAGGCTAAATCCTTGGAATATACCACTCAAGGTAGTCCTCTTGACTTCCCCAAATCCGTACTGCACCAAGACACTTCCTCTGAGAGGTCCGGACCAATCTGTCGGACCTTGCCACATGCTCTGTTCTTCTTCACCGGACCACAACATTCTTTATTCTAACTTCCGGTAGAGACATATCATGTCTTGCGGATATGTGGGATGACCTTTGTTGCCATCAATGACAACAACCATGAATCCATATAGTGTCTCTTGCCAACAATCTCCCCCTTTGGCATTGATGGCAACACTTAGTGAAAAATGACTAAGTGTTTTCATTGTGCTCCCCCTTTGCTGATGCTCTATCTTTATATACAATTTCTGGAACTCCCCCTTAGTTGGATTCCTCATTTTTCACTGCTCCTCACTCCCCCTTTGACATCAATGGCAAAGGGTAGGGTCCGCATATCAAAATTTTCAAAAATTTCTTATACTTAGCCGCATATTTACATACTCACATATATTGAAGAATGTCTGCAAAGGATGTCTGTAATTGAATCATTTCGGTAGCCCAACTTTGCTTCATTCTGTCCAAAATTGAAATGTGACCACTTAACAAAAATGCAAACGCTTCTGCCCGCTTGAGATCTGTCGGATCTTTTGTTTGGGCGGTGGTCCTAGCATCACTGATGGCCTCATGCATGGTTTCCAACTTAGGGATTATAATCCTTCTAAGTTCTCCCATCCGGTTGGTGATGTTCTTCCTTTCCTTCTCAAGATTCTTTATTTCGTTCAAGACTGCAATAGTCTGACATTCTTGATTTATTATAGAGGAAGAGAGAGGATCAAAACTTTGAGATAAGCTTTGTAGCTTATCCTGTTCCTCTTTTATTTTCTTGTCAAATGCTGCTGTTGCCTTTGACCAGGATATACAAAATTTATAGATATCACCGCCATCCTTAAGAGCATTCTCTAAGCTCTTTATTCCAATGCTTACAATCTTCCTATCTTTAGAAATTAATTCTAATATCTCTGAAAATCTCTTATCCAAAAATTCCTTCCGGACCTTTTCTTCAGCTAATTTTTCTAGAGAATCAAAATGTGTATCAACACTGCTGACTAAGGTTTTTAGATTACCGGAAGTGGAGGCTGTCGGATCTATTTGGATTGATGGCATGATCTTCACAAGTACTCCGGAGGCAGCCTCTATCAACTCACAGTCTTCCATATGAGACTTCAGGAGCTTTTCATTTGCCTTGGCATTTGCAAATGAAGCTATCTTCATTGTTTGTACCGGAGAGAGAGAGTCAAAATCAAATGGGCCTTTTAGAAGCTCCGGTTCATCAATCTCTAAAGTTTCTTTACTCAAAAATTGTTGAACAGTTTGTGCAGTGTCTCTTGCCGGAGACAGATGTTTCTTTTCTTCTGCAGTCTTAGAACTGTCAACCTCTTTGTCTTTCACCACTACTTCCTTCTCCTGTAATTGCTCTTCTTCTTTGGATCCGGAGACTGTAGGGGAAACCGGAGGAGAGATGCTAACTTGTTCATGGGCCACTTCTTCTGGAGCAGAGGGTCCCAAGTCCTCACTTGTCTGTTCAGGGCTCACTTCTTCCGGAACAGAAGATTCCAAATCAGCAGCTGTTTCTGCACCTAAGTCCTCTACAACAGGAAGATTGAACCTTTTGAAGGCCTTCCGGAGGATCTCTTCTGTTTCTTGGGCCACTTTGTCAGTCTCACCAAGCATGAGTTGATTCATCCTGGCTTTGCTTCTGAACTCATCTTTGCAGTCCTTGAAGATAATGTTCATTGTCTTGGGATCAATTTGTGGATATAGCTGAATAGCTATCTGCTCCCGGATCTCAAGATCTTTAGCATGAGCATTATTCTTTCTTACTTCCATTTCCTTCTCTAGGCTTTTAGGAATAAGAGATATGATCTCAATGAAAGCCTTATTGTATATGTTCAGATATTTAACTGTGGCTTCCTGCAGAGTCTTTTGGTCTGCCTCACTGAAGTCATCATAGGATTCAGTCATTGGTTGAAGGTTTCCATCCACCGTGACCGACTTGATTATGCTCTCTAGTGACAGAGTGGGCTTTTCAACAGTTACCTCTGCCATTTCATCCTTGTCTTGGCCTGTGGAGGGCTTACCGGATCCTTTCTTCTTCTGTTTCTTTACTTCTCTTACTCCCTCATCTGATTCTGTTTCCTCTTCATCCTTTTGGCTTCCATAAGCCCTTGTGGCTTTTGTCTTGGATCTCTTACCGGATGCCTGGACTTCCAGTTTTGAACTTTTGGTTGAGGGAGGTGCAGATCTCTTTGTTGATCTGGTCCGGGTGGGAGCTCCAACCGGAGCACTTTCTTTGCTTTTCTCTTCTTCCTCGGCCTTCCTCCTCTTTTCCCGGCTGGCATCAAGTGCCTCCTTTGAGATACCTAGGCCTTGAGCAATGTGCTCTACTTCTTTTCTTACCTTTCTTTTAATCTCAGGTTCCCTGAGTTCTACATGTATTTTTACACTCAGCTCCTCAAAGGTTCCAAACCTTTCTGCCTTAGGATCTTTGGGCTGACTTAGCATGTGTTGAACATGCAGCTCCACTATCTGTTCATCAACTTCATACCCCATGGGTATGATCCAGACAGTCCTTGGCTCCACTGCCTCCATTAGGCACTGATCAGTGTCAACCATAAAGCACACTGAGTCCTTGTATTTCTCAATGAGAGACTGGGGAATTCTCTCTCTTGCTTGCATCATGCTCTGAAAGTTTTTGAAGTATCCCCATAGAGCTGAATTTCTCGCTTTTGCATCCCCAAGTTCATGCAAGTAGTCTCTTATCTGGACTGCAACAGGTTTGTCATTCTGCCATACCTATCCACTTGTTCCGGGTAGCTCATTCATGAAATAGAAGAATAGACATACAATAAGAGTACCATACTTGAAGGAATTCTTCTTATCCTTCTTGATTTTCTGTATGTTTTCCATTAATTGGCTTAGTAGTAGTTCGCAGAGATCATATTCTGCATTCTTTCTTAACATTTCATAAGCAGTGTATATTGCAGTTCCGGATACAGAATTCTCCCTGCTGGAGTGATAGATCTTGTATCCTATTATCATTGATGCATATTTGATATCCGGATCTGAAATATCTTCAATGGTCATTGCCCTCTTGTCAAATTTTGATCCGGTGGCCTCAGTTACAATGTTGTTCTTGACAGATTTGAGGATAGGTACCCCTCCGGAAGAGTATAGACCAGTTACTGCTCTAATTGCCTCTTTTGTAATCTTGCAGGGTCTATCTAACCATAGAAAGTTGTCATGCATCCTGCTCAGCACATACCGGACCCATTCATCCTCTTCAAAACAGGGGAAATGAATAAATTGCTCAAATTGTTTCTTCTGAATATCCTTATACTCTAGTTTAAGCTCAAAAGCATTGTCAATCAGCTGCTTGTGATAGAGGTCTCTTAATTTGAATTCCCCAAATTCCTCAATGTTTGCATGTATGTAAACCCTAATGTCTTCGGTGTGTAAAACTCCGTGAGGAACACTAGAGAAGGCTCCTAGTGGGTCTACCTCCAATGATTTGTAGGGATGTTTCTTGAATGAGGGGCGAGGTCTATCAGAGATCTTAACTATGTTTGGAGTAGCCATTCTTCAAGGATTTGCAGTGAGGTAATGAAAAACGGAGAATACCTTATGCGCCTTCGGTTTGCACGGAGTGGTTGGATTGATTTCTTTATCCAATAGCTTTGGCAGGAGATCCTTGATGTGCTTGAAGAACCTTGTTGCAAAGCTCCACTTTTCGCTTCTTCTCGAGTGCAGAATGAGCAAATGACCTTTGAGAAATCCCTTAAATTGCTCCGCGAACCCTAATATCTGTCTGCAATAAATGCTTCACCTACATCATTCCGGTTTGCCTTGTCTGGATAGTTTGGAGTATCCTGGATTGGTTCTGATCTGAGGATATCATCCGGATCTTTCAATCATGAATAAATCGAGGTAACATATTACAAGAGCATCCCAAACACTCTGTCCAATCCGCAGAACAAGATAGTGCATTTCTGGATCTTTCCGGACCTTTTTGTAATCCTCTATCATACCGGAGCATCTCCCTGAACAGGTCTTATTTGATCGATCACAGCTTCTTCATAACTTCATGCGGACCTCTGAAAACTTGACTGAAGTATCTCAAGACTCATATCTACAAACCCTTTGATCCGCATCTTGTGCCACATCCGGTACCACTTGTTTGGCTGGGGGAACAAGATTTTCTTTGAGTCTCCCCCTGAGCCTGAGCTCACTTTTTAATTTCTGGAAGAAATATCAGCACCAGAGTCTGGTGCGGATCCAACCTCTACATTCTCTAAACTTTTCTTCACCCATATCTTGCTCATCTGATTCCTAACCTCATCCGCATTCATCTTTTGTTTACCCTTGTCTTGATTCTGATTATACACCGGACCTCTTTTGTCCTGATTCTTGTTTCTGCAAACTTTAGCATTATGACCGGACCTATTGCAGATTTGGCAAATAACATTTCTTTGCATATTTGACTGATATCCTCTTGATCTGCATTGATTAGCCATATGACCTACTCTATTGCATGTGAAGCATCTACCTTTGAATGATTTGTTTACTTGCATACTTCTGCATTCATGGGATTTGTGTCCATACCTTTTGCAGTTGAAGCATTGTCCGGAGAAGGATGAATTAATCTGATTCATTCTCATTATGCACTGATTAGCTTTGTGACCAAAGTGGTTGCAACTGTGGCAGTATCCATTGAAGGATGGATATCTTTGAGCATTTGGCTGTCTTACCGGAGGTCTTCTAGGCCTGCTCCTTGGATTTTCTGATCCAAGATTCTTCTGACCAGATCTGGAGCTTTCTCCTTTCTCATATCCCAAGCCATACTTGTCATCTGTCCTCTTTTGACTTCCAAGAAGAACTTCAAGTTGAGCAGAACTTATCTTGAATTTCTCTTTATATTCATTTGCTGTTTGAAGGTCTCTTTTGAGAGAGGCAATTTGATCCTCAAGTTTTCCTTCATTATCTTTGGCATCTTCAAGATCAGATTCAAGGTGTCTGATAATCCTATCCATCTGGTGGCATTCTTCTGATTTTTCTTTAAGAGATTGTCTTAGATTGTCTTCAGCCTTTCTTTTTTCTTCAATCTCTTGAGTAAACTTTATAGTTCCTGATTCCATTTCATGTCTTAACATAATGACTTCTTTTGATAACTTTTCACATAACTTGGTTTGCTCAGTCAATTCCTCATTTGTATTGCTTTCTTCACTTTGTCTTGCCAATTGTTGAAGCAGCTCCTTTCTCTTTTTCATAGAGAGACTTAATTTGTCTTTTAATTCTCTCATGAATTCATCAGCCTATTTGAGTCTTTCCTTTAATTCACTGACTTCAGAATTTGACTGTTCAAGATCCTCAAGGGCAGTCTTGAGTTGCTCCCTTAAACCATATGCATCCATTTGAAATCCCAGATCTTCCTCAAGCTGTTAGGCTCTATTAGGAGGAACTTAGCTCTGATACCAATTGTTGATAACTGAGAGGGGGGGGGTGAATCAGTTATTCTAATTATTTCCCTTATTGAACTTTCCTTTTAATTGAAGCAGCATAAAATTAAACACAAAACATTAACCATGAAATAAGAAACACATGACACAGTATTTTTGACGTGGAAACCCTGTTAAGGGAGAAAACCACGGGGTGATTAACCCAAGAATTATTCTCTGTTAGAAGAATAGGAAATTACAAAAATGGCACTTGCCAATTAGGGCTCACTGCCCGAGCACACTGCTCACAAGAGGCCCACTGCCTACAAGAAGACACACTGTCTACAAAGTGATGAGAATCACAGTCTTGAACTGATTGGAAGCATCTGCATATGCTGGAGTTCAGTTCCGGTTAGGTTCAGTACACTGATCTGCTGCACTTCATCTTTCCTCTGTTCTTTATTCTGCTATCTTTCACATACCGGATCCTTTTTGCTATCTCTGCTCTTTCTCTGGACTTATTCGCATTTATCTCCACACTAACACACATTTCACAACTAAATCCATCCTCTATATATATCCGCACAAGTAATTTCATCACCTTTCTAGTCGGCATCCGGAACAGTCTAGTTTCTTACAAACTCTCATTCTGTCGGCTGAATCCTTCCTCACCAAGCAATGCGGATCAAGCATATACTTGTAGATATCATTAATCATGTCGGCCAAACATGATTCATGCCTTCACAACTTCGGTCATCAACAGTAACCCATCCGGAAAGCAGTCTGATACTCTGTCAGTCAGTTCTTCCTCTGTTTTCACTGTCTCTCAGGAATCTGGTACTCAACCATTCATATCTTTTTCCTTGTCCATCACCGGAGGCTAAATCCTTGGAATATACCACTCAAGGTAGTCCTCTTGACTTCCCCAAATCCGCACTGTACCAAGACACTTCCTCTGAGAGGTCCGGACCAATCTGTCGGACCTTGCCACATGCTCTGTTCTTCTTCACCGGACCACAACATTCTTTATTCTGACTTCCGGTAGAGACATATCATGTCTTGCGGATATGTGGGATGACCTTTGTTGCCATCAATGACAACAACCATGAATCCATATAGTGTCTCTTGCCAACACTACCTTGGCCTTGCAAAGACAAAAATGTAGAAGAGCCACCCTCTCTTTTTTAGTTTTTCCTTATTTACCTACAAGTCTTATTAAGAGTTTTTATTTCATTGAATTAGATTGATATACATTCTCAAATTTAGGACTTGGGTTCATCATCTACAATTATGGGATGCATTTTGGATCACCAACATAGGGATTGACTAGCCATCAAGGAAGTTTCATAATTTCCCTTAATAAAGTAACATCCTCCACAAGTTTCTCGTCAAGTCCAACCATCTTCAAATACTCAAGCCCGTGTACTAAACACTAGAAGAATATATAGGACAAAACCATGCTACAAGGAATAAATTATGATAGAAAGACCAAACTCTCAGCATAACCCCATCCAAGAGTAGCGGAGACAATCTTGATCTATCTATAATAGTGCAAAAAATATTGATTCAAACAAATTGAGATGCAAATGTTTTTGATTGATACAAGATTGCTCTTGAACTAGGGATGCCCCTACATCACTTGCCATGTGTCACTTCATCACAGCAGTGCATGTCACGAAGGCACCCATATCATAATGTTTGCACTAATGCGCTAAGTTCTCAACTTAGCTTACATGGATCTAATGGGACACACACCTCCATGTGTTGCCTTGTCACAACAACGTAGAGCATATTCCTCAGCATCACTCTGCAACGTGCTCATGCAATGAGCATACCTTTAAACTTTCAGCTTGAGATCAACAACCAATGCATCAATGCGGCTCTGATAGATCTAACAAATTTGGAGCCTGTGATGCTGCGATAGCCATTGATCTACCTTCAATTGTCCAAAATTCAGACTTATGAAATCTTACGAAGATTGGTGGAGCCAGTTACTAGGCCCAAGGGACCAGTAGAACATGACACTTAAGGGCATAAGTTGTGACTTAATGAATCGAGGACTGGGACTCGAAAGTCAACACAAAATTAGAACAATAAAATGTAGACTTAGGGTTTAGGGCTCAAGACTTAGGTTTTATGCTTTGAAGAAATAATCTAAAAGCCTAGAAAAATAAAATGTTCTAATAGTATTCGTAGAACTATTCTAGGGGGGCTTATAATGCTAGTCTTTCCCATTATTATGTTGTTGAGGTGGGGGACATTGATTACTTGAGTATGGGGTCCCCAAGACATTTGATTCTTTTTCAAGGGTAGTAACTTCAATAGTTGTAGTTCTAAGCAAACTCTACATTATATATAATGCATTAAGAGTGGAAGGGTTAGCTAAATGGTGTTCCAAGATTAGTTATGTTGGGACTAAAATGAGGTTCATAGCAGTTGGTTGATAATGGTAATTTGAGCATTAGGGGTGAGCTAGCAAGGAGGCTATATAATTGGGAATAAAGGAATGGGGGATCTAAGGGCTAATCTCCCTATTAGAATTAAATCATTCTTATCTGTGATGGATATGGCATAGGCATTTGGTACAACATTATCTTATTTTTATTTAACCATCATGGTGATTTTAGTATCTATTACTTTCAAGTAACAAGTATAACCTATAACTAGTGGGGGTTAGACCTCAAGAGGGATCCTTTTCTAGGTCTTCTAGAACCTACCATTGAAGTCATCATGCACTTTCATAAGAGCCCTTTTAGTAGTTGAGTTACTTGAGTAGGGAGGTGGCATCTCTTTTCTTCTTGAATTTATTGATCAACGCCATGATGGTCCCAGTTATTTAGTAAAATGGAAAAGAAGACTTGTACCAATCAAAATCTTTGGCTCTAAATGATGTAGCTAGGATTCTTAGATCAATACTTTCTTTATCAATGTTATGCATAGCATAGTGGTTGACTGTATCATGCAAGCTTTTTGTGGGAGTGGTTCAATCCTCTCCAATTAAATGTGGGAGAGAGCACAACACAACATCTGGGATAGCACCCCCATAATATAGGGGCATAGTAAGTAAAAGGGAACCTTGAGTACTTCATGTGGAAAAGATTCTTGGAGTTGGTTGAGTATCCATAGGGAGTTTACTTGTTGCATCTATAAATATGGTTGTGGTGTAGGTCATGGTCTTATTCTTAGGACAAAAGTTTAATTTATCTTTCATATTATCATTTTTTAAAAGATATATGATCACATCTAAAAAGTTTTTTATTAGATATATCCTAACATTTGATTTTTTATTTTTTTTTTAATATTGGGAACTCCTAATAAAGACTATCCAACAACAGTTTTTATCTCTGGTTTTCTACCCATATGTGGCCTCTAAACTCTAAACACAAAATTTTGGTTCTATATAAATATAGATGCTTCTCCACCTTTAAAAAAACCATTTGATTGTTTTTAATATTTTTAATTTGAAAATAAATATTACACTTCTTTGAAAGATTTTTATAAAATTTTGAAGAGATCATTTCGTAAAAATACCCTAATAAACAACTAAGGAAGAAATCAGTTCTAATTATTATTTGAATAAGATAACAGAGTGCGTCTCACCTGCGTTGGTAATTTAATAATGAAACGACAATCAAGAAACAAAGCATAGCACTTCTTATTTCCTTGTCGTGATGCAAAATTAATATTCAAAATATGTAAACGACGATCTGAAGTTATAGAGAGCAAAATTAATACACAAAGTCTCTCGAGTTAGAGTCTTCGCCGTTTGAAGACCAGCACTTGCACGAAATCACGGGAAGCATTGAAAATTCGACAAAACGGACAAATTCGTTTATCAGATTTGAATAAGAGCAGAACTATTTGTCATTTATGCACGTCCGAGGGATATTATTGATTAACAGTTGGACAATACCCAAAGAAGATCATGGCAGATGTATTCAAGCCGCTGCAGATGTGACTCGACTGTCGCTTGTAATGACGTCTTCTGGGAAGATGAGCATTCACGGTGCCGAATTCCACGTTCGTTCTGATCCATTCCACCACGGCAGTCTCTATTTTCACCTCTAATTATAAACTTCACATATAAACTTTCTAGCATAAAACAAGCGACGAAATTCGTTGTTCGGATACAACTCCATTTCCACATTGCGCAAGAAAATATTAAATTGTTCTCCAAGTCTCTTATTGTAACTGAGAAAACTACTTAACTACGTCTGTTTTTTTTTTTTTTTAAAATGTAAATGCAATTTATCTATTTAACTACGTCTTTTATCTTTTGGGTCCACATGAATAGTGTGTTGTGAATGCAATAGTGGGTATATATCTTTTTCAAAGTAGTTTTATAATATCTTTGAATATAGGTTTCTTATTATTGATTCTTACATTTGTATTATTGATCTTTTAGACTTATTTTTATCACTTTAGATCAAATTTACAAGTGTAAATTTGAGTCAAGTCATTTCCATTATTATGAATCTAAATGTTACTTCTTCAAAATTTAAAAGTTAAATATATCCATTTCTAAACAATTTACAAGATGTTGTGAACTAAATTAACATATGGTTGTTGATTTGTTTGTTCGATTGTTGGATTTAAGGGCATTGGCTTATTCATTTGAAGATCATCAAGAACAACCTAGGGAATTGTTATTGAGCATATCTAGAGTTTAATAGTTTGGAAAATAAAAAGAATCTAGCAGCATTTACATTAGAGCATATCATCCCAGGATCATTGCATGCTTGCATGTTATCCTTGATTATTTTGCTCAAAGATTTGATGTAGCCTTGTTAGATGTCTAAGCAAGGAGAAATTGACCCCCACAATTTTGCAGATTCAACAAAAGTTTTCTAAAATCCACACTCATGCACATTCATATAAGAAAAATCAAGTCAAGTGAATCCCAAAAGTCCACGTTTTACTAGATCAGAACTTATTCAAAGTGGAGACTATTAATTTGTTGAGTTTGAGATCTTTGTCTATGTTACCTAAGAATTACAAAGCATTAGTGAATCAACTTTGACACCTATCACAACAATTATCTATCATTAAATTTTCAAATAAATATTACATTTGATTTATTTGATTTTTGTATTTAATTTCAATAATTAAAATTATACATCCTAGCTCATTTTATCTATTACATGTTTTCTTACCTTAATACATGTATTTAACTATCCTAGATTTTTATTGTAAAGTTATTTGTTCCTTTTCATTTGTTGTGAACTCAATATTCCTTTAGGGCCTAAGTTTTGACCTTCTTCCATTAGGGATTTTTAGATCTAATTATTCTAAGTGCTTTACTATATTTTCATATCTCATTAGAATTTGACTACCTTTCCTATTGATGCTTCATAATTTTATATTCATTTAGGGTAAATGTGGTTCATTCTATGACCTTGCTTTTAACAACCCCAACCACACTTTATTTTCATCTCCAAGGCTTCATTTTTAGATCTATTACATGATTTTTTTGTTGTATAAATTTGAGATTGATTTATTGTGCCTAATCATTTTATTTATCTTTGCAATATTACTTTGTTTATACCATGAGCTACTTAGGACACTAATCTTCCTTTGCGAATGAGTGCGCATCTTATTCCTAACATGGGTACTCAATCCAATGATAATGAAATTTGTATGCTTAGTTAAAAACCATTTAGAGGATCATGAATAACAACATGATTATGACCATAATGCACATGCAGCTAAGCAAGATCTCACTTATACTATACAAATGCTTGGTGATGCACTTACTCATGTTTAATCTCATCAAGACTTTGCTACTCTTTTACATAAGGAAATTATAGGTGTTTCATTATCATGGAAATTCTTCATAGTATTGATACTTTGTTAGTTTCTTCAAATTGTGTATAATCTCATTCTTGATCTTCTCCCAAGCCTTCTTCTTTCATAGTTTGCTCTTCCATGACCACTACTACTCATGTTGTCACCCCTTTATCTTCCATTCCAGGCTCTAGTATTCCATTCACTTTTCCCTTGATTAGTGATCCACACACATTCCATCCATCCAAACATGTACCGACTATGATATTCCATATACTTATGGCACTTGTACTATTGTACTCCCTCTCACCCTATGTCTAGCCCACTTTATAATGCATTTATGAAATTACCCCCTATCACACGTCCTCATTATACTTCCTCCATTCTTTCCCACATTCCTAATACCTCTATTATTACTACTTCTAGCATATATATACTTTTGCATGACTTTCCAACCTTAGGCAAAAAGTGGATGATATTCCTAATAGAAAATATTCTATTACATATAATCTTCTACATCATATCGTACTTACCTTTTAGATTTCACATATCTATTGCCTCTACATTTTTTCCATCTACGTTTGAGATATATAACGGAAAGGAGACTATAATATCCATTTATAAGATTTAATTTATATATGTTTATATTGTTTAAATTAGAAAATGGTTTACTAATATAGCTCAAGAAAGTATCAAAGGTGTCAAGAACATGTAGATCAATTGTCAAATCACCAAAATTAGAGCACTTCACCTAGGACCATTAGAAAATTTTCCTCCTCCTCCATCATACAATTGTATAATCACAGCACATAGAAAAATTAGGTCATGTAGGCCCATTTCTATTTGATCCAAATAGGTTATCTACCCTATTTTAGGCCCCTGTTGGTAGGGTTCTGATCTAGCTAGATTGAAATCTAGCCTAGCTGACCTAAAATCCTACTACCACTAGCCTTGTAGAGATGCCACCCTAAAGTGCCACTTCCAACCTATAAATAGTATTAGAAGTATGACAATAGTTTTTAGGAAACCTAGAGTGGTTTTAAGATCATGATGGAATCTAGAATATTCTAGGGAATCTTACTTTTTAGTTGGATGACATCATCAAGATGTTATGCTAACATCAACATCTTCTTTCCCTCTAAGATGACCCCTAACTAATGCAATTTTAGTTTTGGCATCTAAATTTTAGTGGCTCCATTGTGGGTCATATTTTCTCCATTTTTTAGCAATTTTTTAATTTAGGGAAGAACTCTGAGAGCTTCCTAGTGGTGCCAATGGTTTTTTATTTTGGTGTTCAAGGTAGTTTTCTAACTTATTGTTTCTCATAGATGATGCTAAGAAGTTCTTATTTTGGGAACTTCAGAGGCTTTGTTCGGGCCCATGATATGGTATCATCTTTTGGTGTATTTTTTTGAAAGTGCATGATTTTTCATGTAATATCTCATTCTATATTAAAACTTTAAGTTTAATCTCTATGGCTTATTTAGGTATTTGCAATACACTAAGGTCGAGACCACTTTGTTATTTTGGCAAGTGGCAACTATAATCACACTAGGTATAAAATGCCATCATCATTATTTGTTAAGGAGATCTCATGATTATGTGAATTTGGGTTCTGATCTTATGATTCTACACTTACATTTGTTGGTTTCTTGAATGAATTATCTTAGGTGATCTAATCATGTGTCTCACTCTCACTCCTTTCCATTTCAGTATCCGGCATAATCCACATAAATCTTGGAAGGTAAAATGTGGAACTATTACGGGAAGAAAAATCATATTTATGATAAATGTTTACTAAAGGAACATGATGAACTAAAGCAAATTCTTAATGAAAATCATAGAAGTTTTCTAGATTCTTCTAATCCAACATTAGCAAATATATCAAGTTTTCATACTCAGACATCTTATGTGGAGACATCATTCAAGGATGAGTAATGTAGTAAAATGACATGCATTATGATATCATCTCAATCACCTATTCCTTCATCTAAATCTAGTGTTGCTTCATCCATGACTCTTGGTCATCCATTGCACCAAAATTTATGGGATGAGTACTTAGCAGATCACCTATCATGTTTATTTTTTGAGTCCCATCTTCTCAATTTGGAGGAAACCATTGAGGAAATTCATCTCCTCTTTGCTAAAAGCAATGGAGTTGCATCTTTTCCTTTAGATGTCATGAGGACACATTTAGGCTCTCTTGTTCCTTCTTTGCTTAGATCTCCTTTGATAGTATCATATTATGTATATATTCATAAGTCCACATATTTGGATTAGTCATCATTCATGTTGACACCTTTTGTAGAAGTACCAGATTTTCATTGCTCTAATTGTCTTGCCTATGGTCAGCATCATACATCCATGGTTACTATTCATGAATCTTTTATGGTACCTAATTCATCTCATTAGTATTTGCCAGAACTTGGCATTGGTTTGGAGATCCTCAAGCAACATTCAAAGGACTCATCATCTTTGGATCTTGTTCTACATAATTTGTTTCCACTAGGTTCTAGATTATCACTTTTTTAGTTAGGCATGGGACTCCTAATTTGATTGTGGCACCTTTTGGAACTAAGATGGTGACATATGAGAAAATTCCAAAATCATCACTTATCTTCAGATTTCCTCCCTCATATGCCTATGCAGAATGGGAAGATATCCTACATTCATCTTTGGTTTTCTTTCTTCCTTAGGGAAGGAATATTGTTCAACATTCTTTGATCTTTATCATCATCCTTTTATTGAGAATCCACCATCACTAAAAAAAATTATACATTTTGGGGGGACTACATGGTCTCTCTTCTTCCTTCTTTGGGAGGGTGTCTTTTCTTTGTGGGGGGATTTATTTGTACATGGGTACCTCATCAGGCTACACATTATCAAGACCCATCTTTTCACCTACTAAGCTACACTTAAGGGGGTGTTAGTGTAGGTTTCTATTTTCTTATATAGATTTTCCCACACTTTGTTTAATCTTGCTTAGGTTAATAGGAGTGGATAGTTAATGTGAGTGGAATGAGGTGTCAACACATTCATTCTTGCCAATAGGGTTTATGTCCTAGGCAAAGAAAAGACTAATAGAGTTCAATCTTAAAAATAGGGATTTTTGGTTTATCAAATTCATAACCTATCCCAATGCACAACTCCTCCTATAACTTTTTGAGTGAAAATATATTAATTTATTTTTGGTTTCTCTTATTTTCGCACTTGAACCCTAAAAGTGTCCTTTTTACATAATCACCTTCATACTCTCATGCCTAGAAACACTTTAGAAAAAAAACTCAATTCACCTTTTAAAATCACTTTTTAAGACCTTTTAAATAATAAAAAATAAGTCACCATTTAATTTATAACTCAAAAATACTTTTTCAACAAATTAATTTTTAATTATTTAATTATTTCCAGGGTTTAAAAAAATAGACATTACATAGAATTACACGGCTATTTTGATGAACATAGAGCTAAGCTTATAATATTCTAAATGCACACATGATTCATTGTTTATTTTTTATTCTTACCTAGTTAATAGGTTTAGACATGGATATGTATTTTGTATTAGTATTTGAAGTTTGAATCTATTTCCCATAAGATCAATTCATGGTTCTTTGGTAGCTAATCCTTCCACCACATTAAAATCTATTTAGATAGATTATTTATTTACATTTTATTATCTTTAGTTGTCCTACAAGTTTTCATAACATAATAATGCTAAATGTTGTAATATATTATGAGAGATAATCTTTGTAATGAACCTTAGAGGGTTGTACCTTATTGTATTATTAAACAACTTTGTGTGAAGTAATGATCCTAAACTAAAATAATATTTCAAAGAAATTTTCATTTATATTCTTTGTTGATACATAACCTTTCTTTTTCTACCTAATAGAGGTCTTTGGTCTTGTTATTAATACACAAGTATAGTGAATGTTTAGAGACGAATGCTTGGGCTAGTTCTGTACACACCATGTGGTTTAACTAAAGTCCTAATGTGCTTCTATTTTCTCTTTAATTGCCCTATTGTTGACCTATAGGATCACCCACCTTGGCTTGGCAAAGACAAAAGTGTAGAAGAACCACCCACTTTTTTAGTTGGTCCTTAATTACCTACAAGTCTTATTATGAGTTTTATTTCATTGAATTAGATTGATATACATCCTCAAGTCTAGGATTTGGGTTCATCCTCTAGGATTGTGGGTTACATTGTGGATCACCAACATGGGGATTGAGTAGTCATCAATGAAGTTTCATAATTTCCCTCTATAAAGTACAACCCTCCACATATTTCTTTTCAAGACCAACCATCTTCAAATACTCAAGCCCGTGTATTGAAGAGTAAGCATATATAGGAGAAAATGATATTGTAAGGACTAAACTATGATATAAAGAACAAACTCTAAGCATAACCCCATCGAAGAGTATAGTAGACAATCTTGATCTATCTATAATAGAGAAAACAATATTGATTCAATTTCAAATGTTGAATTTTAATTGTCAAACTGTAATTTACAAAGCTAAGAAAGTTCGTACACTCTATTAAAATTTATGCTTATTAATTTCAACTTAATAGTTCAAGTCTAATTATGCCATGAGGGATTCAATGTGGTAGCATGGCATGGGGAATCATGTTATGACCATGTAAAAATAATAATGTGTAGTTTAATCCTTAAACAGTCATTACAATAAAATCTAAAGCAAAGCTAACATATATTAAAAAAAAAGAAAAGCTATAACTATAAAATAACTCTTAAGTAACTAAAAAAATAACAATTCTTAAATTTTTTTAAAGTAAAATAAAGTAAATTTTAAGAAAATAAAATAACTTTGTTTATATTCTTGGTTGCATAAATAACTTGCATTTATCTACTTAAAATAGTCATTTTGGCCTTGTTATCAATACGCAAGTTGTATGAGTGATCAACTCCTTCCTAGGATCTTCAGCCTACAAAACAACACCCTCACAGATGCACGAGAGAAGCAAAAAGCTATTCCACCAAATATCAATGAGATGATATTGAGAAAAATGAGATGAGATAATTGCATAGTGTACAAGCGCCTATTTAAAGGCATAGTAAATGCATAATGTTCAGGTGAAACTACTAATGGGTGAAACTACCCAATAATCAAACTACAGGCAACTACTTATTAATCCTAAGTTAAACTTAAGAATGTATAAGGGCAAAAACTTGTTCACATGACTAAAACCCCCCCTTAAGTGTAAACTTAGGGAGATTATCATGCAAGATGATATGCAAGATGGGTCCTGGCTACACAACCATGTTAGGTACCCATTTGCAATGCAATACAGTCTCTCACAAGTGAAGAAAAGGAGAAAAACCCTGTGGGAGAAAACTCCTCTCCAAAAGAGAGAGAAATGATGAAAAAAGGTGGAAGGAAGGAGAACTCCACAAGACCCCCCAAGGACAACTTCTGTCACTGATATTAGAAAATACAAAAGGAGAGAGACTATGTAGCCCCCCCATGGTAAAGAATAGAAATGTTGAAGATCCCCCTAGGATTAAGAAACTCCTGTGCCGATCCTAGAAGCCTGAAGACAAAAGAATATCCGATGTCTACAAACAACATGCCTCCCTTTTAGGAGAAACAAGTCCAACCACTGATGCAAGAGAAACTTCAACTCTGAAACAAGAGAAGGGAGAGGAAGAATCAGCATGAAAGATGTGTCTAAAAACTATCCTGGCATCTCCACGTAACCAAATGTCACATCATGATCAGGTACAGCCTCAACTAAAGAAGGTGAATCAACAAGACCATGTGGAAACTCTAAAGCAACAATCTCCAAAGACATAGATGGTGTGACAGCAGTGCTGATACTGTCACACTGAAATCAGCAATGTGAGATTTACAAAAACAACTCTGAAAGATCTATCAAGTGACTATCCCACAAAGCAAGATCTGAAGTATCAAGAACATCTTGTTGTGCTGAAGAAAAAACCTCTGAAGCAACAAGATATGAAGTAGGAGAAGAATCAACATAGGTCTGAAGAACTCCAAAGTTCAAATGACCAATCTCTCCTGAGGAATTACTACCAACACTAGAAAGTGGAGTGTGAGGCTCATAATCATCATCCTTAAGAAAATGAGAAAAAGTATAGAGATAAGACTCATGATTAGCTTCAACAACTGCAATGACTTTGCTAGTATCGACCTCTCTAATGAAAATAGAATCTGCAGTGAACTCTACAGTCTTAGGTACCTCACCATGAGTAATCTAATAGATAGAAAGAAGAATTGTGTACAAATCAGGAATACAAAGTACATCTCTAAAACAACCATCACCAATCTCAACATTGCCTATACCTACAACATCCAAAAACATACTATACCCCAACAAGATCTTAGAAGTATCTATAGGATGAAGACCCAAAAAAGGATAGGGAGAAAAACCCATGTGATGTGATTCTCCTGAATCCAAAAACTATATATCATGACCAGAGTAAACTATAGAAGTAACGAATGCATGTCCTTTGAGCTTGTCTTCTTGACCTTTCATCCCATTTGCAAATCCTACATTCCCTCAAGACTATGTAGGTCTAGATGAAAATGAAGGTGCTACCGATGGAGAAGTTGTAGAAGAAGGAGTCACATATGAGGGCAACTCAATGTTATTTTTTTGAAGAAGGTGTGAAAGTTCATATATCTTCTTAGTATAATAATGATGTTCATCATGACCTTTTTTCTTGCAATACACACAACTAAACTTCTCCTTCTTAGGTTTATCCTCTTTGGAAGAGGTGGAGGACTCATTAGACTATGTCTTAGCCTTAGGTTTATTCTTCCCTTTGCTCTGAGATGCTTGTACAACTAATGCATGACTCTTAGAGACCCCATCCAATTGAGTAAGTTTGGCTTGTTCCCTAGTCAACTGATCACAAAATGTCTTAAAAGAAGGCATATTGAAAACACTACCCAAAGCATCCATGGTGGCGTAAAAAGTAGAAGAGAAAACAACAAATGGACCTCTTAGCTTAGACAGAATCAAGAAAATAGACTCCTTATCAATTTTATCTTTCCCACATCCTACCAACTATGACCTCACATATTTGAACTTGACTACAGAATCATCAATGGAAGGAAATGCATCTAAGGAAAGTGAAGTCAATTTGCCTCTAATTGCAAAGCATGGAACTCACTGATCTAACCAAACAATTTATTTAACTTATCCCATACCTCCTAGGAGTGATGTGATCAATTCCATGGGTGTATTACACTCCTCAATGTGGAAAAACAAAATGTTAGAAACATGCAAAGCCATCAAAGCCATAGCTTCATCACACTTGTCTCTATGAGCAAATATCTCATATTCCTTAGTAAGAGTGGGTTGTTTATCATGCAATGTAGACCACAAACCCTTAGATTGGAGCAACATGCTCATTTTAATCTTCCAAGTATGATAGTTATGAAGATTTAAAAGCTCAAATGAATCAAGAGTAGCCATGTCAACAAATGCACCCAAAAGAAAGCAAAATAGAAACCAAACTAATACAATCAGTTCTAAAACCTCCAAGATATCATAGATAACAACAAATAAAGCCTCTCAAAATTGATTTCACCTTTCCAAGATCCAAAAAAGCTCAACATGCAAAAAACATGTACCTAAGGAAAAGTGTACAGAGGCAAAAAAGAATAAGCCCATGAGGGACGATTGGTGGTGGGTTCCCGCGCCAAAAGCTTCCAAGTCACCAAGTCACCACAAGCACCAAGCACAAGCTGAGCATACAAGTCAGTAGCATACACATCTCCAATCACAAAGCACATACCAAAAAGAAAGCAAAATAGACACCAAACTGATACAATCAGGTCTAAAACCTCCAAGATATCATAGATAATAGCAAATAAAGCCTCTCAAAATTGATTTCACCTTTCCAAGATCCAAAAAAGCTCAAGATGCAAAAAACATGTACCTGAGGAAAAGTGTATGGAGGCAAAAAAGAATAAGCCCATGAGGGGCGATTGGTGGTGGGTTCCAGCACCACAAGCAAATATCTCATACTCCTTAGTAAGAGTGGGTTGTTTATCATGCAATGTGGATCACAAACCCTTAGATTGGAACAACATACTCATTTTAATCTTCTAGGTATGATAGTTATGAAGATTTAAAAGCTCAAATGAATCAGGAGTAGCCATGTCAACAAATGCACCCAAAAGAAAGCAAAATAGACACCAAACTATTACAATCAGGTCTGAAACCTCCAAGATATCATAGATAACAACAAATTAAGCCTCTCAAAATTGATTTCACCTTTCCAAGATCCAAAAAAATCAAGATGCAAAAAACATGTACCTGAGGAAAAGTGTATAGAGGTAAAAAAGAATAAGCCCATGAGGGGCGATTGGTGGTGGGTTCCCATGCCACAAGCTTCCAAGTCACCAAGTCACCACAAGCACCAAGCACTAGCTAAGGATACAAGTTAGCAGCATACACGTCTCCAATCACAAAGCATGTACCAAAAAGAAAGCAAAATAGACACCAAACTGATACAATCATGTCTGAAACCTCCAATATATCATAGATAACATCAAATAAAGCCTCATGAAATTGATTTCACCTTTCCAAGATCCAAAAAAGCTCAAGATGCAAAAAAACATGTCCTTAAGGAAAAGTGTATGAAGGCAAAAAAGAATAATCCCATGAAGGGCGATTAATGGTGGGTTTCGGTGCCACAAGCTTCCAAATAACCAAGTCACCATGAGCACCAAGCACCAACTGAGCCTACAAGTCTCCAATCAAAAAGCACGTACCAACACGTGTGAGAGAGACAAGACAACTCCACATGAGCCTCTGCTAACTCTATTTTGAGGGCTGCTTGGCAATAAGAAGACCAAAGGAGGTGTTCACACTCCCAATGTGGGATATATATTCCTCCAAATGCCTAGTAGACATGATCACGGGCCTACCACACTTCCACTACCCCAGCAAATTTGAAACCTTAACAAATATTTTCAATGAAACTTTATAATTTATAAAGTTTGATTGCCAGAATAAAATTGCGACTGCCATTTATAGAATCGTTAAGAACCTTAGAATTTATTAAGTATGCATGCCTCACACACTATCGGATGCAATGAAATAGTTTGCTAAAACCTATACACAGCCAAAATGATTGCCAAGAATTTGTAGCTTGCGTTAGATTTCATGACGACTTCTTCTTCATGCTCTGTCCATAGGCCCAAAACTCATTAAGAGTGGAGAATAATTCACACATGGCTAGAGGAAAACAACTATTTTCCCTACCTTGTCAACTCCAAAACCCTCACTTGTCATTCATCCCTCAAAACACTTACTTGACTCCTGTTACAAATTGCAACACAGAAATCAGGTAAACAGGGAAAAATCATTACTTTGCAGGACAACTATATATGAATATTCACCATGTCTATATCCAGTGTTGGACACGTGGCATCTATGTGAAGCCCAATGTGTAATTGATTTGCAGTTCTTCTGTATCCTTAGAATTATTCCCTTCTGTATCCTCAGACTTATTCCCTTCTGGCAACCGCTGATATAACTGTCATCTTCTTGGCAATGGTTGGACCTATTTGTCTATAGTGGAAAACGTATGAGGGTGTTGGTGAGAGCATAGAGAAACACTTGCATTGCTGCTGTGAAGATATACAGTCATGTACTATGATGTATGAGATACTGTGTGAAATTGAGTGAGAGAGAGATGTATTGTGAATAATAATATCACCTTTCGTTGTGGATGTAGCCAACATTGGCGAACCACGTTAATCTGTCTTATTGCTCTGTGTGCGCTGTCCTGTCTCTTTCATTCTGAGTTCTAGTTTTGCTATTGCTATTCTTTTCTGGTTTTGTTTTCTATTTTAGAATTTACAATTGGTATCAGAGATTATGTGTAGCTCGGTCTAGGAAACTGTAAAATTTTTTTTTGGAACCTGCACAGCAATCAGAATGGATGACTCTGAGAAATGGAAAATAGAAAAGTTTACAGGCCAAAACTTTGGTCTTTGGAAAGTGCACATGGAGTCTCTTCTCATTAAGCAGGACTTGTCTCTCGCCTTATAGGAGAAAACCAAAGGACAAGGTTCTATGACAGATGAAGAATGGGAAAAATTGGATTCAAAAGTGAAGGCAACAATATTTCTCTCATTGTCTGTTTTATTTAATGTCTCAAATGAGAGCACTACAAAAGCGCTTTGGGACAAGCTCTCCAGTATGTATGCAATTGCTTCAGCGTCAGATAAGGTTTTTATTATGAAGAAATTATATAACCTAAAAATGAGAGAAGGTGGGGTTATGTCTAATCATCTGAATGAGTTTAACACCTTAGTCTTTCAATTAGCTTCGGTGGGTATCAAATTAGATCTAGAGATTAAAGCGATTCTGCTGTTGTGTTTCTTACCACATAGCTGGGAAGGTGTTGTCATGGCTGTGAGCACTTCTGTAGCAGCCAAGAGTACATTGGTTTTTGATGAAATTGTAGCTACTCTTCTCAGCGAAGACATGAGAAGGAAACATCAGGAACCCTCATCTGGTGATGCTCTCACAGCTGTAAGTATAAACAATAAGGGAAGAAACCATGAAAGAGGTAGATTCAACAACCGGAGAAGGTCACAATCTGGTCCACGATCGAAGTCTAGGGGCAGAACCAGTTCATGTTGGTTTTGTGGAAAACTTGGACACAATAAGAAAAATTGTTGGAACTATAAGAAAGCTCAAGGCAACGTGAGCATAAATAATCAAGCAAACACTGCAAGTGATGGTGTTTTGGTCCTATCAGCAAGTGATACAAATGCAGATTCATGGGTCCTTGATTCCGGTGCCTCTTTTCATGCCACTTCATGTCGTCAAGCTTTCACAAATTTTCAAGACGGCACATTCGGTAAGGTGTTTCTGGGTGACAATAAAGAATGTGAGATTTTAGGAAAAGGAGATGTAATATTGAATCAGAAAAATGGTGACAAACTAACTTTGACGGATGTTAGATATGTGCCTCTATTAAAAAGAAATTTAATTTCTGTCAATCGTCTTATAGGCAATGGATGCAATGTTAAATTTTCTCTTGACTCATGGAAAATTACAAAAGGGCTTTTAGTAATGGCAAGAGGAAAGAAGCAAGGTAATCTATACATTCTGGACTATTTTGGTGAAGTGGGAGCTGCCTTGCCGGTCATGGACAGTGGGTCTAAAATATGGCACAAAAGGCTCAGTCATATGAGCCAAAAAGGTTTTCAAGTTATGCTTCAGCGCAATCAGCTTCTAGGCCTCAACTCCATTGATTTAGAATTCTATGAACATTGCCTTTATGGCAAACAGTGCCGGACCAGTTTCGTGAGAATGGGGCATGACAAGAAACCACTCCATTGGAACTTGTTCATTCCGATGTCGTCGGTCCAACTCAGGTAACTTCTTTTGGTGGAGCAAATTATTTTGTCACATTTCTAGATGACTACACTCGCAAAATCTAGATTTATATGTTGAACAAAAAATTTGAAGTTTTTTCAAAATTTAAGATGTTTAAAGCTTCAGTTGAAAACTAGATTGGGCATAAAATTAAATGCCTACTAACAGACAATGGTGGAGAATATTGCTCTTCGGAGTTTGATTCTTTTTGTGCAGACCATGGTATTCGATAGATCAAGACCATCCCTTATACACCTCAGGAAAATGGTGCAGCTGAGAGGCTAAATCACACGATTCTTGAGAGAGCTAGATGCATGCTCTCCAATGCCAGATTGGGAAAAGAGTTTTGGGCAATATTGCTGTATATTTAATCAATTAGGCTCCATCGTCCAGGCTGGATTTTGACATACCTGAGGACACATGGCTTGGAAAGCGAATTTCCTATCAGCATTTGCAGGTGTTTAGCTGTGCTGCTTTTGTTCACATTCCAAAAGAGCAGAGAACTAAGTTAGACTTCAAGTCAAAACGATGTGTTTTTCTTGGCTATGGTGAAGATCAGTTTGGCTTTCATCTTTGGGATCTTATTGCAAAGACTATAATTCATAGCCACGATGTTGTGTTTAACGAGAGGGAGTTTCTAGGCTTGCAACCTTGCAATTCCCCTATGCCAGAATATATAGATGTGGATTTGTTTAATAATGGTAAGTTCAGGCAATCCACCATTTCATTCTCTCAGCCACTTGTTACAACTATACATTCTTATATGTCAAGAGCTCCTATTTCTTCTACTACCATGCCTTCAGTTGGATGCTCAATCCCCACCTAGTCCTTGAGTGGTATGCCCAGCTTAGTTGCTACACAGTCTACATCCCAGTCGCTGCCATCAAATGATACTACACAACTAGTCCCTTCATTAGTTGAATCCCTATTTTTAAAATAGCCAACATAGTCTTCCTTGGGTCCCACACTGCCATTAAATCCTCCAACGCAGCCTTTGCTGCCTTTACACAAGTTTTTGGAGCCTTTACAAGTTTCTACACTGCCCCAAGAGTCCACGCAGCCATCAACAAGCTCAACGTTGACTTCTAAACTGCCAACGCAGCCTCCCTTTGGACCGTCGCTACCCCTTGCTCACTCAACACTGCCTTCATCACATCATACACAGCCTACTCCTATACAAATGCTGCCTCACTTTGTAAATTCCATGCCTGTAGACGGTGGTTTTGGAAATTCAAGGCAAGCCACTATGAATGAGTCAAGCACTATAGGTGCATAGCACAATATAAATAGACAGGGCAGTTTTCCTCAAGGGCCTCTTCACTCAAAGATTGATGATGTTCAACACTTACTTTAGAGACTAAATCTGGACTCAAACATATAGCCAAAGCAAGGTCAGACATTGAGGTGGTCTACTCGTGAGAAGCGGAGACCTGCCAAATTTGATGACTACAAGTTATTGCTCTCTGATTATGCAGAGCCAGCAACTTATAAACAAGCCTGCAAGCATGAAAATGCATAGAACTGGATGGCCACCATGAACAAAGAAATGGAGTCATTGAGCATTAATCAAACCTAGGATTTGGTTCCTCTTCCGCCAAATCGAAAGCCTCTCAAAAACAAATGGATTTATCGCTTGAAAGACGAAGATGGAGGACATAAAAGATACAAGGCTAGATTAGTTGTCAAGGGGTTTGATCAGCAAAAAGGTATTGATTTTTCTAAAATCTTTTCTCTAGTTGTTAGAATGGACACCATTCGTGCTGTCTTGGGTTTAGTTGCCATTTGGGATTTAGAACTTGAGCAACTCGATGTAAAAACAACATTTCTGCATGGAGACATTGATGAGGATTTATACATGGAGCAGCCTAAAGGCTTTGCTCAACCAGGTAAGGAGCATTTATTTTGCAAGTTGAAGCAGAGTTTGTATGGGCTGAAGCAAGCTCCAAGACAATGGTACTTAAAATTTGACCGCTTCATGACTGATAACCAGTTTATTCGGTGCGAATCAGATCCTTGTGTTTACTACAAGAGGCTCAATACTGGTGAGTTTGTCATACTATTGCTCTATGTTGACGATATGTTAGTAGCTGGTACCAGTATTTAGATTATTACTTAGTTGAAGCAACAGTTGGCTCTTCATTTTGCCATGAAAGATCTTGGACCAGCCAAAAGAATACTTGGGATGCACATATTCAGAAATAGAAATAAAAGAGAACTCAAGTTGTCCCAAGCAAGCTACATTGCCAAAGTGTTGGACAGATTTAATATGTCTCATGCTAAATCGGTATCTACTCCTTTAGCTGATCATTTCTGCTTATTTTCAGCTATGTATCTGAAAAATCAAGAAGAAGAAGAACAGATGAGGTTTATTCCATATACATCTACAGTCGGCAGTCTCATGTATGTAATGGTGTGTACTCATCCGGACATAGCACAAGCAGTTGCTGTTGTGAGTAGATTCATGAGTAATCTGGGTAAACTTCACTGGCAGACAGTTCAGTGGATTCTTTGGTACTTGAAAGGTACTTCACATTTCTATTTATGTTTTGGAGGTACTAATTTTTAGCTTCATGCTTATGTAGATTCTGATATGGCCAGAGATTTAGACAAATGCCGATCTACCACTGGTTATGTCTTTACATTTGCCGGGGCAGCCATTACTTGGGTCTCTCGGTTGCAACAAACTGTAGCTCTGTCATCAACAGAGGCTAAATACATAGCGCTCTCAGAAGGAGCCAAAGAAATGATATGGCTTGAGCGTTTGTTGACAGAACTGGGTTGTCTGAAATCTATCTTTCCATTATTTTGTGATAGCCAAAGTGCTATACACTTGTCAAGAAATTCAGCGTTCCACAGTTGAACAAAACATATTGACCTTCGATACCATTTTATCCGCCATCTTATTAACGAAGGCAAGTTGCAGGTCACAAAGATTGACACTAAGGTTAATCCGGCAGATGCATTAACAAAGATTGTTCCTCGAGAGAAGCTTGAATTCTGTAGATCTTCTCTCGGTCTTGTTCCTCTGTGACACTGAACTTCACGAAGGGGATCTCTCTCAGAGCAGCTTCATTGCCAATCCCATTGGTCTTCAAGTGGGAGATTGTTGGGCACGTGGCATCTATGTGAAGCTCAATGTGTAACCGATCTGCAGTTCTTCTGTATCCTTAGAATTATTCCCTTCTATATCCTCAGACTTATTCCCTTCTGGCAACCACTGATATAACTGCCATCTTCTTGGAAACGGTTGGACCTATCTGTCTGTAGTGGAAAACGTATGAGGCTGTTGGTGAGAGCATAGAGAAGCACTTGCATTGCTGCTGTGAAGATACACAGTCATGTACTGTGATGTATGAGATACTCTGTGAAATTGAGTGAGAGAGAGATGTATTGTGAATAATAATATCACCCTTCGTTGTGGATGTAGCCAACATTGGCGAACCACGTTAATCTGTCTTATTGCTCTGTGTGCGCTGTCCTGTCTCTTTCATTCTGAGTTCTAGTTTTGCTATTGCTGTTCTTTTCTGGTTTTGTTTTCTATTTTAGAATTTACATCCAGTAGTAGCTTTCTTGCAATGAATCACCAAAAAAACCAATCCCCAATGTAGAAGATCAATGACGGCAAACTTTCATTACCACCATATATGCCTTCTTTGCAACCGCCATTAGCATGCCAAATAGCAAGAAACCAAAAGTATATATCAAAATAGGTGAAATAGAAATTTAAAAAATTTCAAATGCCAAACAATCTCTAGCAAATGCAGGCAAACATGCCTAGATTTCCTCAACACAACAAAAACTCTCCAGGAAGGTGAGCAGAAAGAGGAGCTCTAATACCATGTATAATACCATGTAGGAGTGATCAAATCTTTCCCAGGATCTGAGTTAGCCTGCAAAACAACACCCTCACATATGGATGAAACAAGAAAAAAGCTCTTCCACCAAATATCAATGATATGATATAGAGAAAAAATGAGATGAGATAATTACATAGTGTACAAGTGCCTATTTAAAGGTATAGTAAATGCATAATGGGTGAAACTACCCAATAATCAAAAATATGGGCAACTACCTGTTAATCCTAAGTTAAACTTAAAGAATGTGTAAGGGTAAAAACACATTCACACTAACACAAGTATAGTGAATGTTTAGAGACAAATCCTTGGAGTAGTGCTATACATAGTACGTGGCTTAACTAAAGTCCTAATATGCTTATATTTTCTCTTTAATTGCCCTATTATTGACCTATAGGATCACCTACCTTGGCCTTGCAAAGACAAAAATGTAGAAGAGCCACCCTCTCTTTTTTAGTTGTCCCTTATTTACTTACAAGTCTTATTAAGAGTTATTATTTCTCAAATTTAGGACTTGGGTTCATCATCTATGATTATGGGATACATTTTGGATCACCAACATAGGGATTGAGTAGCCATCAAGGAAGTTTCATAATTTCCCTCAATAAAGTAACATCCTCCACAAGTTTCTTGTCAAGTCCAACCATCTTCAAATACTCAAGCCCATGTACTAAACACTAGAAGAATATATAGGACAAAACCATGCTACAAGGAATAAACTATGATAGAAAGACCAAACTCTCAGCATAACCCCATCCAAGAGTAGCATAGACAATCTTGATCTATCTATAATAGCGCAAAAAATATTGATTCAATTTCAAATGTTGAATTTTAATTGTCAAATTATAATTTACAAAGATAAAATAGTTCTTAAACTCTATTTAACATTTATGTTTATTAGTTTCAACTTAATAATTCAAGTTTAATTATGTTGCCAAGACATTCAATAGTGGCAGCAAGGTATGGAGAATCATGTTATGACCATGCAAATAAAATCTAAAACAAAGCTAAAATATATTTAAAAAAAAAGAAAAACTATAAAGTTATTAAGTAATTCTTAAGTAATTTAAAAAATAATATTTCTTAAAAAGTTTTAACGTAAAATAAAATAACTTTTCAAAAAATAAAATAACTATAAATAAAATAAATGTTGAAATAAAAATAAAATAAACAATGTAAAGTAAACAAATTAATAAAATAATTCTTGAGTAAATAAAATAATATAATAAAATAATTCTTGAATAAGTAAAATAATATCTCCAGATTTTTTAAATAGATATATTTATGTTATTAATTTCAAATTTATTAATAATTACACTTTGAATTAGGGTAGGGTTAATTTATTTCCCTGTAGTGACGGCAACAAGTATTTGAGTCATAATATTTTAGCTTTCAAAGTTTCTAGAAGGTAAATTAATATACATACGAGCCAATTGATTAATTTAACAATAAAATAACGAGATTACATTGAAACTAGTCGAGGAGTATACCTGTGTGGTCTTGACTTGAGCGAGTTGTCATATTCTTACTTAATTTTTCCCATTGTCGCAACCCAATATCAAAACAACCTGAGAAAATATCAGCAATGAATGCGGAGGAGTCAAGACTCTTATTCTCATACGGCACGGAACAGCATACACTGCAAACAAGACTTTGCCTATATAGCTGGTCAAGATTACACACCCACGCAGCTTGTTATAAATCATCACCTCTTCACTGCATTTTCTCAATCTGTGCGCAGAAACATAATTGTTATGGCGCTCCTCAAACAACATAAATTAATGTTTCTGCTAATCTCTTGTGTTCATGCCATCCTCCTCAGCTCGATGCATGCAGGTAAATTAAATATCACTTCATATGAGAGCACAACCGCTACATCAGAGAGCACAACAGCAATGAGAATGACTTCAATCTCCCGGCGAGACCTCCAAATGATGCTTCCTTTCAACATAAGCTATGCGCATTGTATTACATCAGACACCAATTAAGTGGATTAGGTAGCCAGGTGCTAAGATTTAAGAGGAGTAGACATCAGATTTAATAAACACCAACCAACACATCCAAATCGCCTATCAAAATTGGTCACTAGTGGCATGCAGAAGTGATGATTCTCATGATTCAGCACCATAAAAAATAGAGAACGTACTCATCTGAAGATCATTCATCATACCTTTCACACAGATACTAGAGTTGGCGATCTGCTTAACTATAGAGGTTTGATTCCAGTTGTGAAATGCTCTGATACCACATATGAGAAAGAGTAAAATGCTTTATTATTCATTCAACTGGATTACAAATGTAGATACAAAACACAGTTAAATACTGTGTCGATATAGTTCTGCAACAGCATAATATACTTCTGTAACAGCATAACCATTAGATAGTTAAAACTGAATGAAGCCAGTTATAAAACAGAACAAGCTGAACAATCAGACTAAACACCGAACAATGTATTACGCTAACAGGTTTAGATGAAAATGAAGGTGCTACTAATGGAGAAGTTGTAGAAGGAGTCACATATGAGGGAAATTCAATGTTGTTTTTCTAAAGAATGTGAGAAAGCTCATCAATCTTCTTAGTATAATAATGATGTTCATCATGACCTTTCTTCTTGCAATACACACAACTAAAATTCTCCTTCTTAGGTTTATCCTCTTTGGAAGAGGTGGAGGACTCATTAGACTCTGTCTTAGCCTTAGGTTTCTTCTTCCCTTTTCTTTGAGATGCTTGCGCAATTAATGCATGACTCTTAGAGACCCCATCTAACTAAGCAAGTTTGGATTGTTCCCTAGTCAACTGATCACAAAATGTCTCAAAAGAAGGCATATTGAAAGCACTACCCAAAGCATCCATGGTGGAGTAAAAAGTAGAAGAGAAAACAACAAATGGACCTCTTAGATTAGACAAAATCAAGAAAATAGACTACTTATCAGTTTTATCCTTCCCACATCCTACCAATTGTGAACTCACATATTTGAACTTGACTAGATAATCATCAATGGAAGGAAATGCATCTGGGGAAAGAGAAGTCAATTTGCCTCTAATTACAAAGCACGGAACTCACTGATTTGACCAAACAATTTATTTAACTTATCCCATACCTCCTAGGAGTGATGTGATCAACTCCTTGGGTGTATTACACTCCTCAATGTGGAAAAACAAAATGTTAGAAACATGCAAAGCCATCAAACCCATACCTTCATCACACTTGTCTCTATGAGCAAATATCTCATACTCCTTAGTAAGAGTGGGTTGTTTATCATGCAATGTAGATCACAAACCCTTATATTGGAGCAACATACTCATTTTAATCTTCCAGGTATGATAGTTATGAAGATTTAAAAGCTCAAATGAATCAAGAGTAGCCATGTCAACAAATGCACCCAAAAGAAAGCAAAATAGACACCAAACTAATACAATCAGTTCTAAAACCTCCAAGATATCATAGATAACAACAAATAAAGCCTCTCAAAATTGATTTCACCTTTCCAAGATCCAAAAAAGATCAAGATACAAAAAACATGTACCTGAGGAAAAGTGTACAGAGGCAAAAAGGAATAAGCCCATGAGGGGCGATTGGTGGTGGGTTCCCATGCCACAAGATTCCAAGTCTCCAAGTCACGACAAGTACCAAGCACCAGCTGAGCATACAAGTCAGTAGCATACACATCTCCAATCACAAAGCACGTACCAAAAAGAAAGCAAAATAGACACCAAACTGATACAATCAAGTCTGAAACCTCCAATATATCATAGATAATAGCAAATAAAGCCTCTCGAAATTGATTTCACCTTTCCAAGATCCAAAAAAGCTCAAGATGCAAAAAACATGTATCTAAGGAAAAGTGTATGGAGGCAAAAAAGAATAAGCCCATGAGGGGCGATTGGTGGTGGGTTCCAGTGCCACAAGCAAATATCTCATACTCCTTAGTAAGAGTGGGTTGTTTATGATGCAATGTGGACCACAAACCCTTAGATTGGAGCAACATACTCATTTTAATCTTCTAGGTATGATAGTTATGAAGATTTAAAAACTCAAATGAATCAAGAGTAGCCATGTCAACAAATGCACCCAAAAGAAAGCAAAATAGACACCAAACTAATACAATCAGGTCTGAAACCTCTAAGATATCATAGATAACAGCAAATAAAACCTCTCAAAATTGATTTCATCTTTACAAGATCAAAAAAAGCTCAAGATGCAAAAAACATGTACCTGAGGAAAAGTGTACAGAGGCAAAAACGAATAAGCCCATGAGAGGCGATTGGTGGTGGGTTCCCGCGCCACAAGCTTCCAAGTCACCACAAGCACCAAGCACCAATTGAGCATACAAGTCAGCAGCATACACGTCTCCAATCACAAAGCACGTACCAAAAAGAAAACAAAATAGACACCAAACTGATACAATCAGGTCTGAAACCTCCAAGATATCATAGATAACAACAAATAAAGCCTCTCGAAATTGATTTCACCTTTCCGAGATCCAAAAAAGCTCAACATGCAAAAAAAACATGTACCTAAAGAAAAGTGTATGGAGGCAAAAAAGAATAAGCCCATGAGGGGCAATTGGTAGTGGGTTCCAACGCCACAAGCTTCCAAATAACCAAGTCACCATGAACTGAGCCTACAAGTCTCCAATCAAAAAGCTTCCAAATAACCAAGTCACCATGAACTGAGCCTACAAGTCTCCAATCAAAAAGCATGTGTTAAAGTCACCAGGAACTAAGCCTACAAGTCTCCAATCAAAAAGCATGTACCAACACGTGTGAAAGAGACAAGACAACTCGACGTGATCCTCGTCTCACTCTATGTTGCGGGCTGCTTGGCAATAAGAAGACCAAAGGAAGTGTTCACACTCCCAATGTGGGATATATATTCCTCCAAATGCCTAGTAGACGTGATCACGGGCCTACCACACTTCCACTACCCCAGCAAATTTGAAACCCTAACAAATATTTGCAATGAAACTTTATAATTTATAAAGTTTGATTGCCACAATAAAACTGCGACTGCCATTGATAGAATCATTAAGAACCTTAGAATTTATTAAGTATGCATGCCTCACGCACTAGCGGATGCAATGAAATAGTCTGCTAAAACCTGTACATAGCCAAAACGATTGCCAAGAATTTGTAGCTTGCGTTGGATTTCAGGACGACTTCTTCTTCATGCTCTATCCGTAGGCCCAAAATTCATTGAGAGTGGAGAATAATTCACACACGGCTAGAGAAAAACAACTATTTTCCCTACCTTCTCAACTCCAAAACCCTCGCTTGTCAATCATCCCTCAAAACACTTACTTGACTCCTATTACAAATTGCAGCACAGAAATCAAGCAAACAGGGAAAAAACATTACTTTGCGGGGCAACTATATATGAATATTCGCCATGTCTGTATCCAGCAGTAGCTTTCTCGCAATGAATCACCAAAAGAAACCAATCCCCAATGTAGAAGATCGATGATAGCAAACTTTCATTACCACCGCATATGTCTCCTTTCCAACCGCCACTGGCACGCCGAATAGCAAGAAACCAGAAGTATATATCAAAAAAGGCGAAATAGAAATTTAAAAAATTTCAAACGCCAAACAATCTCCGGCAAATGCAGGCAAACATGCCTAGATTTCCTCAACACGACAGAAACTCTCCAGGAAGGTGAGCAGAAAGAGGAGCTCTAATACCATGTAGGAGTGATCAACTCCTTCCCAGGATCTGAGTCATCCTGCAAAACAACACCTTCACATATGGATGAGACGAGAAAAAAACTCTTCCACCAAATATCAATGATATGATATTGAGAAAAAATTAGATGAGATAAGTGTACAAGTGCCTATTTAAAGGCATAGTAAATGCATAATGGGTGAAACTACCCAATAATCAAAATATAAGCAACTACCTATTAATCCTAAGTTAAACTTAAGAATGTGTAAGGGTAAAAACCCATTGACACTAACACAAGTATAGTGAATGTTTAGAGACAAATCCTTGGATTAGTGCTATACACAGCATGTGGCTTAACTAAAGTCTTAATTTGCTTATGTTTTCTCTTTAATTGCCCTATTATTGACCTATAGGATCACCTACCTTGGCCTTGCAAAGACAAAAATGTAGAAGAGCCACACACTCTTTTTTAGTTGTTCCTTATTTACCTACAAGTCTTATTAAGAGTTTTTATTTCATTGAATTAGATTGATATACATTCTCAAATTTAGGACTTGGGTTCATCGTCTACGATTATGGGATACATTTTGGATCACCAACATAGGGATTGACTAGCCATCAAGGAAGTTTCATAATTTCCGTCTGTAAAGTAACATTGTCCACAAGTTTCTTGTCAAGTCCAACCATCTTCAAATACTCAAGCCCATGCACTGAAGACTAGCAGAATATATAGGACAAAACCATACTACTAGGAATAAACTATGATAGAAAGACCAAACTCTCAGCATAACCCCATCCAAGAGTAGCAGAGAAAATCTTGAACTATTTATAATAGTGCAAAAAATATTGATTCAATTTCAAATGTTGAATTTTAATTGCCAAATTATAATTTACAAAGATAAAATTGTTCTTAAACTCTATTTAACATTTATGTTTATTAGTTTCAACTTAATAATTCAAGTTTAATTATGTTACCAAGACATTCTATAATGGCAGCAAGGCATGGAGAATCATGTTATGACCTTGCAAATAAAATCTAAAACAAAGCTAAAATATATTTTAAAAAAAAGAAAAACTATAAAGTTATAAAGTAATTCTTAAATAATTTAAAAAATAATATTTGTTAAAATGTTTTAAGGTAAAATAAAATAACTTTTCAAAAAATAAAATAACTATAAATAAAAATAACTGTTGAAATAAAAATAAAATAAACAATGTAAAGTAAATAAATTAATAAAATAATTCTTCAGTAAATAAAATAATATAATAAAATAATTCTTAAATAAGTAAAATAATATCTCCAGATTTTTTAAATAGATATATTTATGTTATTAATTTCAAATTTATTAATAATTACACTTTGAATTAGGGTAGGGTTAATTTATTTCCCTGTAGTGACGGCAACAAGTATTTGAGTCATAATATTTTAGCTTTCAAAGTTTCTAGAAGGTAAATTAATATACATACGAGCCAATTGATTAATTTAACAATAAAATAACGAGATTACATTGAAACTAGTCGAGGAGTATACCTGTGTGGCCTTGACTTGAGCGAGTTGTCATGATCTTACGTAATTTTTCCCATTGTCGCAACCCAATATCAAAACAACCTGAGAAAATATCAGCAATGAATGCGGAGGAGTCAAGACTCTTATTCTCATACGGCACGGCACGGCATACACGGCAAACAAGACTTTGCCTATATAGCTGGTCAAGATTACACACCCACGCAGCTTGTTATAAATCATCACCTCTTCACTGCATTTTCTCAATCTGTGCGCAGAAACATAATTGTTATGGCGCTCCTCAAGCAATATAAATTTATGTTTCTGCTGATCTCTTGTGTTCATGCCATCCTCCTCAGCTCGATGCATGCAGGTAAATTAAATATCACTTCATATGAAATCAACTGTTTATTCTATGACTCTAAACAAGATACCTTTGTTGTGTAGATTGTGAGCAAATAGGAGTCAACTACGGATTCAACGGAGACAATTTACCGAGCGCAGGCGACGTGGTTTCTTTGATGAAGAATAACAACATCGGGAAAATGAGAATTTTCCAAGCAAGCCGCGATGCACTTCAGGCGTTTCAAAATTCTGGAATCGACGTAATTGTTGGAGTGGACAACAGCGAATTGCAGGCCGTTGCTTCCAGCCAAGATTCAGCTAACGAGTGGGTTAATGACAACATTAAGCCTTTCTATCCTTCCACCAATATCAAATACATTGCTGTAGGAAACGAGGTTTTGGGAACGTCAGGCAATGCTCAGTATGTATCATATCTTGTTCCTGCGATTAACAACATTCAAACAGCACTTGAAATCGCCAATCTGCAGAACAACATCAAGGTGTCCACAGCCCACGCCATGACCGTCATTGGCACCGGCTTCCCTCCGTCACAGGGGACGTTCAGTGACTCGGTGAAAGACATCATGACTTCTATTCTTCAATTCCTCCAAGATCATGGCTCTCCTTTCATGGCCAACGTCTACCCCTATTTCAGCTACGACGGCAACAGGGATTCCATCAGTTTAGACTACGCGCTCTTTAAGTCCTCATCTCCTGTTGTGACAGACGGAGATTTGTCCTACACCAACTTGTTTGACGCCATGGTTGATACTCTTCTCTCTGCCATGGAGTCCTTGGGACATTCAGACCTGCCAATTGTGATTACTGAAAGCGGATGGCCTTCTGAAGGAAAGGATGTGGCCACCATTGAGAATGCCCAGACTTACAACAATAATCTCATCCAACATGTCTTGTCTAGCGCAGGGACGCCGAAGAGACCTGGAAGCAGCATCGAGACTTATATCTTCGCTCTTTTCAACGAGAACTTGAAGGGAGGCGATGAGACGGAAAAACACTTTGGCCTTTTCTACCCTAATGAGCAACCTGTCTACACTGTCAACTTCTCCCCTAACTAGTCTTATGCGTCAAAGTATTGTCACGAGTGACGACGACATCGAATCATTTGCATCGAGCCTTTTCAATAAAAATAAAATGTAGACAGTAATTAATAGCTTCTCGACATGCTTCACGATTATGTTTATCCTTTCGAGTCATTAAATATTTTATTGTAGATATATAATGTAAGGTGTCATTGAATTCACATATATTGTTGGCTGTATCTTGTTGTTTTTAATATTTGTACCGTTTCAACTTCTTGTTAGAGTGTTGTCATGTTCCTTATGGAAATTGAGTAGCCTTTGATGACTACAATTTTCTTTTTAATTATCAACTTTGTTAAATACCAAAAGAAAATGATGTTTTTTTTTGGAGCTTTTCAACATGCTTCAATCTAATGTTTATCCTTTTGAATCATTAAATATTTTATTCTAGATATGTAATACAAGGCTGCCATTAAACTCGCATTGCTAGCTGTTTCTACAGCTGTTCTTTATTGTTTTGATATTTGTACATTTTCAACTTTTTCTCAGAATGTTGGTATGTTCTTTTAAGGATGTTGAGTAGTGTATCATATGAAAGGAAAGATTTTGGAAGGATTGTCAAAATTTATACAGGATTATGATGATATATATTTAGTTTTTATATAATTTTACTTATACTAAGGTATGCCATAGTATTTTAAAGGCATGCTTGAATGGATAGTTGTCATTACAAATTGCTTTGACAAACATAGTTGATGGTCAAACTCAGCCCCTTATGACTACAATTATCTTTATGATTATCAACTTTGTCCAATAAAAAATAAAAAGCTTTGAAACTTCTTGAAAATAATTCATGCTTATACTTATCCTTTTATGTTATTAGTTATTTTATTCTAGATATATAATTATCCTTTTAAATTATTAGTTATTTCATACTAGATATATAATACAAGTCGAACATTGAACTTTAGCCATTTCATTGTTCTTTTGGTCAATTCTTTTACCATTTATGAACCTCATGGAGTATTTGTTTCCAATCTCAAGCTAGGCCATGCATCTAAAGCAATATGTTTTAAACTACTACATATAATTGTAAGAAAATAAATATAATTTTAAAAGGTTGTTAATTTAAAATTAATTGTGTGTGTGTGTGTTCATTGAACACTTTTGACCAGAGCTATAAACCAGTGAGGCCAAAACATGGGGGTCCTCATCCCCAAGCATGAACACTTAGAAATTAGAACACATCCACATTAGAAGCCAAGAGTGACAACTTAGAATTCCACTATGGAAGACCAAGAGTCACTTAGATGTCCCTATGGGGATTTGAACTTGGGTCTCCTCAACAAGAACCTAATGTTTCACCCAATTAAGCTCAACCCCTTGGACAAATTAATTAAATATTATTAATTAATTAAACATTTTAAAATTAATGTGTTAAGATTTATTATGATAATAAAATAAATGTTGAGAATTTAAATAATTTATTATGTTAGTTAGTTTTCAATTGATGTTGATTTCAATATTTTCATTTTATTCATATTTGTATTAGAAAATTAGGATGTTTTAGAAAATTATATTTCAAATTATAAAAATAATGCTTGATTATGCACCTCATTTGTGTGATTATGGATTCATCCAACATGACAACAAGATTGTTTGATCATATATAACTTGATTTGTTTGCACTGATCTGAACTATAACTTTGCATATAAACTTTGCTAAATTTTAGGTTTCTAACATAGTTGCCTTGACTTCTATAACATTAATTAGAAAATGGTAGTGTGAATAAAATAGTTTGCTAGACAAGGAATCTTCTACTACAGTTAAACCCTTGGATATTATACACTTAAAAATATGACTCGATGGCCTAGGGCGGTCAAGTCAGCTTTGGCGTGCACATGGACCCCTCTCCTTGCCATGGGGTGAACCTCCACATCACTCTCACTCTCATGGGAGTAGCTAATCGAGAGGAGGCAAGACATGGGGGCGTTCTATCTTTGTTAAGAGCTAGACTTTGTGGAGACTTTTCAGTCAATCCTACAGCCTTTCTTGTGTGTTGATTCTAATCTAGTGTTCTACGACAATTGTTGTAAAAAAGCTATATGACCCGAAGGGTCAATAGTCACTATTCTTTTGTTGGGATTCCTAAGGTTCCAACATTGTGTGGGTTGATGATTATTTTCATTGATACTTCTGTTGAGTTAGAAGTGTTGTTTGAACTGTTGGATGATAACCTGTGTTTGGAATATCCTCAACCTTTGTTGTTGTTGTTGAATTGTTTGTTGATCTTGTGGTGGTTTAGGGTGGATCTCGTCAATCTCGTTGAGGATTACCCTCACCCACTTGCCTCTAAGCCTAGGACACATTTGTGAGCCCAAACCAAGAGAGAAAGAGTTGAAGATAACCTCGATTTGATTTAAGGTTTGACTTCATGTTGACTTTGTGTTGACCTTGTGATTGTTAGTTGATAGATTTGTCCTTCGAGAATAAATGTAGAAAATGACTCAAGATGCCCAAGAAGAACAAACAGTACTAACAATTGGAGAAGTTGTCATTGGATTGACAACTTTCCTATAAATTTTAGAGGTAAAGCTCCCTCTTAAGATATGCAACGAATAAAAACATGGGGTGTGCTTTTAACCAGAAAGAAGAAAAGGTGTATTAACATCTAGCCATCACCATGAAATAGATGTGCATGACTGATTATGGAAAGAAATGAATGTAGATAAATGATACACAACCCACTTATCCAACATTTACCACGCTCTTCTTCTTCTTCCATGACGTCAATTGTCCTGTGGTATTTAGCATAATTGGTTTTCTCCTTCCAAGCGACTGTGCATAGCTGAGAGATGAGATCTATCTCCTCCTCCTTAGGCCATTGTAAATCAGGTTGTAGAAAAGGCATAGGTTCATCATCCCAGATTTCATTATTTGCTAGAAGTCTCATTTTGAAGAATAGCTTGGATGGCAAGAAAACATAACATAGAGAGCACCACCACCTTCACCTAATTACGTCAGTAGGTAATGATGTCTTTCAAACTTATTAACGTCATGACACCATCTTAATGAGATCCATTACACTTGTCATTAATGCATCATTAATTTTATATCTCAAGAAATGGGTCTCAAGATTTGAACTTGCACTCCACAACTTCTGAAAAGACATTCTCATCGCATACCACATGAGCAATCTAATGAGCTGGCAATACCTTGAAAAACGGGCACCGCGAAGATGCCGACTAGTCAGCGGTAAGAGTAGATCTAGAACTTTGAACTTAGAGCAAGATTTCACAAAACTTGTAAGTTCCCGACAATGAATGAGGTTCTTCAAACTATTAGAGTAATGTTCAAAAGCTTTGAACTTCCTTGACACAAAGCAGAAGTCAGGAAGTTAGCCTTTTCTTGAAATTAAGAACATGAGTTGGGTAAACAAAAGATTCATGAATTTGAAAACCACATAACGAAAAAGACTTATAGAAAAGTTTTCTAGACTTCAAAATTTTTGGGATAGGAAAATAATCGGACTGGGGCAAAGTGATGATTGTATCAGTCTTTAGGCACAAAAATTTGAAAATTTTTGGGATAAAATTTTCATGGTAACAATAGGCTCTGATTGGGGATGAGGACTATAAAGGAGGAAGCAAGGAACCCAGAATCATAAGTAAAGACCAGTGTCTTATCGACTAGGCAACAGAGTCGAATAGCACAGGGAACAAAGGAGCCAGAACAAGCCAAAAACAGGGCAAACAGGAAAGGAAACTAGACTACCAGCACAACAAAAACTCCTAATATATACATGGCAGGAAGATCCTGCCCTCCAATGACCTTAGAATAGTCATGCAAATCCATTAATTAGTTGGGAGAAATAGGTGTCTATGCGAAATAATGCCAGATGCACAAAAAACCCACAAGCAACTAGTTGCAAACTTGTGACCGCCATGATCAAACTGATAAAAATGACTTTAGATAAAGATTCTCTAGCTATGACTTGATGCTTGAGAAGCCATTCTTCATTGTACACTCCTCCAATTTGATTACTCACAGCAGTATCTCCCAGTATACGACTATCGACCTCACTAGTTGTGACCTCATGATGCACTTGATTTGACAAGCCTAGAGAAACCAATCCTTGAATTGGACATCTCACACACAAGCCTTGAGATAAGAAATTTTCTTTGTTACAGTATGTAGAAATGACTACACCATCTAAAAATTTTAATTTCTAAATTGCCACATATGTCTCGTCCTGTTCCCATATGCAATTAACCTTTTTGGCAATAGATATAGAATCATTCAAATCATCAGGGGATGAATCATCAACCTTATGCAAAATTGGAAGTGAGTTAGACTGATAATTTGTATTGCAAGCAATAATTTCATGTGGCTAAAAATCACCTTCGACTGAGATAATCTCGTTTTTAAAAATTTGTTTATTGACTACGCTTTCAGCAACAAGGCCTTTTTCTTCAAGTATAGGAAAGATCACATCATCTTCTTCACAAAGAAGGTCACCATCCAGAGCTTCTAAAAATTCTTGAGGCTGCGAACCTTCATCGACTTGACTATTCCTTTCCTCCTTATTAGCCTCAGATTTTGAGAAATTATTTCATGGATTTCCAACACAAGATCCATTTGATGAATCATTCTCAAAAGACATAATTGCATCTTCGAAGCAAAATGACTCAAAGATGAATTCTTCACTCACCTTTGGCTATATATGCATTAGAGAAATAGCTTCATCTTCACCTTTTTCTTGACCTGCTTTCATTGCTTCAGAGGACATTTTGAAAGAATTTTTATCTTCCATATCGTTGTCCTCTTTATGCCAAGGATGAGATTCTTCATCATGTGTATCTTTTTTACAAACAAAAGTCTTTTCATGGCTGCAAGAAAGAAAATGCATATCTTTCCCATCTCTTTGTTCAATTTCTTGCAAAGTTCTAAGCAAGGCTAACTGTATTTTATTAGATTGAAATTGCATATTACCATAAAAATTCTTTAAAAAGCTCACTTGTGCAGGATCATCAAGTACCTGATCATTTCATGCTAGAATTGTGGAAGAAGAGAAGTCTTCATTATTACTGAGAGGATAAGTAGATGAGGAATGTAATTCATTCATTCTCTTATCATGGGAGGCACGAGTGACTTTCAAATCTTGTTTAAAAATTTTGGCATTTATAACCTCTTCTTGCAACCGTATCTCTATATTATTTGACTCTGGAGACATGAAGCTTTCATGTTTAACTTGCATGCATACCAGAGAAAAGGTGCTCAGTGCTTCCTCCTCATGCTATATAGCTTCAAGTTGCTCATCTTCTTTATTGCATGGGAAAACTACAGATTTATCATTATCTTCATCATAATGCAAATAATAAGCTTCAAGTCTCCTATTCACATGAGATTTAATTCTTGTGGCACTTACCTCACTTCTACCAAAATTTTTGGAATAAAAAATAGAGTGATTAGAACATTCAACAAAAGGAGATAGGATATTATGGGAACCTATAGGCTTGAGATTTTGTTTATACATAATAGGCATCCTCATATGTTCATGAATCAGATTATCTGCAATATGATTTAGTTTCAATAAACCACTCAATACTAGATCATCTTCTATTTTTACTACCTCTTGTTGTGCAATTTCAACATCATTTATTCCACTCTGTTTCAACTCAAATTGAACATCAGGGAGCAAAGAGGAAATAAAAATACAAAGCTGAAGTTGCTCACTTGGTTGAAGAAGGGCTAGAATCTTCTTGAGAATTTGGTTGAATCTGTCCACGAAATCTCTAATGGATTCACCTTCTTTCTTTTGAATGTTGAAAATTTGATACAACAAGGCAGCTTCATCAACTGAACCCTTATATCTCTCTAAGAACTTCTTCTTCAATGAATCCCAATCTATTATGAACTGCTTTTCTAAATACAAAAACCAATCTACTATGAGCCCAACCAAAGATTCAATAAATAATCTTACAAAAACAATTTCTTCACGTACCCTTAGGATACCACATGCAACTGTGAATGCTAGAATATGGTTTTCAGCATCTTGAGATCCTTCTCCACTGAACTTTGGAAAATGTTTTCTTGATCCTTCCAGCAAAGGTGAAAACTGAGACAAAAAGAGAGGTCCAAAATGATTTCCCAATGGCTAAGGAGAAACCAAAGCCATCATACAAAACTAAAAAATGAATCAGCAGGAGTCTAGCTAGAACCAAATGCTTCTGAGTAAAGTCCACTTCATAGATCCGCCAACCTCCATCCTCAGGGAGGCACTTTTAAATTTATGGGAAAACAAAGGCACTGTACTTCACTTTTGATCCCCAGTAGAGTCACCAAAAATCTATTAGTTGACAGATTTGTCCTTCGAGAATAAATGTAGAAAATGACTCAAGATGCCCAAGAAGAACAAACAATACTAATAGTTGGAGAAGTTGTCATTGGATTGACAACTTTCCTCTAAATTTTAGAGGTACAACTCCCTCTTAAGATATGCAACAAATAAAAACATGGGGTGTTCTTTTAACCAGAAAGATGAAAAGGTGTATTAACATCTACCCATCACCATGAAATAGATGTGCATGACTGATTACAGAAAGAAATGAATGTAGATAAATGATGCACAACCCACTTATCCAACATTCATAAACAAGGATAAATTAATTGAGAGATACAATTATATTTCACCTTAACACATGTCAACATAAAAAAAGCAATATTGAAGACATATTACTAATTGACATAAGAACAATTGCAATCATAGAAGACACTTGGAGACATAAAGTTCTATAAGTAATTCTTCATTTCTTCAATATAACCAAAACTCAAAGTTTCCTGTAATGCTTCTATACATAAACAGAATTAAGAAAAGTATAACTGGGAATTAATACAAAATAAACTTGCTCTTCTTCCCCACTATTCATAGACAGCCACCGGAAAAAGATGCCTTCCATTGGAATTCCGCTCTCCTTATAAAACTTCCCAAAAATTATAACTATTCAAAAACGATCCTTTTGAGTAACCGTAATCAAGAAAGTGACTTCTCAAAATAGAAATGGTTACATCATATCAAAATTGTAGTAATCATTGTTAAATACAAAAAGACTTCAAATATGCAAGACATGTGGCATTAATCTTCCCCCAATTCTAGGCATATCTCCATAAAAAGCTGGCACAGTTCAATACACTCTTCTTCTTCTTCTAGGACATCAATTGTCTTGTGGTATTCAACATAACTAGTTTTCTCCTTCCAAGCGACTGTGCATAGTTGAGAGATGATATTGATCTTCTCCTCCTTAGGCCATTGTAAATCAGGTTGCAGAACAGGCATAGGTTCATCATCCCAGATTTTATTGTTTACTAGAAGTCCCATTTTGAAGAATGGCTTGGCTAGAAAGAAAAATGAATGCAAAGAGCACTACCACCTTCACCTAATTACGTCAATAGGTAATGATGTCTTTCAAACTTATTAACACCATGCCACCATCTTAATGAGCTTCATTACACTTGTCATTAATGCATCATTAACTTTATATCTCGGCAAACGGGTCTCAAGATTTGAACTTGCACTCTGTAGCTTCTGAAAAGACATTTTCATCGCATACCACATGAGCAATTTGATGAGCTGGTGATACCTTGAAAAATGGGCACTGCGAAGATGTCGACTAGTCGGCGGTTGGAGTAGATCTAGAACTTTCAACTTAGAGTAGGATTTCACAAAACTTGCAAGTTCCCGACAATGGATGAGGTTCTTCGAACTATTAGAGTAATGTTCAAAAGCTTTAAACTTCCCCAACACAAAGGGCAAGTCAGGAAGTCATCCATTTCTTGAAATTAAGAACATGAGTTGGGTAAACAAAAGGTTTATGAATTTTAAAATCACCCAATGACAAAGACTTATAGGAAAGTATTCAAGACTTCAAAATTTTTGGGATAGGAAAATGACCAGACTGGGGAAAAGTGATGATTATATCAGTCCTTAGGCACAAAAATTGAAAATTTTTGGGGTAACAATAGGCTCTAATTGGGGACGAGGACTGCAAAGGATGAAGCAAGGAACCCAAAATCATAAGTAAAGACCAGTGTCTTATCCATCGGGCAGTAGAGTCGAATAGCATAGGGAACAAAGGAGCCAAAATAAGCCAAAAATAGGGCAAACAGGAAAGGAAACTAGACTGCCAGCACAACAAAAACTCCTAATAAATACATGGCAGGACAATCCTACCTCCCAATGACCTCAGAATAGTCATGCAAATCCATTAACTGGGTAGGAGAAATAGGTGCCTGTGCGAAATAATGTCGAATGCACAAAAAGTCCACAAATGACTAGTTGCATACTTGTGACCACCATGATCATACTGATAAAAATGACTTTAGATAAAGATTCTCTGGATATGACTTGATGCTTGAGAAGCCATTCTTCATTGTACACTCCTCTAATTGGATGACTCACTTTCGTATCTCCCAGTATACGTTTATCCACCTCACCAGTTGTGACCTCATGATGCACTTGATTTGACAAGCCTAGAGAAACCAATCCTTGAATTGGACACCCCACACACAAGCCTTGAGATAAGAAATTTTCTTTGTTGTAGTATGTAGAAATGACTACACCATCTAAAAATTTTAATTTCTGACTTGCCACATATGTCTCATCCTGCTCCCATATGCAATTACCCCTTTTGGCAGTAGATAGGGAATCATTCAAATCATCAACAAACCAATCATCAACCTTATACAAAATTGGAAGTGAGTTAGACTGATAATTTGTATTGCAAGCAATAATTTCATGTGGCTGAAAATTACCTTTGAATGAGATAATCTTGTTATTAAAAAATTGTTTACTGGCTACGCTTTCAGCAGCGAGTCCTTTTTCTTCAAGTATAGGAAAGAACACAACATCTTCTTCACAAATAAGGTCACCATCCAGAGATTCTAAAAATTCTTGAAGCTGCAAACCTTCATCAACTTGACTATTCCTTTCCTCCTTATTAGCCTCAGATTTTGAGAAATTATTTCATGGATTTCCAACACAAGATTCATTTGATGAATCATTCACAAAAGACATAATTGCATCTTTGAAGTAAAATGACTCAAAGATGAATTCTTCACTCACCTTTGGCTGTATATGCATTAGAGAAATAGCTTCATCTTCACCTTTTTCTTCACATGCTTTCACTGCTTCAGAGGGCATTTTGAAAGAATTTTTAGCTTCCATATCATTGTCCTCTTCATGCCAAGGATGAGATTCTTCATCATGTGTATCTTTTTTACAAACAAAAGTCTTTTCATGGCTGCAAGCAAGAAAATGTGTATCTTTCCCATCTCTTTGTTCAATTTCTTGCAAAGTTCTAAGCAAGGCTGAGTGTACTTTATCATATTGAAATTGCATATTACCATAAAAATTCTTTAAAAAACTTACTTCTGTAGGATCATCAAGTACCTTATCATTTCATACTCAAATTGTGGAAGAAGAGAAGTTTTCATTATTACTGAGAGGATAAGTAGATGAGGAATGCAATTCATTTGTTGTCTTGTCATGGGAGGCACGACTGACTTTCAAATCTTGTATAAAAATTTCAGCATTTATAACCTCTTCTTGCAACCGTATCTCTATATTATTTGACTCAGGAGACATGAAGCTTTCATGTTCAACTTGCATGCATACTAGAGAAAAGGTGCTCACCGCTTCCTCCTCATGCTGTATAGCTTCAGGTTGCTCATCTTGCATATTACATGGGAAAACTACAGATTTATCATTATCTTCCTCGTAATGCAAATAATAAGCTTCAACTCTCCTATTCACATGAGATTTAATTCCCGCAGCACTTACCACACATCTACCAAAATGTTTGGAATAAAAAATAGAGAGATTAGAACATTCAACAGAAGGAGATAGGATATTATGGGTACCTATAGGCTTGAGATTTTGTTTATACATAATAGACATCCTAATATGTTCATGAATCAGATTATCTGCAATATGATTTACTTTCCATAAACCACTCAATATTAGATCATCTTCTATTTTTACTGCCTATTGTTGTGCAATTTCAACATCATTTATTCCACTCTGTTTTAACTCAAATTGAACATCAGGATGAAAATAGAAATAAAAATACAAAGCTGAAGTTGCTCACTTGGTTGAAGAAGGGCTGGAATCTTCTTGAGCATCCAGTTGAATCTATGCACGAAATCACTAATGGATTCGCCTTCTTGCTTTTGAATGTTGAAAAATTAATACAAGACATCTTCATCAACCAGACCCTTATATCTCGCTAAGAACTTCTTCAATGAATCCCAATCTGTTATGCACTTCTCTTCTAAATAGAAAAACCAATCTACTATGGGCCCAATCAAAGATTCAATAAATAATCTTACAAAAACATTTTCTTCACATACCCCTAGGATACCACAAGCAACTATGAATGCCAGAATATGGTTTTCAGCATCTTGAGAGCCTTCTCCACTGAACTTTGGAAAATGTTTTCTTAATCCTTTCGGTAGAGGTGAAAATTGAGACAAAAAGAGAGGTCTGAAATGATTTTCCCATGGCTGGGGAGAAACCACAGCCATCATGCAAAACTAAAAAATGAATCAGCAGGAGTCTAGTTGGAACCAAATGTTTCTGAGTAAAGTCCACTTCATAGAGCCGCCAGCCTCCATCCTCGAGGAGGCACTTTTGAATATCTAGGAAAACAAAGGAACTATACTTCACTTTCGATCCCCAGTAGAGTCGCCAAAAATCTGTTAGTTGATAGATTTGTCCTTCGAGAATAAGTGTAGAAAATGACTCAAGACACCCAAGAAGAACAAACAGTACTTACAGTTGGAGAAGTTGTCACTGGATTGACAACTTTCCTCTAAATTTTAGAGGTACAGCTCCCTCTTAAGATATGCAACAAATAAAAACATGGGGTGTACTTTTAACTAGAAAGTAGAAAAGGTGTATTAACATCTACCCATCACCATGAAATAGATGTGCATGACTGATTAAGGAAAGAAATGAATGTAGATAAACAATACACAACCCACTTATCCAACATTCATAAACAAGGATAAATTAATTAAGAGATACAATTATATTCCACCTTAACACATGTCAACATAAAAGAAGCAATATTGAAGATAGATTACTAATTGACATAAGCACAATTGCAATCACAAAAGACACTTGGAGATACAAAGTTCTGTAAGTAATTCTTCATTTCTTTAATATAACCAAAACTCAAAGTTTTCTATAATGCTTCTATACATAAATAGAGTTAAGAAAAGTATAACTGGGAATTAATATAAAATAAACTTGTTCTTCTTCCCCACTATTCATAGATATCCACCAGCAAAAAAATGCCTTCCATTGGAATTCCCCTCTCCTTATATAACTTCCTGAAAATTATAACTATTCGAAACTGGTCCTTTTTGAGTAACCGTAATCAAGAAAGTGACTTCTCAAAACATAAATGGTTACATCATACCAAAATTGTAGTAATCATTGCTAAATACAAAAAGACTTCAAATATGCAAGACAAGTGACATTAAATTTCCCCCAATTCTAGGTGTATCTCCATAAAAGCTGGCATAATTCAACATGCTCTTCTTCTTCTTCTAGGATGTCATGCAGTATTCAACATAACTAGTTTTCTCCTTCCAAGCGATTGTGCACAGCTGAGAGATGATATCGATCCGCTCCTCCTCAGGCCATTGTAAATCAGGTTACAGAATGGGCATAGGTTCATCGTCCCAGATTTCATTGTTTGCTGGAAGTCCCATTTTGAAGAATAGCTTGGCTAGCAAGAAAACTAAACATAGACAGCACTGCCACCTTCACCTAATTACATAACTAGGTAATGATGTCTTTCAAACTTATTAATGTCGTGCCACCATCATAATGAACTTCATTACACTTGTCATTAATGCATCATTAATTTTATATCTCGGGAAATAGGTCTCAAGATTTGAACTTGCACTCTGTAGCTTCTGAAAAGACATTCTCATCACATACCACATGAGCAATCTGATGAGCTAGCAATACCTTGGAAAACAGGCATCGCAAAGATGCCGACTAGTCGGCAGTCGGAGTAGATCCAGAACTTTGAACTTAGAGCAGGATTTCACAAAACTTGCAAGTTCCCAACAATGAATGAGGTTCTTTGAACTATTAGAGTAATGTTCAAAATCTTTAAACTTCCCCGACACAAAGGAGAAGTCAAGAAGTCAGCCATTTCTTGAAATTAAGAACATGAGTCAGGGAAACAAAAGATTCACAAATTTGACAACCGCCTGACGACAAAGACTTATAGAAAAGTTTTCAAGACTTCAAAATTTTTGGGATAGGAAAATGACTAGACTAGGGCAAAGCGATGATTGTATCAGTCCTTAGGCACAAAAATTTGAAAATTTTTGGGTTAAAATTTTCAGGGTAACAATGTTGAATTCAAGGGTTTTGCCTAATGTTGACCAAAGTTGACCTTGTGTTGGAATCAAGTTTTTGTGAACATTCTATGATGCTAATGTTTTTGTACTTTTCAGGTTTTCGATGCATGCAAGTCTATATGAGTGCAAAACAATATTTTTGTGTTTTTTTCTATTTATGGAAATAAAATATTTTTTTCTATTTATGGAAATAAAGTGTTTTTTATCTATTCTAGGTATTAAAATACATATGCAATCTAATATGAAGTTATCTAATGCAATTGATCTATGCTTTTGTTTTGTTTTTTTGGATATATGGAACAATTACTCTAGGAAAAGGAAATTACTTTTTAAATGAATCTAATCTATGAACTTTTGAAAGGAAACTAGCTTAACAATGCAAGATCTACTTGGCCTATCAAGGAAATGACAATATGCATTTACTATTCCCAAGAGCAAATTGTGATTTTCTAATTACTATGAAATAAAAGCATGAAGGAACCTGGAATAAAAGACATGTTAGCCTCCACTACCCTCATAAATTCTTGTGTGGCAACCTCTTATCGTCTTGTAGTAGTAGGGAGATCCTCTTGGCAACAATAAGAAAGGGATGCAAAAAGAAGATTTTGAAAGCTTTGAATGAGAGATCAAAGTGAGCTAATGAGCATTGTGGCTTGCAATTTAGGCAATGTATCAATGCTATAGAAACTTTTAACAGAGATTTATGGGACAACAATAAAAGAAAAAGGCTTAAACATCTTGTATGACCATATGGATGCTAGTTGGAGAGCAAAAACTTGCAAAAGACTGGATGCACAAATTAAATTACCTCCCTTTGTGTTTGAGGGAGGCGGTTATTTATAGGTTTGAAGAGGTTAAAAGAGGTGGAGAGGACAAAGAGTTAACTCACTTGATTAGAGAGTTAACTCAGAAGACACAAGAGTGATCTGGGCTAATTAGGGAGTGAACAAGCCATTATAGCTTATCACTAAAGAAGAAATGGAGTTAAAAGAATGCATGGGTTAATAAGTTAAGTTAAAAGGAGCTAAATATGTACGCTTGGATGCATGAAATAGTTAACTCCAAGTTTAGGACAAATTCCATTCAAACAGAAGCAAAGATGGGTCAAAACAGAGTTTTTTATGGCCAAAAACTTGATTTCTTTTGTGGCTAGGAAAGATGATAGGGTCACCACCTAGTCACCCCTTTCACCAGTCAGGGTTGCTTGGGGGTGACTCTGGGTCACCTGGGGGCAACCCATGTGTGACACATAAAGGAAGGGTCCCAAGGTGAAAGTCAAGGTTGGAGATGAACAAGGAGGTAAAAAAGAGGTGAACTACCTCTAGAAACTAGTCAAAAGGGGATCAAAAACTAAGTCTCCACTTGCAAAAGATGGATCTCTTAGGGGAGATCTAGAAATAATAGGGAGAGATTTGTATTGGTTGACCAGAACTGAAAAACTGAAAGTTGGAGATTGCTTGGGAGGTCTTCTAGAGGGCTCTTAGGGATGGGAATGGATGAAAAACACTAGGGAAAGGTTAAAACACAACAAATGAATGAATACATGGATTAGGAAAAAAGTCATAATTATAAGAAATGAAAATCAACAAGTGTCAAAAAGTGTCGAGAGTGAGGAAAGGTTTAAGATGACAAATGGGAAACAACAAATTGAAGAAGAAATCACATTCTACCAAGAGAATCACTATTGAGAGGGCATTAATCCACACTTACATATAGGTGACAAGAGTTGTGAGTCATCATCGAGGTCCTCATGGAGGTTGTGTGTGATTTTAGTGCTTACATATTTTCCCTCTTTGGGATGGTAGTCTACATGAAAGGTAGGTTTACGTGTACATGACAAGAGTTTGTTGCAAGTATGGACCTAACCGATGTTGTCATTGATGTCAACATACTCCTGTTACATTAATGATAAGGTTTGGATGAGTTGTGAGCTGAGGTTATTAAGAAAATTAGTCTCAATTAGGAACCGTGATGAACAGTGATGACTGTAAGACAAAAGTCCAAGATAGGATGATGTTCAGAGGATGCAGATTAAAGGGTTTTTAGATATGCGTCTGTAGGTGATCCAGTAGATATTTTAGAGGTCTACATGAAGATATGAAGAAGTTGTGGCCGCTCAAGTAAAACCGGTTCTGGTAGGTGTTCAGAGGTGACAGTGTGTAACAAGAAAGGTTCGGTGAGATCCGGAAATGAAGTTTCCTGTTCTACGAATTTAAGGGAGTTTTGAGGAAGTCTTTGTGGTGTATCAAATCTATTGGTGCATGGTTTGAAGGTCCTCAAGCACCTATTCCTTTGTGACAGTTATGACAGACTATGTTCTTAAGGTTCTGGATGAAGGAGAGAAGGATTTCAATAAGCAAAAGAAGTGTGGATGTTCTTGGTGATTCAGGCAAGCTTGTGGAAGTTTTTGGATCATGTCCAGTTCATGTTGGTGGTCCGCATTGAAGTTGGAGCTCGCAATTGAAGAGTAACTTCTGTATGATGGTGTTCTTCTTGAGACAGGCCGACCGGATGAGTTATGCATCTATCGGATGATCTTATGAATGTTTGCCAACTTAGATGATCATTCCTAAGTTGATGCCTTGTATAAATAATGGATTGCGAAGTTAGTTTGAATTTGCCTTTTGGTGTGGAGATGAGAGTGTGGTAGCGAAGAGGAGAGTGAAAGGCAAAGCAGAAGAATTGAGCTTAATGGAACTGATTCAAGCATGGTGAAGATGCTATTCTCCAGTTCATGTATGTGATACTTATTTCTTTGTAGACAGTGTGTCTCTTATAGGTAGTGAGCCTCTTGTGAGCAGTGTGCTCGGGCAGTGAGCCCTAATTGGCATGTGCCATTTTGTTCTCTCTATTCTTCTAATAGAGAATACATTCTTGGGTTAATCACCCCGTGGTTTTTCCCTTAACCGAGTTTTTCACGTCAAAATCTTGGTGTCTTATGTATTGATGAGTTTCTGCTTTTGATTTGAATGCATTATGTTTCATGTTTAATATACTACTAATCACTAAGAGGATTTAAATGTGTAAATTAGAGAAAGTTTTGTACAACTGATTCACCCCCCTCAGTTGTGTGCCCTAAGTCTAACAATTGGTATCAGAGCTAAGTTCCTCTAAAAGGAGCTTAACTGCTTGAGGAGATCTAAGATGTCGTCTTACAAGAAGGATAGTCTGAAGTTTGATGGAACCAACTTTGCTCTTTGGAAAGGTCACATGAAATGTCACTTGTAGTGTATGGGAATGGCGTATTGGTCCATGGTTACAAAACTGTATGTACCTCCACAGGGTGGTCCAACAACCCTAAATGAAATCACAGATGTTGAAAACAATCTGCAGACCAAAGAGGCTCTTCTAAGTGCATTATCTTACTTAGAGCTCTCAAATGCTATTGACCTACCAACTACCTTTGAGATTTGGAATAAACTGAAACTTTTGCATGAAGGAGACCAGTATGTTAAATGTGCAAGGTTACAAAGTCTAAAAGGGAAATTTGAAAAACTGAAGATGAGAGATGATGAAAATATTACCACTTTTATGCCAAGAGTGAATGAGCTAGTTTGTGGAATTAGAAATGCCAGTGGAGTCTTGGATGAAAATGAGATTGTTGGTAAAATTCTTAGATCCCTTCCTGCTTCTTACAAAATCAAGGCTATTGCCATTGAAGAATTCACAGCCCATACAACTGTCACAAGAGATCAATTGGCTAGGAAATTGGCTACATTTGAAATGATAGAGTTTGGAGACGACCCCCCCAAGATTGAATTTGCATTCAAAGCCAGTGCCTCTCTTAAAGGTAAACAAAGGCTTGATCCAGGAGAGAATTCTTCAAGGAAATTGTCATGGTATGAAAAAGCAAGAAAAGATCTGGAAGAAGAAGAAGTAGAAACTGCTCAATTTGAATCCCTTATTGCAAAAAGGCTACCAAGAGGATTCAGTAAGTATGAAGGAAAATTACCTTTTAAGTGTTTTAACTATAATAAGATTGGTCATTTTGCCTCAAGGTGTTCAGAAAGATTTTCAAGGCAAAATCCTAACAAGCCAAGGTTCCAAAAGGGTAAGTGCAAGAAGTTGGGTCCCCATAGAGGGGAAGTCGCGGGCAAAAAAAAATCCCAACAGAAATGGGTACCTATTTTAAAAGAAATGGGTACCCATTTAGGAATAGGTGCCTGAGCCTAAATGAGTACCCATTACTAAACGGGTACCCATTTAGGCTCGGGCACCCGTTTCTAAGATGTTTAAATTTGAAAAAAAATAATGCGTGCTTCTTTTTGCCACACAAAAGGAACGAGTACCCGTTTTAAAATGGGTAGCCATTTATAACGCATACCTGATTTAGAATGGGTACCTATTCCTAAAAGATTAGGCTCGGGAAAGGCATGGTAAGTCAACCCCTTGCCTTGGACCTGCAAGTATTTTTCTAAGTACAGAACAAGAGAAAAGACTGAGTTTACCTCTATGGTTGACGATATTTTCTTCTGAATTTTTTTATGAAATTAAAACCCATTACAGATGACAGTGTCTAGTTTTCAAATATGCAATTTATTTTTTATTGGACTTATTTTTTTATTTATTATTTAAGTTATGAGCAAACTGGTCCAAAAACTTGAAATGACAGGTGTTTGTATTTTTTTAATAAATTTTAATTTTTAAAAAATTATGTCATCAATCTAATCATCATTCTTTACAGAATGAAAAAAAAAATTCATTTTATGATTAATTTTGCTCAAATTATGTTGGTCATACACGAGTGTTTTCAAAAACAGCAATTAGGGACAATAAAAAATTAATTAAAAAATATATATTTGGAAAAAAATTATAAAAAAATATCCTCATCAAACTTCACTCTACTACACATCTTTCTCCAAAAGTATTTAGAAAAATACTTTTATTTAGGTCAAATTATGTTGGCCGTACACGTGCATGGTATGGTAAAAAAAAAGTGACTTTTAAACACTGGTTTTTAGAAATGCCTATTGAAAATCAATTTGTATCATCTGGGTATTAAAAATAAATTACATATTTAGAAACTAGATTCTGAGTACTACATTTCATATTACTAACTTTTTCCAAGATTCAATCTTTAAATGCCTCAAATGTTTAGGTCAAATGTGACAAATTCTAAAAATTAGGGAAAACACTTCCACTTTTTGGCCAAAAAGTGGACCCAACTTCTTGCACTGACCCAAAAGAACTATTACTATGTACATGAAGATGATGATAATGAAGGAGTAACAGATGATGAATCAGAGATAGGAAACAAATCTAGAAATGAATGGGTGTTCATTGCCATCAAGGAAGAAGATCCAATGTCCTCTGTATCTGTCAATCTTAAGACTGTGGAAAAAGCTCTGGCTGCCCAAATTGAAGAGAAGGATGATTGGGTCATTGATAGTGGATGCTCTCACCATATGACAGGTGAAAAAACTAAGTTTGTAGATTTGGAAAGGTATGAAGGAGGACTGGTAAAGTTTCGTGACAATTCTGCTGCTAGAATCAGAGGAAGAGGAACTATTTCTTTTGATAGAAGAAACAAAACTAGTAATGTACTGTATGTTGAAGGTTTGAAGCACAATCTTCTCAGTGCTGGATAGTTGGTGGACAAAGGCTATGATCTCTGATTCAAAGATGGAAAATGCAAAATCTTTGAAAGTTTCATAATAGAGATTGCATCCGGTACTCAAACTAAAGGTAATATCTTCCACTTGGTTGGTACTGGTAAAAGCTACTTATTTGTTCAATTTGATTAGAGTTGGTTATGGCATAGAAGGATGTGCCATGTGAATTTTGATAATATCATCAAGATAAGCAATACTCAGGCTGTAAGAGATCTTTGAAAATTGGTGAAACCTACTAATAGCTTGTGCAAGGAATGTCAGTTGGGTAAGCTGAGCAGAGTCACATTCAAAAGCAAGGAACTATCTTCTACCAGATTATTGGACTTAGTTCACACTGATCTTTGTGGTCCAGCAAGAATCAGGAGTATTCAAGGTGATAGATATTTCATGCTGCTAATTGATGACTATTCCCGGATGATGTGGGTAACCTTTCTAAAGGAGAAATCATAAGCCCTTGAGAAATTCAAAATATTCAAGGCTATGGTAGAGAATGAAATAGGATTAAAGTTGAAATGTCTGAGGTTTGATAGAGGTGGAGAATTCACATCCGGTGAGTTCATAGAGTTCTGTGAGAAACATGGAATTAAGAGACAGTTGTCTGCTCCAAGGACTCCACAGCAGAATGGAGTAGTGGAGAGAAAGAACCGGACCATCCAGGAAGCATCTAGGACCATGATGATGGAAGCAAATGTTCCTCAGATCTATTGGAGAGAAGCTGTCAGCACTGCAGTCTATACTCTCAATCAAGTTCAAATCAGAAGCAATACCGATAAGACTCCTTATGAACTTTGGTTTGGCATTACTCCTACTGTAAGATATTTTAGAGTCTTTGGTAGCAAATGTTACATCAAAAGAGATGAAGATCTAGGCAAGTTTGATGCTAGAAGTGATGAAGGAATTTTCTTGGGTTACTCTACTCAAAGTAAAGCATACCAGTGTTACAACAAGAGACTGAGAAAGATGATAGAAAGTATAAATGTGAAGGTTGATGAGGGAATAGAGAAACCCTCAAGGTTTTATGAATATGATGAAGATGATCAGAATGGTGTTCTTATTCAAGGAGTTCAATCCTCCTCTGAAAGTCAGATTCAAACTGATCCGGTAAATCAGGAAGAAGAGATAGGTCTGAATGAGCCTGATCAAGAAGTAGAAGTGCAAGAAACTCCCAAAGTTCCAAGGTATGTAAGACTGAACCACTCTAAAGATCAGATCATAGGTGACAAAAGTAAAGGTGTGCAAACTAGAAGGAAAATTGCTCAAAATTTAGATGAATATTATCTGATTTCAAAGATTGAACCTAAGACAATAAATGAAGCATGCAATGATGAAACCTGGACCAAAGCAATGGAGGAAGAGTTGATGCAAATTGAGAAAAATCACACTTGGGATCTTGTTCCCAGACTTAGAAACAAGAATGTGATTGGAACCAAATGGGTCTTTCAGAACAAACTAAATAAAGTTGGTGAAGTAATCAGAAATAAAGCTAGATTGGTCTACAAGGGCTACTCCCAAATAGAAGGAATTGATTTTGAAAAAAATTTTGCTCCGGTGGCAAGAATTGAAGCAGTCAGATTATTTCTTGCCTTTGCTGCCTTCAAGGATTTCAAGGTATATCAGATGGATGTAAAGTCTGCCTTTCTAATGGTGACTTGGAAGAAGAAGTGTATATAGAGCAACCAAATGGATTTCAGCTGTTTGATCATTGTGACATGGTCTGCAAGTTGAAAAAGGCACTGTATGGATTAAAGCAAGCCCCAAGAGCCTGGTATGAGAGATTGGATAAGCATATTTTGAATTTTGGTTTCAACAAAGGTACTGCCGACAGTAACTTATATTTCAAAATTGATCATGAAAACATCTTGATTGTTGAAGTATTTGTTGATGATATCATCTTTGGAGGAAGAGATAGTATGTGTAAAGCTTTTGCAAATCAAATGAAAAGTGAGTTTGAGATGTCTATGCTTGGTGAAATGAATTTTTTCTTGACTCTACAAATTACTCAAACAAAGAAAGGAATCTTCATTTCTCAGACCAAATATGTGAAAGAATTGTTGAAAAACTTTGGGATGGAAGATTCAAAACCAATGAATACTCCCATGGCAACTGGATGTAAGTTGAGCAAAGATGATGACTCTCCTAAGGTAGACTAGACAAAGTACAGATCAATGATTGGAGGATTGTTGTATCTCACTCAAACTAGACCAGATATTATGCAAGATGTTGGTCTTGTTGCTAGATTCCAAGCTGATCCTAGAGAATCCCATGTCATGGCAATCAAGACAATTTTTAGATATCTAAAAGGGATGGTTGAGTATGGTCTGTGGTATCTTAGAGATCATGATTTCTCTCTTCATGCATATATAGATGTTGATTGGGCAAGAGATGTGGATGACCGGAAGAGTACCAGTGGTGGAGCATTCTTTTTGGGGAAGAGATTGGTCTCTTGGCTAAGCAAGAAACAAGAGGCAATATCTATGTCTATAACTGAAGCAGAATATATTGCAGCAGTAGGTAGTTGCACTCAAGTTTTGTGGATGAAGTAGATGCTAAGAGATATCAAAGTGGAGTATGAGGAACCTATCACAATCTTCTATGATAATTCAAGTGCTATAAGTATATCTAAGAATCTGGTGTTGCATTCAAAGACTAAGCATATATCTATCAAGTTTCACTTTCTGAGAGAGGACGTGAACAAGAATGAAGTCAAATTGGAGTTTGTGTCATCCAAGGATCAGATTGTAGATATCTTTACTAAACCTCTACCTAAGGACTCTTTTGAGTATCTCAGGGAGAAGTTAGGGGTTATTGCCCCTCCGGTGATGATCTAAGGTGCACTAATGTGCATTAGTCCGGTGGGTATCATAGTCACATCTTGTGATCTGAATTGATGTTGGGGAGCTGCTACTTAGGGGGAGTAGCAGGTATAATTTTGAAGTGGTGAAATTGCAAGTATATGCCCTTTGCCATTGATGTCAAAGGGGGAGAGAAGACATGTGAAAAACAAGTGGTTTCTGATGAAAGGGGGAGCAATAAAGGGAGAGAAGACATGTGAATGATTGATGTTGATAGGGGGAGCTGTGACAGTAAGGAGAAGTTCTTGTCTTGATGGTTTTTCACATCATATGTTGCCATCAATGACAAAGGGGCAGATTGTTGCAAGCATGGGCCTAACTGGTGTTGTCATTGATGTCAACATACTCTTGTTGCATTAATGATAAGGTTTGGATGAGCCGTGAGCTGAGGTTATTGAGAAAATTAGTCTCAATTAGGAACAGTGATGAACAGTGATGACTGTAAGACAAAAGTCTAAAATAGGATGATGTTCAGAGGATACGGATTAAAGGGTTTGTAGATATGTGTCTGTAGGTGATCCAATAGATATTTCAGAGGTCTGCATGAAGATATGAAGAAGTTGTGGCTGCTCAAGTAAAACCAGTTCCGGTAGGTGTTTAGAGGTGACAGTGTGTAACAAGAAAGGTCCGGTGAGATCCGGAAATGAAGTTTCCTATTATGCGGATTTAAGGGAGTTCTGAGGAAGTCTTTGTGGTGTATCAAATCTATTGTTGTATGGTTTGAAGGTCCGTAAGCACCTATTCCTTTGTGACAGTTGTAGACACCCTAAAATGACCGTGTCATCAAATCACTGGCATTCCGTTATATGTTTAATCACCTGCATTACAATGTTAATTAAATAATCTAATTATTTAATTAATTATCATCAAATTCTTCTAAATCTCCTAAATTCAACATTAATTAAATAAATCCTCGTTATTTAATTAATTAAATTAAATTCCTCTATTATTCTTCCACAATTAAATAATTATAATTATTTAATTTAATGATTGTCACCTTCCAAAATTCACATCTACATTAATTAAATATATCCAATTATTTAATTAATTTAACAAATTCCCTCTTATCTACAATTAAATAATTTACATTATTTAATTAAATCAATTGTTCTTCTAAATTTAAATAAATCATGCAAATTTATTTAAATTATCTCAATCCTCTAAAAATAAATAAAATCAAATATTTTATTTATAATCTTTATTCTTCCAAAATCATGCACAACAATTAAATAAATTTATTTATTTATTTTGCTTTTCAAATCTTCTAAATTAAATAAATCCAATTATTTAATTGTTTCTTCCAAAATATCTTCTCTAAATTTAAATAAATCAATTATTTATTTAAATTGCTTTTTCTTCTAATTTAAGTTATCTCTAAAATAACTCAAGCTTTTTTGCTCATCAATTAAATATTTCTATATTTAATAAAGCAAAATATCTTCTTTTCTCATGCAAATCCCTTCTTCTTGTTTTAAATCACTTAACTGATTGCTTTATTCTTTTAATTGATTTATCTCTTCAGTTAACTCATTCTTCTATTCTTGATAACTCCTCTCATGCAAAAGCAAGCAAGACACATGTCTTCTTCTCATTCGTTGCACATTCCTCAACTTATCTCCTCCATTGATTCTTCTGAATTATCTGGACCGTTGAACGATTTTTCTTGAAATCTATATAAACCCCCCTCATCTCCTTCATTATCTCTCTCTTCGATCGTATTCTCAGGCATACTTAACAGAGCTTCGAGCATACACAACGCGTCGATTGAGCAACCTCACGATCTTTTAACATTGATCTTGGTGCAACCCTCACGATCTTTTAACATTGATCTTGGCGCAACCCTTACGATCTTTTGACATTGATCTCTTGAGCACACTACTTGCTTGTTGCAGCTATGGCTTCGCAACTTCATTGAGCAATCTACATTCAATCCAAAGGAAACAATACAGATTTCGGTAAAAGTCTTTATTCATCTTTGATTTGTGATTTATGGCTTTTACTTAGATTCATTTCCTTTATGTTATTGGGTTCTTTGGTTTTATTTAGTTTAGATTTAATCCATTTTTCCATATACACAACAGTTATGACAGACTGTGTTCTTAAGGTTCTAGATGAAGGAGAGAAGGATTTCAGTAAGCAGAAGAAGTGTGGATGTTCTTGGTGATTTAGGAAAGCTTGTGGAAGTTTTTGGATCGTGTCCAGTTCATGTTGGTGGTCCGCATTGAAGTTGGAGCTCGCAATTGAAGAGTAACTTCTGTATGATGGTGTTCTTCTTGAGATAGGCCAACCAGATGAGTTATGCATCTGTCGGATGATCTTATGAATGTTTGTCGACTTAGATGATCATTCCTAAGTTGATGCCTTGTATAAATAAGGGATTGCGAAGTCAGTTTGAATTTGCCTTTTGGTGTGGAGATGAGAGTGTGGTAGCGAAGAGGAGAGCAAAAGGCAGAGCAGGAGCTTAATGGAACTAATTCAAGCATGGTGAAGATGCTATTCTCTAGTTCATGTATGTGATACTTATTTCTTTGTAGACAGTGTGTCTCTTGTAGGTAGTGAGGCTCTTGTGAGTAGTGTGCTTGGGCAGTGAGCCCTAATTGGCATGTGCCATTTTGTTCTTTCTATTCTTCTAACAAAGAATACATTCTTGGGTTAATCACCCCATGGTTTTTCCCTTAACTGGGTTTTCCACGTCAAAATCTTGGTGTCTTATGTGTTGATGAGTTTTTACTTTTGATTTGAATGCATTATGTTTCATGTTTAATATACTGCTAATCACTAAGAGGATTTAATTGTGTAAATTAGAGAAAGTTTTGCACAACTGATTCACGCCCCCTCTCTCAGTTGTGTGCCCTAAGTCTAACAGAGTTCTGAGTCATCATCGGGGTCCTCATGGAGGTTGTGTGTGATTTTAGTGCTTACATATTTTCCTCCTTGGGGATGGTAGTCTACATGAAAGGTAGGTTTTGTTCCTGAACTAGGCCTTACCTATTGTCAATTTTTTAATGATAGTACCTACAATAACTAGTATTAGTTCAACATCTGAATATATCAAAACAAGTAACAAAAACTAAAATGATGAACATACCATAGATCTTGTGAATTTAACTAGTTGTTTGTCTTTGTCAAAAAGACCTGTAGGGATGAAAGCACACAAAGAGAGCATGAGAGATGCATAAAAGTAAGCACTACTCTAAAAATGCATAATGTAAACTTTTATGTCATAAATTGTACTCCTTCTTGGATTAGCACAATTTCACTAAATTTAGCTCCTACCTTTTAGTGTCTCTCAGTCCCTTTCTTAATTGGACCTATCTAGAACATAATTAACACAAATCCCGTCAAAGGAGTGTCTTATTTCAGAGTGATTTCAGATAAAACCCAAGAAGAAATTCTTGATGCCAAAAATTTAGGGCACACTCAAGCAGATGCCAAAGCAAAATTTAGGGGCTGGACTAGGATGCCAAGTGCCCATGTCCCACCTTAATATTTGGGATCTAAATTTTCTTATGGTGTGGGCTTTTTCCATGTGCTTCGGGATTTTGAATTCAAATTTTCATTTTTCTGTGATGTTGACATGTTATTTCAAATTATTACACCTTTAGGGTTTAATATTTAAAGAGAATTGAAAATCATTATATCACACACAACTCACATGCGATTTTACCATGCTAAAAATTTGCTACTATTGCTATTGAAGTTTGCAAAGTGTTGAAGCTCATTGAGGACTTTGTTTTGTTCTATTGTGGAGATTAGGAATCAAGATCTTGAGTCTATCTTGCTCTTCCTAGGGTTTTGTCAAGCCCTTTGTATGATCAGGAGAAGGCTTGAAGCCTCTGACTTAAGTTTTGGAATCCTCCATGGATATGGCTACCTCGCCTTCTTGTTCTGCAAGTCTTCATTGATATTCATCTCCCTGAGGTGAAGTTGTTTCCTTGAGTGAAACATTTGTGGATCTAATCATTGATGCTTGAGTCATTTATGATCTTGCATTCATTTATGCTTACACATTTAGTTTTCAAGCACACACATCTGCATACTTTGACATTGGCTATTATTGAGGTAGAAATACCAAAGACAGGGTTTGACTGAGGCAAACTCCTATATAGCCACAATAAACCTTCTCCTTCTTTTGCTTGTGCAAGTTAGATTCAGAAAGATTAGATAGAAAGAATTAGAGGGGAAGTAGGTGTTACAGGTATAGACATCATGAAAGTTATAGATTTGTTGTTGGATATATTTAGGACACTTTTGGCAACCTCCCTTGTCCTTCAACCCATGAGATCTAGGATTTGCAACTCTTGTTATATACTCATGTGCCTGTTACACTCAATTATGAGGTAGCAGAACTTCAGGAAAAATTTAGTGGCTGCCCTTGTCCATTAGGCCCTCAAATTCTAGGTGCACAATCCCTTTAGCTTCTTTTTTGTGTTTCTATAATCTTCCTATAGGTCTCTGCTCTTGAAATCAGTTTATTTAGACATATCTTGTAACTAGGGTTTGGTTGAATAAAGTGAGCTTGAGGTTGTGGAAGGTTTTTTGGGCCATTTTTTCATGTATGGAAATAAGGAATATGACATGTGTAGCTTCATCCTTTGATAGTGATTAAGCTTGGTTCATATTCTAATTGTTAGTGCAAAAGAAAAAGACAGTCTTGACCTGGTTTACATATACTATTACTCTCTCTATTTTTCATACTAAACATTTTGGTGAACCCGTGTTCTAAAGAATTTGCATCCTTTGTATTTGTTGTTCTAAATGAGATTTAGAGTGCAAACCCTCTTTCATGAAAAGTACACGCATTGCATTTTGATTAATATATCTATCTTGTCATTGAATGAGTATTAAGTTGAAATTTTGTTACTTGCTTAGTGATATCTTGTTTCATTTTTTGCAAGTAGATGATATCTTGTTTTACATTTAAGTCTTGGGTTAATTAGATTATGTGGAAATGTCAGATGTCTTTTTACAAGACTTTAATGCATATAATGAGCCGTTTAATTGTGATGACTTCAATATGTTAGATGAAGCCTTGGATGACTTTATCTCTATTGAATATTCCACTATGAATCTTAAACCATCGTTGTTTCAAAGATTAGTAAATGCAATTTATGTTTCTAAATCTCAAGAAGAGCCTATGAAATCAAATATAGTGGTCAACCTATGTTCTGATGTGTCTAAAACACAAATGAAACTAGTGCTCATTGTATGAGGCTTTCTGACTTCTTCTCAATCTCCTGATTGCATCTATAATAAAGCTAAGAAAATAACAAGTCAACATCAACCATATCATGATGGATCACAATATCCCAACCACAATATGGTTGCTCATACATACAATATATGGAATAACAAACAAAGTAAACATCAATCAACTATTCTGATATCTCTACTAGCTTCTCAGCCTATGCTTGTTCAACCACTTCATTTAATACATAAGTTTGGTCAAGATTATGATCTTGTTGACCATCATCGCACTACTCCTACTAAGATCTCTCTTTGGGAAGTCATACAAACATTGCCTACATACCATAGAATGCTCCTAGAAGCTTTACAAAATGGATATTATACCATCGACTGTTAAGCCTAATGATGTAGTGGCCCTGTTCGAATGTATGCATGTGACTAAAATAGATATTATGTTTCAACAACATGACTTACCCTCTATGCAAGTTCAAAAAGAATATGATTCTCTTATAATCTTTGTCACTGTAAACAAAAAGTTATTAAAGAGAGTTATGGTTGATAATAGATCAGCTCTTAATGTTTGCGGTGTTGATTTGTTACACAAATTCAATGTTGATAAAAAGTTAATTAAGCAAGATAAGTTGAACATTCATGGCTTTGATAATGTTGGTAGACCATCCATGGGAACTATAATTCTACCTAAAGGTTAGACTTGTGACATTGTCTACTCTTTTTCATGTCATGCGCAGTGTTATGTCATATAATATTATTCTTGGTAGACTATGGATTCATATTATGGGGTAGTTTCCTCTTCCCTTCATTGGTAAATAAAGTTTATTTATGTAAATAAACTCTTAACTATTGAAGTTGATTCAGAACCAGAAGGTTGTTTACATATTGAAACTCAAAATCAAACTAATGATCATAAGATTCTAAACAACTTGAAAGATGATTCATCACAACCTCTTTCCATAGAAAATGTTGCGTAAGACTCTCAACTTTCATCAAATCCACTCCCTGGTGATGATTGGGGTTCATTAGATTTCACTGCTACTTTCATTGGGGAATATAAACTTAATAATGTTGAAACTTCAAAAGTTGCATTGATATCATCTAAACAATCTATGGAAAAACCTAAAGAATCTCAAGATCCTTTCATTAACAAGGAGGATACCACTCTTACTTACACCACAGATTATGAGACCTATGAAGCTCCACCATCTTCTAAAGAAATTACATCGCTTTATGGTAAAGGATTTAAAATCCTTATAAGAACTATGACCATGTAGGTAATGGTTGTGGTATAAACCAACAAGGAATCAGAGTACCTTTACAAGTTGTTGGAATTACTACACAACCACTATTGGATACCGCTTCTTGAAGCCCTCTAAATCTTATAAATGTCCTAATCTTAATGTCAATACCATATCAACACTCAATTTTATATATCCTAATATGATTGACACAAATTGTCCTCTAGGAGATATTGAATTGGATCACTTCTCTATAGATGAAGCAATAGTTGAATATATGGAAGCTTATGACAATTTTCCTCGTTATCATCATAAGCATGGATCACCTTATTATTTAAATATGGATGCATACTTTGGGAAATCCACTTGTTTAGTAAATGTCACTTTAACACCTAACAAAGAGTCTTTAGAATCATCACAATCCCCAAGTCTCCTAGACCATAGTACTTTACTCAATGGAAAGACTACTGATGTCTTGATGGAGAAGGATAATGATAAAAAAATTATCCCCATAGGAGATTGTTTAAGTACAAAAGAAAAAGAAGATATGAAAAAACTATTACATGAGTTTTCTGAATTATTTTCTTGGAATTATTTAGATACGCTTGGCATTGATCCTAAGATTGTAACACATAATATTGAATTACAACTTGGTGCTAAGCCGGTTAAACAAAAGATTCATAAAATGAATCCTAAGGTTATGTTGTTAGTCAAAGCTGAGATAGAAAAGATTTTACAAGTGAGTTTTATCCACACTATTGATTACTCACCTTAGATCTCAAATATTGTGGATGTCACTAAACCTAACAACCATATTCGGATGTGCACTGACTTTAGAGATTTAAATCTCACTTCTTTGAAAGATGATTTTCCTCTTCCAAACATTGATATGATTGTTGATTCAATAGCTAGCCATGAATTACTTTCCTTCATGGATGGTTTTTCAAGATATAATCAAATCCTTAAAAACCCTTAAGATCAATACAAAATAGCTTTTATAACTTTGTGGGGAAAATTTTGTTGGGTAGTCATGTCATTTGGATTAAAGAATGCTAGAGAAACCTATCAACGTGCTATGACTCTTGTTTTTCATGATTATATGCATAAGATCTTAGAGGATTATGTCGAGCAAAGTCTATTCATCACCACACTCATGTCACAATCCTCTACCAAATCTTTGAATGGATACAAAAACATGTGCTTGAATTCGAGTAAATGTATATTTTGCATAAATAGTGGAAAAATGTTGGGATTTATAGTTTCGTATCGAGGTATTGAAGTAGACACAAAGAAAATTGATGTGATTGTTAACATGCCATCTCCCCAAAATACCACTCAACTCTGCAGTTTACAAGGGATGATATAGGCCATTCATTGATTTGTATCACAACGCGTGGATAAGACTCACCCTTTTACTCAGTTACAACACAAAGAACAAAAAATAGGGAGAAACTATAATACATAGGGAAAGACCAAAGACCATTACCACTTAAACATTTTCAAATCTTACCCATTATAGGCAAGAGGTAAGGGAGTACCATCTAGATAAATCAGCAGAAAAGAATTGTCACCAATAACCTTTTTGATCAAAAAAGGTCCTCTCCACAGAGAATCAAATTTTTTGTGAGCACCTTTTGGTTCTCGCCTCCTATCCTAGACAAGGACAGAGTCTCCAACAATGAAAATTCTTTGTTTTTCTCTCTTTTCAAAAATCTTTTTAACCATTTGTTGATGTTTGGCTATTCTGTCCACAACTACTTCCCTTTCTTCTTTCAGCTTGTTCAAATACATGATCCTCTTTTCCAATGTCGATTGAAATTCTTGATTTTCTATAGTTCTCTACAAATCCAATGCTGAAAGCTCCAAGGAGATAGGGATAGTACTATCAACCCCATACACCAACTAGAAAGGTGACATACCTATGGCCCTTTTATAAGTAATTATGTCCGCCCACAGAGCATCATACACTTCTTATGCCAACCTTTTTGGTTTTCATCTACTAGCTTTTTGACAATAGAAACTACATTTTTGTTGCTAGACTTAGTTTTCCCATTGCTCTGAGGACAATAATCAGATGAATGCCCTAAAATAATACAATACTCATAGCAGAACAGAGTGATTTCAAGAGATGAAAAAGAACTAGCATTATCAGTAACTATCTTCTTTGGGATGCCAAATCTCACTATGGTGTTTTCTTTCAAGAAATCATACACGACTTGTGAGGTAGTTTGTTTCACTGGAATAGCTTCTACCCACTTGGTAAAGTAGTCAGTGCTAGTGAGAATATGTGTGTGTCTAGTACTGGAGTTGGGATTAATAGGGCCAATAAATTCTAGTCCCCACTATTGGAAAGGTTTGTCAATCACTATAGGCTTCAAAGGTAGAGTTGCAAGGTGAGGTCTACCAGCAAACTTTAACCATTTTTCACACTTAGAAACCCACTCATGACCATCTCTAAACATGTTAGGCCAATAAAAGGATTGGCATAGAATCTTAAAGGCTATTATAGAGGATGAAAAATGCCCACCACAAGCTTCATCTTGAAAATCCTTTAACAGTCTCCTTTGTTGTTCTTTATCTACACACCTGAGGAATGTTCGGTCTACCCCTTTCTTGTATAAGTTTCCTTCCCAAAGAATGTACTTACTTGCCTTAAGTAAAGTAGATTTCTCCTCTCTTTGGCTAACAAGTGTGAAGGATAGTCACCATAAGTAAAGAAATATGAAACATCTAAGAACCATTCATTAGTTGTACTGGTAAAGAGAACTAGAAGTAGATTTTCTTATTTGATAACATTGTTTTCTACAATCAACTTACATAAACCTTATCCCCTAACTAGATTAGTAGGTCTGATATCTACATCATATTTTTGTACCTTTGCTATCCAAGATCCCCATTTGTTACATCCAACTACTTGCTGAGTAAGAATACTTTTGACAACAGTTCAGGCACAAAAATAATAGTGTGTGAATGCATAATATAGAACCTAAAGCTTTTTAAATCTTTTACAATGGCATAAGCATGTTTTTCAAGTGGGGAATATTCAAGTTCATAATTCTTGAGAGGGGTACTCATAAAAGAGATAGGAGCTTCTATGCCTTGTTCATTTTTTACATTAGAATGGTTGATAAAGTATGTTCAGACACATAACAATACACAATAAAGCCTCTATTGAAATTAGGATGTACCAGGGTGGGAGCATTGGTGATAGAAGCCTTTATATCTTCAAAGGCCTTCTTTCCTCCATCACTCCACTTGAAGATAGCATGGTTCTTCATCATATCAACTATGGGTTTTGTTAGTTCAACAAACTCAGGTACAAACTGTCTCAAGAAATTCACCTAGCCAAAGAAGGACCTAGTTCCATCTTTATTTGCAGGCAACCCTAATTGCATGATACCCTTTACTCTTTCTGGGTCAACTTTGATCCCGTCCTTTGAGATGATGTGTCCCAAAATCTTCCCCTCTGTGGTAGCAAAAATAGATTTCTTAGGATTTAAAGAGATCCCTTATTCTCTGCAACGTTGTAGTACAATTTCTAGATCATGAATATGGTTGGCTCTTTTCTTTCAGAACACTGTTAGATAATCTAAATATACCACAATGATTTTGTTCTTCATATCTCTAAATGAAAGATCCATGGCCCTCTGGAAAGTCACACCTACATTTATGAGACCAAATCGCATTCTGTTATAAGCAAATACACCAATGGGAGTGGTGAATGTTGTCTTATGTTGGTCTTCTAGGGCTACTTCGATCTAATTATATCCTTAAAAAACCTTCTAACATTGACATCATCTCAGAACCAACAATAGTTTGTAAAACATGATCCATGACAGGTAATGGGTAGTTATCCTTCAATGAAGCCTGATTCAAGTTCCTAAAATCAACACAAATCCTTATTTCTCCATTTTTCTTTCTAATAGGAACTATATTTGCTACCCATGCAGAATGATGGATGGGATAGATGATCTTAGCCTTCAGCATATTATCTATCTCATTGAAAATAGCCTCTTCTATCTTTGGGTTGTATGTTTGTTGTTTTTGCCTATATGGTGCAGCACCTGGTTTCAAAGGGATTTTATGTTGTAGTTCTCCATTTCTAAATTTCTTCAAATCAGCATAACACCAAGCAAAAAAATTTTTGTAGCGCATCAATAAAGAAATTATTTTTTCCTTTTCTTAAGGAAAGCAACATTTTCCTATGCATACAATCTTAGGATCTTCGTTTGTGCTAATATTGACACTATCATAATCAACAGATGTTTCAACACTGACTTCACTCTTTCATTTCAAATACTGATCATGTCTATTGAATAGATCTTCCAGAGAGACCAATCCCTTGGGTATTTTGTTTCCTTTCAGTTAGATAACTTTAGGCTTATCATCATCAAGAGTATTGATATGACCCTCTAAAACATCATTACTTACATCATCACTTCCTTCAAAGAAGATATTAGCAAAGGCTTCAGCTTTCTCCATGAATGCAACAATCTGTCTATCACTATTGAGTACTTGCCAATGATTTACATTGTTATGAACGTTGGGGCAGTATACTACTTCAATTCTATAAGGCTTATGTTTAAAGTCTAGGTGAGATGATAATAAAGATGCAGATGCTGCTAATGAATCTGCCCTAGCATTAAGATCCCTAGGCATTGCTTCTATGGAAAAGTTATCAAAATCTTCAATGCAATCCTAAACTCTATTTCTATAATGTCTCAAACTACCATTCTTTAAAATGTACTATTTCCTAACCTGCTTGACAGTTAATTCTACACCCCCTCTAGCTTTCAGTTGTTTTATACCTCTTTCTTTGGCTAGGGTTAGGCCAAGTAGAAGAGCTTCGTACTCTATAGTATTGTTGTTGTTTTCAAATTCTAGTTTATAAGCATAGGGAAAGTAACAGCCATTTGGAAAAATCAAAATAACTCCTGCACCAGAGTCAACACTAGAACAACTTTCATCAAACTCTAGTGTCCATAACTCATTCATCAAATCAAGACTGATAAGTCTTGAACACTCTTCCTCTAAGGAGGTGCACATGTAAGTAACTAGTCCAGTTCCTACAAATAAAATATCTCCTCTTGGATCCCCAGACTTAAATACTGTGAACTTGGCTTTAGACTCTCGATTGAGATGTACTTTCTTTCCATCTAGTGGTATTTTAGCATGAGACCAATCCATTTGTATCTCCCCACCTAGGTCTCTACAAAAACTCCTACTTAAAAGCATGACATAACTAGCAGGAATATCAACAACGAAGATAGTTAATTTTAGTCTCTTCTTTGGGAAAGTGGCTAAAGCAACCTATGCATCTTTTATTTGACCTAGGATTGGGACCTATGAACCATCCATAGAAAAGAATTTTCCATGGGAGGAAGTGTAAGACAATCCTAAGGCTCTAGCCACTTGAGCTGGCATCACATTGTCAGAAGCACTAGAGTCAATAACACGATTGCTTAGTCTAAAACCAACTATATAAAGAGACACATAGAATGGTTATGGCTTATTAAAAGGATTTTGTTGACTTAAATATTTATCATGTGAATTTGAACAAAATTGTTCATTGGCATGGGTTTCAATGTTTCTAGATACTTGAGCATTACTTTGAGATGGAGAAGGTTCTTGTTTGATATATCTCACTAACTGGTCTAATTTAGATGGATTGAGTCTAAGGTATTTATCTTGGGAGATCTAGATCTTAGTATTCTTACATGACTCAATTATATCAAACGAACTAGTAATAATAGCATCAGAAGAGGGAACATATGGTACCTCAGTAGATGTGTTCTTGGGCACAATATTCTCAAGCTTCTTTGAACTGAAGGCAACTTGTCTAGACAAAATATACTTTGGAGTGAAATTTGAACCATTTGTTTGTCCTTTGGAATCTAAACCCTTTTGATCTTGTTGTCCTCTCCTAAAGACTACACAATTAGGATCAATTTCTATTAATAGATCTTCTCCTATATCAGCATCTAACTCGTATTCAAAGAAATTTACACCAGCATCATGAGATGAGCTAGGTTCTTCCACATATGGTGCTTCAAGATGTTCATTAGTGGAGAAAATTTGCAAGAATCATACCATTTTTGGATAGGAATATCCATCATGGTCTGAAGTCAGATGAAAATTACACATCATATTACCCTTACTAGCATAGTGTCCATTTTCAATAGCCAACCTCTCAGTAGGGCCAGTCAAGGGCAAAGTTTTGTTATAACCACCTAGTGTGCCAAAATCTTTCCTAGGTATGTCTTGGTATGGTAACTGAAAGTGTCCCTTTGGTATCTACCTTTTCAAAGTGATTATATCATTAGCCATCCTTTGCATGACTATATTGGTAGATTTTATAGTGGAAGACTTACCAGTCTGTAGTTCTTTTTTCCATTTCCCCACAATGATCAAGTCATCTTCTATTGATATGGCTCTTTCTTGAGCTGCATCCAAATTAGCCGCCCCTTCTCTTTTAATGGTAAAACTAACATCTGGGGGAAGAGTATTGATGAATAAACATTTCAATAAGTCATCTCTAGGCCTCATATTTTTAGGTACTCTATTGTATAACTTATTGAATTTAGCTATGAACTCTCTCATTGGTTCATGTATTTATTTCTTCATAGTAGCCAATTGAGTGACAAGAGCTTGCTCTTTCTCTACAGACTTGAATCTACTCTCAAATTTATTTTTTAGGGTATCCCAGTTGTTTATAGAACCATTTGGAAGATGGTAAACCAATCAGCAACATCATCGGTTAAAGATTCTACAATGAGTCTTATAGCAACATCTTCATGTTGGACAATGACGATGGAGGAAGGAGCAAAGAAGGTTTGCATATGTTCATCAGGAGTAACCTTCCCATCTCCTTTAAATTTAGGTATAATTTTCCCTGAGCCCTTGGGTAAATCATGTAGTTGGGCTCCTAGGTTGAGTGGGCCTATTATGTCTCCCCATTGGATAAGTGGAGGTTAAGCCATGATAAGAGGATTATGAAGAGTGAAACTTACTTGTAAAGGAAGGGTAACCCTGTGCAAAAGAAGGGCTTGATAGGATGTGGCTGGAGTATTTGAAGAATTTTGACTAGGGGGGGGAGGAAGGTCTACTATTAGACTTAGCCTTTCAGTTAAGTGGGAAAGAAGAGAAGTTAACAGCTTCTAACAATACAAAATCTTCATCCCAAATTCCTTTCTTTCTATCTCCTCTAGTATATCTCTTGGAAGCTAGATTTACACAATGAAAATTTTAAATTATAGTCGCCAACTTCACTTACTGATTAGCTCATGGAAGATTTCGTTGGTTGTTCAACTAGTTTCCTTAGTTAACCACTTGGTATTTGCGTCTGTTATTGGGGAGTGCGTAGACAGGAAAGACTCTCTCTCTCTCTCTCTCTCTCTCTCTCTCTCTTCGCAGTATAGGTACTATAGCCTCAATAAAGATAATTTATTGTGCATCTCCAAAATGCCTGGCATTATCTCTTATAATTTCACCAAGTTCTTCTTGTTCTTCTAGTACCTCATTAACTTGGTTATATTGTAGATTGGTTCTTCTGTGTTGCTAGGCAAGCAATCTTAAGCCAGTAACGATATCTTCCTGATCACCTACAAGCCAATCCACATTAGGCTGAAGGATTGGAGTGTTTTATCTCTGAAGAACCATCAAAGCAACTCACAACACATATCTGACAAATATCCCGAATAGAGTCGCCAAAAATCTATTGGCTTACAGATTTGTCATCAAACTCTATATTCTCTCACCCAAACAATGACAAATGTAACCACAGTTGAGCTAGTTACAATAGTATTTTAAAATTAACTCTCTGCTTATTTTACAAGGTGGCATCTACTTTCTAATGATACACAATGAATTAAACTATGTGTTGCTTTTAACCAGAAAGCAAGGGAAAGGCAATGCTTTTAACCAGAAATATTTGAAAGGAGACTTCATACATGTACAATGAAAAATCTGAAGAATCTCAAAGACTTCAAATGATAATTAACAAGGAAAGAATTCAAATTACCATCACCATGACATATTCATTCAAAGATAAACATTCACAAGAATAAAGCAACTAAACATTCAATTCTCCAATATAAACAGAGATAACCAATGGCAACGCATTCAAAATAGGAATAATGATAACTCAAACACCATAGCACAAAGACTATATTTTCTCGAACATCCAACAATATATTTCTCTTTATATTAAAGAAAACTTAAAAATAGAACATATATTAGAGATATCTAACTTAATGAGAAAATGAAAGTTTTGCCCAAAAAGTCAATCCATACTATATCCCTTACAACATATTTATAATGTCCACATCATAACTGTCTCTTTAAAATAGAACAGTTTCTTGAAGACAACTGTTTTAAAATAATAATAAAGTTTTAGAAAAGTCTTTGAGCCAAATATCAAGAAATACATAAAAGGAATATAAGCTAATTTGCCACCCCATCATCTTCTTTCAGGTCTTCAACACTTTCCCCGCCTTGATCTTCTACCATCTTTTCTCGTACCTTCATCCTTAACTTGTATTCTTGATACTTAGTTATAACAGCAATGATGCCTTTGCTTCCTAGAGTTGTAGTAATCTACAGTCTGGTTCTGAATCTCACTAAGGTCTTACCTATTTCTAGTGATTTTTTTAGTGGCTAATATTCGCCAATTAGCTAATAGTTGAAATTGTGAATTCAAAATTTGGCTAATAGTACAAGCTATAATGCGATGTGAATCACCACATTTTTACAAAATTTTATTTTAGTCCTAGCTAAATTGCCAAAACATTTATTTTATTAAACTTTTAAACTCAAAGATTCACCACAATATTTGATACCTGATTAGATTAGATTCCCCTAAATTTTATAAGTTATAGTAGAAAATGAAATTAATTAGTCAATAATATTATATATTTATTGGTTACTTTAGGGCCATATCACCTTTTTTAATCACCACCATTGATTTTATTTATAATTTACAGATTGGGGTTCTATTCCATGGGTTAAAATGTACCCACAGATCTCCAATGCCCATCGAGCCCAAAATTGTATTTGGGCCATTGGTCTCAAATTATAATCTAATGGATGGGGTTAAATTATGTGGGCCAAATTGTACCTACGGAGCTCCAATGCCCATGGGGCCCAAAATTGCATTTAAGCCATTGATCTCCGAGTATTGGAGCTTCATGGGTACATTTTGGCCCATGGAATAGAACCCAAACCGTTAGAATATAAATAAAATCAATGGTGATAAAAAATAATTTAGCACTGATTTAAAATATTCAATGTTTAATTTAAAAGATTAAGGAATTAAGGAATTATAGACACGAGCACTACACATTAAACTAGTCAAGCAATGCCACCCTTAGGCACTTACTTTTCTATAGGAATTTATTTTGTACAAAAGGAAGGATTCACCATGGTAATCAATGCATTTGCCTATTTTTCATCAAGATTCGCTAGGATTTTCTACAAATTCCTAGTGATTAAAATAAATTCGCCAATAAAATTAAATATGTTTTTAAAAAAGAAGGAAAGATTCGCCAATAGAAATTAGTATTTTTTCCAAAAAAATGAAAGATTTGCCAGGATTTTATATCTTTTTTTAGGGGGGATTTCTTAAAGTTATCACTGCCTATTTCTACCATATCTTCTTGAAAATCATCACCTCTCTTTTTAAAACCATTGAGGTATACTTGCATAAGGCCCATTTTTCCAAGTGACTCACTAGTGATACTGACAAGATCTGAGAGTTCTTTGTACAATGTATCTTTAGCTTCTTTTGTGATTTCCTTAGGATCCCGCAAATTCTCTGCAGACTCATCTAAAATAATTACATCTAGTGCACTACAATCATTCTGAATACTAATCATTATATCGAGATACATATGTAGGGCTTTGTTGATTTGTTCAATGTGATTATCATACATGTTCAATTTCTATTCCAATGAATTAGCCCAGGATGGGTCAATTTCACGAGGATCATTAGCCAACTTTTCTTTTATGAGAGTTAGAGAATCCATGGTAACTAATTTAGAAATCTCCTTTGAGAGTACAAAAGTACTACCCTATTCTTTTCTTACCTATTGCAATTCATTAACTAACTCTTTCCTTTTATTAAGTACCTAAGTATAACACTAAGTTTCCTTTGTAAAGAAGAACAAAATTTCACAAGACAATTTCTCTACTGACTCAGTAATGGCTTTCGTAAAATTTAGATTCTTTTTAATTTGTTGCATGGTATTTGCATCCACTCCTACAACTTTTGAACTTGGAGCATCTTCAAAGATGGGTGTTACTATAGACTGGATGAACTTGCTCAAAGACAAAACTTGAGATTGGAGATTTATATTTTCTTTTCTCTTCTCCTTGGCTCTTTTAATCAAAGCATTTATAGAAAAATTTGCATGATAAGAATCCCCTTCCAGAGTAGGACCTAAATCTATATGACTTATTTTGTAGTTAGCCTTAGTTATTTCATCTTCATTTAGGTCTTTCACAGGATCTGCAATTTCTAGCATCTGATGCCCAGAGGTATGACCATTCACCACTCTTGACAATCTTCTGGCCTTTTTAGGTTTGGAGGTGGTTTGTAGTAATTTAGAAACTGTATCTATTTCAGCGGCAATGGTGGGCACAAATTTTCTTTTCTTGTCCACAACTTTCTTCAACCACCTTGGTGAAGATGACACTATAACAGTATCAACATTACTAGAAATAGTTTTAACTTGATTATCAACTAAAATAGAAATAGACACCTAATCAGTAGCAGGAGAAGAAGGGATTTCCATAAACGGGGGGAATGAACCATCATCAACAATATGTTGAAAAATAGAATCAGAAGCCACATGTGCAGGTTTGGCTTGGACATTTTTCTTTTTTGAAGCATGCCAGGGAAGACTATCCAATTTGCAGATTGATTTCAATTTTAGAGTCTTCTCTGGTCTTTCCCCATCTCCTCCAGGTTGTGAATTGGAATTAGATGGTAATGCCTCTTGTCTCCCCATAGAAATCCATACACCAAAACTTTGCATAGGCCTCCGTTCATTGGCCTTAGAACTTCCTTGTTCATGAGGAGAACCAACACAACCACTCCATCTCCCAGCTAACCAATCTTTAGTTCTTTTTATCACAGTGGCAGAACAAATTCTCAGGTCCACAACCTCCTTCTCTAACTAAATGATTCAGGGAAGGGGTCTTGAAGCTAGGGTTTGATACTCTTTGTCAATGATCTCAAAATTTTCTTCAACACCATCTGGAATATACATAGAAAGATCAAATACTTGAATCTAACTCAATGTGAGTCTCATATAATTTCTCCTCTGAACTTCTCTATCATCTGTACAATCTTCCATGAAATATTCTAAACCTGGGAGGTCTTCGTAAGAGCTAGAACCATGAAAATTCAGCTTTACATAATTTTTGCTATCAAAATTGGGCCTCATTGACAAAGAATGCAGATTAAACTCACTTAAAACATGTTCTGCCCCTCTAGCAATATCATTGGTCTTGCAAGAATATGCAGCCAATTTCAAGGGAAATCATAGCCTTTCTTCCTCATGTTTCAGTATTTAACATTTACTGCAGACATATGTTTACATACCTCTAGAAAAATGACAAAATCACTAGGATACCTGGGTAATTTTTTGGGGGGCATTTTCATAACCCCCACCCTCATATAGGTGAATCTATCAAACTGAATTTAGAAACTTCCAACTTCCATAATTAGGGAGGTAGCTTTAGGTGAAATTTTCTATTCAAAATTACTATCCAATTTTCTCACTAAAAACCTTAGAAAGGCGTCATTTACACAGAGGTAGTCTTTCATTCCCACATCCTTTTTCAATTGAGGAAAATAACTATACACGTGTGTTTGGCATTAAAGACCCATGTGGCCTCAACCTAGCCCAAACAACCTCTTGACTGGCTAAAATGTATACCAGGTATGAGCACATGTGAAAGGTTAAAGTCTCCTGAAACTAAACTAGTTACTCATTCAAATGAAAACTTATGATTTTAGCCCAGTTTATAAACTTATCTTCACTGCATATTATCAAAATAAAACGGCACGTCCAATCTTCAAAAGAATTTGAGTTTTCACTTCCCACTACACGATGCAGTAAAGTAATAATATCTAAAATTTCAACTTTGAGTTGGGCTCTCTTTAGCTTTTGGGGCAATTGAGACTTACCTCTCTTCTTAGACTTCAACTAGTTTCACGTGATGGAATTCTTGCACCAGTCGTCATTAGTTTGGAAGAACTCCACTCTAATGGCCACAAACATCTCTTCAAACTCCCGCCTCTCTAGGATTCTTAATGCATGAGTGATATTTTTTGGGTCGATCTTTCCCACCATCATCCTGTCTTTGGCTCTAATTTCAAAAGTTTTGGGGACATACCTTCTTGTGCAAACCACGACCAAATCTTCACTCTGTATAGAGATAGGGAATCCACCTGCATGTGCTAAACCACTCTACAATATTTTCTCTGCAAAAGGTGATTTATCTTTTTTCTGTAGCCGAGACCAAAACTCCTCCAGATTAATATGGCCAAGCCTAGTGTCACTAATGCCAAACCAATTGCTTTCAATTCGAGAATTATGGGGAGTTCCATGATATTTGAATTTCATCACCATTGCTAGGCACAGAGAAAAAAATGGCTAAGTACTAGAAAAGAAATGGCACAGTATAGGATTAATAGTAGTTGCATCACTCAGAGAAAAATCCACAATTAAAAGAAAATAAGTATGTTGGAGAAACACCACAATGTGTTTTAAATACTAAGTTGATGTGGCATTAAATGCATTGTGAGGCCTAGCTAGTACTGCACTTGAGACCATGATATGATACTATTTATAATTGTCTATTTGGATGTGTGTGATTGGACATTATGATATAATTAAACTCTTTGGGAATTATGTTTCAATTGTACGCTTTTTATTCTGATGAGTTGCTATTGGATAATTAATTGTGTGGGAAAAGAAAGTATTGAATGAATTAAATGATTTTGTGATAGTCTTTAAATAGAATAAATTATATTATTTGAATTATGTAATCATGAATGAAGTTGGATTATTTAGTTAATTTTTCTATGCATTTCAAGTTGCTTCGGCTATATTTTCTTGACAAAATGATGTTCGACAATTAAGTGTGCAGGTGGGTGGTCAAGCTCCTTAAGTGGACTCGGAGACTCCATAAACCCTATGTTAGACCAGTTAAGCCTAGCCTAACCCGTGGAAGGGGTTAAGGCTAATATGTGATGTAATATTGTTATTTGATTTTTATTTTAATTTTTGTGTGTGGTGGTGGTATTTTATTTATTTTTATTAATTTTATTTAATTGCATTTTGGGAGAAAGTCTTTTTAATTAATTATTTTATTTTAATTTATTTCTTTTATGGAATATGGATAAATGTTTTAAAATTAATATTTTAATATTTTATTTTATTTTTATGAAAGGATTTTATCCTTTTATTTTAATTTTGGAAAAATAAGAGTTTTATTGAAAAAAATAAAGAAAGTTGCTTTCTTTTTTTTGTTTTTCTTTCTTTTTTCTTTTTTCGTTTTCTTTCCTTTTTGGAAGCTTTGTGTTTTATTTATGGGAATCTTTGGGAAGAGTTTTTAGACTTTTCCTATGCTTGGATTTTGGGATTAGGAAATTGTGAGAAGATTTTTGGAAGAGAATTTCCTTGTAAGAAGATTTGGAAGAGAATTTTGGTGAGAAGTTTTGGTAGAGAAGTTTGGCTTTGGAATTTGGATTGTGAATTCAAAAGCAAGATTTTTGTCTCATTTGGGTTTTTGAGCTTAGCCTAACTTGGGGAGCTGAGGTAGGAAATTATCTCCTCTTCATATTTTTATAAAATGTATGCATGCTTATGAAAGCCTTTGTTTATGTGTTTTTGTATTTTTTTTTTTTCTTATTGTGGGTTGGGTTGTAATAGGAGTGGCCCTCCATATCTGATGAGAGCCTCCTATGTAATGGGGTTTGAGAGAGGCGTGGAGCCTCTCTTGGGGGGGGGGATTTATTTTATATGTGATGGTGTTGTGGAGTAATTTGATAGTGGAGTTGGGTTTGGGCATGAGTGCCCATGTTTTATTGATATTTTGTTGAGGATAATTATTGAGGTTTGTTGGAGGAGGTTTGTGATTATGGAATTTTGTGGAGATGAAAGGAAATGGTAATAAAATAAAAATGAAATGAAATGAAGAAATAACAATTAAAATAAATATATTTATTTAAAAGATAATGTAATAATGGCCATGATTTGAGTAATGGTGTTGTTGGTGGTGGATTATGGTGTTGCATGGATGGTATTGTTATTGAAGATTAAGGAGGATTGATGTGATTATTTTACCCCCCAAGAGAGATGATTATCCCCTCTCTCCTCCTGTTTTGGATCTAGTTTGGATCTTTTGTTTGTGAGTCGACCAATGGGATTTTTCATGTTTATGTGTAAACGATCTTTTCTGGTTTATGGATTTATGTGTTTGCATGAGTGTTTTACCCAGTTTATGGAGTTCTCCTGCTCGGGGGTGGGATGTGGGATGTGCTTAGGCAATCCCTATGGTAGGGTGGAGAGCAGGACTTGGCCATCTATTTTGGCTGAATGTGTGCAGGTTATGAAAAGATTCAAGTTGAAGATTGGAAGTTGATATTAGTCTATATGTGTTCACCAAAAAAGAAAACTATCTATGTTTACAAGTTTTGGCAGAAGTGCCATTATATGTTGGGGTTTCATTCATTGTGTACAAAAGGATTTCTTGTGAAGTTGTGTCAATTCTATGTTAATAAGAGAATGTTGGGAGTTCGGAAAGAAATAAATATCACAAGCATATTTTCTCTTAAATATATATAAGAAAAGATTATTTTATTGTATTCATACTTGTGTTAGTGGTTTTTTTTTTGGAATATGGTCTCCTTTATTTTGATTGAATCTAAAAAGGTCTCCTTCTTGTAAATTGATTCTATAAAATATTATAAGATTTCCATGGTACTACTATCTTGCAAAATAAATGCAAAGTGTAGGTAAAATTATATTAATAGGTAAATATAAAACAATGGTTTAGTTTTATTACAAAAAAAACATGTTTATATATATATATATATATAAAAAGAAATATAAATATGTATATTTATATATATATTAGATTAATGTTTATATTTTCAAATGGAAAAAGTATGTTAATTTTAGAAATGAAACAAGAAAGCAAGATTTATACTTAATTTTATTCCAAAGATGCAATTTTAGTTATTTAATTAAATTATTAAAAAAAATCAAAAATTAATTTTATCTTACATATATTTTTTTATATTATAAATCGAGAGTTCAAAAGAGTACATCAAAAAGGAGGGAGGCAGAGCCTCAGCCAGCTAGAAGGAGAACAGTAATGAAGGAGAACCACCAAAGAGAAGAACTATCCGAGAAACATATACAGCCGAGAAGCAATAGAGTACAAGAGAACCAGAAGAGCAACCAAAAAAGGAATAGTCCTATGGGTAAACATCTTCAAATTTGTTGACCCAGGATGTCCAACCAAGGGGTCCCTCCATCCAGATAGCCTTTTTCTGTTCCAGCAGTTGATGAAAGACCTGAAGGTTATCAACAGAGGGGTTTTTGCTGTTTTGGATCTCCTGCATGAGCTTGGCAAGGGCTTCATCAAACGCCATCTGGTTGTCCAGCACACTAGCTAACTCATAACCATTCTGCATCTCATATATAAACATTGTAGCCCGGCCATCACGCAAAAATCTGAGCAACTTCCTTTTTTCCAGGTTGAGCACGCAGCAGACCTGTGAGGCAATTTTAAAATAAATGAGATTTCTATGAAATCCAGTAAGAGATCTGGTAAAACCTTGGAACTTAGAATCATTTCTAAATTTCCATATATGCCAAAGGATGAAAGATGAGAGAACCTACCAAAATAAGTTAGTATCTTTTCTAAGGCCATCAATAAAACCAGTAATAATATCCAAAGTATAAACATAGCGAGTGATGCAAATACCAAACATGAGCCAAACTTCACGGGCAAAGGAACAGTCAAAAATATATGTCTCATAGTTTCAGGGACTCTACAGATAAAACAAATATCAAGGGTGGCATGCTGGTTTCTAATGGGCAGCCTGTCCAGCAGGAGCAACCATTTAAAGCATTGAATTTTAGGAGGAATAGGAGCTTTCCAGAGCTTATCAAACATTTTATGCCAATCAGAGGAGGAAAAGGAAGAGTACCAAATGACATTAAGATGTTGAGAAACAGAGGTATCATGGTTAAGAAATCGGTATATATCTTTAGCTTTGATAGAAGAGAGGTGAGTACCATTCTGCCACCTAAAAGAGAGAAATCGGTGAGAATCCAAATCAGTATTACGGGGGAGATTAAGGTGAGAACAAGCCATTTTGATGAGGTTATACGTTCGCTTATGAGAAGTAGGGATATCAAATTGATTAGCAAGGTCTTCCCAACTAATGAACTGATTGTGTTCAAGGATATCCATGATATACTTAATACCCTTGTTGGCCCAAAGTTTAGTTGAACAGCCTTTAGTCAAAGCAAGGGGTTTACCTTGATGGAGAAGATTCCACCATATTGATCTCTCACCTTGAAGAGTATGATGATAATCAAAGGCTGAGTTAACAATATAGTGACGAATGTTCTCCCATGCTTTCCATAAGGAACGGAAAACCCAAGTTCCCTTCACAAATATGGGGAAATTGCCAAAAACCAAATCACTGAAGGGGAGATGTTTCCAAGATTTAGCAGTTTTAGGCACTCCATTCTGAATGTTATTTCTGACAAGAACTTTCCAGGGCTCGTCACCAACAAGGGATTGAAGGATCCATTTAGAAGCAAGAGCCATTCCTTGAAGTTTGAGATCTTTAAGACCAAGCCCTCCGAGACTTTTCTCAAGATGGCACCAGTCCCATTTAACAGAATGGGCTTTCCTAGAACCGTTGCCATCTGACCAAAGAAAGTGCCTGATGGCTTTCTGAATTTCCAAGATCTGATAGTTGCTAAACATCCAGACAGAAGAGTAATATATACTATAGGAGGAGAGAATCTTTTGGCAAACCTGGACTCTTCCAGCAAGGGATAAGAGTCTATGATTCCATTTATTAAGTTTTCTAAAAATCTTGTCTTTTATCCATAACCACATATCTTTGAGGGAAGGCTTGATAGAAAAGGGGATACCAAGATACCTGATAATCTGGTTAGGTCCTCCCCAGGAATAACTGAATTGGCAAAGCCAGTCCAGAGGATGATCACTCCATCCCAGCATAATGGATTTGGAGCTGGAAATACGAGCTCCAGAAGCCTTACCAAACATATCAAGTTTATTACAAAGGCAGATTAGGTTCTCAAAACTGAGCTCAAGAAAGAGAGAAGTGTCATCGGCAAATTGAATATTGAGGAGCTCAGAATCATTAGGAAGAGTAATACCACGCAGCTTAGGGGAGATGGTGTCATCTTTAAGGATATAATGAAGAGCATCGGAAGCAATGACAAAAAGAGCAGGAGCAAGAGGGCAACCCTGACGAATAGACCGAGACAAAGGAATGGGATTGGATAGGGATCCATTAACATCAATCATGGCAAAAGCATCTTTTAAAAGAATTTGAATATACTTGCAAAAGAAATCAGGGAATCCAAAGGCTTTTAGCATCATCAAGATGAAGTCCCACTCAATTCTGTCGTAGGCTTTTTCGAAGTCAAGGAGAAGCATAGCAGCCTCTTGATGAGAGGAATTGGCCCATTCCAAGGCCTCCCAGCTGGAAATGAGGTTTTCCAAGATGAATCGCCCTTTAATGAAGCCAGTCTGAGTGGAGCAGATAAACTTAGGAAGAATAGTTTCTAACCGGGAGGCCAACGCTTTCGCAAGAATTTTATAGGAGACGTTAAGTAAAGTGATAGGCCACCAATTTTTAATCAAAGCTCTGTCCCCCTCTTTAGGGATGAGCTTAATGATACCAGTGTTAATGGCAGATCCAAGGGTGCCATGCGAGAAGGCCTCAAGATATAAATCATGGAGGTCTTTAGAAACCCATTCAACATTGGCTTTGTAGAATTCAGCAGGAATCCCATCGGGGCCCGGGGCTTTGTTATCTTACATATATTTGAAATAAAGTATTTGCTTTATTGAGTTAGAAAGAAAAGGCTGTTTTCTTTATTTTCTTTATTCAGTTTAAAAAGATTGGGAAATTTTAAATGTATAATTTAATAATTGTTTTATTGTTTTGAGAATAGAAAAATCAATTTTATTTAGAAAAATATTGGCTTTATTTCATTATTTTAAAAAGGAAAAAAAAAAGAATTAAACTTGTTTTATTAAAGTAAATATATAAGAAAGATATAATTAGAATTAGTATTTATAATATAAATCAATGGTTTGGGTTTTCTGCTTTAATCAATTCTATAATGGAAAAATATTGGATTGATTATATTTTTGGAATAGAATATATTTTTGGAATAGAAAAAGAATTTTAATTTTAGAATAGAAATCAAAAGGCAAGCTTTATGTTTTATTTAATTTGAAAAGAAATTTAGTTGTTTTATTAATTTATTAGAAAGAATTAGCTTTGATTTATTTAAATATGAAGAAAAAGAATCCGTTTTTATCTTATTGTTTTTAAAACATAAAAAGAGTTAGATTTATTCTGTTCTCATAAAAAGGAAACAATTATTATAGTTAAATAAAGAAAAGAAAGTTTTTGTTTGAAAGATGGAAAAAGAAAACTAGTTTAATGGAAAAAGTTGTTTTATTGCTTTAAAGAATTAGATTTAATATATTATTTTTTAGAAAATAATTAGTTTTATTCTTTTATTGAAGAAAGCAATTGATATATTTAAATTAAAGAAAAAAGCTTTATTTTTAAAAAAATAGAAAAAGTATTAGTTTTATTTCTTTATTAGAAAAATAAAAGAATTAGATTTTATGGAAACAAAATTTGTATATTCTTTTTTTTTTTAAAAAAGCTTGTTTTATTATAGAAATGGATTTGTTTAAATATATTTGATAGTTTCTATTTTTAAATAACAATTAAAAGATATAAATCATGATATTTTGGAATTGAGAATGAGTGAAGAGATTTAGTTGGATTTCTCCATAAAAGCAATTAGTTCTAAATAAGAAAGATGTTAGTTAATTTTATTAAAAAGAAAAGATTTAGAGATTGAAGATATTAAATTGATGTCATAATTAGTAACAAAGATTTGCTTTGTCTTTTGTTAAATAGATTTTAATTATCAAATATGGAACTTATTATTATTACGTTGAATTTATTATCTTGAAGTTTTATTCTAGAAAGAATTTGAAAGATTTGATTATTTACTAATAAAATATTCAATTTGACATCATGAAAAAAATAGTTTATTGCATTATTAAAAGAAATTAGTTTAAAATGAAATATTGTTGTTAAAGTTGTAAATTAGTAGTTGTAATTGTATATTTAAGATTTTGTATTATCAAATTAGCAACTGTGATTTATTAAATGTTAAACTAAACCCATTCTTATAAACTTAAATTAAAGAATCAAATAATATATCTAAGTCATTAATATCTTATAAACTTTGATGAATGTTATATTAAGTGTAATGGTATTTTTAAAATTAAATTTTACTAAAACATCCTTATTTTTAATTAAATCACTTAATGGTGGAAAAAATTATAGTGTAACTTTATGGACTAAGCTTAAAAAAATATTTTAATATTCTTATTAGTTTAACCTGACAATTAGTTATTAAGATACTTGTAAATTAGAGAATGAGCATCATCAAACCAATACATGTTTGTTATACAAGGGTGAACTATAGGTAAACTGATAATGGAGTTTCGTGTTTAACTCAATTCCTTAAAAAAAATATATTTCCATCATTTTTTGCCCACTTGTATGGTTGACATACAGGTGGGCCTGGTACGGGCATGACATTTGGTATCAGAGCCAGGTTTACAAACACTGGGAACTCTGGGAGTGTGTTTGGGTCATGTTGTTGAATGTGTAGTAGTGAACTGTTACGACTTCATGTGAAAATGTTTGTGTAGTTAATTTAAGATGTAAGTAGTAACACAAGTACTTGGATTGACTTATTTTTAATTCTTTTTAATTCAATTTTTTTTTAACTGTAGTTTTAAATTGTTGTGCATCTCTATTGCCCTTTTGAATAGTGACCTTCTAGTCAAATTAGAATGAAATGAATCTAATTAGAAACATATTATGTTTAACATCTCCTTGTAAGTGCAAAATTCCTTATATCTTCTAGTCAAATATTGCTTAGAAGGAAGTAGATTGTCTAAGGGTGCAATTGTCATGTACAATATTATAATTATGTATGTTGATGTTTCTTTTTTAATTTCTTACGGTGATAGTGGCTTCCTACTTCATTTGATTTATCCACTTCTTTGCATCTAGTCTAGAGGCCTAGTTTATAATGGAGACAACCTTTTTGCAAACATGATATAATTGATTTTGTTATAAATAGTCCACACTAGTTTAGGGTGTAAACTAAAATCTTCTCTAAGTGCACCTTGGTCATTAGGAATTTGAGTCTTGTTGTCCGTAATGATGTCTCAACAAATTTCTCCTTTTGACTTTCTAATTGTTTGTGCTCTTAGAAATTACTTTAATGATAGTAGCATTTTTTTTCTTTCTAATTGTTAAGCGGATTGGTTGGGAAAACAAAGTTAGAATTAAGGGTGTATAAGGTTTGATTTTGAATAAATGGTTCTAGTAGATTATAAGGTAATATAAAGTTTTGTGATTTGCTTTAAATAAATGTATGTTACACGTAAAAGATGTGAAGTCTTAGACTATTGATCATTTATATGCTTTAGGATAGAATAATGATAATAGATAGAGGATATAGTCAAACATGTTAAAAGCACTTAGACTGAACAATATAGAAATTATATGTATATTTATGCTCTTATGAACCCATTCTAACCATGAAACTAGAATCCTTTCTGTTGTTAGTTATTATGTGAGGAAAAGTCTTTGCAAACGATCTTTGTGTGAGTTAGTATTGATTAAGAAATGAAGCATAATAAGCATATTGTACCTCTTTGTGTGTGTTATTGTGATCTCCAATGAAGGATAAATGTTTAAGATTGGCGGCATTCACATTAGTTGCTAATGATGTAGATTACACATAAAGTTACATTATTTATGCATAGTTGTTTAGTCATCTATGCTTGAGTATGAAATAAGATAAAAGTTGTAATATAGGAATTAGGTCCTTGAATGAGTTTGTTCTGAGTACAACATATAGTAGGTAATTAAGACATGTTTTTCCTCCTTATGTGGTTGGATGTGTAAGTAAATACCCTTAGAGTTTGGGTTGATGATGATCCATTCTTTCAATATATGAGATTGATTTAGGAAATATCTAATGTGTGCATGTATTGTGTGATAAGAAGGCACTAGTATCTTATGTGATTGTAACCTTAGATGTTAAATAGGATATTAGGTACCTCTTTAATTGTTTTTTTTTTTCATAAATAACTACTTTTGATGTTGATAGTATTGAATGCCTATTATGGTAGGGTTTGTTCCTTCTCATACAAATGTGTGGGTTGCTTCCTTTACTTTTAAGGTGGTGATGTTCAGGTTAACTCACTCTTTCTATTCCAGTAGATTGGGGGCTCAAATTTGATTTAGATATGCATGAAAGGGGTGTTTATTGGGAGATTATAATAATATTCCACATGCATATCTCTCGATTGATCTTTCTTTTTTGTTAAACCACACTCGTTAGTGCATAGGAAAAGTCTAATTCAGGTTGTTATATTGTTGCAATTGGGATGGGGTACACTCCAAGTTTGTTAATTTTTTATACCAACATTAGATATAGTGTTGGGAAAACCATTTCTAGTATGGTTCCTTTGCTTTTTAATGCAATAGTGAATTATGGGCTTGAATAGTATTAGGTGTACCATAATAAAAATTTAGAATATATTATAGTTTCCTTAAACTCTCTTAGATACTCTTGCACATGTTATACCTTGGTGCTAGGCTTTTACATTGATTATAATACATGTTCATTTCAATGAGAGCTATGGGATTATCCAATGAGATGGTTATCTTAGAATAATTTTTCTTAGGATGTGTCTACCATACTCCTTCTCCCCTTTGGGTGGTTTGTATAGCCATGATGAAATTTTGATGGACAAATTTTTATGAGATTGTTGGTTTGCTTCTTTAATTAATTTATGCATTTTTTTTATGAATCTTTAAATTTTCAACCAATAGTATGAAATTTTTTATTTTCATGGGCTATTTGGCCAACTAAATTTGATATGTTCCGTTGCCTCGTGAACTCATTAAGTTGATATTTTGAATGAATTTAACACATTGTTGCATTGGTGGCCACACTTGAATTTTGTTATCTTTATGAGGTTTCATTTTGGATTTTAATCGATATTAGTATCATTTTTTTTTTTAATTATTGTTTCCTTTTGAGGCATTTTCTTAATTGTCATTATTGGTGCTTATGAAATTTTGCATGTATTTAAGTTGTCATTTTTAAAGGGGCCCCTGGAAGGTTGTATGGGGGGAGAAGGTGGTTTGGAGATTCTCGAGCAATAAATAAGATTAGTATAGAAAGGTCGAGTCTCATTTTTTTCTTAGATTCATAAATAAATATACCCTCTTATTACCCTATAACACTAAGATACTATGATATAAACCCCTCTTAGGGAGGTGAGACTTGTTGGACATCATAGGTTTTTTGGATATCGATTCTTCTACTGCAAGCTAGTTAGTTGCTTAGTCATGAATTCTTGATTATTTGAAAATATTTGAGTGTTGATCATCTCTATAAATTATTTGTAAATGAGCCTCATGCTGCAAGTAAAAGAAGTCATTATTTTGATTCCACATACCTTTGAGACATATAAGTTTAGTAAAATAAGTTCTAGAAGTTACTTGAGTGGTAGGAAAGCATGCTTGACAACTTGATGCATGGGATGGTTCTTGATTGGAATGTTTGATGTAAATTATCATTATACATGATAATCTAAAGTAGAAACCTTGTTATGTTGCAACTCATAGTCTAATAATTATTGTGTTTTAGTATGCATGGATACAAATTTACTTTATGCGTGATTCTTATGGTACTTTGTGGGATAAATTAGTGTTTTTGACATTCTTTATGAATGTAGATAGTGATGTATTCTTGTTCAACATATATAGCAGTATGGATACTTTGACAGGAAAGATAGAATCTAGAGTACTAATTATTTGTTGGTTATCATGGTTACTTAGTTCTTCATGACCTGGATTTAGAATCTCATTAAAGAGATTCTTTGTCGGTATACTGAGTTATTCCATTGTAATCTCTTGAGGGCTTCCAGGAGAAAGCCTAATATTAGAGGGGGAGAATGTGAGGCCTAGCTAGTACTGCACTTGAGACCATGATATGATACTATTTATAATTGTCTATTTTGATGTGTGTGATTGGATATTATGATATAATTAAACTCTTTGGGAATTATGTTTGGATTGTATGCTTTTTATTCTGATGATTTGCTATTGGATAACTAATTGTGTGGGAAAAGAAAGTATTGAATGAATTAAATGATTTTGTGATAGTCTTTAAATAGAATAAATTATATTATTTGAATTATGTAATCATGAATGAAGTTGGATTATCTAGTTAATTTTTCTATGAATTTCAAGTTGCTTCGGCTATATTTTCTTGACAAAATGATGTTCGACAATTAAGTGTGCAGGTGGGTGGTCAAGCTCCTTAAGTGGACTCGGAGACTCCATAAACCCTATGTTAGACCAGTTAAGCCTAGCCTAACCCGTGGAAGGGGTTAAGGCTAATATGTGATGTAATATTGTTATTTGATTTTTATTTTAATTTTTGTGTGTGGTGGTGGTATTTTATTTATTTTTATTAATTTTATTTAATTGCATTTTGGGAGAAAGTCTTTTTAATTAATTATTTTATTTTAATTTATTTCTTTTATGGAATATGGATAAATGTTTTAAAATTAATATTTTAATATTTTATTTTATTTTTATGAAAGGATTTTATCCCTTTATTTTAATTTTGGAAAAATAAGAGTTTTATTGAAAAAAATAAAGAAAGTTGCTTTCTTTTTTTTGTTTTTCTTTCTTTTCTCTTTTTCCGTTTTCTTTCCTTTTTGGAAGCTTTGTGTTTTATTTATGGGAATCTTTGGGAAGAGTTTTTAGACTTTTCCTATGCTTGGATTTTGGGATTAGTAAATTGTGAGAAGATTTTTGGAAGAGAATTTCCTTGTGAGAAGATTTGGAAGAGAATTTTGGTGAGAAGTTTTGGTAGAGAAGTTTGGCTTTGGAATTTGGATTGTGAATTCAAAAGCAAGATTTTTGTCTCATTTGGGTTTTTGAGCTTACCCTAACTTGGGGAGCTGAGGTAGGAAATTATCTCCTCTTCATATTTTTATAAAATGTATGCATGCTTATGAAAGCCTTTGTTTATGTGTTTTTGTATTTTTTTTTTCTTATTGTGGGTTGGGTTGTAATAGGAGTGGCCCTCCGTATCTAATGAGAGCCTCCTACATAATGGGGTTTGAGAGAGGCGTGGAGCCTCTCTTGGGGGGGATTTATTTTATATGTGATGGTGTTGTGGAGTAATTTGATAGTGGAGTTGGGTTTGGGCATGAGTGCCCATGTTTTATTGATATTTTGTTGAGGATAATTATGGAGGTTTGTTGGAGGAGGTTTGTGATTATGGAGTTTTGTGGAGATGAAAGGAAATGGTAATAAAATAAAAATGAAATGAAATGAATAAATAACAATTAAAATAAATATATTTATTTAAAAGATAATTTAATAATGGCCATGATTTGAGTAATGGTGTTGTTGGTGGTGGATTATGGTGTTGCATGGATGGTATTGTTATTGAAGATTAAGGAGGATTGATGTGATTATTTTACCCCCCAAGAGAGATGATTATCCCCTCTCTCCTCTTGTTTTGGATCTAGTTTGGATCTTTTGTTTGTGAGTCGACCAATGGGATTTTTCATGTTTATGTGTAAAGGATCTTTTCTGGTTTATGGATTTATGTGTTTGCATGAGTGTTTTACCCAGTTTATGGAGTTTTCCTACTCGGGGGTGGGATGTGGGATGTGCTTAGGCAATCCCTATGGTAGGGTGGAGAGCAGGACTTGGCCATCTATTTTGGCTGAATGTGTGCAGGTTATGAAAAGATTCAAGTTGAAGATTGGAAGTTGATATTAGTCTATATGTGTTTACCAAAAAAGAAAACTATCTATGCTTACAAGTTTTGGCAGAAGTGCCATTATATGTTAGGGTTTCATTCATTGTGTACAAAAGGTTTTCTTGTGAAGTTGTGTCAATTCTATGTTAATAAGAGAATGTTGGGAGTTCAGAAAGAAATAAATATCACAAGCATATTTTCTCTTAAATATATATATAAAAAGATTATTTTATTGTATTCATACTTGTGTTAGTGGTTTTTTTTTTTGGAATATGGTTTCCTTTATTTTGATTGAATCTAAAAAGGTCTCCTTCTTGTAAATTGATTCTATAAAATATTATAAGATTCCCATGGTACTACTATCCTGCAAAATAAATGCAAAGTGTAGGTAAAATTATATTAATAGGTAAATATAAAACAATGGTTTAGTTTTATTACAAAAAAAACATGTTTATATATATATTAAAAAAAAGAAATATAAATATGTATATTTATATATATATATTAGATTAATGTTTATATTTTCAAATGGAAAAAGTATGTTAAATTTTAGAAATGAAACAAGAAAGCAAGATTTATACTTAATTTTATTCCAAAGAAGCAATTTTAGTTATTTAATTAAATTATTAAAAAAAAATCAAAACTTAATTTTCTCTTACATATATTTGAAATAAAGTATTTGCTTTATTGAGTTAGAAAGAAAAGGTTGTTTTCTTTATTTGCTTTATTCAGTTTAAAAAGATTGGGAAATTTTAAATGTATAATTTAATCATTGTTTTATTGTTTTGAGAATAGAAAAATCAATTTTATTTAGAAAAATATTGGCTTTATTTCATTATTTTAAAAATGAAAAAAAAAAAGAATTAAACTTGTTTTATTAAAGTAAATATATAAGAAAGATATAATTAGAATTAGTATTTATAATATAAATCAATGGTTTGGGTTTTCTGCTTTAATCAATTCTATAATGGAAAAATATTGGATTGATTATATTTTTGGAATAGAATATATTTTTGGAATAGAAAAAGAATTTTAATTTTAGAATAGAAACCAAAAGGCAAGCTTTATGTTTTATTTAATTTGAAAAGAAATTTAGTTTTTTTTATTAATTTATTATAAAGAATTAGCTTTGATTTATTTAAATATGAAGAAAAAGAATCCATTTTTATCTTATTGTTTTTAAAACATAAAAAGAGTTAGATTTATTCTGTTCTCATAAAAAGGAAACAATTATTATAGTTAAATAAAGAAAAGAAAGTTTTTGTTTGAAAGATGGAAAAAGAAAACTAGTTTAATGGAAAAAGTTGTTTTATTGCTTTAAAGAATTAGATTTAATATATTATTTTTTAGAAAATAATTAGTTTTATTCTTTTATTGAAGAAAGCAATTGATATATTTAAATTAAAGAAAGAAGCTTTATTTTAAAAAAAATAGAAAAAGTATTAGTTTTATTTCTTTATTAGAAAAATAAAAGAATTAGATTTTATGGAAACAAAATTTGTATATTCTTTTTTTTTTTTAAAAAGCTTGTTTTATAATAGAAATGGATTTGTTTAAATATATTTGATAGTTTCTATTTTTAAATAACAATTAAAAGATATAAATCATGTTATTTTGGAATTGAGAATGAGTGAAGAGATTTAGTTGGATTTCTCGATAAAAGCAATTAGTTCTAAATAAGAAAGATGTTAGTTAATTTTATTAAAAAGAAAAGATTTAGAGATTGAAGATATTAAATTGATGTCATAATTAGTAACAAAGATTTGCTTTGTCTTTTGTTAAATAGATTTTAATTATCAAATATGGAACTTATTATTATTACGTTGAATTTATTATCTTGAAGTTTTATTCTAGAAAGAATTTGAAAGATTTGATTATTTACTAATAAAATATTCAATTTGACATCATGAAAAAAATAGTTTATTGCATTATTAAAAGAAATTAGTTTAAAATGAAATATTGTTGTTAAAGTTGTAAATTAGTAGTTGTAATTGTATATTTAAGATTTTGTATTATCAAATTAGCAACTGTGATTTATTAAATGCTAAACTAAACCCATTCTTATAAACTTAAATTAAAAAATCAAATAATATATCTAAGTCACTAATATCTTATAAACTTTGATGAATGTTATATTAAGTGTAATGGTATTTTTAAAATTAAATTTTACTAAAACATCCTTATATTTAATTAAATCACTTAGTGGTGGAAAAAATTATAGTGTAACTTTATGGACTAAGCTTAAAAAAATATTTTAATATTCTTATTAGTTTAACCTGACAATTAGTTATTAAGATACTTGTAAATTAGAGAATGATCATCATCAAACCAATACATGTTTGTTATACAAGGGTGAACTATAGGTAAACTGATAATGGAGTTTCATGTTTAACTCAATTCCTTAAAAAAAATATATTTCCATCATTTTTTTCCCACTTGTATGGTTGACATACAGGTGGGCCTGGTACGGGCATGACACAAGCCTTGAGAAAACAACCTTAAGATTTGTCCACTTCCCAAAAATCCTAAAAAGACATTTGCTTCATGCATTGTACTCATCATAAAATGATCATTACAAACCTTGAGAACTGACCCACCACCTTCTATGTCGCGGAGTCACTGGTCATTGAAACTTTGGAACTTCAAGTCAGGGGTTTTGAAGTTTCAGAAATCTCTGACTTGGCGACTACAAAGGGAATGATTGGGGGAAAAGACTTAGCAATTTTAGTGTATGGTTGAGAAGTTAGCAAGTTTTGAAACTTTAGAACTGTGTGACATAGGTTGCAAACTTTGAAATATCAGTGACTAGGTTAGGAAAACCTTAGCATATGCGACTCTTAAGAGTTTTTCAAAGGCAACAAAGAGGAACACATGACCTAGGGACTTAGACAAATAATTGATAAAACATGAGAATGAACAAAGAAAAATACAAGACCCAGAAGCAAAAATAGGGGATAATACATAGTAGCATTTCTTTGGAGCTCTAGGCCTGTTCTCAAATCTTTTTCTATTCCTTTCAATTCTTTCAGGACATCTAGAAGCATAATGACTTACTTTACCACATGAAAAATGTTTGAAAGGTAATTTGCCTTTGAACTTACCAGAACCTCTTTGCAATTTGTCAACAAAGTTAGCTTCAATTTCAGCAAAGTCATCAATAGGCTCCACTTTGTATTTTTCCTCTCTAGATATCTTTTCAAAGGTACTGGCTTTGAAAGTAGTTTCAATTTTCAGCAGAGCATTACCAAACTCTCTCATCTCAAAGTCTATATGCTTTCCAAGTAATTGATCTCTGTCAATAGTTTTCAAAGTCGTTACTTCTTCAATTGCATCTACCTTGTGACTATAGGACTTTGGTAGTGATCTAAGAATTTTCATCACAACTTCCTTATCACCAATAGTTCCTCCCATACCTTTTATTCCATTGACAAGTTCATCAACCCTTTGAATAAAGGTTGTTATGTTTTCATCTTCATTCATCTTTAAACCCTCATATTTCACTTTCAGGCCCCATAGCTTGGCTTCTTCTACAGAATCATCTCCTCCATATAGTTTTATCAACTTTTCCCAAAATTCATTTGTAGATTCAAGATCCATGACTTTTATCAACTTGGTGTCATTCAAAGCACTTAATAGGGCATCTCTAGCTTTTATATTCAACTCATATTCTTTGATTTCATCTTTAGTTGTCAAACTGTTTGGAGGCATGGTATATTTTGACTCTGCAACTTTCTGCGCTTTATAACCAAGACAAAGGAGATGGATTTTCATTCGTACCTTCCAAAGAGCATAATTTGTCAGATCAAACTATGGAGCTTCCTTTTTAAAAGACATCCTGGATCTTCATCAAGCTGTTAGGCTTTCTTTTGAGGAATTGGCTCTAATACCAATTATTGAAATACATAGGACAACTGAGAGTGGGGGTGAATCATTTGTTACAAAAACTTAACCTCATATACATATCAAACCATCAACTACTTAATTACTAATAATCAGATTTAGCCATGAAAGCATGAAACTGTAGACTTAATCACAATCACACATTCAACACAGGAGACACTAGATTTTTTACATAGAAAACCCTATAAGGGAAAAACCATGGTAGGTGTTAGCCCACAAAAATATATAAGTTATAATGATACCCAAAAATAGAGGCTCATTGCCTACAGGGCTCACTGCCCAAAATGCTCACTGCAAAGATTGGTTCACTGCCAAGGGGTGGTTCACTACCAAGGATTTTTGAACTAATTTGATAGCATCTACTCTATGTCTGAGTTAAGTTCCATTGAAGCACAATATTTTTCCTTTGCTCTACTCTTCTTACTCTTCGCACTTATCTTGTCATTTTTGCATACTCATCACTTTTTTGCAATTATATTACAAGTCTTTATACAAGTCATCAACATTGGAATGTACATCAAGGTTGGCAATACATTCATCAACCATTAGAACAATCTCCAAGGTCGGCATTAAAAACATACATAGAAATAGGTCTAGACCTAATACAAAAATTAGCTAAGGGAAAGATGTAAAGATGTATTCTGATCACACCATGACATGCTTCTACAATCTTCAAGGCATCTCTACAAATAGTGAAATCAACCAAGTCGGCCAAGACTAGTGAGAACACTAGGCCTACTAAGAACATTCTTCATCCATGATCCAAATTTATCTTTGTGGGCCAATCCAAGGGTAGGAACACAATTAAAAGATATCCACAAGCACATTGAAATCATCAAGAACAACCACACAATTTCTAACCACTCTCTCAAGAAGATTCTTCAAATCAGAGCATATAAACACCATTGCCAGCTACTATCATAAGGAAAAGATCACTTACAGACCACCAAATCATGAGCCATTGGAGTTGAAGGCACATAACATTAGGTTTAGATTTAACTCTAGAACCGTAGACAAAAATACTTCAATGTGGAGGAATGTGGAACATAATACTTTCTCCCTATCACCACCAAACATATAGAAAAATCAGTTTTCACTATGGTAAACATAACTCACTCAAATCTTCATACTGAAGGCTCAAAATTGGAATATAGCATCTTTAGAAAAGCTTCTAAATAACTTCCAATCCATAGACAAAGATATTTAATCCATAGGAAATGTAGGGCTATCTGTTTGACTATTCTTCTGTAGACAAAGATACTCTGCAACATATTGTTTCTACCAGAGGAGCAAATTTTCTCAATATCCTCAATATCAAGCTTTCCAACACTTACACAGGCAAATACAAAGCATCTAAAGCATATAACTCATTACAAGAAAGCAACAAAAACAAGAGCACAACTGACACCAATGACAACACTAATATGTTGACATCAATGATAACACCGCTTAGGCACATACTTGCAATAGTGATGGATATATATCAGGTGATGGACATATATATATGAATATATGATGTGATGGATTTATGATATGATGTTATGGAAAATGGATTTATGATTTTATGATGATATGTGTTAGTTATTATGATGATGGGATTTGATCATGATTTCATAGATAACTAATGTTTGTGGATGCAAGAGAAGGATGAAAGAATGGATTAGATGGAGTAGATGTAGTATGAATCAGAATAATGGATACGTAATGTATAGAGATGATTGTTTTGGTTATCCTAAACAATGTAAAGATCAATGCTTATTTTAATATAGAAATGGATATTGTGCAACAATGTATAAGGAACCAGGGTGACTTTGTATCCTTTGCATGAACTTGACTCTGCAAACAAAAGGGTTGGGTTTCCTTATGAATGCCTAGCATAATATAATCTATTTAGGATATGTTTGGAATAAGAACTCATAGCATGATAAAGTCCTAGTAGACGAAGTTTATTGAATAACCTTATATGTAGAGGACAACTCATATGCAAAAATGTATTCCAACACACACAAGATAAATATTAGCAAGAGTTAATAAGAACATCCAACAAACACAACACATGAAAATCAATGACTATGCCCCATTCCATGCTTAGTCATAACACACCTAGATATAGAAAGATCTAGGTGGCTTTGAATAAACAATAGACTGAGACCAAAAATATAAAATCAAAAGAAAAGAACAAATAATAGAACAAAACATGCACCCATCATAATCTCTTGCCAAGAGTCTGATTGATATAAGATTGTGTTGGATATAGGAAAGATGTATCTTGTTGTTAGGTGCTAGTTTGGTGATATCTCTAGATGTTTAGGATATAGGTACTTAGGTGTCATGATGTCTCAAAAGGTAGTCTTTGGGACCATTTTTTAGAGATCATTATTTTGATGTGTGGTTTTCTTTGCTTGAGTATCAAGTCTAATGGACACACATTTATTATAGGTTAAAGATGGATGAAAACTTGACTTGTATAAAATTTATGCTTGGATTTTTTATGTTTTTTTTTGTATTTTTGGGAATATTTGATGTTTTTGTGTTTTGGTATGTCTTGATTTTTTCTTTTTGTTTTGGTGTTTTTGATGAAACAAGGTGGGTAAGTTTTAATGGTAGTGAACCATCTTTAAGACAGTCAGATATATACCAAGAATGCCCCCAGTTGGGTAGAAGATAATTTATTATGTGATGGATATGATATGCATATCATTGTAGATGGGATTGCATACGTAATAACAATATCTAACAATTACCAAGCCATGATAGTAGGATAGGAAAGTGGATGGGAAAGATATTATATGAGGGATGAGGGCTTTTATTAGGAATGGAATGGATTTGACAGGAACCTAATAGATGATGGATAATAGGCTCTACACATAGTGCCTATTTTCCAATTTTTCACCATGGTGATTGCCCAAGGTGCCTTTGCAGTGGTTTTCACTATTAAATGAACTTTTTATCTTTACTTTTTTCACTTTTTTCATTTTTTTAATTATTTTTTCATTTTTTGACTTTATTAGGTATGTAACCTCTTGAGGTGAATGGTGTTGATTGGTTCTTTGAGAGGCGAGCCCTCTAGTGTTGCAAGCTAATAGGCCCCAAAACCATAGGTAGTTGTGAGGATAAAAGGTCCTTGCTAATTGGCTTTGAACTTACCTTTCTTCTCACGCTCCTGTAGATTTCATTGATACTATTTAAGAACAAGGTATCCAACTTCAAAAAAGGGAATCTTGATCTTTTTATTACTTCATCAAAGGCAGTTCTGATATGCTTGAAGGTGATTCAGGGCTTGAAGATGTTTTTCATCTAGGATTTCCAATTCATGTAACCATGATATGTGATATTTTTCCTCATCAATGAGGTTCGACAAGGAAATTTGCAAGGAAGGGAGTGTAAGTGCGTGGAAATTGGGGACAAATTAGTGGCCAACCTTGAGATTTTCAGTAAAACACATTCATGTTATGAAAAACATAGCATGTACATAGTTTAACATGTATGGACTTTTAAGGTATTTATTTTTATTTTCTTTGAATAGTGTCTTGATATTCCTCAAACACATATGTATTAATTTTTTTAATAACTTTTGACATACTTATCAAAATTTGAATATATATATATATATATGATTCCTCTATTCTTCATTCTATGCACACTCAAGAAAAAAATTTACATTTTCAATGAGTTTTGTGCAAGTTATGTGATGTGCACACTCAGTGAAGCAATTTTCAAGATGTATCCACTTCAAAAGATCACAAAAAAAAATTATTCAATAAAAAAATAAAAATTCACTATATTTCCATCAATTGGTTTTTAAAAATACTTGATGTAGCAATAAAAGGGGGTGCACACACTAGACACTATGTTATATTTTAGTAATAAAAACAAGAACACTTTTGTGTGCCATCAACATTTAACCCCCTTAACCTTAACCATTTTTAAAAATCTTTAATAGTTTAGAAACTAGATTGTACTACAATTCTTATTCTTATCATATCTTCAAATTTTGAGTATATGCATCTTGAATTACATGTCTAAGTTCAACTTCTTCGACATGGGAAGATATCATGCATCTTCAGTTGGTTTCTTCTCTTCCTAAGGGAAGGAACATTGTTCGATGTTCTTGGATCTACATTTGCATCTTTTGTTGACTATCCAGCCTCACTAGAACAAGACACATATTATGGGGGGTCTCTTAGACCTTCTATAATTTTCTCTCTTATTGCGTGAAACATATAGTGTACTTAGTGAAAGAAGTAGTACTTCATTTGTATAATATGCATGCATCTTTTCTCTCTTTTGGAGGGTAGTTTTTCCCATAGGGTTTTCTATTATTCTCCACTTCATGAGAGATTATTTTGTACATGGGTACCTCACCAAGCCTAGTAGCTAGGACCCATCTCTTTTTGTACCCACCTAAGCTATGCTTAAGGGAGGTGTTAGTGCTAAACTTTATTATATATTACTTATTCTAAGTAATATAATTAGCACATGGCTTTAAGCCACCTTAGGTGGCTAGATGTCGACTTGGAGAGTTTGACACAACTTTCAAAGTTATGTTTCGACAACCTTTTGCCACTTTGTGAGTGGAGTGTTGAAGTCGAGTCATAAGTCTACTCTATTAGTGTATATTTTACCTATGTCTTATTTTACCTCACATGGGTAAAATACATGTGTCATAAGCCTACATATGTGGGTTAGGTGTCGACTTGAAGAATTTGACACAACTCTCCAAGATATGTATCAACACTCATTTGACACTTGGTGAGTAGAGTGTTGAAGTCGACTGAACCTCCTCACTCATCCTCACCTATATGTACTTGCCTATTTGGCTATTACACATAGTGAATTTGTTGCGTTTTGCATACACTTTCTTTGTTGTGTTGATTTACAATCTTTGTACTTGTCTTTCATCCTATTGTTCTTTAGGGAATCCTTTATGGTATCAGAGTAAAGAGAGGTCATAGACAGGTGGTAAATTGTCCATTCCATTTTTCATTGAAATTTGTTTTTTTTTTTCTTCTGTGTGTTGCAGTCTATGTTTATTGTGCGCAGAAGGTTTGCTAACCATAGAGGCGGAACACATCTGTTGGAGATGTCGAACATTTTGTTGGAGGCACTATTTGATTGAGGTGATGAACCCTTGTTTCTAAGGCGACCGACTACCCATCCCAACCTCGTTCCTCCATAGAGAAGGACCCTAGTGCTGCTGCAGCGAACGAACTTGGACACAGGCTGTGCCTTTGAATGAAAGGCATGACACCATCCCACCCCCAATGTTTTTCTTCCTTGCGGGTTTCCAACATAACTCAGGGCACTATTGGGCTGGCTTCAAACTAAAGGAAGCATGATTCGCCCCAACCCCTGCTGACGTTTTTGGTAGGATGCTCTTCCAGACCCTGTACACGGCTGCTGGATACCCTTACAGACTCAGAATGTAGCAACATGAGTGCTGGGAACGCTACACCAACTTAGATTTGACTCTATTTGACATTTGAAAAAGCCAAATCTTGGCATCCTTCTACCATGTTCATGTGATGTCTATACGGGCATCTCTCTTTGGGGTTTCATATGGTGCACATATATCTATTTTGGGCATAAGGCACAAGGCATCTTTGTTCTTGCAAGCAGTGACTTCTCTCTATAGGATGTGGGTGTTTTCTTTAACCCATGTTCATAGATTGATCTTCTGGCTCTACCGATTTTGGCACAGTTTGCCCTAGTACGCCCTAACATTTTGGGCTTCAAATACTTTTTCCCTAAATTATCTTTTTTGCAAAGGCATTTCAAATATTTTAATGTTTGTTTTTTTTCTTAATGCTAAAGCATATAATGTATTAAGAAAATACAAATGTAAATTTGAAGTTGGGCATTTTAAGTTTCGGCAAATTTGTTTTGAAGAAATTATTGGTTCTTAAACACCTATTGAAGATGAATGGTGAGGCTCAGGTTGGTAGGAGGCCAATACCCCCTCACAGTCAAAACCTTTGTAATATTAATTCCTTGTTGATTCAAATGACTAGTTGGAAGGCTAGGTTCACTCAAGGTTATAGGTTTTTTTTTTTCCGATTTCTAGTGCACATGTATTTTAAATTAGGCCATTTACGAGATACATGTTTATGTCATAACTTTTGATCGATATCTCGAAATTGAGCACCATTTTTGAAAAAGTTAATGTTTTCACATTTCCCATTATTGGACCTACTTGTGTTCTAAAACACACTAAGTTATAAAGTGTTGAAACTGAGGGGGGTCACCTGATCTAGGGGATTATCTAATGTGTTGATTTCTATTGTCTAAAGGAATTAACTTGTTTGTAATCATGAGATATGAAACTCTTCTGTAATCAACCTACAAGGGTAATCATAAGTCTTATTGTGATAGAATCCTGAAACACCTCAAGTACCATAATCTCATGTCATATCCATATGGACTTATTCCTAAACCAGGTAACCAATCTTAGAAGGATAAATGGTTTAATAATTGTGATCATAATTGTTGATTAATCAGCTTACATATGCCAGATGCCTCTTTGTATGTCATCATGAATATTGGATGTCCACATGCATTATGGATCAAAATTTAGGAAATACATGGAGACTCAAATATTTCTCCCTTCTCGCATGATCCTACTATGATCACAAGACACATCCCACATCATGATTCAGATACAGAATGTCCAATTGACATAGAGGAAATAATCATGGCACCTCCACTTGTTTCTTCATCACATTACAAAGTTGCTTCTTCAAAAGATTCAAGTTCTTCTTTGCACCAGGATCACATTTGTCTTCCTAGCATTGTTGATTGGGATAGATTTGTACTTGACATTACTTGTCTATTTGTAGAGTCCCACATTAGTGACATGGAAGCACACATTGAGGACATTAGTCTTCTCTTCTATGACAGTTTCAATGAAGCTGCATCTCCATTATCCTCTTCATTTATTCATGCTTTACACCAGTCTACACATGGTATTCGATTGTCATCATCTTCATATATTAGGCATGCACATGATTTTATTATGGCATCCTTTAGGATCGACATGGGGACACTGAGCATTATTTGAAGACATCATCATGGGAATCATCATCCTTTGATCATCTTTAACATGATTCAGGATCATACATACTTCTTCCCACATGGGAAGAAATCCTACATCTTCAAGTGGTTTCATTTCTTCCCAAGGGAAGGAACATTAATTGACATTCTTGGATGTACATCTGCATCCTTTATTGACTATCTAGCTTCACTGCAATAGGACAAGTATTATGGGGGGTCTCATAGACCTTCTATCATTTTCTCTCTTATGGGAGAAATCATATATTATACTTAGTGAAAGAAGTAGTACTTCTTCATTTGTATAATTTTCATGCATCTTTTCTCTCTTTTGGAGGGTAGTTTTTTTCCACATGGTTTTCTACCTTTCTCCATTTCCTGAGAGATTACTTTGTACATAGGTACCTCACTAGGCCTAGTAGCCAGAACCCATCTCTTCTTGTACCCACCTAAGCTATGCTTAAGGGAGGGGGGGTTTAGTGTATATTTTCCCCATGTCTTATTTTACCTCACATGGGTAAAATACACATGTCGTAAGTCTACTTATGTGGGTTAGGTGTCGACTTGGAGAGTTCAAGACAACTCTCCAAGATATGTGTCAACACTCATTTGACACTTGGTGAGTAGAGTGTTGAAGTCCACTCCTAAGTCAACTCAACCTCCTCACTCATTCTCACCTATAAATACTTGCCTCTTTGGCCATTATACATGGTGGATTTGCTGGGTTTTGCATACAATTTCTTTATTATGTTGATTTACAATCTTTGTGCTTGTCTTCCGTCCTATTGTTCTTTAGGGAATCCTATAGACTCAACCTTCTCTCCTATACGTAAAACTTATTTTCCATTTAATCTATTACTCAGATTTTGACGCCAACATTCTTTTAGTGGATTCTTGTTTCTTATAAGAGGTTTGTGCCTTTTGTATGATTAGACAACTTTGGATGAAGTAATGATCCTAAACAAAAATAATATTTGTGAGAAAAATTTGATTATATTGATTGTTGCATACATAACTTGTCTTTATCTACTTCAAAGAGGTCTTGATGTAGATAGGGTACTCCCCTCTCGCCAACACACAATTAAAAAACTCACAACACATAGCCACAAGATTGCAACAAAACTCTATTTTATTGAAATTCAAAATAAAATTCACAATCATCCGCATAGTATTATGGCCATCATGACCTCTTAGCTCACTAACTTTGGAGATAATTTCTTACTCACACATGCGCCTTTACTTCCAACTATCACCCAACCTGTAATAGAAAAATACTCGTCAAATGCCTTAGAGAGCCCACACCCTCTTTTGTTCTATGGCGCTTCCATCACTCCTCTACACTGCCAAATCTCTCTTCTTTGCTGCTATCACCTTTCAAGTCCACACTCTCCCTTTTTATTTCTCTTTGTTGGGTGCTTTATTCTTTCTTTTATTATGAACTCCCAATTTCTTTTCTTAATTTGTAACTAGGAGGAACTCTTCCCTAATAGCGTTCCTTCCTCTAGGCCCTCTGTCCATCTTTTCCCCCTCTACTCTAATCTGGAAAGAAGAGAGTGATTCTAAAGGCCTCAATGAGGCGGCTATTTGCTTTCCATTCACTGAATTTGTACCCTTTCTAAAGTCCTAATGTGAGCTTCTATTTTCTCTTTCATTGCCCTATTGTTGACCTATAAGATTATCCTCATTTTCCTTGCAAATCCAAAAGTGTAGAAGAGTGACCCACTATTTTTAGTTGGTCCTTAATTACCTACAAGTCTTATTATGAGTTAGACTGATATACATCCTCGAGTCTCAAACTTGGGTTCATCCTCTAGGAATGTTGGATACATTTTTTATCACCAACATGGGGATTGGGTAGTCATCAACAAAGTCTATAAATTAGGAGCCTCCATAAGTTTCTTGTCAAGACTATCTTCAAATACTCAAGCCCATGTACTGAAGAGTAAGAATGCATAGGACAAAACCACGATGCGAGGACTAAACTATGATAGAAATACAAAACTCTTGACCTCATCAGAGAGTAAATGATACATTCTCGATCTATCTATAATAGTGTAAACAACATTGAATCAATTTCAAATGTTGAATTTTAATTGTCAGATTGCAATTTACAAAGTTAAAAAAGTCTTAACATTGTCTTTAGCATTTATGTTTATTAATTTCAACTCAATAATTCAAGTCTAATTATATCAAGGGACATTCTATAGTAGCAACAACGCATGAAGAATCTTCTTAAGACCATACAAATAAAAACTAAAATAAATCTAACATATATTTAGAAAAAAAAAAAACTATGACTATAAAATAACTTTTAAGTAATTAAAAAATAAATTAAACAGTTTTAAAGTAAAAATAAAATAATTTTTAAGTAAATAAAATAACTATAAATAAAAATAACTCTTCAAATAAAAATAATAAAAATAATTTAAATAAAATAAAATCTATTTTTTATAGTTATATATTTATGTTTATTCATTTCAACTCAATAATTTAAGTTCAATTTATTATTGATTGTTTTATTAATTGGCCGATAGGCTTTTATATGTGAGCATTATAGTGCTCAGAATTGTCTCACCCCGTAGAAAAAATTAACACTGAATTTTTTTCTAAATTCATTGGTTGTTCTTATCCGCATATTCCTTCGAACCTCCTATAGGTGCAAGTACTAGTTAACTAATAGACTTTTATATGTGAACCTTATAGTGCTCAAAATTGTCTCAATGTCTCAACCCGTAAAACAAATTCACGGCGTATTCCTTGAACCTCCTATGAACCTCCTATAAGTGCAAGTGCTAGTAATTAGACCTTAACTTAAGGTAAGGTTGATTTATTTCCCTGCAGTCGCGGCACCAAGTATTTGAGTCATAATACTTTTTAGCTTTCAAACTACAAGGAAAGTAAATTAGTTTACATACGAGTCAACAGATTAATTTGAACAATAAATAACGAGATTACATCAAACTAATCGGGGGATATACCTGCGTGGTCTTGACTTTACGGAGTTGTCATGATCCTGCATAATTTTTCCCATCGTCGCAACCCAATATCAAAACAACCTGAGAAAATATGAGCGATGAATGCGGAGGAGTCAAGACTCTTATTCTCATACGGCATGGCACGGCATACACGGCAAACAAGACATTGCCTATATAGCTGGTCAAGATTACACACCCACGCAGCTTGTTATAAATCATCACCTCTTCACTGCATTTTCTCAATCTGTGCGCAGAAACATAATTGTTATGGCGCTCCTCAAGCAACATAAATTTATGTTTCTGCTAATCTCGTGTGTTCATGCCATCCTCCTCAGCTCGATGCATGCAGGTAAAGTAAATATCACTTCATATGAAATCAACTGTTTATTCTATGATTCTATGTTTATTCTATGACTCTGAACAAGATACCCTTGTTGTGTAGATTGTGAGCAAATAGGAGTCAACTACGGATTGAACGGAGACAATTTACCAAGCGCAGGCGACGTGGTTTCTTTGATGAAGAATAACAACATCGGGAAAATGAGAATTTTCCAAGCAAGCCGCGATGCACTTCAGGCGTTTCAAAATTCTGGAATCGACGTAATTGTTGGAGTGGACAACAGCGAATTGCAGGCCGTTGCTTCCAGCCAAGATTCAGCTAACGGGTGGGTTAATGACAACATTAAGCCTTTCTATCCTTCCACCAATATCAAATACATTGCTGTAGGAAACGAGGTTTTGGGAATGTCAGGCAATGCTCAGTATGTATCATATCTTGTTCCTGCGATTAACAACATTCAAACAGCGCTTGAAATCGCCAATCTGCAGAACAACATCCGTCACAGGGAACGTTCAGTGACGCAGTGAAAGACATCATGAGCTCTATTCTCCAATTCCTCCAAGACCATGGCTCTCCTTTCATGGCCAACGTCTACCCCTATTTCAGCTACGACGGCAACAGGGATTCCATCAGTTTAGAGTACGCGCTCTTTAAGCCCACATCTCCTGTAACAGACGGAGATTTGTCCTACACCAACTTGTTTGACGTCACGGTTGATACTCTTTTCTCCGCCATGGAGTCCTTGGGACATTCAGACTTGCCAATTGTGATTACTGAAAGCGGATGGCCTTCTGAAGGAAAGGATGTGGCCACAATTGAGAATGCCCAGACTTACAACAATAATCTGATCCAACATGTATTGTCTAGCGCAGGGACGCCGAAGAGACCTGGAAACAGCATCGAGACTTATATCTTCGCTCTTTTCAACGAGAACTTGAAGGGAGGCGATGAGACGGAGAAACACTTTGGCCTTTTCTACCCTAATCAGCAACCTGTCTACACTGTCAACTTCTCCCCTAACTAGTCTTATGCGTCAAAGTATTGTCATCAGTGACGACGACATTGAATCATTTGCAGTCTAGCCCTTCGAATAAAAATAAAATGTAGACAGCAATTAATAGCTTCTCGACATGCTTCACGATTATGTTTATCCTTCGGAGTCATTAAATATTTTATTCTACACATATATTTTTGTCATTGAACACATATATTGTTGGCTGTCTTTACAGCTGTACTTTATTGTTTTTAATATTTGTATTGTTTCAACTTTTATCCTTTCTAGTCATTAAATATTTTATTCTAGATATATAATGTAAGGTTGTCATTGAACTCACATATATTGTTGACTGTCTTTACAGTTGTACTTTATTGTTTTTAATATTTGTATTGTTTCAACTTATTACAGTGTTTAATTTGTTTCAAATACAAATACAAACATTAAAAACAACAAAGTACAAATACAAATATTTCCAGTTGTAATATTTGTATTGTTTCAATTTGTTGTTTTGTGCCTGTAATTATCTTTATAATTATCGACTTTGTTTAATTAAAAAATCAAATAAAATCTTTTTGGAACTTCTTGAGAATGTTCATACTTATGCTTATCCTTTTTAAGTTATTAATTATTTTATTTTAGATACTTAATACAAGGCTGCCATTGAACATTGGTCATTTCTTTATCCTCTTTTGGTCAATTCTTTTACCATTTATGAGTTTTTCTTCCAAACTCAACCTCGGCCATGCATCCAAAGCAATATGTTTGAAACTAATACTTATAATTGTAAGGAAATAAATATAATTTTAAAAAGATGTTAATTTAAAATTAATTAAATATTATTAATTAATGAAATATTTTAGAATTAATGAGTAAAGATTCATTATGATAATAAAATAAACTTTAAGAATTTAACTAATAAATGATGGTAGTTAGTTTTTGGTTGATGTTGATTTCACTTTACTAAATATTTTCATTTTATTCACATTTGTATTAGAAAATTAGGATATTTTAAAAAATTATATTTCAACTAATAAAAATAATATTTAATTATGCACATCACCTACGTGATTGTAGAGTCACCCAACATTATAACAAGGTTGTTTGATCATCTATATACTTGATTTGTTTGCACTAATCTAAACTATAACTTTGGATATAAACTTTGCTAAATTTTAGGCTTGTAACATAGTTGACTTGACTTCTATAACAAGAATTGGAAAATGGTAGTTTCTCTATAACATTTTTCTTATGAGATATTGTTGCAAGGGACAATACCATTGAAGGTGTTGTAGAAATCTAGGTGTTGTAACATAGTTGACTTGACTTCTATAACAAGACTTGGAAAATGGTAGTTTCTCTATAACATTTTTCTTATGAGATATTGTTGCAAGGGACAATACCATTGAAGGTGTTGTAGAAATCTAGGTGTTGTAACATAGTTGACTTGACTTCTATAACAAGAATTGGAAAATGGTAGTTTCTCTATAACATTTTTCTTATGAGATATTGTTGCAAGGGACAATACCATTGAAGGTGTTGTAGAAATCTAGGTGTTGTAACATAGTTGACTTGACTTCTATAACAAGAATTGGAAAATGGTAGTTTCTCTATAACATTTTTCTTATGAGATATTGTTGCAAGGGACAATACCATTGAAGGTGTTGTAACATAGTTGACTTGACTTCTATAACAAGAATTGGAAAATGGTAGTTTCTCTATAACATTTTTGTTATGAGATATTGTTGCAAGGGACAATGGTAGTTTCAGAAGTCGACTTCAACACTCAACTAGAGGTGGCAACATATTTCCACCAAGTGGTGGTGCAGTGATGAAACTTATCTTGGAGAGTTTGACCAACTCTATAAGATTCCACATAACCTACCTAAGGTGGCTTAAAGCCATGTGCAAAATACAATGCATAATTACTAAGGATAAATAATAAGTCTAAGTAATAATATTTTACAATTAACTCCCCCCATAAGCATATGTTAGGTGGTGACAATAAAGATGGGGCCCTACTACTAGGCCTGATAAGTTACCCATGTACAAAGTAATCTTTCATGAAGTGGAGAATGGTAGAAAACCCTATGGGAAAAATTACCCTCTAAAAGAGAGAAAAAATGCATGAAATCTATACAAATGAAGAGGTACTACTTTTTTCACTAAGTAAAATAAATAATTCCCCCATAAGTGGGCAAATGATAGAAGGTCTATGAGACCCCCCATAATACGTGTTTTATTGAAGTGAGGTTGGATGCTCAATAAAGGATGCATAGGTAGATCCAAGAACATTGAGCAATGTTCCACCCTTTGGGAAGAAATGAAACCAACTGAAGATGCGGGATATCTTCCCATGTTGGAAGTGTTGGCAATATGTGTTGTCATTGATGTCAACACTCAGAGTGAGGTCAACACTCAGTTTGTGATACATGGCTGATGTGAATGTTCATGTCGATGATATACCAGTGTAGTAACAGAGATGCAGTGATGTTGCTAATGTTCATGGTTGCATGTCATGCCTTGATTAATGTCAAGTAAAGTTTTATTGACCATGTTTGTAGTCCGCAAAGATGATTTCATGATGATATATTAAGATGGGAATGAGAAGCACTAAGATGAATGATGATATATTAATATGGGAATTAGAAGCTATGCTGAGGATGAGAAGATGTTGGTGATAACCTATAGTATGTTGTATGATCCTTCCCGTTGTTCCTAAGGATGTATGTGTTATTTTATAAAGGTTCTAGCCTGTGAAAGTTGGTAAAGGTTTCTATTGCAAGAAGCTCCTTGGAAGCCTACTCAGCAAAATAGTCCACATTCCTCCACATTTAAAGATATGGTCACACAAATCAGTGGTTAAGTTTAGTATGATGTAAAGGTACTAAATCCAAAGTTTTAGATCATTTTCTCCTCCACAATGAGAGTTATGAGAGACAAAGTTTTAGTATGTGCTGTGGCAGAGTCAAGTGATGATGAAGACTGTTTGGAATGCTCTACTTTCCTTTGCAATGATAGATATGGCTATGTAGTTTTGAGGATATGTTCACATCAGTGTATGAGTGCATCCATATGAGTTTTAGGTGTTTTAGAGGTCCACAAGTTTAGTTTTCAAATGACAGAAGTGATATAGATAGTTTTGGATGCCTAGTTATTCTCAGAATATATGTTGATGATGTCCACCAACTTGTTGCTACTTGAAATGGTACATTGGCTAATGGAAGATGATCCTAATGTGAGGCCTACCTTTACCTTACCTTATATTTTTTCTTACGATGCATATTTGATGGATTTTGCTATGGACATGTGGATATTGGGGACTATTGACCATGTACTTAAACCTTCTTTACTATATCTTATGTTTGATTAGATAGATGGTTTATGCTTTGTGGATGATTAGATCTCGTGTTAGATTCCATTGATGATATGATGTTTAGATGTTATGATTTCATTTGATGTTATTGGTATGTGTATTAATGGTGAAATTGATGATTTATCTTACATTATGTGATCCTGATTATACTTGTGAATGGTGAATGAATTGAGAAACATATCTATGTTAGCATGTGGTTATTATTGATGTTATACAATCATGTGTGTGCTATATGTAGAACACTTTGCCTCAGCTATTTTTACCATGTGCTATTAATGGGTTTGTGGAAGTGTGTAGGAAACTTTCCATGCCCATGGAAAATTAGAGGTCAGATAATAACCATATGTTATATCCTTGTTAATCTGACCTAGTCCTCAGTTGGACTAAGGTCATTTGTGTTTGAGAAAGTTGATTATGTTGTATTTGATTTATGATATTTTGTAAGGTTTACCCCTTTTTAATTTATCTCTTGATGTGTTGTAAAAATTGTAATGTTAGGTTTGTGCAATTTTTAGTGCTAAATATTTGAAGCCCTTTTCAAGTGAATTTATGTGTTTCCTAATGTTAATAATGGTCAAATATTGATCCTAGTTCATACCCCTAGGGTCTAGGACAATTCTTAATATGTTTAAACTTGTTTTAAACCATGTATGGTCACCCAAACTTGGCCCTTCAGTCAAGTGACGAGTTTGGGGAGATGTGAGAGGTGGTTGGCATGTCACCATCTTACCTAACCTAAGCTCACCCACTTGGGTAAGGTTACCATTGCCTCAAGTGCTTTAGAAGCTTCTTTAAGCTTCTCACATGTGTGGGACCTCTTCCCTATGCTCTCACACATGTGTGAGAGCACTTGTGGGGAAGAGTGGCTTAGTTGAATGAGAAGGTGACAAGTGTCACCTCCTCATTCATGAGAAGCTTCCCTTGTGTGCTCACATCTCCCTATGCTCTCACACATGTGTGAGAATTTGTGGGAAAGTGTGCAGGTTTGTGGAATGGGGAGATGACAAGTGTCACCTCCTCATTCTTGTGGGGTTGTGAAGAGGGTTATGTGAATGGAGGAGAGAGTGACAAGTGTCACTTTCTGATCTATTAGGGTTTGAGAGCCTTGCCTATTTATCTCTCTCATTGAGATGAGATGAGGGTTCTTTCTTTTGAGATTTTGATTCTTGTGTTGGGGAAGAGAGAAGGACATGTAGAACTTTGAAGGATTTTGAGAAAAACTTGTGGATATCTCTTCATCAACATCCTCCATCATTGAAGCTTGAGAGGTATTCCTCAAGGCTTCAAGCCTATTGTTTACTTGCTTTTGCTTATGCAATATGTATGTATATGATTGATGTGTTTATGTTTTTTAGTTTTGTGTATGTGGATTTTAAAGGGTTGTTTGGGGTGAGATCTCTATGTGAGAGAGCTCACCTTTGTCTTAGGTGTGAGAGGTATGAACCTCCTCGGTTTCTCCTCTTGGTTTTGGTATAGTTTTTATGGCCATGGGCCCTGTGTTACAAATTTGAGAAGTATGGTTTTATGGCAAGAGTGCCTTGTGATGGAAATATGAGAAGTTTATGGCAAGAGGCCAAGGTTTTATGAGAATTTGAGTTTTGGGTCTCCTTGAGTTGAGAGTAGTCCACTCTCTCACCCTTCAAACTTATTTTCAAGATGGGTTAGTTTTGTGTTTTACCTTGGTTAGGTGTTAATGTGTATGATGTGAGTGTTTTGTTTCTTTTCTGGTATGATCCTTCATTATTAGAAGGCCTCCTAGCTTGGGGGTGGCCTATTAGTAGGCCTAGGTTGTGAGGAGAGCATCCCATGGGTATGGTGAACTATTTTCTATGTTTTGTAGGTTCATTTGGTGGCTTTGGAGGAGTTTGTCTTGGGAAGAAATTGTGGTGTTTTAGATGGCTCTATGTAATTTGTAAATGAGAGCATTGAGATGCCTCATCCCCTTTAATTGGGTTTGTAATAAGTATAACTTTTGTTAAGAGTTGAGATCTCTTGAGTTGTAGTCTTCTATCCTCCTTGTGAACTTGGTAACTATTTGTGTAAATGATAAATGGAAATAAATTTTCTTCATTTTATTGGGTATGAAAGAAATGATCCTCTATCTCTCCCTCTCTCTATTTACTAAATTTTCTTCATTTTATTTTGTGCTCACTGGTTTACACAGTGAGTTATATACACTGTGTAAACCAATGAGCACAAAATAAATAGTGAATTATTTTCACTATATATATATATATCTTTGATGTGAAGGCACACAAAAGAAGGTCTGCGAATTTTTGGGGAGCGAAAGTGAATTTGGGAGAAATCCAAAGTAGAGGCTCGAGCATCCAAATTTAGATCAACCTAGATGAGGAAGCTGTGCTAGATAAAGAGACACTGGAAAAATAGGCACTCATTGGGAAGCCACTAGGGAGGAAATTCTCCAGAAAGCTGATAACAGACTGGATTTATGAGAATTGGAAATGGCCTGAAAATATTAAGTTTCTGCCATAAGGTTTTTTTTGTGGTGCTTCTTCATAGCCAGGAGGAGCACGATCTTATCCTATCATACAACCAATGGTAGATAGAGGAGGCAACCCTATTTGTCCAAACACAGAGTCCACTGTTTGATCCTTGTGAAGCTAGGCCAGTGGAGATGCCCTACTGGCTTTGACTCTACAATCTCCTAGCAAAATTTTGGTCAGAAAGATGCCAAAAAAAATTGGCAATTCTTTCAGAATGACAATGGAGATTGACAAAATGATCCTTGAAGGATATTCTTTCCTCTATGCAAGAATCAAGGTAGTGACAATTTGTTAGACTTGGGGCAGACAACTGAGAGGGGTGGGTGAATCAGTTGTACAAAACTTTCTTCCAATTAAACACTTAACTCCACTTTGCAATTCAACAGTATAATAATAAATCAATCATGGAAACATAAAGCAACAAATCAAGAGTAGAAACACATCAACACATGAGACACTAAGATTTTGATGTAGAAAACCCGATTAAGGGAAAAACCACAGGGTGATTATGTTGCAAGTATGGGTTTAATTGGTGTTGTCATTGATGTCAACATACTCATGTTGCATTAATGAGAAAGATTGGATGAGATGTGTGCTGAGGATATTGAGAAAATTAGTCTCAATCAGGAACAATAAAGAATAGTGATGACAACAAGGTAAAAGTCCAAGATAGGTTGAGGATCAGAGGATGCGGTTTAAAGGGTTTGTATATATAAGTCTTGAGATGCTCCAGTCAAGTTTTTAGAGGTCCGCATGAAGATCAGAAGAAGTTATGGTCACTCAAGTAGAACTGGCTCTAGCAGGTGTCTAGAGGTGATAAAGTGACACAGATAGGTCCAGTGAGGTCCGGTAATGCGTTATCCCATTCTGCAGATTTGAGGAAGTATTGAGGACATCCTTGTGAAGTGTCAAGTAGATTGGTTTGTGGCTTGAAGGTCAAGAGGAACCTATTCTTTTGTGACAATGATGACAGACTGTGTTCTTGAGGTTTCAGATGAAGGAGAGAAGGATTCTAGTAAGCAGATGAAGTGTAGATGTTGTTGGTGATTTAGGAAAGCTTGTGGTGATCTATGGATCAGTTCCAATTCATGTTAGTGGTCTGCATTGAAGTTAAAGTTTGTATTTTAAGAATAACCACAAGATGTTGGTGTTCTTCCTAAGACTGGCTGACCAGATGTATTACTCGTCTTGTGAATGTTCTTGTAGGTGTTTACTGACTTAGATGATTGTTCCTAAGTCAATGTCATGTATAAATAAGGGATTGAGAAGTCATTTCAAAGTGTGTGTGTGGAGATGAGTGTGTGGTAGCGAAGAAAAGAGCAAAAGGCAGAACAAAAGTATTGGGCTTAATGGAACTGATTCAAGCATGGTGAAGATGCTATTTACCAGTTCAAGTATGTGATACTTATTCTTTTGTAGACAATGGATCTCTTGTAGGCAGTGAGCCTCTTGTGAGCAATGTGCTCAGGCAGTGAGCCCTAATTAGCATGTGCCATTTTGTTCTTTCTATTCTTCTAATAGAGAATACATTCTTGGGTTAATCACCCTGTGGCTTTTCCCTTAACCGGGTTTTCCACGTCAAAAATCTTGGTGTCTCATGTGTTGATATGTTTTTGCTCTTGATTTGTTGCATTGTGCTTTTATGATTAATCTTCTATTATGTTGCTAATTGACAATGTGGAGTTAAGTGTTTAAAGAAGGAGAAAGTTTTGTACAACTGATTCAACCCCCCCTCTCAGTTGTGTGCACTAAATCTAACAATTGGTATCAGAGCCAAGTTCCTCTAAAAGGAGCTTAACCACTTGAGGAGATCTAGGATGTCGTCTTACAAGAAGGACAGTCTGAAGTTTGATAGAACCAACTTTGCTCTTTGGAAAGGTTGCATGAAATGTCACTTGTAGTGTATGGGATTTGTGTATTGGTCCATGGTTATAAAGCCATATGTACCTCCACAAGGTGGTCTGACAACCCTAAATGAAATCATAGATGCTAAAAATAATCTACGGACCAAAGACGCTCTTCTAAGCACTTTATCTGACTCAGAGCTCTCAAATGTTATTGACCTACCAACTGCCTTTGAGATTTGGAATAAACTGGAACTTCTACATGCAAGAGACCAGTATGTTAAATGTGCAAGGTTACAGAGTCTGAAAGGAAAATTTGAAAAACTGAAGATGAGAGATGATGAAAATATTACTACCTTTATGCCAAGAGTAAATGAACTAGTTTGTGGAATTAGAAATGCTGGTGGAGTCTTGGATGAAAATGAGATTGTTGGTAAAATTCTCAGATCCCTTCATGCTTCTTACAAAATCAAGGCTGCTGCCATTGAAGAATTTAGAGCCCATACAACTTTTACAAGAGATCAATTGGTCAGGAAATTAGCTGCATTTGAAATGACAGAGTTTGGAGACGACCCCCCAAGACTGAATCTGTGTTCAAAGCCAGTGCCTCTGTTAAAGGTAAACAAAGGTTTGATCTGGGAGAGAATTCTTCAAGGAAATTGTCATGGTATGAAAAAGCAAGAAAAGATCTGGAAGAAGAAGAAGTAGAAACTGCTCAGCTTGAAGCCCTTATTGCAAAGAGGCTGCCAAGAGGATCTAGTAAGTATGAAAGAAAATTACCTTTTAAGTGTTTTAATTGAAATAAGATTGGTCATTTTGCCTCAAGGTGTCCAGAAAGATTTTCAAGGCAAAATCTTAACAAGCCAAGGTTCCAAAAGAACTGTTACTATGTACATGAACATGATGACAATGAAGGAATAACAGATGATGAATCATAGATAGGAAACAAAACTGGAAATGAATGGGTGTTCATTGCCATCAAGGAAGATGATCTAATGCCCTCTATATCTGTCAATCTTAAGACTATGGAAAGAGCTCTGGCTGCCTAAATTAAAGAGAAGGATGATTGGGTCATTGATAGTGGATGCTCTCACCATATGACAGGGGACAAAAATAAGTTTGTAGATTTCGAAAGGTATGAAGGAGGAGTGGTAAAGTTTGGTGACAATTCTGTTGGTAGAATCAGAGGAAGAGGAACTATTTCTTTTAATGGAAGGAACAAAACTGGTAATGTTCTATATGTTGAAGGCTTGAAGTACAATCTTCTCAGTGTTGGATAGCTAGTGGACAAAGGCTATGATCTCCGATTCAAGAATGGAAAATGTAAGATCTTTGAAAGCTCCAGAACAGAGATTGCATCTGGTACTCAAACTAAAAGTAATATCTTCCACTTGGTTGGTACTGGTAAAAGTTGCTTATTTGTTCAAGTTGATCAGAGCTGGTTGTGGCATAGAAGGATGTGTCATGTGAATTTTGATAATATCATCAAAGATAAGCAATACTCAGGCTGTAAGAGATCTTCCAAAATTGGTGAAACCTACTAACAGCTTGTGCAAGGAATGTCAGTTCGATAAGCTGAGTAGAGTCTCATTCAAAAGTAAGGAACTATCTTCTACCAGATTATTAGACTTAGTTCACACTGATCTTTGTGGTCCGACAAGAACCAGGAGTAGTCAAGGTGATAGATACTTCATGCTGCTAATTGATGACTATTCCCGGATGATGTGGGTAACCTTTCTAAAGGAGAAATCAGAAGCTCTTGAGAAATTCAAAATATTCAAGGCTATGGTAAAGAATGAAATATGATTAAAGTTGAAATGTCTGAGGTCTGATAGAGGTGGAGAATTCACATCCAGTGAGTTCATAGAGTTCTATGAGAAACATGGAATTAAGAGATAGTTGTCTGCTCCTAGGACTCCACAACAGAATGGAGTAGTGGAGAGAAAGAACTAGACCATCCAAGAAGCATCTAGAACCATGATGATAGAAGAAAATGTTCCTTAGATCTATTGGAGAGAAGCTGTCAGTACTGCAGTCTATACTCTCAATCGAGTTTAAATCAGAAGCAATACTGGTAAGACTCCTTATGAACTTTGGTTTGGCATTACTCCTACTGTAAGATATTTTAGAGTCTTTGGTAGCAAATGTTACATCAAAAAAGATGAAGATCTACTCAAAGCAAAGCATACCGGTGTTCCAATAAGAGACTGAGAAAGCTGATAGAAAGTACAAATGTGAATTTTGATGAGGAATTAGAGAAACCCTCAATGTTTTATGAATATGATGAAGATGATCAAAATGGTGTTCTGATTCAAGGAGTTCAATCCTCTTCTGAAAATCAGATTCAAACTGATCCGGTAAATCAGGAAGAAGAGATAAGTCTGAATGAGCTTGATCAAGAAGCAGAAGTGCAAGAAATCCCAAAGTTCCAAGGTATGTAAGACTGAACCACTCTAAAGATCAGATCATATGTGACAAAAACAAAGGTGTACAAACTAGAAGGAAAATTGTTCAAAATTTAGATGAATATTGTCTGATCTCAAAGATTAAACCTAAGACAATAAATGAAGCTTGCAATGATGAAAACTAGACCAAAGCAATGGAGGAAGAGTTGATGCAAATTGAGAAAAATTACACTTGGGATCTTGTTCCCAGGCCTAGAAATAAGAATGTGATTGGAACCAAATGGAATTTTTAGAACAAACTAAATGAAGTTGGTGAAGTAATCAAAAATAAAGCTAGATTGGTCTGCAAAGGCTATTCTCAAATAGAAGGAGTTGATTTTGAAGAGACTTTTGCTCCGGTGGCAAGAATTGAAGTAGTCAGATTATTTCTTGCATTTGCTGCCTTCAAGGATTTCAAGGTGTATCAGATGGATGTCAAGTCTGCTTTCTTGAATGGTGACTTGGAAGAAGAAGTGTACATTGAGCAACTAGACGGATTTCAGTTGTCTGATCATGGCGATATGGTCTACAAGTTGAAGAAGGCATTATATGGATTAAAGCAAGCCCTAAGAGTCTGGTATGAAAGATTGGACAAATATCTTTTGAAGATTGGTTTGAACAAAGGTACTGCTGGCAGTAACTTATATTTCAAAATTGATCATGAAAACATCTTGATTGTTGAAGTATTTTTTGATGATATCATCTTTGGAGGAAGAGATAGTATGTGTAAAGCTTTTGCAAATCAAATGAAAAGTGAGTTTGAGATGTCTATGCTTGGTGAAATAAATTTCTTCTTGGGTCTACAAATTACTCAAACAAAGAAAGTAATCTTTATTTATTAGACTAGATATGTAAAAGAATTATTGAGGAAATTTGGGATGGAAGATTCAAAGCCATTGAATACTCCCATGGCAACTGGTTGCAAATTGGACAAAGATGATGACTCTCCTAAGGCTGATCAGAAAAAGTATAGGTCAATGATTGGAGGATTGTTGTATCTCACTCACACTAGACCTGACATTATGCAGGTTGTTGGTCTTGTTGCTAGATTCCAGGCAGATCCTAGAGAATCTCATGTCATGGCAATCAAGAGGATTTTTAGATATCTAAAAGGGACAGTTGAGTATGGTTTGTGGTATCCTAGAGATCATGATTTCTCTCTTCATGCATATACAGATGCAAATTGGGCAGGAGATGTGGATGACCGGAAGAGTACCAGTGGTGGAACATTTTTTTTGGGGAAGAGATTGGTTTCTTGGCTAAGCAAGAAATAAGAGGCAATATCTCTATCTACAACTGAAGCAGAATGCATAGCAGTAGCAGGTAGTTGCACTCAAGTTTTGTGGATGAAACAGATGCTAAGAGATATTAAAGTAGAATATGAGGAGCCTATCATAATTTTCTATGATAATTCAAGTGCAATAAATATTTCTAAGAATCTGGTGTTGCATTCTAAGACTAAGCATATATCTATCAAGTTTCACTTTCTGAGAGAGCAAGTGAACAAGGATGAAGTCAGACTGGAGTATGTGCCCTCCAAGGATCAGATTGCAGATATCTTTACTAAACCTCTTCCCAAGGACTCTTTTGAGTATCTTAGGGAGAAGTTAGGGGTTATTGCCCCACCAGTGATGAACTAGAATGCACTGATGTGCATCAGTTTGGTGGATAGTATAGTCATATCTTGTGATTCAGATTGGTGATGAGGAGCTACTACTCAGGGGGAGCAGTAGGTATGATTCTGTGGTATTGGAGTTGCAAGTATGAGCCCTTTGCCATCGATGTCAAAGGGGGAGAGAAGACATGTGAAAAACAAATGGTTGATGATCAAAGGGGGAGCTGTAAAGGAAGACAAGACATGTGAATAGTTGTTGTTGATAGCGGGAGCTGTGACAGTAAGGAGAAGTTCTTGTCTTGATGGTTTTTCACATCATATGTTGCCATCAATCACAAAGGGGGAGATTATTGCAAGTATGGGTTTAACCAGCGTTGTCATTGATGTCAACATACTCATGTTGCATTAATGAGAAGGATTGGATAAGCTGTGTGCTGAGGATATTGAGAAAATTAGTCTCAATCAGGAACAATAAAGAACAGTGATGACAACAAGGTAAAAGTCCAAGATAGGTTGAGGATCAGAGGATGTGGTTTAAAGGGTTTGTATATATCAGTCTTGAGATGCTCTAGTCAAGTTTTTAGAGGTCTGCATGAAGATTGGAAGAAGTTATGGTCGCTCAAGTAGAACCGGCCCCAACAGGTGTCCCAAGGTGACAGAGTGACATAGATAGGTCTGGTGAGGTTCGGTAATGCATTATCCCATTCTACAGATTTGAGGAAGTATTGAGGATGTCCTTGTGAAGTGTCATGTAGATTGGTTTGTGGCATGAAGTTCTGAAAGAACCTATTCCTTTGTGACAGTGATGACAGACTGTGTTCTTGAGGTTCCAGGTGAAGGAGAGAAGGATTCCAGTAAGCAGATGAAGTGCAGATGTTGTTGGTGATTCAGGAAAGCTTGTGGTGATCTGTGGATCGGTTCTAGATCATGTTAGTGGTCCACATTGAAGTTAAATTTTGTATTTGAAGAATAACCACCGGATGTTGGTGTCCTTCCTAAGACTGGCCAACCAGATGTATTACATGTCTTGCGGATGTTCTTGTAGGTGTTTGCTGACTTAGATGATTGTTCCTAAGTTGATGTCGTGTATAAATAAGGGATTGAGAAGTCATTTCAAAGTGTGTGTGTGGATATGAGTGTGTGGTAGCGAAGAAAAGAGTGAAAGGCAGAGCAGAAGTATTGAGCTTAATGGAATTGATTCAAGCATGGTGAAGATGCTATTTACCAGTTCAAGTATGTGATACTTATTCTTTTGTAGACAGTGTGTCTCTTGTAGGTAGTGAGCCTCTTGTGAGTAGTGTGCTCAGGCAGTGAGCCCTAATTGGCATGTGCCATTTTGTTCTTTCTATTCTTCTAATAGAGAATACCTTCTTGGGTTAATCACCCCATGGTTTTTCCCTTAACTAGGTTTTCCACGTCAAAAATCTTGGTGTCTCATGTGTTGATATGTTTCTAGTCTTGATTTGTTGCATTGTGCTTTCATGATTAATCTATTATGCTACTAATTAACAATGTGGAGTTAAGTGTTTAAAGAAGGAGAAAGTTTTGTACAACTAATTCACCCCCCCTCTCAGTTGTGCGCCTCAAATCTAACAGATTAGCCCAAGAATGTATTCTCTGTTAGAAGAATAGAAAGAACAAAATGGCACATGCCATTTAGGGCTCACTGCCCGAGCACACTACTCACAAGAGGCTCACTGCCTACAAGAGACACACTATCCACAAAGAAATAAGTATAACATACATGAACTAGAGAATAGAATTTTCACCATGCTTGAATTAGTTCTATTTAAGCCCAATACTTCTACTTTGTCTTTCACTTTCCTCCTTGCTACCACACACTCATCTTGACTAGGACAAATTTGAAATGACTTCGCAACCCTTATTTATACAAGACATCAACTTAGGAATGATCATCTAAGTCAGCAAACATCAACAAGAACATCCGCAGGATGTGTAACTCATCTGGTCGGCTAATCTTAGAAAGAACACCATCATCCAAAAATTTCTCAATTGCGAGCTCCAACTTCAATGCGGACCACCAACATGAATTGGACATGATCTAAAGACCTCCACAAGCTTACCTAAATCATCAAGAACATCCACACTTCATTTGCTTACTGAAATCTTTCTCCCCTTCATCCAGAACCTCAAGAACACAGTCTGTCATTACTGTCACAAAGGAATAGATGCTTGTAGATCTTGAAACCATGAACCAATCAAGTTGATACTTCACAAAGACTTCCTCACCACTCCCTCAAATCTGTAGAATAGGATAATGCATTTCCAAATCTCACCGGACCTATCTGTATCACTCTGTCACCACTGAACATCTGCCAGAACCAGTTTTACTTGAGCGGCCACAACTTCTTCAAATCTTCATGTAGACCTCTGAAATCTCTACTGGACCACCTTAAGACACATATCTACAAACCCTTTGAACCACATCCTCTGATCCACATCCTATCTTAGACTTTTACCTTACTATCATCATTGATCTTCACTATTCCTGATTGAGACTAATTTTCTCAATATCCTCAGCACATCGCTCATCCAATCCTTATCACTAATGCAACAAGAGTATGTTGACATCAATGCCAACACCAATTAGGCCCATACTTGAAACAATCTCCCCCTTTGTCATTAATGGCAACATATGATGTGAAAACCTATTTTGACCATCAAGACAAGAACTTCTCCTCACTGTCATAACTCCCCCTATCAGCAATAACCATTCACATGTCTTCTCTCCCTTTACTGCTTCCCCTTTGATCAGAAATGACTTGTTTTTCACATGTCTTCTCTCCCCCTTTGACATCAATGGCAAAGGGCACATACTTGCAATTCCAACACTTCAGAATCATACCTGCTACTCCCCCTGAGTAGCAGCTCCCCATCATCAATCTGGATCACAAGATATGACTGTGACATCCACCAGACTAATGCACTTCAGTGCACCTTAGTTCATCATCAGAGGGTCAATAACACCTAACTTCTCCCTAAGATACTCAAAAGAATCCTTAGGTAGAGGTTTAGTAAAGATGTCTGCAATCTAATCCTTGGAAGGTATAAACTCCAATCTGACTTCATTCTTGTTCACTTGCTCATAAAACTTGATGGATATGTGTTTAGTCTTTGAATGCAACAATAGATTCTTAGATATATTTATTGCACTTGAGTTATCATAGAAGATTGTGATAGGTTCCTCATAATCCACTTTGATATCTCTTAGCATCTACTTCATCCACAAAACTTGAGTGCAACTACCTACTACTGCAATATATTTTGCTTCAATTGTAGACATAGATATTGCCTCTTGTTTCTTTCTTAGCCAAGAAACCAATCTCTTCTCCACAAAGAATCCTCCACAACTGGTACTCTTCAGGTCATCCACATCTCCTACCCAATCCGCATCTGTATAGGCATGAAGAGAGAAATCATGATCTCTAGGATACCACAAACCATACTCAACTGTCCCTTTTAGATATCTAAAAATCCTCATGATTGACATGACATGAGATTCTCTAGGATCAGCCTGGAATCTAGTAACATGAGCAACAACCTGCATAATGTCTAGTCTAGTTTGAGTGAGATACAATAGTCCTCCAATCATTGACCTATACTTTGTCTGATCAATCTTAGGAGAATCATTATCTTTGCTTAAGTTACATCCAGTTGCCATGGGAGTATTCATTGGTTTTGAGTCTTCCATCCCAAATTTCTTCAACAATTCTTTCACATATTTGGTCTGAGAAATGAAGATTCCTTTCTTTGTTTGAGTGATTTGTAGACCCAAGAAGAAATTCATTTCACCAAGCATGGACATCTCAAACTCACTTTTCATTTGATTTGCAAAAGTTTTACATATACTATCTCTTCCTCCAAAAATGATATCATCAACAAACACTTCAACAATCAAGATGTTTTCATGATCAATTTTGAAATAAAAATTACTGTCAGCAGTACCTTTGTTGAAACCAATCTTCAAAAGATGCTTATCTAATCTTTCATACCAGGCTCTTGGGGCTTGCTTCAATCTGTATAGTGCCTTCTTCAACTTGCAGACCATATCACCATGATCAGATAATTGAAATCCATCCAGTTGCTCTATGTACACTTCCTCTTCTAAGTCACCATTCAGGAAGGCAGACTTAACATCTACCTGATATTTTGAAGTCCTTGAAGGCAGCAAAAGCAAGAAATAATCTGACTGCTTCAATTCTTGCCACCAGAGAAAAAGTTTCTTCAAAATCTACTCCTATTTGAGAGTAACCCTTGCAGACCAATCTAGCTTTATTTCTAATTACTTCACCAACTTCATTCAGTTTGTTCCAGAAGACCCATTTTGTTCCAATCACATTCTTGTTTCTAGGTATGGGAACAAGATCCCAAGTGTGATTTTTCTCAATTTGCATCAGCTCTTCCTCCATTGCTTTAGACCATTTTTCATCATTGCAAGCTTCATTCACTATCTTAGGTTCAATCTTTGAAATTAGACAATACTCTTCTAAATCTTGAGCAATTCTCCTTCTTGTTTGTACTCCTTTGCTTTTATCACCTATGATCTGATTTTTAGAGTGGTTCAGTTTTACATACCTGGGAGCTTTGGAAATTTCTTGCACTTCTAATTCTTGATTAGGCTCATTGAAACTCATCTCTTCTTCCTAGTTTACTGGATTAGTTTGAATCTGACTTATGGAGGAGGCTTGGGCTCCTTGAGTCAGAACACCATTCTAATCATCTTCATCATATTCATAAAACCTTGAGGGTTTCTCAATTCCCTCATCAACCTTCACATTTGTACTTTTTATCATCTTTCTCAGTCTCTTGTTATAACACCGGTACGCTTTGCTTTGAGTAGAGTAACCCAAGAATATTCCTTCATCACTTCTAGCATCAAACTTTCCTAGATCTTCATCTCTTTTAATGTAATATTTGCTACCAAAAACTTTGAAATATCTGACAGTAGGAGTGATGCCAAACCAAAGTTCATAAGGAGTCTTACCAGTATTGCTTCTAATTTGAACTCGATTGAGAGTATAGACTACAATGCTAATAGTTTCTCTCCAATAGATTTGAGGAACATTTGCTTCCATCATCATGGTCCTAGAAGCTTCCTAGATGGCCTGGTTATTTCTCTCCACTACTCCATTCTACTGTGGAGTCCTAGGAGTAGACAACTGTCTCTTTATTCCATATTTCTCACAGAATTCTATGAACTCAACGGATGTGAATTCTCCACCTCTATCAGACCTCAGACATTTTAATTTTAATCTAGTTTTATTTTCTACCATAGCCTTAAATATTTTGAGTTTCTCAAGGGCTTTTGATTTCTCTTTTAGAAAGGTTACCCACATCATCTAGGAATAGTCATCAATTAGCAACATAAAGTATCTATCACCTTATACACTCCTAATTCTTGCTGACAAACAAAGATCAGTATGAACTAAGTCCAATAATCTGGTAGAAGATAGTTCCTTACTTTTGAATGTTACTCTGCTCAGCTTACCCAACTAACATTCTTTGCTAAAGGTATTAGTAGGTTTCACCAATTTTGGAAGATCTCTTACAGCCTGAGTATTGCTTATCTTGATGATATTATCAAAATTCACATGACACATCCTCCTATGCCATAACCAACTCTGATCAACTTGAACAAATAAGAAACTTTTACCAGTACCAACCAAGTGGAAGATATTACCTTTAGTTTGAGTATCGGATGCAATCTTTGTTCCGTAACTTTCAAAGATCTTGCATTTTCCATTCTTGAATCAGAGATCATAGCCTTTATCCACCAACTGTCCAACACTGAGAAGATTGTGCTTCAATCCTTCAACATATAGTACATTACTGGTTTTGTTCCTTCCATCAAATAGTTCCTCTTCCTCTGATTCTACCAGTAGAGTTATCACCAAATTTTACCACTCCTCCTTCATACCTTTCCAAATCTATGATTTTTTTTTATCACCTATCATATGGTGAGAGCATCCACTGTTAATGACCTAGTCATCCTTTTCTTCAACTTGGGCAGCCAGAGCTCTTTCTACAACTTTATCATTGATAGATACAGAGGATATTGGTTCTTCTTCCTTGATGGCAATAAACACCCATTCACTTCTAGATTTATTTCCTGTCTCTGATTCATCATCTTCTTCATGAACATAGTAACAATTCTTTTGGAACCTTGATTTGTTAGGATTTGGCCTTGAAAATCTTTCTAGACACTTTGAGGCAAAATGACCCATCTTATTGCAGTTAAAACATTTAAAAGGCAATTTTCCTTCATACTTACCAGATCCTCTTGGCAGTCTCTTTGCAATAAGGGCTTCAAGTTGAGCAGTTTCTACTTCTTCTTCTTCAAGGTCTTTTCTTGTTTTTTCATACCATGATAGTTTTCTTGATGAGTTCTTTCCCAGATCAAACCTTTGTTTACCTTTTACAAAGGCACTGGCTTTGAATGCAGATTTAGTCTTGGGGGGTCATCTCCAAACTCTGTCATTTTGAATGCAGCCAATTTGCTAGCTAATTGATCTCTTGTGATAGTTGTATGGGCTCTAAATTCTTCAATGGCAGCAACCTTGATTTTGTAAGAAGCAGGTAGGGATCTGAGAATTTTGCCAACAATCTCATTTTCATCTAGGACTCCACCAGTATTTCTAATTCCACAAACAATCTCATTTACTCTTGGCATAAAAGTAGTGATATTTTTATCATCTCTCATTTTTAGATTTTCAAATTTCCCTTTCAGACTTTGTAACCTTGCACATTTAACATACTTGTCTCCTTCATGCAAAAGTTTCAGTTTTTGTCAAATCTCAAAAGCAGTTGGTAGGTCAATAACATTTGAGAGCTCTGAATCAAATAAAGTGCTTAGAAGAGCCTCTATAGTCCGCAGATTGTTTTCAGCATTTGTGATTTCATTTTGGGTTTTCAGACCACCCTGTGGAGGTGTATACTGTGTTGTAGCCATGGTCTAGTAAACCATTACCATACATTGCAAGTGATATTTCATGTGACCTTTCCAAAGATTAAAATTGGTTCCATCAAACTTTAGACTATCCTTCTTGTAAGACGACATCTGAGATCTCCTCAAGTGGTTAAGCTCCTTTTAGAGGAACTTAGCTCTGATACCGATTGTTAGACTTGGGGCACACAACTGAGAGGGGGGGTGAATCAGTTGTACAAAACTTTCTTCCAATTAAACACTTAACTCCGCTTTGTAATTCAGCAGTATAATAATAAATCAATCATGGAATCATAAAGCAACAAATCAAGAGTAGAAACACATCAACACATGAGACACCAAGATTTTGACATGGAAAACCCGGTTAAGGGAAAAACCATAAGGTGATTAACCCAAGAATGTATTCTCTGTTAGAAGAATAGAAAGAATGAAATGGCACATGCCAATTAGGGCTCACTGCCCGAGCACACTGATCACAAGAGGCTCACTACCTACAAGAGACACACTATCTACAAAGAAATAAGTATCACATACATGACCTAGAGAATAGCATCTTCACCATGCTTGAATCAGTTCCATTTAAGCCCAATACTTCTGCTCTACCTTTTGATTTCCTCCTTGCTACCACACACTCATCTTGACAAGGACAAATTTGAAATGACTTCGCAATCCCTTATTTATACAAGACATCAACTTAGGAATGATCATCTAAGTCGGCAAACATCAACAAGAACATCTGCAGGATGTGTAACTCATCTGGTCGGCCAATCTCAGAAAGAACACCATGATCCAAAAAATTTATCAATTGTGAGCTCCAATTTCAATGCAGACCACTAACACGAACTAGACACGATCCAAAGAGCTCCACAAGCTTACTTGAATCACGAACATCCACACTTCATCTTCTTACTGAAATCTTTCTCCCCTTCATCCAGAACCTCAAGAACACAGTCTATCATTACTATCACAAAGGAATAGATGCTTGCGGATCTTCAAACCACAAACCAATCAAGTTGATACTTCACAAAGAATTCCTCACCACTCCTTCAAATTTGCAGAACAGGATAATGCATTTTTGGATCTCACCGGACCTATCTGTATCACTCTATCACCACTGAACATCTACCAGAACTGATTTTACTTGAGTGGCCACAACTTCTTCAGATCTTCATGCAGACCTCTAAAATCTCTACTGGACCACATTAAGACACATATCTACAAACCCTTTAAATCGTATCCTCTGATCCGCATCCTATCTTGGACTTTTACCTTATTGTCATCACTGATCTTCACTGTTCCCAATTGAGACTAATTTTCTCAATATTCTCAGCACACCACTCATCCAATCCTTATCATTAATGCAACAGGAGTATGTTGACACCAATGACAACACTAATTAGGCCCATACTTGCAACACAATTAATGGTTACCCCAGCTCCATCAAAATCTCCTCAACCTTAGGAGAACGAATTGTCAAAATTGAGTTGGAGGAAGTAAAGCACTTATGTCTTGGATATGGAAGTAGAAATCATGATTCTGACCACTGGCAGAAGAAATAAAAAATGGAATGGAGGAAGAAAGTGAAAAACTTAGAGAATGGCAAGCCTTCTTCCCATCTGCTAGCCTCACGACTTGATGCCCCCATTGGAAGATGTCACCTCGGTGCACAAACCGATTGTTACATGCACACAGGATCCCGCACAACCATTGGTGATGCCTCTTAATGGATTGGTTATTGAAATAGAAGAGCCAGCTCGAGGTGATTTAGATGATTTGAACAGTTCTAGAAATGTAGAAGAAGTAACCAACTCAGATTGATCTAACTTTGACTCCAACGATGGGGATGAATTTGGAGAGTCAGAGGATAGATTCATAAGCCAGGAGGTGACCAAAATTTTGAAACCAAATTTGAATGTAAAAGGCAAAAAGAAGGGTCAAAAGTTGAATAAGGTTTGCAGGGAGGAAGAGGTGGCCAAAGGTGGCTAGGCCACCCTTAACAACTTCATCAATAGTACCAAGGGAGGGACTGCCTCCCTTGGGAAGCAATGAAGATTCTAAGTTGGAATGTCAGGGGCCTTAATGCCCCTGACAAGAGATGCTTACTAAAGTGTCATCTCCAAACCTTTGGTGCAGATCTAATTCTCCTACAAGAAACAAAATTTTCCTGAGAAGACAACTTTTTGAGCAACTCATATAAAGGCTAGGAAGGTTTCTTCATTCCTTCTTCTGGAGCCTTAGGTGATCTGGGTGCCCTCTAGAACCCTAGAACCACAACCCTAAAATTACTAGTAGAAACAAACAATTGGATAACCTTACATGTTTGGTATAACCACTCTCATTTGCAATTCCTTTTATGGAATATATACGGGCCAATCAAAACCTCAAAAAATTTGGAAACCTAGTCCTCAATCTCTACTCTCATGGAAAATCACATGGAGGAACTCTTAATGCTGGGAGGAGATTTCAACACCATCCTTTCTACTACAGAGAAGAAGGGAGGACTGCACCACATCAGCCAGAGCCAAAAAGACTTCAAAATCTTTGTAGAAGATAAGAATTTGGTTGACATAAAGATGAAAAATGGGCAATTTACCTAGACAAACATGCGAAAGGGCTTCACCTACATAGTGGAAATACTTGATAGATTTCTTTTGTCCACAAACTGGTTCTTCACAGAGATCGTAGTTGAATCTTACATTTTACCAATTTTGGGTTCAAATCACTATCCAGTCCTACTAAGCCTAAAGGAGGATAAGCCCCCTCCCTGATGCCCCTTCAAATTTGAAAAAATGTGGTTGTGTGACAAATAACTAAAGGAGCTGATTCGATCCTGGTGGAAGGAAACCAAAGTCCAGAAAGGCTCAAAAATGTTCATAGTAGCCAAAAATTTGATCGCAATAAAAGGGCATTTGAAAATCTGGAATGAATGTACATTCAAAAATATTTTCAAGGAGAAGGAGCGCATAGAGGCAGAGTTGGAAGATTTAAACTCAATTGTGATCAGTCAAGGAATGACAGAGTTTGAATTTGAAAAGGAAAAAGAACTAACCAAAATCCGCAAGGAACTTCTTGCCCGGGAAGAAATTTTCTTGAGATTGAAGTCCAGTAAAACTTGGATGAAGGAAGGCAATCTTAACACTAAATTCTTCCATAATTCAACCAAATAGAGGAGGAACTACAATCAAATCTCCAAAATTGTGAGTGCGAAATGCGTTGAATTAACAGAACCAGAGGCTATTAAAAAAGAAGCAATTAAATACTTCCAATCACTCTTGGCAGATAGAGAAGCCTCACCTGCTCATTTACAAAATTCCTTCCTGAACCTCATCCCATCCATTGTTTCGGAAGAAGACAATGATATGCTACCAGCTCCAGTGACCAAGGAGGAACTCAAAGTTGCAACCTCGTAGATGGCGCCAGACAAAGCCCCAAGGCCCGACGGCTTTTTGGTAAGATTCTACCAAGAATTATGGGATATTCTAGAAGAAGACATCTAGAAAGCTGTGGATGACTTGAGAAAGTAAAAAAGAATGATTAAAGTCATCAACCACACCTTCATAGCCCTTATTCCAAAAAATTCAGAGGTCAATTCTTTTAGTGACTTTTGCCCTATTTCTCTATGCAATACCATTTACAAAATGGTCACTAAAGTAATGGCAAATAGGTTGAAGCTTATTTTGCCATCCATCATCTCTGAGGAACAGAGTGGTTTCACTCCTAGATAAAACATAGTGGATAGCATTATCTCTACACATGAAACAGTACATTCGATTACCTCTAGCAATCAAAGCAGCATGATCTTGAAACTGGATATAAGCAAGGCTTATGATCGGGTCAATTGGAGATTCTTGCTTAAAATCATGGAAAATTTTGGTTTTCACAAATAGTGGATTGACTAGACCTTTGAATGTATATCTTCATCCTGCTATTCAGTATTGGTGAATGGAAGCCCCTACAGTTTCTTTGAGCCCACCAGAGGCCTTAGGCAGGGTGACCCATTGTCACCCTTCCTCTTTGTCATCATGGCTGAAGTACTAGGGAGAGGTATCCAAAACTTGGTTGCTCTAGGTCGATGGAGGGGTGTTCAAATTGTGGATAATTTCTCTTGAGCCTCTCATCAACAATTTGTTGATGACACCCTACTCTTCGCCTCTTCACAACTACGGGAAGGCAAGGAGATTTCTTCATTGTTGGATCATTATGCAAAGGCGTTAGGCCAGATAATAAACTATGCTAAGTCTAATATCTTTTTTTTCAATACTTACAAAAGAATGCAAAGGAAAATTCTTTCTATTCTATGGTTTGAAAAAGCAGAGATGCCAAGAAAATACTTGGGAGTTCCTCTCTTTAAAGGAGCAATGTGCTCTGCTTTATGGGAAGACCCTATTCAGAAATGTCGAGTCAAAGCATCTTCCTAGCATGGATGCTGGATTACCCTCTTAGGGAAGATCTAGATGATAAAAGCAGTCTTAATGGCAATTCCCATTTACTAATTAAGCAGTAATCAAGTAACCAAAAAAGCATGTAGCTCAATAGAAAGGATACTCAAAAAATTCCTATGGGAAGGAGCTAATGAAGATAAAAGAATCATGTTGATTGGATGGCAAATTAAATGCAAAGAAAAACAAAATGGAGTTACTGGGATTCAAGACATAGAAAAATAGAACATAGCCCTTGGAGTAAAACTGGTCTAGTCTCTTTAACAAGATCCCAATGCAAGATGGTACCGAATCTTAAGGAAAAAATACTTGGATTCAGAGGATGCCACCAGAATCCTAACAATACCCAATGCTCTGAAAGGCTCTTGCATCTAGAACTTCAATAAGAATTGTAGATGGCTTATTGTGGATCATGTCTCCTGGATACTACACAATGAAAAGAAAGAAAATTTATGGGAGGATTCAATTAATGACCTTCCCCCATTGGCAGACATTCCAAGCCTAAAGGACCAATGGAAAGACCTTGCTAGCAGCTTTGGTAACAAGGTGACTGAATTCATTGATGGTGGCCTAGATTGGGATTGGGAGAAAATTTTAAGACTACCTTTGGACAGAGAGGCAATCTACGATCTGAAAAGAGCACTATTAGCAAGGAAATAAGCACATTGGATAGAGAGAATGAAATAATATGGACAAGATCCAAATCTGGTAATTACGTGGTAAAATTTGGCTATGCAATGCAGAACATCCAACCACCTTCAGATTGGCCTACTAATTTGTGCTTGGGAAAATGGACTCTACCCAAGGTTGATGCCTTTACTTGGATAGTAATCCACAAGTGAATTTTAACAGGAAAAAGACCGAAGCTATTGGGGATAGTAGGACCCTCACGGTGCGTGATGTGCAATAATGCAAAAGAAACAGTTCACCATTTTCTCATGACGTGCCCATTTGCTTCTACATGTTGGGAGTAGCTCCAAGAGAAGCTGGGTTGGATCAATGCGCTCCCCAATGAACTAACAAGCCTACTTAGAGGATGGCCAAAAGGTACCAAATCCCTTTGGCAAGGGCTATGGGAAACAAGCCCCTCTCTGCTTATGTGGCACATTTGGCATGAGAGGAACAGTAGAATCTTCATGGACAAATCAACAAATTTAGAGGAAGTCCTTAGGAAAATTGAACCATGCATCTGTGAAATCATTAATGCAAGATTGGTAGATTCCCCCCAACACCATTTGCCAGATGGGATAGGGAGATGGGGAAAAGTTGGCCAAACTTGATAATACTAGGCCATTGCTACAAACCAGACAAAGATGAAGAAAGAAAGAAAAAGCGTGCCCTCACCAAATGGGTTGCCCTGCCTTTTGGAAGGCTGAAATTAAACTTTGACGGCATGGTGAAGGGCAACCCAAGCACTTCAAGGGCTAGGGTCATTATTCAAAATTCTCATGGAGAGATAATTTGGGCACTTTCAAAGAAATTGCCACTCGGAACCAACAATGAAGCCAAATTCTCTACAATTTTATTTGGTCTCAGACTCTACAAAGAACACAACATAGTAGATTTGGACACAGAAGGTGATTCCTTGATTTGTATCAATGCCATAATCTCCAAGAGCATCTCAAACTAGAAATTGAAATACATAGTAGAAGCGATTTGGGAATGCCTCGATGGTTTATAGAATGTGTCCATTTCCCACACCTATCTAGAAGGAAATAAGGTGGCCAATTTCCTAGCAAACTGGGTGTGCATACAGCAGGAGGAGACAATCGTAGCTGAGTCATCTGAGCATTGGCTAGATTTGCCTTTGGAATGACCATTGAGTTTACCAAATTGCTCATTCATCCAGAACTATAGAGATTTGGAAGATCTAAATTTAGCAGTGACGACATACCTCAAGATTCCAACCTAGATTTATAGATAGAGACTGAAGGAAAAATCATTCATCATCAACTTCCATGGAGATTGATTGCATTTGCATTTGCCAGTGGGGAGAGGATGCAAGCTTAGAAAACTCAACGGACTCAGGGAATGAAGATGTACCTATAGAGGAAGGCCAGGGGGATGAAGGTAACCAGGGTGAGCCACTAGAGGAATCAAGGATAGATCAAATAAAATGAATGTTTGTGGCATCCTCAGACCACATTGCAGAAGCCATCCTTAAGGTGATTGGTGAAGATAACCTGCCCGAAAGCCACATCCACGATAGCACCATGTGTGAGGACGTTCTAGCTACCTACGGTCTCATTATAGGTAGGAAGGCCCGAGGAAAAATAATGGAGAATGCTTATGTGAATGAGGACATGAGTGAGGCTACCATGGTGACTATCTTAGCTTTCAACAAATGTCCAACCAGGGGTTTGATCTGGTGCAGGAGCACTAAGAAGACTAAAGTTTTGAACTCTCTTGTTTTGATGTTCATTTTGCTTTGTTGATTCAATAAGGTCCTAGAAGACCATTTATGATTGTAATAACGACTAAGGACTATGTCCAAGTATCTATCCTCATCTTGTTGAGGCAGTCACATGTGTAAAGCCTTCTTAAGGCATATAGAGAAAGTCTTCATGTTTGTAAACCTTGTTAAGGCATGGCAAGAAGTTTAAAATGATGTCAAGAAGTCTAGAATGATGTCAAGGGGTCTAATGCCTTGTTCAAGGCCTAATTGCTTTGTAAATCTATTTTGAAGGCATTGTTATGCCTAAACAAGTCGCTGCAGTCCAAAATGAGACAGTTGTAGAGATAGTTTAGTGGTTTCAAACCTTCCATTGACCTTAACTATCTTGAAAACCAATTCAAACTGTTTGGCATGCTTCTTAAAATCTCTACTCTATTCATTGTAAGTAGGAGAAGTCGTGGAGAAGCACTATTTGTGAAGAAATCAATAAGAAATAACAAGTTCTGCCTGAGTTTTGTTGTTTCCTCATTGTTACTGTACGTACCCTGACTGTGTATGGTCAAGTGGTGACTATTGATTATGTTGGAATGGTATCTTGGTGAGTCACCTCCCAAATGCATATGTTTTGATTTCTTGATACTTCTTTATATTGTTGTATTCCTCCTTTTTCTATAAGTGGTCTGGGAAACCCTTAACTAGGTTCTGACAGTAATTTAAAATGTTTCTTTCATTCCACTAACTCATCAAACTTTATGATTAGTGGAATGAGTTCCTTGATGTCTTTTTTAATTTCTTCTAAGAGTATTGTGGGCAGTGACCTATTATTACCAAGATTTAATTAATGAAACTTAGCAAAACCATGTGCTAAGTGTATGCTTGAAGCAAGAGTAGTGTGAAGTTTGAGGACAGTTCGTTCTAACAACAAATGAATACTGAATCCTATGGTTTTGGAGGGCCCTTGACATGTTCAAGTAGTCTTGGAAGTTTCAAGCCTTCATCTAAGGGTACTTGCTTCACAAATTAGGCCTAATTAGGCTCTAAAACACTAGGAGGGGCTATTGGTTGAGACATACCTTCCAAAACAACCCAAACCCATTCTTGGATATGTGATAGGGGACAATATTGGGTATCTTCCAATTGTATGAGATTTATATTTGAAGGTCTATGTCAAAAGTTATCAGGGTTGTTCTTTGTTTTTAGGACTACAAGCCATTTTTGGTGTTTGTGATGGAAGTGTTGGTCATGAGTGTGGTCTACCTTAATCAATGAATGGAATGGGTCTCCTAACACCCCAAATCAAATTTTCCATGATGGTCCATGATTTCTTTTCTTATGTTCCCACTTTTGTGTAAGGCCTTTGATTTTGGGCTTTTGGGGTGAATAGAACCTTGTCTTGTTTGTCCATCTTCTCCTATCCAATTTGCCTCTACATCATAGTGGTATCAAAGCCATAAAAGGTTGGTGGTATAAGGCCTAGTATATGTCAATAGAGGAGAGTGAAGGAGAGGCTAGCAATACACCTCCAAAGGGAATGACCACCAAAGTGGTCAAGAAGTTCAAGGAGATGGAAGAGAAGATCAAAAGTGGAGTCAAGGAAGCACTCCAAGTAGAGTTGAAGGCATTGAGGATAGGGAAGAGGAGAGATGAAGGTTCAGATGAAGACGAAGAGAAAGAGGAGGAAGAAGAAGAGAAAGAGGAGGTAGAGGTACTAGCTGATCAAAACCATTTCCTTGAAGCCATCAAGGCAATTGGCAAGGATTCTTTAGAGGCTCGGATGGAGATTCCCATGTTTAGTGGGAAGATGAATGCTGATGAAGTCATGGAGTGGATTTATGCTCTAAACAACTACTTTGAATACAAAGAAGTTCCTGAAAGCAAGAGGGTTAAGTTTGCAAAAACTAAACTCAAAGGTGCTGCCCTTACATGGTGGAATTACACCCAAGGAGAGAGGGTAAAGAATGGGAAGAGTATGATCTCTTTATGGAGAAGAATGTTGGAGACAATCAAGTCCCAATTCCATCCATCAGACTATGGGGTAGATCGAGAAGAGGAAGCAAAATCTCAAGAAAAGAAATTTGGATGTGGCTACTTACACCGAGGAGTTTCACAAATACACTCTTCGTTGTGGGTACATGGAGGATGAAAAAGCTAAAGTGGCGAGGTATCTAAATGGTTTGAGGTTCAATATCTAAGATGAAACCAATTTATTAACCCCTGAAACTATGGAGAAATGCTTTCAAGTAGCATTAAGGGCTGAAGAGAAGTTGAAGAGGAAAGGTGAGCAGCAAAATAGAGGAAGAGGTGGTAGAAATTTCAGCGGTGGGGGTAGTTTTGGGGGTAGAAATCAGTCCCAAAGAAGCCAAGGGGAATCTAGTTCCCAAGAGAAAAGTGGAGAATCTAGTTCTAGAGGAGGCTTTAGAGGAAGAAGGCCTAATGGAAGAGGTAGATTTGGTGGACTAGGGAGAGGTCCTAATGTCTTCACAGGAAGGTGCTACAATTGCAACCAAGTGGGACTTCCAGCCTTCAAGTTTCTTGAAAAGAAAGCCTTAAGCTCTCATGGAGGAGAGAGAAGGAACCAATTGATCCAAGAGGAGTATTTCCAAAGTGTCAACTCTCCAATTGGAAGTGCAGCCCCGGTCCATGAAGGAGAAAGCTTGATGATGAGAAGAACCATGTTGAAGGTGCCTCAAACACAAGAACCCCCTCAAAGGAAGACATTGTTCAGGACAACATGCAAGGCATATGGTAAGATTTGCAAGGTAATTGTTGATTCAAGATCAACTAAAAATTTGGTTTCCATTGAAATGGTAGACAAATTGAAATTGAAAAGACTTCCTCATGTTACTCCTTATAAAGTATCATGGTTGAATAAAGGGCAACAAGTTTTTGTAGATGAACAATCATGGGTTGAATTTGAGATAGGAGAATATAAGGACAAAATTTTGTGTGATGTAATTCCTATGGATGCTTGTCATTTGCTGTTAGGATGTCCATGGCAATATGATGTTCAATCACAACATAATGGTAAAACTAATTCTTTCATCATAACTAAGAATGGTAGAAAGTATAGGATGGATCCATTGCCTGATGAGCATATAGAGAAGAATGTTAGGTCAAGTGTCATGATTGTGAATGGTAAAGAGTTTTTAGATGCCCTTGAGGAGGAAGGAACCCAAGGGTATGCTCTGATTTTGAAGCCTAAAAACAGTCCTAGTTTGCATGATCCTACTAAGGAAGAAGTTCCTAATGAGGTGCAATAATTGCTAGAGAAGTATAAGGGGAGTATGGTAGAAGAAATGCCTAATGAATTGTCACCTATTAGGGACATAATCCATCAAATTGACTTCATACCAGGATCTACTTTGCTAAACAAAGCAGCCTACAAGAAGACACCTTCACAAAATGAAGAGATTGCCAAGCAAGTACAAGAATTGTTGGATAAGGGATTGGTGAGAAAGAACCTTAGCCCATGTGCTGTCCCAATAGTCCTAGCCCCTAGAAAGGATGGCAAATGGAGGTTGTGCATGGATTCTAGAGCCATTAACAAGATTACCATAAGATATAGGTTCCCCATGCCAAGAATTGAGGACCTAATGGATTGTTTGGGAGGGGCTAGATACTTTTCTAAGATTGATCTTAAGAGTGGCTATCATCAAATTAGGATCAAATAAGGGGATCAATGGAAAACAACATTCAAAACAAATGATGGTCTTTATGAGTGGTTGGTGATGCCATTTGGTCTCTCTAATGCCCCAAGTACTTTTATGTGTCTCATGAATGAAGTGTTGAAGGATTTCATTGGTAAATTTGTTATGGTATATTTGGATGACATTGTTGTTTTCAGCGGCACTAAGGAGGAGCATTCGCAACATTTGGATCAGGTTTTGAGGAAGTTGCATGATGAACAATTGATGATCAATATGGAAAAGAGTGTCTTCATGAAGAAATAACTCACCTATCTTGGTTTTGTGATTTCACAAGGTAGTTTGAAGATGGATCCAACAAAGGTAGAAGCCATTTTGTCATGGCCAACTCCAAAAACAGCAGGTGATGTGAAAAGTTTCCATGGTTTGGCAACATTTTATAGGAAATTCATAAGGGGTTTTAGTCATATTTGTGCACCAATTTTGGATACCATCAAAGGGGGCAGAAATGTAAGTATTTGTGGACAAAGGTAGCCAATGATTCTTTTGAAAATCTGAAACAAAAGGTAGCACAACAGCCCATACTTGTTTTGCCTGACTTTAACAAGTTTTTTGTGGTGGAATGTGATGCTAGCAACCTTGCTATAGGGGCTATCCTAAGTCAAGAGGGTAGGCCTGTTGCTTTCTTTAGTGAAAAATTGAATGATGCTAAGAGAAACTACTATACTTATGATTTGGAATTATATGCAATGGTGCAAGCTTTGAAAAAATGGAGGCACTATATTTTGCCAAAAGAATTTATTGTTTATACTGACAACCATGCACTTAGTTTTTTGAATTCATAGGAGAAACTCAATCATTGACATATGAAATGGGTTGAGCAACTCCAAGCCTATACTTTTTCAGTCAAACACAAGAAGGGAAAGGCTAACAAAGTGGCAGATACATTGAGTAGAAGGGTGTGTATGGTTCAAGAAATTCAGTTGTAAAGTGTAGGGGTTGATGATCTCAAGCATATGTATCAGGATGATGAAGATTTCAAGAAGGTATATGAAGTTTGTTCACAATTTTCAGACTCTTATCATTCTAATTTTTCTAAGTTTTTTTTACTGTAAGGGTTGTTGTTCAAAGGCAGCTAACTATGTGTTCCTAGGTGTTCCATGAGGGAGAACATCATAAAGGAAAATCATTGTGGTGGACTAGGAGGTCATTTTGGGTTGGATAAAACATTGGATCAGGTGAAGAGGTTTTATTTTTGGCCTAAAATGCAATCAGATATCAGAAAATTTGTTGAATGTTGTAGTATTTGTCAAAGGGCAAAGGGTACTTCATCTAATGCTGGTGTATGTCAGCCACTTCCTATTCCTAATAGGCCATGGGAAAGTATTAGCATGGATTTTGTATTGGGTCTTCCTAGGACTCAAAGAGGCTTTGATAGTATATTTGTTGTGGTGGGTAGATTCAGTAAGATGGTTCATTTCTTGCCATGTAAATGCACTAATGATGCTTCTCACATTGTTGGTTCGTTCTTCAAAGAAATTGTTAGAATCCATGGTTTGCATCTTAACATTGTGACTAACAGGGATCCAAAGTTTGTATGCCATTTTTGGTGCACTTTGTGGAAGAAGTTGGGCACTCAATTATCCTTTACTTCAGCCTATCACCCTTAGACTGATGGACAAATTGAGGTGGTGAATAGGTCCTTGGGAAATCTTCTTAGGTGTCTTACCAAACAACATGGAGAGGCATGGGATATGATCATCCCTCAAGCAGAGTTTGCCTATAATGATTCCACCAATAGGAGCATAGGAAGGAGTCCATTTGAGATTATTTGTGGCATTCATCCAAAAGGTATTCTTGAATTGAGAGATCTACATGGATTGGAAAGGAAAAGTGCTCAAGGTGAAGACTTTGCATTGGCCATGAAGGACATCCCTGATAATGTCAAAGAAACTCTTCAAAAGAATAATGACAAGTACAAGGAGAAAGCCAATGAAAGAAGGAGAGATGTACAATACAAGGTTGGGGATTTGGTCATGGCTCATTTGAAGAAGGAAAGACTTCCTAAGGAGCAGCCAACCAAACTACCCATGAAGAAGATAGGACCATGCCAGATTGTGTACAAGTTTGGGCCCAATGCCTATGAGATTGAACTTCATCAAGGCTTGGCCATATCTCCTCTCTTCAATGTTTCAGATTTGTTCCCTTTCAAAGGTGATTCTAAGGAAGATTCAGAGGCAGACATGATAGCAATAGGAGATGAAGATTGGGTCAAAGGTCTTCCACCCAATCAACCATTGAAGTTGGAATTCATTCTTGACACCAAGGTCTTGAAGAAGACTAGGAAGAAGATATACAAATAGTTCCTTGTCAAATGGAGTGGCTTGCCTATTGAAGATGACACTTGGATGAGTGAAGAAGACATCCTGAAGCATGGAGTCACAATTTCTGATCTACTTCCTCAAGAGACTTGAGTTGTCTTTCCACCCAGGGAGTATGGTGTAGGAGCACCAAGAAGACTAAAGTTTTGAACTCTCTTGTTTTGATGTTCATTTTGCTTTGTTGATTCAATAAGGTCCTAGAAGACCATTTATGATTGTAATAAGGACTAAGGACTATGTGTAAGTATCTATCCTCATCTTGTTGAGGCAATCACATGTGTAAAGCCTTCTTAAGGCATATAGAGATAGTCTTCATGTTTGTAAGACTTATCAAGGCATGGCAAGAAGTTTAAAATGATGTCAAGAAGTCTAGAATGATGTCAAGGGGTCTAATGCCTTGTTCAAGGCCTAATTTCTTTTTAAATATGTTTTGAAGGCATTGTTATGCCTAAACAAGTCACTGCAGTCCAAAATGATACAGTTGCAGAGACAGTTCGGTGGTTTCAAACCTTTCATCGACCTTAACTATCTTGAAAACCAATTCATATTGTTTGGAAGGCTTCTTAAAAGCTCTGCCATATTCATTGTAAGTAGGAGAAGTCATGGAGAAGCACTGTTTGTGAAGAAATCAATAAGAAATAACAAGTTCTGCCTGAGTTTTGTTGTTTCCTTGTTGTTACTGTACATACCTTGACTGTGTACAGTCAAGTGGTGACTGTTGATTATGTTAGAATAGTAGCTTGGTGAGTGACCTCCCAAATATATATGTTTTGAGTTCTTGACACTTCTTTATATTGTTGTATTCCTCCTTTTTCTATAAGTGGTCTGGGAAAACCTTAACTAGGGTTCTGATAGTAATTTAAGATGTTTCATTCATTCCACTAACTCATCAAACTCTATGATCAATGGAATGAGTTCCTTGATGTCTATTTTAATGTCTTGTAAAAATATTGTGGGCAGAGACCTGTTATTACCAAGATTTCATTAACGAAACTTAGCAAAACCATGTGCTAAGTGTATGCTAGAAGAAACAGTAGTGTGAAGTTTGAGGATAGTTAGTTCTAACAACAAATGAATACTGAATCCTATGGTTTTGGAGGACCCTTGACATGTTCAAGTAGTCCTGGAAGTTTCAAGCCTTCATCTAAGGGTACTTGCTTCACAAATTAGGCCTAATTGGGCTCTAAAACACTAGGAGGGGCTATTGGTTGAGACATACCTTCCAAAATAACCCAAACCCATTCTTGGATATGTTATAGGGGACCATATTGGGTATCTTCCAATTATCTAAGATTTGTATTTGAAGGTTTGTGTCAAAAGTTATCAGGGTTGTTCTTTGTTTTTAGGGCTACAAGCCATTTTTGGTGTTTGTGAAGGAAGTGTTGGTCCTGAGTGTGGTCTGCCTTGATCAATGAATGGAATGGGTCCCCTAACACCCCAAATCAAATTTTCCATGATGGTCCATGAGTTCTTTTCTGTTGTTCCCACTTTTGTGTAAAGACCTTTGATTTTGGGCTTTTGGGGTGAATAGAACCTTGTCTTGTTTGTCCATCTTCTCCTATCCAATTTGCGTCTACATCATGATCGGTGGAGTATTTGATGTAGCAGTAGTCAACAAGAAAGCAAAGTCTCCGACAGTCTCAGCCCAAGCCTTGGCTTTGTTTTGGGAAGGCATCCAGTGCAACAACTTGGAGACTTTCTCCTATTTTGTGAGCAATTCTAGTGATCTTTTATCACCTACCCAAGTGGAGAGGGCTAATGAGCTAGCTGAAGGCCTGCATGTGCTCTGGTATGACAAGGCCTAGAAGCTAACCTTCTCTAAAATATTTGTAATCTCATGCTACCATATCGGTAGGTTTTTGTAAGAATTTTTGATATAATATAAAGGGAGCTACCCCCTATGGTTGCACTTATGAAGCAATATATATATATATATAAGAAATCAATATTAAGCAGATTGAAATAAAGGATGTTTTATAAATTAAAAAGCACCAAATGTTTTTTTGTTTTCAGCTAGGGTTTCGTATTAAAAATAGTGGTTAAGTGTGGGTCACAGGGGTTGACAAACCCCTGCACCCGTGGTTCTTTGCTTGTGTTTTTGGCTACGGGGGGGATTTGGGGACCCCATCCCCCCCTCCATCGAAGCCTTAAGGTTATGTGGAGGGGGTGATAAAGTAGCCACCCCTCCCCATTTCCTTTGTCCCTTGGAGCTTAGGCTCTACACGACAATGGTGCCAAAACACTTATCTCTTCCCTAAATATAGTATACATTTCAGCTATGCTTTCATTCAATACCTTATTGTATATGCATACTTTTAAATATATATAACCAGAGCATTTCATTATATAAATAGTAACTAATTTTTTTATTACTCTGTAAATTTTATTTCTATTTCCCTGTACTTTTATTAACAACTACTATATATATATATATATAGTTTAGGTGGAAAATTGGATTTGTTAATGTTTTAGTGTTTCGGTGTTTAAATCTACCTTTCCACTTTACATTCAAGGATCTAGGGTTGAGTGGTGAGCACTATCATACCCTAGATCGCTTCTAAGATGTAGGGAAACTTTGATTAGGGAATTTAATTATCAATTTCTCTTCTCTTATGCTCAATTGACCATTAAAACCCTAATTATGCAAATACGACAATAAACTGATGAATAAAGGAAAATGCTCTTACTAATGGAAGTGAAATGGTAAATCATAGAATACATATTTTTAGGGTTCCAAGGCAGAATAGTCAGGGACATTGGAACCGGCACCCAAGTCTAAGGTACCAGTTTCTTTGCAGGATCTAGATCTCCTTCCAACACTGATCAACCCTGTAACTTCTATTTCCTAGAACTCAGCTATGGAGGACACTAGAGTGAGTGCCCAAATCCTGGAAATGCTTTAATGTCCTAATTTTCTTCAAATCCCAAATCTTTGATGCCTACCACTCCTTCCTATAACTCCACTTTTACCAAATGCAACACCTATAACCTACAATCACAAGACTTGGTTTGGGGGTTGTGGTGTTTAGAGGCTTGCTTCAGTCAAGTCCTGAAGGACACTTAAGTCTCCTAACATCGTTGTCAGATAGAGAGTGCATGCCTTTGTGAGGCAAAGGTAAAAACAAAAGCAATCAATGATGAAAACACAATATAATGTCACCTTGTAGTGAAGCTCTCATGGGAGGAAGATGCTCTTCATTCCATGAGGCAATTGATGCTCAAATCTACAAACAAACACATAAACCACACAAGTCTACTCTTGCAACACAATGAAAGCCTTGAATCACCTTGAGAACACAATAGCTTGCTAGTAATCCTCTAGTTGAAATATACTTTACAAATGAATGCCTAAACATGCTTTTATATGCAACTATAAGCACTCCCGCCAAGATTTCAAAAATTAAAACTTACCGTGTCAGCAAAAGGACCAAATAACTATCATAAACTGACAATTAAATTTTGGGCTTGATCGAAAATAGGGTAGGACTAGGGCACGGGCGCCCAAGTCCTCCCTCCTATTTTGGGCAAGGCTAAGGTCAAGGGGTCCTCCTAGGTCCACTTTGCCATGAAACCTAGGTGTCATTCCATTGAGATGCCAAAATATGAACTAAGATGTCCTAAATGCATGCTAAAGACTCGTGAGCTAAACCTTATGAGGGAAAAGCCCCTAAGGGGACTTTTTTTAATGTTACATTTAGCCCCCACTTTAATGTATGTATAAACACAAGGCTAATACATGCATTAAAGTAAGGTCACAAACATAGCAAACACATCAAGCACAGAGAAGACACGCGAATCACATAGAAGACAGTAATAGGCATGCAAAACATGAAGAAGATAGTTATAGTCATGTAGAACATAGAGAATATAGTTAATGCATAGAAGACACATTAATGTATGGAAGACAGAAATGATATCTTTTCTTTTCTTTTCTTTTTCTCATATATATGAAATACAGATGCAAATACTGGAAAGTAAACAAACCTCCCATAATATAAGATGCACTACCCTAGGGCACAGATCTCTATATATATGGGGTAACACACACACAAGACACACAAAACCTCCTAAAATGTAGGAAGCACTACCTGAAGGCGCTAGTCTCTACATATGGGGCAACAAACATGCCACACAAAACAAGCACGCCAAAACATACACAATTGAAGACACAGAGAAAACACGGTAGACAAGCGATGGTGTGTTCCCTATTTCTAGGCTCATCACCATCTCAGCCACATTACAGGCACACACCGATGATTGGGCTTCACCACAATAATCATCGAAAACATGCTTAAGGGTTGAGTTAGTCACAGAACTATTCCTTGCCTCCGCAGAGGACTTTTGAAAATGATAGAATGATGCAATCTTCTCTAAGAAATACACCATCCTGCCTCTGCAGAGGGCTTAAGAAAAAGGATATGCTCGATATCCCACCTCTGCAGAGGGATTACATGATTTATTTATTGATTGCAAACAAACTCATGATGCATGATGCACTACCCTAAGGTGCAAGTCTTTGCATCTTAGGTCAAACACATTTCTAACATCTATAATAGACAACTTACCTTATATATGCCCCACCTTAAGGTGGTTGATATCAGTTATCGATATCAAGCACCTTAAGGTAGGAAGAAAACACACAAGGGAACACTGACTTTTGCAAAGTCCATGCCCCTCGGAGGTGACATGTACTTTACAATTGCCAAATGTTCCCACAAATACATCCCTGCAAGAAACATGTTAGTGTCTACGAAATCATGATAAATAATAATATCAATGCATATGATTAACCACAAAAAGAGCCAAGGTTATACAATGAATTCATAGTATGAGGATAACCATGGGGCTATATCACGAAGCTCTCTGAATCAAGTACTGCCAAGGCTAGATTCAAAGACAAACAAAGGTGCATAGAGCAATAGTATTGTTAAGGTTTGTAAATGTGATAGAAACATCATCAAATTCACTACGTGGAAAGCATGAGTGCTTCCACTATCCAAGCATCAGATAAGATATACAACTATATCGTCATATTAGGAACTGAGTCCATTTTTTTATTGCTCTCGAAAGGGACACTAGTTTCGCATTAGTATAAATGTTTGTCTTCATCTGCTCACTAGATGGAAATGCTAGAGGAAGGGAAACAATAAATGAGAGAGGAGAAACAAGTGTCTTAGGGATAGTCATTTAGGAGGGTAACCCTAGGTCACCAACCATGACGCTATGTCCATAAGACACAACACACAACAATGAAATCAAAGAGAGGTAATTTAGAAGAATGATGATACAAATAGAAGAAGGTCACAATAGAGGTTGTATCCTGGTATCCCAAACCTTATGGGAGAATCAGGGGTCATCCCAGGAGGCCTAAACAACATATAACATATCACGGGGGAAGCACATCTTAAGAGAGATAAAGGGTTAGAGATACTTACCTGTAGGGTTTTCATATTAGATCTTGGAGCTTACGACCCTCTTGGAGAGGTATTCAATCACATTTAATGCAAAATTTGAGTGGTTCTTATGAAAGTCTTGTTTGTTACCATATGATGCTTGTTCCTTAAATCCTTGTTTAAATGAGACTTTTTGTTGCTTATGAGGTGGAGAACCACTATTATTTCTGACTATTGATTGTCATCTTGCTCTTTTCCAATTTTTAGCGAGTTTTCATTGTTGAATCTTTCTAGAACAGTAATGGGAATCATCCTGCACCATCTTACTTGTTTGTATCAGTTGTTGTGCTTTCTTTTCTGATGCATTTTAATTATCTCCTGATCCATATAAGGATAACAGAGGAGGAACCTCAGGATAAATTCCATTTCTTTGTGGACGAGGTGAATTATCCACTTATTTCTTATCTACTTCAATCATTCTGATGATAGTATCATAGTCCAAGTAATCATCCTCATCTACTTCCACTAAACCCTATTCCACCAAATTATTTTTAGTATGTTTAGGGAAAGGATTAGCAAAGATTTGTAAGTTTTGTTTCGGTAGAGTGACCAACTTATTTCCATTGTCATTCACACCCAATACCTAGATGACATTTGAATAAATAAGGTCCCGCATTTCATGTTTAAGATGCATACATCGTTTAGTGTCATGTCCTTGTGTCTGATGATAATGAAAAAAGAAATTAGCATCAAAGTAAGGTCCTTGTTTATTAGGATCAATAGGTTTGATTAGGGGAAGCTTCAGAATGGTATTACTCATAGCTTGATTCATGATAGAATGATAAGATTCAGATATCAAAGTAAACTTTCTTGGTTGGTATGATGCTTTCTTCAGATTTGATATAGTTGAAACATTCAAAAAGTTGTTCGTATTTGGTCCATTAATCTTGATGAAGTTCCTATTATTATTGTTTCTCTTAAAGTTGTTTTGTGATGATCCACCCATGGATTGACCAACTTGAGTTGATGAGTTTTGGTTTTCATACTGACTAGACGAAAGTTGATAATCATGAAAGGTGGTGCATAAATGTTGAAAGGAGTTGTACTTCATCAAGAGGATCTTATCATGAATATTAGTTTGTAGATTTGTAATAAATGTCTTTGGAATATCTTCATCTTTCATTTAATATTGAATCTATGCACAAAGTCCCTGATACAGACTAATGAACTCAGTCAACTTCTCTTTCAAACCTTGTTTGCATTGAACCAAGTCAATAAGCGTGACTTGGGGTCCGATATTTTCTTGAAAATGTTGTAAAATTGATCAATAAATTATGAAAAGGAGTGTATTGAATTCGGAGGCAAAGAGCAAAACCATTCTAAAGCAGTATCTTTGAGAGATCATAGGAAAAGTTTTGCTAACAAATCCTCTTCAAAATAAAAATCACTACACATAGTTGTAAATGCTGCCACATGAATATTAGGATCACCTTTTCCACCATATTTTTCAAAGTGAGGAGTCTCAAACCTCTCAGGCATAGGAGTTCTCAAGATTGCATAGGAAAGGGGATTATGAGCATGATATGTTGGTAGACTAGGCTGTGAAGAATTTGTCAAGTTTGTTACCTTTTGTTGCAAAGCAGTCATGCCCTGTAAAAGTTGGTTTAGGATGGCATCATTGGGAGATGCAGTTTGTTGTGAGGAATTGGAACCAAAGTGAGGAGGTGAATGATTTTGAGATACAATAGGCAGAGACTGGGAATATGTCAATGGTGGTTGGACATAGTGATAGGTGGAAGATGGTTGTGAGTAGGTGATAGGTGGTTGGAGAGGAGTGGAATATATAGGTGGTTGAGAACAATTATGCATAGAGGAGGTCCATTTAGGAACCAAATTTTGATAATCAAATCCCACAACTTTGTAATTAGTGCCATTAGATACTCCAATACTAGTGCAAGCATTACTACAAGCATTTGCATTAGTTGTTAAGCTCGTTGGTGTAAAAGTCAATATTCCCATAGATGGTATAGGTATGGATACTTGATTATCAGATGGTGATAAAGTGTTATTTATCACTTGTGCACTTTCGGTCACCGGCATGATATTGGTTTGTATAATATGTGCTAAACCATGAATTGCATTTACACCATCTTGTCCCTCTTTTATCGATTCTCTTATATTATGAATTGTAGGGACAACTTCTTCAGTTATTCTCTCATTTTCCATGAATGATTGAAATTCAGCTAACTCTTTATCCAATTTTTCTATTTGCTCATCAGATACATATCATGTGTCTTCAATAGTATGATCAACATCATGAAAATTTTGTTCTTCCATTGTGGTTGGCGGATGTATAATATCTTGCACAATTTGAGTTTCTCCCTTTGTAAAGAAGGTGTCCAAAGTACCAATTTCTTCAAGAGCACTAGATCCCATTAACCTTTTACTTCTTGTCAAAGGGATATTGTTTTTAGGATAGCATGTCATAAGGCTTATGTAAAATCATACAACACACAATGCACAAACTTAGAGAACAAATCCTAGGAGAAGGGTATGATTGATGGCCAAAATGCTTTGTTTTTTGTACTTTTTTAATGCAAATGAATGAACCAAAGGGTGTTGTAAGGATTTCAGTCAAGGGAAGCAAGTTATATGTATAATATCAGTTCAAACAGCAAAATTATCCTTCCCAACACATTTTTGATGCGATTTCAAGTTAATGCCAAGTTAAAATATAGTGAAAATATGTCAAAATAGGCACTTTTTTCACCAAAACTCAATGCAAAAGATCATAATAAAGGGTGTTGTGAGGAAAATTATGATGGAAAGAAAATAATATCAGTAACAACAGCCACTTAAGGTAAAACCCTAGTGAAAATATAGCAAAAATAGACTATTTTTCACGGTTTTTCAATTCCAAGACCTAGAAAAGGAGGTGTTGTAATAAATTTTAGGATGTGCACCAAATAATATCAATTATATAAGTCACCTCAATCTATAAAATTGATCACAACACACTTGGAGTGCAAACTAGGTCAAACCCTAGGGCAAAAATAGTTAAAATGTGTAGTTTTTTACAAAATTTTCACTAAAAAAGCCCGATAAAAGGGTGTTGTGAAGATTTTTATGAGGGCTAGAAAATTATTACCTTGATAATAGTTAATTAATGCAAAAATACTATTCACAACACTCATCTAGTGCAAGTTTGGAGAGTCGATAAGTCCAAATTTAGTGAAAATCGTTATTTTTGAAGCCCTAGGTTTGGGATCTTTGGACAAAATGCTTTGTGAATGTTTTAAAGTCTGATTTATGATGAAATTCACTTAATATTAGATCTGAAAATGATTTTCAAGCTTGAACATGCAAAATGTCAATGCAAATCTAATGAAAATGCATGAAAATTGCTAGTTTTTGTTGAAATTTTCTATGCAAAAATGTAAATATTTTAAATCTTAATGTAAATTCACACTAAAATGAACAACTATAGACAAATGCAAATTTGAACGAGCCTCTAAAATCAGTAGAAAAATATGAGAAAATATTTTGCCTACTAACCCTAGATTTTGGAATTACTAGGTTATATCAAAATTGTCAAAATTTCCACAAAACCTTAGCAATTAAATGATAAAAATGCAATGCAAATTTTTGATTTTTTGTGTTTTTATGTATTTTGTATCATATTTGATGTAAAAATCATGAATTAGGAAAATTTAGTATGCCAAACAATGCATGTTTTTTTGAATTTTTCAAAATTTTCAATTTTTTTGAATTTTTCTCAATGCAATAAAATGAATGACTATATGAATGAATGAAATGAATCCAAATATGAAGACACACACTTAGCAAGTTGCAATTTAAGTCCAAAAACATGGGTTCACCAAAATGTTTAGGTGGAAAATTGGATTTGTTAATGTTTTAGTGTTTTGGTGTTTAAATCCGCCTTTCCACTTTACATTCAAGGATCTAGGATCGAGTGGCAAGCACTAGCATACCCTAGATCACTTGTGAGATGTAGGTAAACTTGGATTAGGGAATTTAATTATGAATTTCTCTTCTCTTATGCTCAATTAACCATTTAAACCCTAATTATGCAAATACGGCAATAAACTGACGAATAATAGAAAATGCTCTTGCTGACAGAAGTGAAATGGCAAATCATAGAATACCTATTTTTAGGGTTGTAAGGCAGAATAGTCGAGGACACTGGAGTGGGTGCCCAGCTCCAAGGTACCAATTTCTTTGCAGGATCTGGACCTCCTTTCAACACTGATCAGCCCTGTAACTTCTGTTTCTAGGAACTCATCTATGGAGGACACTAGAGTGAGCGCCCAAGTCCTAGAAATGTTCTAATGTCCTACTTTTCTTTAGATCCTAAATCCTTGATGCCTGCCACTCCATCCTATAACTCCACTTTTCCCAAATGTGACACCTGTAACTTGCAATCACAAGACTTGGTTTGGGGGTTGTGGTGTTTAGAGGCTTTCCTCAGTCAAGCCCCAGAGGACACTTAAGTCTCTGAACACCATTGTTAGATAAAGAGTGTGTGCCCTTGTGAGGCAGAGGCAAAAACCAAAGGAATCAATGATGAAAACACAATATAATGTAACCTTGTAGTGAAGCTCTCATGGGAGGAAGATGATCTTCATTCCATGAGGAATTGATGCTCAAATATGCAAACAAACACATAAACCACACAAGTCTTCTCTTGCAACACAATGAAAGCCTTGAATCACCATGAGAACATAATAGCTTGCTAGTAATCCTCTAGTTGAAATCTAGTTTACAAATGAATGCCTAAACATGCTTTTATATGCAACTACAAGCACTCCCGCCAAGATTTCAAAAATCAAAACTTATCGTGTCGGCAAAAGACCAAATAACGGTCATAAACCAACACTTAAATGTTGGGCCTGACCCAAAATAGGGCAGGACTAGGGTGCAGACCCCCATGTTGTCCCCCCTATTTTGGGTAGGGATAAGGTCAAGGGGTCCTCCTAGGTCCACTTTTGCCATGAAACCTATGTCTCATTCCATCAGCATGCCAAAATATGAACTAACATGTCCTAAATGCATGCTAAAGACCTGGGAGCTAAACCTTATGAGGGAAAAGCCCCCAAGGGGACATTTTTTGACGTTATATATATATAACCAAAGCATTTCATTATATAAACAGTAACTATTTTTTATTAGTGTGTAAATTTTATTTCTATTTCCATATGCTTTTATTAACAACAACTCTCTCTCTCTCTCTCTCTCTATATATATATATATATATATATATATATATATATATATATATATATATATATATATGGTTGCAGGCAAAATAAACCTGTTTCCTTCTCTGTGTTGTTTTTAAAAAAAAATTTAAACTAGAGAACTTAGAAGACTTAGAACAACTTTAAACTATTTAGGAAATTCGAAATAGAAAATAGAAAACTCTCTATTTTAACCTGTGTATTAACAAAGTTAGAGAAAATGAAAAATAAACTTAGATAAACAAAAACAAATGTTGAGAGTTGAGCTCTCTTCAGTCGTAGTCTTCTATCCTCCTTGTGAGCTTGGTAACTATTTGTGTAAATGATAAATGGAAATAAAGTTTCTTCATTTTATTGGGCATGAAAGAAATGATCCTCTATCTCTCACTCTCTCTATTTACTAATTTGTTTATGCAAAGAAATTTACTCTATGAAAGAAACAAAAATCTATTTCTAAGTCTTATAGTGAAAAGAAATAATTCTCCTATACTAGTTTTAAAGAAAAAAATAATAATCATGGTTGTATAGATTTAAGATTTAACTTCCTTGGGTTAGTTTGCACAATCATTTTTATACAATAGTTTTGTCATTTGTGGTAGAATAACTATATATATATATATAATGTAAGACATAGTAAGAAATTAATATTAAGCAGCTTGAAATAAAGTATGTTTTATAAAATAAAAAGCACCGAATGTTTTTTTAATTTTCAGCTAGGTTTTCGTATTAGGAATAGTGGGGAAGTGTGGGTCATAGGGGCTAATAGACCCCTACACCCATGGTCCGTTGCTTGTGTTTTTTTCTGTGGGGGGGTTTGGGGACCTTGTGCCCCCCTCCACAGAAGCCTTAAGGTTCTGTGGAGGGGGCAGAGGAGCTCCCGCCCCTCCCTGTTTCCTTTGTCCCATGGAGCTTAGGCTCCATATGGCGGCACCAAAACCCTTATCTCTACCCTAAATAAAGTATACATTTTGGCTCTACGTTCATTCAATACCTTATTGTAACTAGAGCATTTCATTACATAAACTGTAACTAATTTTTTTATTACTGTGTAAATTTTATTTCTATTTCCCTATGTTTTTATTAACAGCTACTATATATATATATATAGTTGTGGGAAAAATATGCCCTTATCCTTCTCTGTGTTATTTTAAAAAAAAAAATAAACTAGAGAACTTAGAACAACTTAGAACAACTTTAAACTATTTAAGAAATTTGAAATAGCAAATAGAAAACTCTCCATTTTAACCTATGCATTAACAAAGTTAGAGAAAATGGAAAATAAACTTAGATAAACAAAAACAAATGTTAGGAACTAAATAATGCAACCTATAGGAGCACATTGTTAGAAAACTTGAAACACAAACATAGTAGAAATTCTCCATTTGGGAAGATACCTTCCACTTGGGAAGGTACCTTCCCACTTGGTCTCCTTGAAACCTGCACACTAACGTAAATGAGAACAACTTGTGAGTGAGATCAAATGAGATAATTTGGAGATTTTATAATGGCTTACCTAGGGTTTGGTGCCCTAATCCTTTTAGAGGTGATTTAATTAAACTTAATCGATCTTGCTTAGTATGTGCAAGTCTAGAGTGGGAGCCTTTTTGTCCTCTGTGTGTGGGAGTATTTGAATTCCTTCTTTATTTAAATGACTTTATTTACTTGTGGATATTCTTTATGCATTTAAGTATTTGATTATCCTTTGTGATGAATGTAATAAGCAAATCCCTTTGCATCTTTAATTACTTTAAATTTTATTTATCATGTTCCAAAGGAAACTATTGGTATAGCTATTTTTTTAATTAATTTAAATTTAGTTTAAAACTTTGGGAATGGATTTAGATTTTATATGTGTTTAATTAATTAATTTTGAAAGGGGTTGAGTATAGATTTTATTTTAAATTATTTTTGCAACCTCCTAAAGTTGATGAGATGGCGTTATGCTGTCAAAATCACTATAGGATTTAGTTCCATTTTAACCCGTTATGCTGTCAAAATTTATCTAGACTTAATTGAAACAATTGTTTAATATTAGTTCGATTAATTTACCCCTTTTTTGCATTGGATGTGAAATTATTATTTAAGTCAGATTTGTTTTAGTATTCTTTAAATTGTTTAGATCCTTGGGTCTTTAGTGGTCCTAAGGTTAGATTTCAAATTATATCAAAATCGACTCACTTCATTTTAGTAACCCTAGGGTTGGAATCCAGATGAAATCTAACCCTCTTAGTGTTGTTCCTAGTGACATACACCCCCTTAGTGGCTTAAGTTTCACAGGGATGGTGAAGTGTGTGTTGCATCATCCCATTATGATTGTCCTTCCCTACCTTTGGGTGATGCACCTGACGTTAGTTGTAGAGACAACTATGTTGTGTGCATGTGTCACCGCGCAAGGATGTTGCACACAAGGGGGTCTGTAGAGTTGGGTGGGAATTTTTTTTGGTAATTCATGTCATGACCACATGGCAAATGTGGACATGACATGTGGTTATCACGTCATAACCACATGGCAAATTTGGGCATGACATTTGGTATTAGAGCCTAAATTTAAACACTGGGCATTGAAGCCACATTATTTATTTCACAATTTTGTTAATTTTATTTTAATTTTAGGCACCCTGTTCATGTAGGATGCCACGTAGATCGAGGAGAGGGCACTCATGCACTAGTGAGTCTAGAGGAGATGACATACAGGATGCTACACCTTCTGGGAACTAGCTGCCAGTGGCTTCTGACATTGGTCCTCAAATTCTTCAGGCTTTGTAGACAGTGTTAGTGATATTGCCAATGATTGTAAATGAGTTGCATGTGGAGATTCTAGACACTACCACCTAGGATGGTGCATTGGCTCATCGAGAGCACAGTTGGAGTCCATCGCTCCATGAGGAGTACAAGGTGAGGGTCGAGGTGGAGCCGATCCATCACAACCCATTTGGTTGTGGATAGTGAGATGAGGTAGATGGCCCTGTTTGAGGACACTGAGACCATAGAGACCCTATCATGGATTTGCTTAGGCTGAATCCACCTAGTTTTGTGGGTACTTCAGAGGGAGCAGAGGCTGAGGCTTGGTTCATCAGTCTACATCGGTGCTTTGCATTGCATTCCTATGGGAGCAATATGAAGGCACGTGTCATAGTACATTTGCTTCGTGACACTGCGGCAACATGGTGGTGCATGAAGGAGCACAAACACTACCTATCTTTGGACATTCTTTCATGAGACACTTATCTAGAGCACTATAATGCATGCTATCTCTCAAAGTACTATAGGCAACGCCGTATAAATGAGTTCCATGATTTGCAGTAGCGAGGTTCCAAAGTTGCATAGTATGAGTGCAAATTTGTGGAATTATCACGTTATGCTGAGTATCTTCAAGATGAGAAGCTTCTTGTGAGTCATTTCATCAAAGGCTTGAATCCTAGAATAGCAGGGCCTATTCACATGGTAGACCCAGGGACTATGAGTGAGGATGTCGAGAAGGCACTCATTGCAGAGGAGATCCATGGGTGGGGCCATGGGTCACATCCATAGTTTCAAGACCATAGTCATCAGTAGGACCAGGGTTTGTATAGACACCAACCACCTCAGAGGGGCAGTTTTAGATCTATATCTTTACCTCCTAGGCCTCCACAGTAGCATCAACAACAGTATGAGTAGAGGTCGCGACCACAACATAGAGAAAAGGGTGGTCCCAATCAAGGATGGAGGTCACAGGGTCCATGGAGAGACTACCATTAGTAGGTACTAGCTACATGACCAGTTAGGTCATAGCAATCCTTTAGAGGGTCTTAGGGTAGTACAAGGTGACCTGGAGCACAACAGTCCAGTCAGACTCAATCAATGCATGTTCAGACTCGAGGACCTTGTTACATATGTGGTGGCATAGGGTACTTGGCTAGAGAGTGTCCACAAGGATTTACAGCTAGAGGTCAGCATGCTACTAGTTCTGAGAAGACAGTGGGAGATGTGGGTCGATCTCACTAAGTTTTTGCAGTGGTCGATAATCGCTAGGTTGATTTCTAGGCCTCCATGATAGAGACTCCAGGTACTATTGGGGATGTTCCCATTACTATTTTGTTTGATTCAGGTGCTAAAGACTCCTTTATTTCTCCATTGTTAGTGGAGTGTTGCAGGCTGGTGGCCTCTAGGTAGGATGCTAGGTGAGAGATCAAGTTAGCTACAGGGGCCAAGATGGCCATAGATTTAGTGGTCTAAGATTGTGAGCTAGCATGTAGTGCCTTCACAATAGTTGTGGACCTTAGGGTCATATGGTGTGGTGTTAGGCATGGATTGACTTGTGGCTCATAGGGCCAAGCTAGATTGTCATTGAAAGCTAATAGGTTACCTTAATGATCATGGCACAATAGCAGAGTTAGTAGGCATTCAGAAGCCCACTGTAGTTCGTATGATATTCACTAAATAGCTTAAGCATTGTATGCAAAAGGGATGCCAATTGTTTGCAATCATAGTTAGTGACATATCAAAGGATGAGTCAGAGGCTTTGCTTGATGACCATCCCATCCTTAGGGAGTTTGCAAATGTCTTTCCACTTGAGTTTCTTAGGATGCCACCTTGCAGAGAGGTAGATTTTCATATAGACCTTGTACTAGGTCCCGAGCTAGTGTCTTGTGCACCTTACAGGATGACCACACATGAGCTTACAGAGCTCAAGCTTCAACTAGAGGAGTTGCTAGTGAAGGGGCACATCCAACCTAGTGTCTCACCTTGGGGTGCACTAGTCATCTTCATGAAGAAGAAGGATGGGTCTCTTTGGCTTTGTATGGATTATAGGCACTTGAATAAGGTGACGGTGAAGAACCATTATATCCTTTGCCTAGGATCAACAACTTGTTTGACTAGATGCAAGAAGCTAGAGTGTTCTTTAAGATTGACCTGAAGTTTGGATACCATCAATTGTACATTATAGAGGCAGATATTCATAAGACTGCCTTTCAAACTTGCTATGGTCACTATGAGTTTACCATGGTGCCCTTCACCTTAACAAATGCCCCTGCAGTATTCATGAGTCTCATGAATGGGGTGTTTCAAACATTCCTAGATTGGTTTGTGATAATATTTCTTGATGAGATTTTGATTTATTCACTGACTGAGGAGGAGCATGAGGAGCACTTGCATCGGGTTTTATAGTGTTTGAGAGAGTAGCAACTATATGGTAACTTTGTGAAGTGTGCCTTCTTTCAGTCAGAGATTTAGTATTTGGGGCACATTCTATCTAGCGATGGTATCTCAATAGATCCATCGAAGATTAGAGCTATTAGGGATTCGATAGAAGCTACCAATGTCACAAAGGTTAGGAGCTTCATGGGGATAGTAGGATATTATAGCATATTTATTGAGGGCTTTTCTAGGATAGCACACCCTACTTCCCTCTAATAGAAAGGGAAGAGCTTCATGTGGACAAAGTAGTGTGAGAGGGCCTTTGGGGTCCTCTAGGAGCATCTCACTAGAGCTCATATCTTAGTAGTACCTGATCCAACATCAAACTTCATGGTTTGCACCGATGCATCTTTAGAGGGTTTAGGAGCAGTGCTAGTACAAGATGGTCAAGCAATCATGTATGAGTCACAAAAGCTCAAGACCCATGAGCTGAACTACCCAACACATGAGTTGGAACTTGTAGCAGTAGTTCACACCCTTGTGAAATGGAAACACTTCCTCTTAGGACGTTGTTTCAAGTTACACTCTAACCATCATAGTCTAGAATATATCTTCATGCAATCGAATCTAAACTCTTGCCAATAGCATTCGATGGAGTTCCTATGTGAGTATGACTATGATGTTAATTACATCAAAGGGAAGGAGAACATGGTTGTCAATGCCTTGAGTTGGAGGCACCATGAGATCCTAACCTTGACTTTGAGTGTGGACTTGACAGGATGTATCTTGTAGCATCTACCAAACAGCGAGTGGTTTCTTGAGGTTCAGCAGGAGATTCAGTCACAAAGGGCCCTAAAGGGCAAGTTTACAAGATATTATCTAGAGGCAGATGATCTTTTGTGACATTGACATCGCATCTATGTACCCCTTGCATGAGATCTTTGATCTTTGGTTTTATCAGAGGCTCACAGAGCACCATATGCAACACATCCTGGGGTGAATAAGAGGCATGCTAATTTGAGATAGTTATAATATTGGGTAGGGATGAGACATGATATTGCAAAGTTTGTTTCTCATTGCCTTGAGTGCCAGAGGGTGAAGGCCAAGCATCAGCATCCAACAGGACTACTTTACCCTCACGAGATACCAAAGTGGAAATGAGATATCATTTCCATGGACTTCATTGTTGGTATACCTTTGTCAGCTCACCGCCATGATTCCATCATGGTGACAGTTCAAAAGTTGACCAAGGTAGTACATTTTTCACCAATACACATGATGTATAATGCACCAACAATGGTGAGGGTCTTCTTGAATGACATTGTGAGACTTCATGGAGTTCCTCATCGTATCATATCAGACAGAGATTCAATGTTCACATTAGCTTTTTAGAGAGCATTGCAGCAGGAGTTGGGCACTTAGCTCAACTTTAGTTTAGCTTATCATGCTGAGATAGATGGGTAGACTGAGAGGGTGAATCAGGTTTTAGAGGACATGCTTCGCATGTATGTTATGGATCACCAGTCTAGATGGGAGGAGTACCTGTATCTAGTTGATTTTTCCTATAATAATGGGTATCACAACTCGTTAGTTATGCCTCCCTATCAGGCCTTGTATGGCAGGCCTTGCAGGCTCATTTGAGTTGCAATCGTATTGAGGAAAGAGTGGATATTGGACTTGAGTTGGTATAAGATATGGAGCAGTAGGTCACCTTGATTAGAGAGAGATTGTAAGAGCCACAAGATCATCAAAAGAAGTATGCCAATGCCAAGAGATTGGATCAGAGTTTCTTAGTTGGTGACAAGGTGTTCTTGAGAGTATGGCAGCATAAGATTCCAATCTGTTATGGAAAGGGCTCTAATATTGCACCTTGTTTTGTTAGACCCTTTGAGATCTTTGAGTGGATAGGACCCATAGCTTATCATCTTTCTTTGCAAGTTATCCTGTTGCGCATCCACAATGTATTTCATATTTCTGTGTTGAGGTGTTATATTTCTGACACAACTCATGTTTTAGACTAGGATGCCTTATAGGTAGAGTCAGACGGGAAGCTGGATTTGGAACTAATTCACATCTTGGCTCGTTGGACACTGGGCCTTTGAGGCTGAGAGCTGGACTAGGTCAGAGTTTAGTGGGACCGTTATGATGAGGTATCGGCTACATGGGAGGATGCTGCTAGTTTGAGGACTCTTTATCCTCACCTCTTTGTTGACTTCTAGGAGGAAGTATAGTCTTAGGTGGAGAGGATGTGAGGCCTACCTTTACCTTAACTTATATTTTTTCTTACGATACATATGTGATATGAAACAACTCAAAGATATGAAACAAATATAGATTTAGTCATTTAGTATATAATAGAATTCAAATACAATCTGGATGACATCATGCGGGCTTACAATTTGGCTCACATGCCTGATATTAGAATATGCACAAGATATAGTTTTGAAGTCCCCACGTGAAGGAGCCAAACTATCTATCTTCTATATCATCAGAACCATGTTAACTAAATGCTTTCCTAAGGATCTATTACATCAATATATATCATCTCCAGAACAATAGATTCCTTTGCATTGGCCAAGGAAGGCCACAAACTCCAATGAAGAGTTGTAATGTGTCTACACAGATAGGTCAAACCTAATCATGTAGAACACCTCCGTAAATGAATGGAATGATGTACGGATCTTGGGGAAGGTTGGCCATGAACCAAAGATGATTGAATGATGTGTCATTAGGCTCCATAAGTCAAGGAATGCTCTGCAAGTCTTCTCCTCTAGTTGATTATCAGAGACTATCAGGATGCTTTGTTATGAGAAAACACCTGATCTTCTGATAGTGATAACTTTCCAGTAACTAATCCAAATGCTCTAAATTCTGGATATGATGTAGATGAATGACTCTAGATGTTATGTCCAACTCCATAAGATGTGAAATGTAACTATGATAGAATGCGGACCAAAATATAGAAACTGCTAATGACTAAACTACTTGAACTGAACAGGAAAATGAAAGGAAACAAATTGAACTACAAACAAATTGAAACACAAATGTTTTTTGGTTGATGCAAGATTGCTCTTGAACTAGGGATGCTCCTGCATCAAAACATTATGGCACACACATAAAGATAAACAACATGAACCATAACACAAGTTTTTCATGAGTGGAAAACCCTCATAGGGATGAAAAACCACTCGAAAATGACTCACCGGATTAATCATGAAAATCACCAATTACAAAGCCTCACTGGCTTTTATGTCTCACTAACTTATTTAATTGCCTCACTGGCTACACAAGAAAACTTCACTGGTTACACTTTAGTGCCTCATTAGTAATCAGGTGCTTCACTGGCAATCAAGTGCCTCACTGGCTAATAAAAGTGAAAAATAAAATGATTAATTCAAGGGGTTTCCCTAATTCACTACAATACATCAAATGTCATAATTCTCTTCATCAGACAAACAACACTTTTTATCAATGACTACATAACTCATCAATTCCCCCTGCAAAACTTGTTAGTACTCTCTGCAAATCCCTATGTCTCCTTCCAATCAACCCATCCTATAAACATAACCCTTACAAACATTGTCATTGTGTAGACATCAAATTAGAACCCTTAACATCTTTGTTATGCTTTCAGGTCATTTCATCTCTCTGTCTTTCTTTAATCTTCTTCACAAATTGTACATGGGAGTGTAGGTCTATCTTTCCTCAACATTACAAACCAACTTTTCTTCACTCAATTTATCACACAAAGTGAGTTATGAATTTCTCTGGCCCATGTCATCTAGTGAGAAACTAAATATGAACAATTATGTCTTCTTTAACAAAACTGCCCGTCAAACTTCTCATAGTGGAAGAACCATTAGGGAACAATATAGGTTTAAAACTTGAGCGTTGATTTGATCATTTGTAGGCACTTATCTTTTAAATCACACCGTTGATACACTGTTAGCACCCGAAGCTCTTACTATTGACAAGGAACACTAGTTCCCTAGGGTAAAGGGGCCAGTTGCTTGATGAGCTTGATGGATTTAAGCATCTACTTAAGTTGTCAATGACCTTTTATTATAGGTCAAATTTAAATTAAAACAAAATTGAGCCTCGTCAATTCTTTACACCATAGTGTTTATGAAATAGAATTAGGTCTTTAGCATTATTAAGGGTTTAGAATGTTTAAACCCTAATTTGTATCCCTTATCTTTATTTCACAAAAAGATCACTTCATTTCACAACTCCTATAGGATTCAAATCACGAATGATTAGCAATGACTATTACCATTATCAATTTGGAAACAACATTTTCAACAACCATTTAGTCCATGTACTAAGGAAGAATACCTTTGGCCTGAACAACATACTATCTCTAAACTCTCTGTTCAACACCATCACATTATGCTACCAAACAAATAGTTCACTGCCATATGATCCTAATCCTGAGCATGAAGACATCTTTGGAGTGAAACATCCACATCATATAGCCATATCATGTAACATAGATATGTAGCAGTGATATATAGTTCTAACACTTTGATCTTCATAAGATTTGTATAGGCCACATGCCTTGTTTGAGTCTTGAATAAATGTTAAACACAACATCAACTGCTTCTTCAATATTAACATATCTACTTCTATACTACAACATAGCTACTCCTATATTACTGGAAACACTTCTTCACATGATAGAGAAGATTGAACATGATATGCACACCATCTAAACACCATAAGAGAATGAGAACACCATCTAAACCATCAATCTTCCCATCATAATACGCACACCATCTGAATACCATAAGAGAATGAGAACACTATCCGAACCATCAATCTTCCCATCACATGCAAATGAAACAACACAATCTCCCACACAATCATGAAGCTTCATAACCCATAAACTTCATTATGATCCTCTAGAGACATGAATCTATCATAACATCATGAATATAATGAAAGAATCAATTACATAAGACCTGAGATCCTCTCTTCCAATATTACTCACAACCTCACAACACATAACTTGAAGAAGTATAGCATGAAGTGACCAATCACATGTGCTTTAACACCCTGATGACATGATGAACATGACTAAACATAAACACAAAACATCTTGTTATCTTCTTTGATCTTAGAACTCCTTTAGAACAACAATGACCTTGCAAAACTCAGCCCCATCAACACCTTTTTTGACATCAATGACAAACTACTGTCATCACTTATCATAGGAGTTTGCATGGTGATCCAATGGAGGATTCAGAAGATGATGGTTTATGGAGATTCCCAACTAGTCATTTGACAGGTAAACAATGAATACAAGACTAAGGATGATAAGATCTTTCCCTATAAGAGAATGGTGGATGACACTTTCAAGGATTACTTTGACGATATCTATTTTGAATAGATTCCAAGGTTAAATAACAAAGCAGTAGATGTCATGGCCATGATAGGATCCCTGGTGGACATGAAGAAAGACAATAAGAAATGTGAGTTCCTGATCAAAGAACACCCCATCCTGGCTTATGATGTTCTACAATTAGAACTGGTCTTTGAAAATATTGGTCCCCTATTCCCCTGGTATCAAGAGACATGCATGTACCTCCATGACAACATCATACCACCCAACCTTTCATCCTAACAATGAAAAGGCTTCATCCACCGAGCCTCTCACTTCACTCTTATAGGAGACACCCTCTAGAAAAGGAGTCTTGATGGTACGCTTTTACGATGTCAAAACTCTAGGGAAGCTAAAGTTGGCTTACAAGAGGTACATGAAGGAATTCATGGGGCACACTCAAGTGGACCTACCCTAGCCAGGAAGATCTTGAGAATAGGATACTACTACCCAACCATGGATAGAGATGCTTATAGGTTCGTGAGGAAATGATTGTCATGTTAGCAACATGGAGACCTCATCCATGCACCATCACAAGAGTTGCAGCCAATAACAACTCCATGACCTTTTTCACAATGGGGACTCGACATTGTAGGTAAGATTCACCCACCATCATCCAACGGCCACAAGTTCATTATCACCACCACCAAATACTTTACCAAGTGGGTTGAATCCATTCCACTCACTTTCACCATAGACATCCAAATACCCAAATTCATTCTTCACTACATCATATGTCACTATGGCATCCCCCACTCCATCATCACAGATAATGGGAAACCATTCAAAGACTAGGAAGTCTATGCCCTATGTGAGAAATTTCAAATCCAACACCACTTCTCCACTCCATACTACCCCCAAGGTAATGGTCAGGATGAAGCTTCAAACAAAACTATCCTATGCATTCTAAAGAAGATGGTTAATGAAGTTGGTCATGACTGGCACCTCCAACTCAATCCTGCCCTATGGGATATCGCACAAGTATCCACACACCTATAGGAGCCACCCCATACTTGGTAGTATTCAGATCCAAAGCCATCTTACCTATTGAGGTCAAGCTCCCATCACTCAGAGTATCCCTACATAACATAATCACTGATGAAGAGTATCAAGTTTCAAGGTTGCATGAGTTATAGTTATTGTATGAGAAATGCTTAGATGCACTCAACCATCTATAGGCATACCAAAATCACCTACGAAGAATCTATAACAAGAAGATCAAGAAGTGCAAATTTGAAGTAGGTGACCTTGTCCTCATGGAAAATTAGAAGAATTTGCAAGAACACACTAAGAAAGGAAAATTTGAGCCCAATTGGTTGGGACCTTATGTTATCATAGCCAGCTATGGATTAGGGGAATATCATCTTGCAACACCTGAGGGGTAGCCTTTGGATGAACCCATGAATATTCTACATTTAAAAAGATTCTATGCATAACCCATCAAGTATCCCAAAGCAACAATAAAAATATAGAAAAAATCAAAAAAATTCAAAAATTAAGAAAAACCTAAGTGTAATAAAGTCGTCCAATGGTGAAAATCACTTCAGTGACGCCTTGGATAATTACCATGGTGAAAACCTATTTCAAGCACCATGTGTAGTGGTCAGTTCCACCATCTGATAAGTTCTCTCTCCATGATGACACTTCACATCAAACACTTCCCATGGCTTGGAATTTAGAAACATCAATCGCCCACCCTACATTATCCCACCCAAGGGTAATCCATGGAACAAGGATCCTTATAAGCTTGTTCTATACATTTAAAATTAGAAAATAAAAAAACAATAGAAAATCAAAAAATCCACAACCAATAGAAAATAAAAAAATAAAAAAATCAAAAAATAATAGAAAATTAAAAAGAGCCAAAAATAATAGAAAACCTAAAAATCCCAAAAACATTAATCCACATGTTGAATCCATAAAGCATACAAAGATGTCATCCATAGGATACAAGCACTACATCTGATTCGAACTGGAAATCCCTCAAACATCTCATTGTTGTAGCCATCAAATATTCGTACAATTTGTAATTATTATTCTACAATAAGTAGTAATGCTAGCTGGTGAGCATTAATGAAAAAATAATTCCATGATGCAACTTACCCAATTTAGCATTAGTTCATTATAAAACCTCAACTTTGTAAAGTGAAAATCCAAAAATCCAAAAAACATTTGAAACTCCAAAAAATACCAAAAACATTTTAAAAAATAGAAAAATACAAAAATAGTCACATCATCATCACACACGCCATCATCACATCCATCCCAAACCATTCCCACATCATCAAGTCTTGCTAGAACTACATATTCATCTCACTTGCATCTTAGAAGTACCTTGATCCTGTGGACATAGGGTATGTAGGTAGTCTAGAATACGAAGGAAGTATCCAGTACTTAGGTACATAAGACGTACCCATCCAACCCATTTAGATGGTCCCTATTTACTAAGATTACTAAATTAAACAAATAATACACACACCAAGCATATAATCGAAACATCGTATATCATTCAAAAATCATCAATCAACATACCAACTATAATCATCACACATGGCCTGACTATCCTTTTGCCCACCTTTCAAATTTCTCCAATGAAAATCCAAAACAATTCACGTCCTAAGATATATCGTTCCTACAATGGATAGAATCCATCATCCTATCAACACTTATCTTGGCAAGAGAATACAATGGTTGTTTGTGTCATTTTGTTGGTCTTTTGATTATTGATTTTTATCTTCTTGTTTTGTTCAAGGTCATTTCCAAAGCTACCTTGATCTCATTATATCATGGTAAGTGGTGGACAACACCTGGAATAGACATGGTCATTGTTTCTCTATGCTATGCTTGTTGGTTTATTTTATTACTCCAAGAATAGTATTCATATCTTGAAGCTAGAGTTGGTTCTAGCTTAGTGCTTCTCATTTTACATATACAGGTATTCATACCTTCTATGTACTATGAGCATTTATGTTATGTGTTCACTTCTCTCAGCTAGGTAAGGTTATACTACCTTGGGCATGCATTAAATCAACCTATTGTTTGTGAGTTTGGTCCATGCAATCATGGGATAAATATCATCACTTAGGTCCCTTTATACCTTCGTGGAACATGTCCTACTTTGCTATAATAAACCTAGAAATGCTCTCAATAGTTTAATGTAAGTACTATATCTAGCTCACATCATCTTTTAGTACTCATCTAACCATATTATCTAGGCCTTGAATTTTAATCCCCCATCTATCCATCCCCCCTCCTAACCAACATCCCCTCTTCTCACTAACCTCGTAACCAATTCAACCAACCTAATACATCTAAACCAAACCCCCCCTCAATGACATGGTGTCTAATAACCTAATACTCCCTAAACCATCCCAACAAACCCCCTTTCCTTCCAACCCATCACCATTCCCTCCCTAACCTATCCCCCATCACCTAGCCCCATCACCCAAGGTTTTAAAAGAACATAACATATGTCATAACTAGATCACTTCATAAATCATTGCATTAGGTCATTAGCTGCATTATCATAATCACATAATTATCATTTAACCATTGCATTACCATTTCACTCTGCATACATAATATATGTTTATTAAGTTGAGCATATATTTCCATTTCATTACATTTTGCATCCATAATAAGTGTTTATTAATATGAGCATTACATTACATACATGATCCATCAACATCATCACATTACATACATGATCCATCAACATCATCACATTACAATACATATAACATCATCCATCCATGAAACCATGACATCATCAAATCATAACATATATCCACAATGAAGTCATAGCATAATCATGAAGACATGAGGGAAACAACCCTCCAAGTACCACCTATATAGATCATGATATCATAATAAAACATCCATCCATAAGCCAATATAATCATGATAGATATCAAAAACATCAAAAAAATCCTTGCAACAATTAATATTTGAATTAATCTACCATTAATAAGGGCTTGCTAGCAAGCCCGCCAAGTACCATCAGTGTAATCACTGATCATATCATCACATAATACAACATAAACAAAACCATCTATCACATCATTATTAGAAATAAACCATAACATCATATCATCATCTGCATCATTAGTATATCCATCACATGACGTAAATCATCACATACATCATAAATGCATCCATAACATGAACCATCATATAGACATCATCATAATCCATAGTACATCACATCACATAATAAACCCATAACACCATAATATGTATAACCATCCATATATGTGCCATCATCATGTATCATCATCAAAATGTCATCATACATCATCGCAAAATAATGTACGTCATCATAATAAATATATAGGTCATGATACAAAATGCCTTTAAGGGCTCAAAAATAGACATCAATATATGTCAGCCCCGGACTGATGATCCCCTAGCCAAATCAATGGGTGACCCAGGGTGTGGTTCTTGCTACTACTATGGTGGTGGCTGTGGTGGCTTCTAAGGTACCTATGGTAGGGGTCCCATAGGCTACTGAATGGACTAAATAGATCTGAATCTGCATGACCCAAACATCCTAGATCCACTCTCCTGGCTATAGCTTGGAATTCGTTGCACCTCAGGGACAACCACACAATAAGCTGCATGGAAATACTCAGCCCGTCGACTCTAATCTAGGAGCTAAATCTATACCTATGAGAGTTGTCCCTACAACTGTGTGACTTGAGCCTACATCTATGACAATACTGGCCCCATCCCACTCCCTAAAACCATCCCTTGCAAGCTAGCCACCTACGTCTCTACTTGTTGGGCCCATGCCATAGTTGTATATCACTCTGTCATGAGAGAAGCCACCTGACTCTGAACCTATGCTAGCAATGCCTATAGCATGCTCACCTACCCATCTTCCTTATCTAATAACAAAGCCACTCCCCAAAGTTGCACTAGCTCCTGCTCCTGCCTCCCCATAGTCTCCTGTAGGTTGGCCACATGTGCTTGCAGGGTCTGCACCTCCTCCTCATCTCCTTGAGAGTGCCGATGTGATATGCAGCCTCTCGTCACTGCTCTTGACCTAGCCCTAGATCCCCCTTCCTTTGCATGACCAGTTAGAGTTAGCATCAATCATCTAGATCCTCCATGTGCCTGCTGCATGGATACCTCCCGATGTCCCTGTGGTACCCATTGTCTCAGCCTCACTACCTACTACTCTCTTTGCCCTAGTTGGATGGGGCCATATACCTACTACTGTTGTGGTGGCTGCTAGACCTCCTACTATCCCTAGAGTTGTGGCTCTAGAGGTGGCACTAGTAGTCATCGTCTCACTCATCTCCTCCCTCTACCTCACCCTACCTACGCCTGGACTGTCACTGCGAACACTCCTATTAGATCCCCCCCTCCTCCTCTACCTCCTCTATCACCAACTCCTCAATTACATCTACCTTATCCTCCACAGTCAAATCTAGCTTCTCTGTCAGGTCTGTCAAATAGACTAGTCTCCAGGTGGCCCACCACTAATCATATGCAGGTGTGGTCTCTGTGTCTGCTACCATATTCCTCCAATCTAATGGGGAGTCTTTAGTCGGCAAGACTTACTCCATCAGCCACCTTGCAACCTATCACTCCAACCCCACAACTCTCCCTAATGGATGACTCTATGGTTCTCGCCTATCGCCAAGACAGTTTCCATCAGCCATGGTAGGAAACACTTCACTGACACACCAAGTCTGACTGATACCTTCTATCGGCGAGACTCCCTCTTTGCTTAGGCCGATAGTCAGTTCAACCATCACCAAACTCTCATCACTATGACCTTTACCATCAGTGAAAACTTACAACCTATTGCCAATACGCCGATACACTAACTTAGTATATGCTTGGCATGACTTGCTATTACTGGTGGACTAAAGTTTCTATACCCTGATTCACTGTTACGACCGGTCACCATTTGTATCTAACAAAAGATACATTCTTAATAGACATTCCCCACATGCTTTCTCAAAATACATTCTCAATTTACCTTCAAACCACACTCATCGGCAAGACCTAGATCATCAGCGAACTCCTTGTTTGTTCTCCTAATATGTTGATATGTGTTATCTTCGGTGAGACCCTACGCATCGACAAGCACAGACAACTTCTAGCCAATGTGCTTTATCACCCTGATCTAAATCTTAGGCTGCAACTTCTGTTCAGCGGCTTGAACCTCCCTTCGGTCAGAATATCCTTGTTGCTCTGAGCGAGAAATGTTTCGTCGATGGCCTCTATCTCACCGATATTAGCTCCAACTCCTCCTATCAAACCCTCGCACATGGAGATGCTAGGCCACCTACTATGCACACTCCTTGATCTGGAACATCTATACCACTGAACAATGAAACAAAACAAGAAACAAATGAATATTGTACAATGAAGCCATTCCACTGATTTTGACAGAAATCTCACCAGTGGAATGCTTCACATCGACATTTTGTAACAATAGAATTGCAAAAAGGAAAAGAAATCTACAGCTATACAATTTGTAATTAGAGAGGACAGAAAACAAATTGATGATACAGAATAGTTCGATTTCTCCTTAACACAATACACAATTACATTCAATCTCCTCTTCAATCTGATTACAATCTCTAATCTATATGCACTTGATTCATTTCTCTGGGGTTTATAAGCTTTCCCTGAGGAACACCAACCCCATTCCAAGCGGCTGGGAAAAAACTAACTGATTCCAAGCGGCTGGGAGAAAACTAACTGATTCCAATCATCTAAAACTAACAACTTGACAAAAGTGACCTAAGTCACTAGGGACTTATAAATAGAAAGGAAAAAATGCATTGGTTGTATAGACCTTATTACAATGAAAACATGATTTCCTAAACAAAACATGAATTTAAATGCCTCATAGAGGCCACCTTATGTTAGATGCTCCTACACCATACACCCCACCTAGAAAAGAACTCATGTCCCATGAGTTGATTTTTTGTCTTGCACCACCATTATCCTTTGTTGCATCATGCCTTCCCCATGATCTCTAGACTGTAACTTGCTTCCATGGAATCAAAAACTCCTGCCTAGCATTGTAGTCTCTACTCACACCTTGCCATGAGTGAGTGCTTGCAACCAAACCCAGACTTTGCTCGCCATTCTTCCTTACTGTCATCTTTGCTTCGAAACCTACATTTAAAACCTTGTTTGATGCTTCTTGTACTGCTGCTATGGGATAATATGTTTGCCTTTCAACACTTGTTGACTCTAGAGGACAAACAATGGTCCCTACGAGGATAGCATCCTCTTCTTTCCAATCAACTTGTGGCTGTTTGCAGACCTACTCTTTGGCCTTCTGCTGATCCATCTCAGATATTACCATCTGATCTCCATCATTAAAAACTAAAATCACCTTCAAACTATGATCTCTAACAACCCCACTCCTTGAGGTATCCTCAACTTTCCCTGTCTCTTCTTCATGCATCGTCACAAACTCTTTCTTACCCACCAAAATAATCTTGGCTGCCTTCTTTGCTTTAGCATCCTCCTACAATGGTGTCATCACAAAAGTCTTTCCATCCTTCTTGATGGTGTATATGTTAGCATATCCATCATATAATGCTTGCCTATCAAATTGCCATGGCCTACCTAAAAGTAGGTGACAACACTCCATGGGCAAAATGTCACATAAAATTCTCTCCTTGTATTCTCTGATTTCAAAACCAACATATGCTTACTCATCTACCAAAAGTGATTGACTATCACTTACCCAAGATGCTCTGTAAGGAGTTTGATGAGGAATCCTTTGTATGTTCAATTTATCCACCATTTCCCTAGACACCATATTATCTGTTGAACCAAAATCTATGACTACATTGCATATTTTACCATTGCTTTTGCAATTGATCCTGAAAAGAGCTCTCCTCTGTGATGGTTTAGTCTTCACTGGTGCTTTGAGCAATGCCCTCTTGATCATCAAATTTTCTCCCACTTATGATGTCAAACTCACTTTAGGAGATGTTACACTCCCTGCATCCTCTTGAGTCAATGTGGTTCTTCTCTCATTACCATGAGAAGTTGAGGCCTTCTCTGGACACTTATAAGTCGAGTGCCCTATTTGAATATAGTTATAACATCTCATATTGGAGAACTTGGATTCTCTACCTGATCCATTTGTCCCACCTCTTTCATTTGGCCTTCTTCTTCAGTAGCCTCGTCTACTACTTGAGTCTCCAACTTGCTCTTCTTAGCTATACTCACCACTAGGCCTCTGGTTAGGACTTCTTCCTCCAAAATTGCCTCTAAAATTCATGTCACCTCTTCCTTTACTTTGCTGCTCACCTTTCCTCTTCAGCTTCTCTTAAGCTCTTAATGCTACTTGAAAGCATTTTTCCATAGTTTTAGGGGTAAATAAACTTATCTCATCTTGAATATTGATCCTTAGACCATTTAGATACCTTTCCACCTTGGCTTTTTCATCCTCCATGTACCCACAATGAAGAGTGTATTTGTGAAACTCCTCATTGTAAGTAGCCACATCCATATCTTTTTGCTTAAGGTTCTGCATTTTCCTGTAAATCTGCACGTCGTAGTTAGATGGAAGGAACTGGGACTTGATCTTTTCCAGCATTCCGTTCCACGAAGATATCATATTCTTTCCATTCTTTACCCTTTCTCCTTGGGTATAATTCCACCATGTAAGGGCATCACCTTTGAGTTTAGTTTTTGCAAACTTAACCCTCTTACTTTCAGGAACTTCCTTGTATTCGAAGTAGTTGTTCAGAGCCTCAATCCATTCCCTGACTTCATCAACATTCATCTTTCCACTGAAAATGGGAATATCTATCCGAGCCTCTAAAGAGTCTTTGCCAATAGCCTTAATGGCTTCCAATAATTGTTTTTGTTCAGCTGGTATCTTTGCTTCTTCTTGTTCCTCTTCTTCTTCATTTGAACCTTCCTCTATCCTTTTTCCTATCTTCATTGCATTTAATTTTTCTTGGAGTGCTTCCTTGACTCTAGTTTTGATCATCTCTTCCATCTCTTTAAATTTCTTGACCACTTCGGTGGCCAACCCCTTTGGAGGCATATTACTAGCCTCTCCTTCGCTTTCTCTATCTGACATAAACATTCACAGATAGCACCAAATGCTAACACTCCTACAAATCCTTAATTTGACTACAGCACAATGCTCAATCAGATGTCCATCTTGCACGCTGCTTCACAGACCCATTCCTCTCGTCCAACAACAGATCTTGGAGATGCACTACCACTCTCTATTGCAGTGGCCTCACTTTGCACCCTCTTCCAGCCAAACCTCTATTGGTGAATGATCATGACAGACCTTATCATCATCTGCCCACACACTATAGGAATCCTATTCCTTCTTGCAACTAGATGGGACGAGCAATTATTCATCTGCCTTCTTAGTGACAAAAATCAAATACACAACACCTCCACCAGAGCTTTCAATGGCTCTAAAACTAATATGATGGGGAGCCTTTAGTTGGCAAGACTTACTCCGTCGGCCACCTTGCAACCTATCACTCTGACCCCACAACTCTCCCCGATGGATGACTCTATGGTTCTCGCCTATCACTAAGATAGTTTCCATTGGCCATGGTAGGAAACGCTTCTCTGACACACCAAGTCTGACCGATACCTTCTATCGGTGAGACTCCCTCTTTTCTTGGGTTGACAGTAAATTCAACCATCACCAAACTCTCATCACTGTGACCTTTACCATCAGTGAACACTTACAACCTATTGCCGATACGCCGATACACTAACTTAGTATATGCTTGGTGTGACTTGCTATTACCAGTGGACAAAATTTTCTATACCTTGATTCACCATTACGACTGGTCATCATTTGTATCTGACGAAAGATACATTCTCAATATACATTCCCCACATGCTTTCTCAACATACATTCTCAATATACCTTTGAACCACACTCATCAGCAAGACCTAGATCCTCAAAGAACTCCTTGTTTGTTCTCCTGATATGCTAATATGTGTTATCTTCGGTGAGACCCTATGTGTCGACAAGCATGCACAACTTCTGGCTGATGTGCTTTGTCACCCCGATTTGAATCTTAGGCTGTGACTTCCATTCAGTAGCTCAAACCTCCCTTCGGTCAAACTATCCTCATCACTCTAAGTGACAAATGTTTCATTGATGGTCTCTATCTCACTGATATCAGCTCCAACTCCTCCGATCAAACCCTAGCACATGGAGATGCTAGGCCACCTACTGTGCACACTCCTTAATCTAGAACATCTACACCATCAAACAATGAAACAAAATAGGAAACAAATGAATATTGTACAATGAAGCCATTCCACTAATTTCCACATAAATCTTACCAGTGGAATGCTTCACATCAACATTTTGCAACAATAGAATTACAGAAAGGAAAAGAAATCTACAACTATGCAATTTATAATTACAGAGAATAGAAAACAAATTGATGACACGGAATAGTTTGATTTCTACTTAACACAATGCACAATTACATTTGCATAATAACATTCAATCTCCTCTTCGATCTAATTACAATCTCTAATCTATATGCACTTGATTCATTTCTCTAGGGTTTATAAGCTTGCGCCAAGGAACACCAACTCTATTCCAAGCGGCTGGGAGGAAACTAACTGATTCCAACCATCTAAAACTAACAACTTGACAAAAGTGACCTAAGTCACTAGGGACATACAAACAGAAAGGAAAAAATGCATTGGTCGAATAGACCTTATTACAATGCAAACATGATTTCCTAAACAAAACATGAATTTAAATGCCTCATGGAGGCCACCTTGTGTTAGGTGCTCCTACACCACAATCCCACTACTATAGCTACAAGGATGCAAAGTCTACTAATGCCTCCTGTGGATACATGGCTTATGGCTATCTCATATCCCACAGTGTCCTCGCAAACACCACCATCTCCTAGGGCATATCCTATCATACCCCAAACTGTCGCATCACCCACGACGGCAGATACCTGTCAATCGTGTGCTGACCATAGCCCATCAAATGATGTGGCTGAATAACATAAGGTAGGTGTATGTCATCACCTAGCCATGGCTCAACCCCAATGTATGGTCGCCATATAACCCAAGTCAGATCATCCATTGCCCGCCAACAATAATGTAATTGTCTAGTGTGAGAATACTCAACAGGCTGCCAATATAAAAACACATAGGCCTCGAACTATTGATGGTAATATCCTCCATCTGGCCTAGTAATCACGATATGCTCAAATGTCCACATGTGTAGCAGCATGACCCCAATTGGTAATGCAAAATTATAGTGATACACACATGTGTGCATCTCGTGATATAGTTATGCCACCATAGCTAGCCCCTAGGCATAGATTGTCCCATATTAAACCATCCCCTCTATCATCATCCCCCACCCAACTGTGAAACCTCTAGCTCATTGATCTAGCATCACTACTCCTCCAATCAATGCACAAAGAAACAAGGTAAAGTGATCTGCACCTATTGCCAAAGTCTCCTCATATATCATTTCTTGCATATCCCCTGATAACTCTAGGCGACCTAGGGCAAATGCTCTATATAGTGTTGGTCGTCCTCTCCACGTATCATATACTACTTAGTCTCCATGGATCGGTAGCTTGAGGATGCGATAAACATGCTCAAGTGTGATGGTGATCTCTCTTGTCAGGAAGTGAAAGGAACAGGTCTCTAGTTGAAATCATTACACAACTGCTATCATCATTGCCTTATGTGCTCGTAGCATAGGCATATTTTCCACTGTCAATAATCCCAAGTCCACGAATCGGGCCCATGTCAGTCCATCAAATCTAGAAAAACAAGGCCATCACAGTGGGAACATGTCACTCCCATGATCCTATGAACCCTTCAAGAAACTGCATTCACCAAGTGTTGTCAAAATCATGCTATTTCTTCTAAAAATCAGCCTTCCTACACTAATTTTTCCTCTTTTGGGGTCAAATGTCATTTGGTGCCACTCATTCTCCCCATCGCACCAATCCCACAGATGGCACTGCCCTTACCCTAGATGGCACCACTTTATAAAATGGTGCCACACAATTTTGAAAAGGTGCTATTCTAGAATTTAATCACGCTAATTTGACTTTTGGCACTGATCCGCATGATGGTGCCCCTTTTGCCTTGGGCACTAATCTGCAAGAGTGTGCCTCTTTGCCTTTTGGCATCAATCCATAGGATGGTTCTTCTTGCCCTATGGCGCTGATTGACACAATTGCACTGATACAACTGATGGCACCATGGAAACCAGTTTTGGTGCCATTCAGCCAAAACCCTAGCCCACGCATTTTCACACCAAACTAGAGGAAGGTACCAAAACTTTTTGCTTTGGCACCGATTTCCCCCTTCTGTCCTAAATGGATGGTACCGATCTAGAGGATGGTGCTAATTCAAGCCATTTAGGCACCAATCAATTTCTCGATGGCACCCAAACCCTAAAACCCATTTCCCAAAAATAATAAATGCGGTAAACAAAAAAATGACAAAGTTAGGGTTTCATCCTACCTAGTCACCAGCCTCTGGTGCTCTCCTATAGGACAGGACTTGCTCAAATGAGTGCTCGAATCATGGGAAGAGCGGGTTGTGGTTTACCATTCTCTCCTTCTTTTTTGTCCAAGTGGCTCAATGAGTGCAAATGTGGCACTTTACCGCCCACTTTTCTATTTATAGTCAGCCATGTGATCCTCCAACACAACTTTTCCTCCCTGGGGTATAGATCATAACCTTTTTCACCTATTTTTCTTCTTGTCAACCTATTTCTTCCTCCTCTATCCATTTTTCACCTTCGTTTCTTCCTTTTGAGAGCTCACCTAAAAAAATTATTTTTTCACCTGAACTCTCAAGGGGGCATCCCTCACCCATTTCATTCCTTCCTGGTAGCTAGGACATTTTTCTGACTTGACACTTCCCTACTAGGTCACAACACCATGTCAAAGTGGAGCAAATGTATACACCTAAAAATATCTTTACTATCTAACCAACCTCTGACATCACCAACCACATCAATTTCCCTTCTAATCAATTAATTAAATTTTTATTTAATTAATTATCCCTTTCAACACCTATTTTCCCATCATTTCATCCTTTAAAATTGAATTAATTTAATTAATTCAATAGTCTAACTTAACCAATTAATTAAATAAATGTGCAAATATTTATTTGATTAATTTCACCTTTCCCCTAAACCCAATCAATTAGATAAATCATGTTTATCCAATTAATTTAACCTATTAATTAACCTATCCCTACCCTAGTTAATTAAATATCAATTATTCAATTACCTAGCCTAACCTACACGACCCTAGGCCTATGATTAATTAAAAAAACATTGTTTAATTAATCTTAACCCCTCATTAACCCATTCCCTAATTTTTTCCAGCCATATTATTTAGGCTTATTACCCTGATTAAAATGGTCAAACCTAGCTTAACACACTTCCCCACATCCTCCAAATAAAAAATTGATATTTATGCCTCATAAATCAATTTTTTATACACACATGTCATATATCTCATTAATAACCTCTTACACCACTTACACATCTCATAACTCATTTATTTCCACTCTTCTCCAAATGAATTTTTAATTCATTTTCTCTTTCCCATGTGAATTTTTAATTCACATTTAATCCATCTCACCCAATCTCATTTAATTCACCCCTTTCCTGAGATGAATTTAGAATTCATATTTATTCACAACCCTCCATTTTTGCAGATTAAATCTAGGCCCTCCACATCACATGCACTCACAACCATTGATCTCCCAAATCAATGTCCACCCTTGGATCAAATCCTCTCCCAAAAAGCCTATAAATACACCATCTCTCAAGCCATTTTAACATCCATAATTTGAGCGAAGTTATCATGCCAAAATATCACCTCTTAAGCTAGTCTTATTAATGATTTGCATAGGTTTTGAGAGCATTTCACATTGTCCATTATTATCTTGGGTAAAGCTAGAGTGTTCAAGTGCAACACTCTCCACCTTATCTAGGGTTTGTGGGTCATTTGTGAAGGTATAACATTTGTTTGTGTTGCATTTTTTTATGTTTTAGTTTCATTTTGATTTCCATAAACTACATTCACAACATAACTTACAACTCTGTTATAGCATCTTCAATGCCTAAAACAAAACTTCAACAGAAACATTTCTTTGAAGTATTTCAGATTTCAACAAATTACTCATATTTTAAAATTTTGTTATATCAAGGAAAGCACAAAATAGGACTTCAACTATATGAGTATTTACTAATTATTTACACACTTGATTTCACATCAACCTCCATGTATTTGTGACTTCATTTAGATAACACTAATCCATACAGAGAAAACTTCACCAAGATTGTCACATAGTGACTGAAGACTCTTCCCTTACACATTATTACTCAATTGCACCTTCCTATGTATATCATAGTTTTACACATAAAGATTAGTCATCATTGTATCATCAAAAACCACTCAATACATTCATATAAACCTTATACATAGTCAAAAATATAAATTTTATATGCATTTTCTCATAGATATGACTATCCTCTATTCAGAGAAATCATCAACTTGACCTCAAACCACTCACACAAATTTGAATGCAAAATATTGGCCATCAAAGTAGTTGTGCAACCGAACAATTACAGTTAAGGTATAGTTTTGAAAACCAATCGTCAAATTATGCCTCATACTCTAGCCCATTGTAATTTAAATAAGATTTAAAAATTGACCTTTGATCAAGGTCTTCGAGCCTCTATAGCTTTTAATCTTGGCCTTCCAAATTAAGTTTGGTGCCTGAAGTAGGAAGTCTTACCAGTAGCAAAGGTTATCATAAAAAGGGACCCGTCGAAACTATGTCTTAAGAACCCTTTAGTAAGTCACTTTAAGTTACTTTACCTTTAATAGGAGGTCAACTTTAAAATAGAACAAAAGTAACTGATCGTCATCAAATGTGTATAAAACATTGTAGTCTAGGGTTTATATTAGTAGGTGTTAGGGTTTTAGACAAAGAGTTTTAGGATTCCTATGATCCCTGATCAAGTATAAACCCTAAACATATGCATCTGGGACAAACATACAAATCTCTAAGATTCACTTGTCTCCAAAGCTCCATTAATCCTACCTTTGCATATAGCATGAAGACAATGAACCAAACCAAGATTCTTGAAGCATAATGAATGAAGATCAAACTCCTAAAACCATTAAGCACTTTATATGAAGTATGAAGCATGAAGGATATTATGAAGCAACCTCATGAAGATTCTGACTCAAAGACAATGAAGGCTTTTCAACAACACAACACACATCTTGAACATCCTGCACTGTCCTCCTTGTAATTCAACCACCATCTAAAAAATGAAGAGTGATTCACACTAATCCAATATCACAACATGAAGAGAGAGTGAAGTCAAACATAGCATCATGTGGAACATGAATCATCAAAGCAACATCAACAATCACAAACACGAATAACTCATTTTTGACATCAAGCACAAACCATAACTCTACAAACTCCCCCTTTGTCATTGATGGAAAAAATTTAAACTTCAAATTCTCCACACTCTCTCTCCCCCTTTGACATCAAGGACAAAGGACAACTTACTCCCCCTGTTAATACATACAACTGAATGTCTGAGCCATACATACCACTGAATGCAAAACCTCATTGACAAACCATTGGAAAATCAATAATAGCATTGTCAAAGAGTAGGAATTGAACATGCAACACTGTTAATGCATCAAGAAAATACAGTTATCATGAGTAGAAAAATATATATCACCATGAATAACATAGACCCAATGCAACATATGTCTGTACATTTGATCTTTGTCTTCACTCTATCAATGACATAACAATATTGTCAGCATAGTACGGTCAAAGAAAGAACTAGTAAACACTGAAGATGTCACTGTTAATTGATCATTGATATCACTATGACTTTAGACCATCAGCACAAGCCTAAAGACACTACCTCCAATGACAGTGAGCTAGTGATCCCCCCTACAAATGATACCTTCATGAAAACAAATTACAAACCATTCCACTATGCTTTGCAAGATCAAAGATTCACCTCAAGAAAGAAGGTTAGAATACCAGCAAACTATCTATCACTAATCAAGATTGTAAACATTGTAATCATCACAGATATAGATTCAATCATCATAGATATAGATTGAATAGCATGCCATTGTCAAGAATAGTTGATCAACATCACTGTAACTAGATCTTTGCAAGTTCAAGGAGGGATACTCAATGTAGCAAACAAAATATATCAAGAGTAAACCAATAACACTATCACAATGACCATAGTAATGCTACATTTACCAAGATCACTATCTAACAAGAAAATAAAGATAATTATCACATTGTCACCACTGTACCCTGCTGAAAGATTTAGAAAGGATGCATGGAACATAATCATTATAACATTATAGCATTGTAAAATTGTTGACTGAGATCACATGTAAGCACCATGACAACTGCAAGACCCAAAGCATTGTCCAAACATAGAGGTATCATTAAATCTATACTTTGTATCAATAGCACTGATGCCACATTACTACTGGCTTCCACCTTTGTCATGACTCTTGTTGTGGTTGTCCTTGAAAAAATACTATTCACAAAAGATAAGCATGTACTCTTTGAAGACCTTAAAACTCAAACTCTACTTTCATGACTTTATGTAAGCCTTTTCAATTGCATATCTTTGACATCAACATTTGAAACTGAACATAATGTAATAAAATAGTATTAAGAAACTAGTAGCTGATCAAGAGGCAAAAGCAGTCCAAAATGTATACCACCTCTGTATTGTCACTGTCCAGAAGTGGGAAGCATAGTAATCCAAGGTAAACAAAAATTTTGTGGACTGTCTATGTAATCACTGTCACTCTCAAGGCAAGCAATATTGTGCAAGAAGATTCAATTAAATGACTGTGACTGAGAAAACACTATGTAGATATCATGTTAGTGATTCACAATGACTAAGATACATGCTTCTCACTGAGCATTGTAGTCAAGGTAACTACACTGAGCATCCAAACTAATACTTTCAAACTTCTGACATGAATAAATGGCACTGTCAACATGAATACCAAATCATTGTGACCATGTATACCAAACCTTTGAGAAGAAAACTATGAATAAAGATCACCATACTTTTGCCAAGGCAACAACTGCATAACATAAGACAACTGACATTACAAATATCATTGTGCTTAACACCTACAAACCAAATCTAACTAAACATGACACTTTCAAGATTAATTGTCAACATGATGTCTTCATGACTAACCACCCTAATTCATAGATTCAATAAGAGAAAGAATGCTACCAAAGATTGTAGAGACAACTTCATACTTATGCCTATCATTGCAAAAACCTCACACCAAACCATCACTTGATCTTTGACTGACCTTCTTAATTTCACCTTGAGGTAACAAATATGACATTAAACATTTCCCTCTAACTCCATGTTACTTTTTATGCACTTGGAGACACCTTATGTGCATAAAGCACATGCATAAGTTCTTTCTAGTTTTGTTCATGTTTCCTCCTCCAAACTTTCTTAGGCTCTTTTCTTTTCCAAGCTTTTACAGCCTCTTCCTTTTTCTTGGTTGACATGTTTGCCTTGTTATTATGATTAGGTCAATTCACTAAATTTCTTCTACAAAATTGTGCTATATGTCCAAGTTTGTTAACCTATAGCATATGACCTTATAACTAAAAGGAGAAACAAAATCATATTCTCTTGACAACCAAGAAGGACTTCTGTGATCATATCTTTCATGCATCCAACAATCTCTTTCTATGTGACCAGCTTGGTTACAATTGTAACATACCACATTGTAACTCTTATTTGTCATTTTATAAGGACTTGTATTCTCATGCCATTCAAAATCATTTATGGTATAAGTCCTACAATCTCTATCTCTATGACCATAAATATGACAATAATAGCAATAACCATGAACTTGAGAGTAGTTGTACCTTATTGAATGGTATTGCCTGATAGGTGGAGATCTTGAGAATCTACTTGTCCTTCTACCTTCATCAACACATTTATTTTTCATCTTCTATTCAGGAGCAGCAGCATGATGACCCAAATCTATCTTCTTCCTTGGTGCATTTATAACTTTAAAATTCTAACCTTCTTCATATCCTAGGCCTGTAGTATCCTTATGACATTTTTGTTTGTTTAACATGTCATTTAAGAATTCAGTACTCTTTTCAAATTGTATATTCTTGTACAACTTGGAAGATGCCTTTTCTAATTCCTTTCTCAAAGAGACTATTTCTAACTCTAGTTTTAGGAATTCATTAGTTTTGACTTCAAGATCAGATTTTGTAAAATCAACTACTCTTTTGGCTTCTTCAACTTCAGTTTTTGGACTAATAATTCGTTTGTTAGACTCTTGAATTTGTAACTTTGCCCCTTCAAGATCTAAAGAAACTTTTGCAAAATCTGAACATACCTTGTCCTTGGAATCTTCTTCTTGTTGAAGCTGGTCTTCTAATTTTTGGTTCTCTTTTATGAGTTGCCTGATCATATCTAGGGCACACAAGAGTTCACCTTCTATATCAATCTCACACTCCTGTTCATAGTCATATTCACCCACAAAGAGGTCTCCTTCTTCGTCATCAATCTCAACAAAAATCATCTTCTCTTTCATCAAGTTCTTGTTCACCTACACTGACAATGAAGTCTTCCTTCTTATCAAAACTCTCAACTACAAGACCATTCTCTTTATCACACTTTGTATCAACATTTAGAGGTGATTCTTGCAACAACTCATTACTTGACTTGACTGGGGTTTGTTATACAAAGTTTTGCTTGGCATCTTTCCTTCCTCTATTTCGTTTACGCTTTCCCATAGAAATCCACTATCAGGATCTCCTAAGTTAATTAAACTTTGAACAAGGAATCTAAGGCTCTGATACCACTTGTTGGAGTACAAGATCACTGAGAGGGGTGGGTGAATCAGTGGTCTATAATCTTTCAAACTTTTTACACATTTAATTGCACTAGACATAAAGTTTAAAGAGAACTTAAGAATCCTTCAAACACATATACACATATACAATGGTATGAATGAGTATCAAAGTGCAAATATAGAGACAATCAAAAAAGAATCATGACACAATGTTTATGAGTAGAAAACCCTTTAAAAGGGATAAAAAACCACTCTTGAATCTGCACTTTATTATGCCTCACTAGTAAAACAAAACTTCACTGGTTACATTTAGTGTCTCACTGACATAGCCTCACTAGCAAAACACCATGCCCCACTAGAAAACATAATATGCCTCACTAGAAATAAATTGTCTCTCTGACAAAATGAAATGTCTCACTGACCAAAGATTGTCTCACTAACAAAATAAATTACACAACTGATTTGAATGAAAAAATAAATACAGAGGATCTCTCTATTTCACTGCAATACAATACTCTGTATGTCTTCCTTTTGCAAAACACAAATATCCTTCAAACAACTCCAAATAATGTCAATACTTCTTCATACAAGTTCATCTTTGTCATACATGAAGAAACCCTAACTATGTTTAAGCCCTTTAATACACAAAATCTCTTCATACAAGATACATAGTCAAAAACATAAAATCCACAACTATTTTTGTTAGATCTTCCTAACACAGACTCAGATCATTATCTATTCCACACTTCACTAGACAACATGCTCTTGTTCACAACATAACTTACAACTTTGTTACAACATCTTCAATGCCTAAAACAAAATGTCAATAGAAACATTTCTTTGAAGTATTTCAAACTTCACCAAATTACTCTCATATTTTAAATTTTTGTTATATCAAGACAAACACAAAATAGGACTTCAACTATATGAGTATTTACCAATTATCTACACATTTGATTTCACATTAACCTCCATGTATTTGTGACTTCATATAGATAACACTAACCCATACAGAGAAAACTTCATCAATATTGTCAAATAGTGACTGAAGATGCATCCCTTACACATTATTACTCAACTGCACCTTCCTATGTATATCATATTTCTGCACATAAAGATTACTCATCATTGTATCATCAAAAACCACTCAAAATATTCATATAAACCTATATACATAGTCAAAAAATATAAAAGTTATACGCATTTTCTCATAGATGTGACTACCCTCTATTCAGAGAAATCATTAACTTGGCCTCAAACCACTCACACAGATTGTAAAGAAAAATCCTAGCCATCCAAGTAGATGTGCAACTGAACAACTGTAGTTAGGGCATAGTTTTAAAAACCAACCGTCAAATTATGTCTCATACTCTGGCCCATTGTAATTTAAATAAGGTTTAAAAATTGACCTTTGATCAAGGTCTTCGTACCCCTATACCTTTTAATCTCAGCCATCCAAATTAACTTTGGTGCTCGAAGCAAGAATTCTTACTGGTAGCAAAGGTTATAATAAAAAGGGACCAGTCAAAACTATGTCTTAAGAACCCTTTAGTAAGTCACTTTAAGTGACTTTACCTTTAATAGGAGGTCAACTTTCAAATAGAACAAAAGTAACTAACCGCCCTCAAATGTGTATAAAGCTTTGTACTCTAGGGTTTATATTAGTAGGTGTTAGGGTTTTAGACAAAGAGTTTTAGGATTCCTAGGATCTCTAATCAAGTATAAACCCTAAACATTTGCATCTGGGACAAGCATACAAATCTCTAAGATTCGCTTGTCTCTAAAGCTCCATTCATCCTACCTTGACATACAACATGAAGACAATGAACCAAACCAAGATTCTTGAAGCATAATGAATGAAAACCAAACTCCTGAAACCATCAAGAACTTTATATGAAGTATGAAGCATGAAGGATATTATAAAAAAACCTCATGAAGATTTGATGTAGGGACTTCCGGAGGTCATAACATTTGACTCAGATGTGGGTTTTCTATGAAATTTTACAAGTGGATGCATTATGAGGTGGCATTTGGTTTCCCAGCCCACTAGTCAGTTGGAGCTCATCTTGACACTTTTCGGGGCTTGAAACTTTCATCTTGGCCCTCAAAATGGTAATTTAGTATTTTTTCCTAGTTTTTTAAAAGTTGTTTTTTTAATAACTCGAAACTCATGTTTCAAATTTAGGATGTTAGTTGGATTTTCATCCTACCTTAGTTTTAGGAAGCTTTTAGGAAAAAACTGGATTCTCAAGATATGAATGTAAAATTACCTAAAATGGCAAATTCTGACAATTGTCGAAATCTACCAAAAAAGGTAAATTTTTTATTTTTTTGTTTTTCTTGGATATAAGAGAGTTTTCTCTCATTGGAGCAGCAGAGTTGGTGAATAGAAGTTTTTTTTCAATTTCCAAATCTTTGGCTCTGACACATGATTAATGGCACAATTTTATTGAGTGTATGTTGTTGGCTACATCATCTAGTTTCAGAGTAGGAAGATGGATGGGAGAGGAAGAGGAAGAGGCGGTCTTGCCCAGATACATAGAGAAATGCAAAATCTACAAAGGAAAATAGTAGAACTTACAACATGGATGAAAAATCAAAGACTGGGTAGAGGAGGAGATGAATCTGATGAAGAGATAGGTCAAGGAGGTGTAGATCAAGATACAAAACATGAAGAAGAAGAATTAGAAGGCATGAGTTTCGAAGAGAGGATGCTCAGGGCCTTAGAAGGGAAAAATGAAAGGGTCAAGGTAGATGGTTTAGATTATGCAGGTAGTCTAAAACCAGAGGAGTTGATAGACTGGTTGAATGACATGAGAAATTGTTTTGAATGGAAATCCATGACAGATGAAAAGAAGGTGAAATTCACATGCACCAAATTAAAGGGTCATGCAATGATTTGGTGGGATCATCTTCAAAAGGAATGAACAAGGAAAGGCAAGGATAAGATCAGGACATGGAATAAAATGGAGAAGAAGTTGAGAGAAAAAAGTTTACCCATAGATTATGCGTAAACCCTTTTTCGTAGGTTTCAAAATTTAAAACATAACCTCTCTTCTGTGCAAGATTATACAAATGAGTTTTATACACTGTCTATATGTATAGAGTATCAAGAAACTGATGAACATATGGTTGACAGATATGTGAATGGCCTAAAATTCTCTATTCAATATGAATTGAGCATGCATTGACTCAACAATATGGAAGAGGCTTACCAATTGGCTCTAAAGGCTGAAGAAAAACAAACCAAACAGTAGCATTAGAGGAATAGAGGAGGAAGAAGGGGTACATCAACCCTATTTTGAGGAGGTTAAAATTATGGCAGGGGAGAGTTATCCCATGGATTGGAAAAACAAGTAGACACTCAACAAGATCCTTTGAATCAAGAACAAGGAAGGGGATTTCAAAGAGGTAGAGGTTATGGTAGTGGTAGAGGATGGGAAAACTAGAGAAGGCCTTTCAATTGTTTCAGATGTGGAGAAGAAGGTCAGAGGGCATTTGAATGCTCAAATTATAACATGAAAGAAAGAAATCAAGGAGGACAACCTAGGGTGAACCTAATTCAAATGTAACATGAAGTTGAAGGGATGGAACTAGAGGTTCCACCAGATGTGGGAGAAAGTCTCATGATGAGAAGAGCAATGGTGGTTCTAGAGAAGGAGAAAACACAAGCCAAAAGCTCTAATGGTTCATGGCTTCAAACAAATATCTTCAGAACCAAATGCACTTCAGGTGGTAAGGTATGTCAAGTTATTGTTGATGGAGGTAGTTGTGAAAATATGGTTTCTAAAGAAATGGTAGAAAGATTGAATTTACACTATGAAAAACATCCTCATCCTTACCACATCACATGGTTTAAAAAGGGAAATGAAGTCACTGTTGATAAAAGATGTCTAACTAAGTTTAGCATAGGGAAGATCTATCAGGATGAGATATGGTGTGATGTTGTCCCAATGGATGCCTGTCCTGTGTTATTGGGAAGGCCATGACAGTATGATAGAAAAGTTATGCATGATGGAGAGAAAAACACATACAACTTTTGGAAAGATGGCTCTAAGGTGATTTTATTGCCTCTCAAGGATGAAGGAAAAGGTGAGACCATGTTGTCTGAAAGAGATCTTGTTAAAGAAATGAAGGTGACAAGGTGTTGCTATGCATTAGTAGTGAAAAAAGGTCAAGAAGACATTTCAGTTCCTCCAAAAGTAGAAGAGCTATTGAAATGATTTGTTGATGTTTTGCCTGATGAATTGCATGATGGTCTACTACCAAAGAGAGATATTCAGCATCATATTGATTTGATTCCAGGAGCAACTCTACCCAACCAAGCAACTTATAGGATGAATCCAACACAACATGCAGAGTTGAATAAGCAAGTAACATAACTCATAAGTAAAGGTGTGGTGAGAGAGAGCATGATCCCATGTGTTGTACCTACATTTTTTACCCCAAAAAAAGATGGAACATGGAGGATGTGCACTGATAGCAAAGCAATTAATAAGATTACCATCAAATATCAGTTTCCTATACCTCGTATGGAGGACATGATGGACGTCCTTGTAGGGGCCAAATATTTCAGCAAGATTGACCTACAAACTGGCTACCAACAAATCTGGATCTGAGAAGGGGATGAGTGGAAGATAGCCTTTAAGACTAGAGACAGATTATATGAGTGGATGGTTATGCCATTCATGTTATCAAATGCACCTAACACATTTATGAGATCGATGAACACTATACTACAACCTTACATTGGTAAGTTTGTGGTAGTTTATTTTGATGATATTTTGGTATTTAGTAATAACAAAGAAGAGCACCTACAACACTTGAGGATCATCTTTGATGTGTTAAGGAAGGAGAAGCTCTATGCCAATTTAAAGAAGTGTAGGTTCATGTAGGACAGTTTGGTTTTTTTAGGCTTTGTCATTTCTAAAGATGGTGTCAGAATGGATCTAGAAAAGGTCAGGGCAATTCTAGAATGGCTTAGTCCAAGTAGAATCATAGAGGTAAAATGTTTTCATGGCTTGGCCACTTTCTATCAAAAGTTCATTCAAAATTTCAGTAGTATTGTAGCTCCTATAATATATTGCACCAAAGCAAGGGAGTTTGTATGGACCAAGGATGTTGAGGAGAGCTTTAAGTACTTGAAGCAAAAGGTAATAGAAGCACCTATACTCGCATTGCCAAATTTTGATAAGGTATTTGAAGTAGAATTTGATGCCTCCCATGTGGGAATAGGTGTTGTGCTTAGCCAAGATAGAAAACCTATAACATTCTGATTTGGAATTTTATCCAATTGTTCAAGCATTGAGGCATTGGACACATTATCTAGTTCCCCAAGAGTTTGTATTGTTTACAGATCATATTGCACTGAGACACTTGAACACACATAAAAAGTTGAATAGTAGGCATGCCAAGTGGGTCTCTTTCTTGTAGGGTTACAATTTTATGGTGGAGCATAAGTTTGGAAAACAAAATCAAGTTGTAGATGCGTTAAGTAGGCGTGTTGCACTTTTGACCATAATGGAAACTGAGCTGATTGGTTTTGATGCCATAAAAAATTTGTATGAGTCTGATGATGATTTTTGGGAGATTGTGGAACAATTATAGGCACCAGTATCTGGTAACTTGGATCAATTTAGGGCTGAATATTTTATGCAATATGGGTATCTATTTAAAGGAAAACAAATATGCATACCAGGTGGCTCTATGATGGAAAACATTATCAAAGAATTTCATAGTAGTGGGTTGGCTGGACATTTTGGCAAGGACAAGACAATAGCCTTGATAGAAGATAAATATTACTGGCCAAAGATGAAAAGGGAGATAACTAAGCATGTAACAAGGTGTAGAATCTGCCAAGTGGCTAAGGGACATTCATAGAATACAGGGTTGCATATGCCATTACCAATACCAATTGCACCATGGACAGATTTGAGCATGGACTTTGTGTTGGGAGTTCCACATACTCAACAAGGTAATGACTCCATTTTTGTAGTTGTTGATAGGTTATCCAAGATGGTTCATTTTATTGCCTGTAAGAAAACTAATGACGCAATGAGGGTAGCAGAGTTATTTTTTTCAGAAGTTGTTTGACTACATGGTGTTCCAAAGACTATTACCTCTGATTGGGATACCAAATTCTTCAATCATTTCTGGAGGACTTTATGGAAGAAGATGGGGACTAAGTTATAGTTTAGTAGTGCTTATCATCCTCAAATGGATGGGCAAACAGAGGTAGTCAATCAGAGTCTTGGAAATTTATTGAGGCGTATTGTTGGAGAAAAGCTAAAACAATGGGACGTGGCATTACCCTAGGCTGAATTTACCTATAATAGTTATGTTAATAGATCAATGGTAAAGTCCCCTTTCCAGATCATGTATGGCAAGAATCCTTAGGGTGTTCTAGATTTGGTATAACTTCCAATGAAAGATAGGGTCAGTGATGATGGGGAAACATTTGCAGAACACCTTCAATAGTTGTAGAAAGATGTGAGACAGAAGTTGCAGGACAGTAATGAGAGGTACAAGAATACAATGGATACTAGTATGAGACATCAGACATTCAATGAAGGTGACTTAGTGATGGTATATTTGTGAAAAGAGTGGTTTCCTACTAGAACATACCACAAGTTGATGTACAAGAAAATTGGTCCTTGCATAATTACAAAGAAGATAAATGATAATGCATATGAGGTCAGTTTACCAGATGATCTCGATATTTCTCCTGTGTTTAATATTTCTAATTTATATGCATTCCATGGTGAGGATCATGCTGAAGATAGTCAACCAGAAGTGGCATGGCACCACCACATTCCCCATAAGAAGAAGGAAAAGATTGCATAGGTTCTTGATAAGAAAACTCTCTCCACTCGCCAAGGGCATTACAACAAGTATTTAGTATAGTGGGAAGGCTTGCCACCAATAGATAGCATGTGGATTACAGAGTGGGAAGTGCAAAGGTTAGATCCAGTCAAATAGTAGTAGTTTGAAGATACTCACTTGTAGGAGCTACATTCTTTTCAACTTGAGGAGAATGATGCAGGGACTTCCAGAGGTCATAACTTTTGACTCGGATGTGGGTTTTCTATGAAATTTTACCAGTGGATGCATTATGAGGTGGCATGTGGTTTCCCAACTCACCCTAGTCAATTGGACCTCATCTTGGTACTTTTTTTAAGCTTGAAACTTTCATCTTGGCCCTCAAAATGGAAATTTAGTGTTTTTTCCTAGTTTTTTAAAACTTGCTTTTTTTAATAACTGGAAACTCATGTTTCAAATTTAGGATGTTAGTTGGCATTTCATCCTACCTTAGTTTTAGGAAGTTTTTGGGAAAATACTAGATTCTCAAGATATGAATGTAAAATTACCTAAAATGGCAAAATCTGACTATTATCGAAATCTACCAAAAAAGGTATTTTTTTTTTTTTGTTTTTCTTGGATATAAGAGAGTTTTCTCTCTGTTAGGTCTCAAAAATGTAGGTTACTAATCCTAAGAAGATGTCAGGCTCTATGCTTAGATTTGTAACATTTTTGAACTAATGTGTTGGAGTTAACCTTTAGGGTTTGATGACTCCCTGCACTTTAGGTCCCTCTAAACCTAGGCGAGTGAACCTTGAAAATTAAAGCAGATTGAGTGTAAGTATTTTGACTACGTAAATAGATCTACCTACTATGGCAAATGGTGTAGAATAGATGAGAGCTTGCTAATTAATCCTATACCTAATATCTAATGGATGATTGGTATAAATTATATAAGCAATATTAGGGTAAATTTTACAACCATACTTAACTAATAAAGGGCTTTTAAATGATGAATTGAGATAAGACCAATCCCTTGTTGGGTAAACAGAGTCAAATGGAAGACAAAGACCAGTGGCTGATAGTGGGCAGTGTATACACCTAAAATTGGCTCGTGTCAAATTAGGTAAATATTTTAATATTTATCTTACTTCTTATTTGTTCTATCAATTAAATAAATATTCTAAGTTTATTTGATTGGTTTATTATCCTATAATTAAATAAAATCAATTTATTTAATTAATTTCCCTAAATTATTCTAATGTCTCACATAATTAAATAATCCTACATTATTTAATTAATCCTAAATTCCTCTATCCTAAGTCCTAATTCCATAAATCCACCTCACCATGTTGCACATGTAATTAAATATTTTAAATATTTAATTAGCTAGTATTCCCTCACCCACATGTCCTATTTATCCTCCAATCTAAATTAGTTAACTCATCAATCAAATCTGTTAACTAATTAATCATTCGAGTTTACTGATCAATCAATTCAGTCCACTCCCCAATCAATTCACTTAACTGGTTGGCTTATTCTGTTAATTATTCAATCAATTTTGTTAACTCCCCTATTACATGATGGAACTTGGACACTTTTCCTCTTTCTATTCGTGCACATTCCTCAACCATTCTCAACCTTTGATCTTCTTATTTCTTCTCAACCGTTGATCTTCTCTCACATATTTCTATAAATGCAATCCCCGTCTTCTTCATTTTATTCATCCATCATTTGAACAAACTTATGTTGCAGAAACACTAGCATGCCTTTGGCACCCCCATTTCCATATCACTTATCATCCATCAATAGTGTGTTGAAGCTCATCTTCAATCACACAAAGTATCACAGCCAACTTCATCTTGTCATCTTGAGGACTTCGAAGCAAGGAAGAAAGCTTCCTGAGGGCCATATTTATCTCCATCAAGATCAAGACAGAAAAGGCGAACAATGGAAGATGAAAGGTAAAAGGTTGTAAGTATCATTTGTTTTGTTATTTAAATCTCCTTTTCTCCTTCAGATTCTATTGATGTTTGTATTTATTATTGTTATTGATTAATCCACATTTTACCCTCACATTTTTGGCACCCACCATGGGGTCCTTGCCCTTTTATCTCATAAAAATCTAAGCTTTCTTTTAGACAGGTTCTATACAGGTGTCGCACAGGCTTCTGACAGGCTAATCCAGCACATTTGAGCAATCCTGCAGCACTTCTATCTTTTGTTCTAGCACCTATGATCATTCGATGCATTTATCCCCTGAGACGGTGCTTACAACCCCTATTCTAGTGCTTTTGAATTTACGGTGCATATACCTTCCATAATGACGCATTTATACTGTTTGACAATGCCTTTGTTAGTTTAATGCATATGTCTCTTTTTATAGAGATTTTGACTCCTGTAGTAGCACATTTGTACAACGACGCATGTTAGCTCTATTTCTGCGCATTCAGACTACATAGCGGCGCTTCTATCCTGCACTATGGTTTTAGAGTTCCATCTAATTTTTATGTTTGAGCTAACATTTGTCTTGCAGGATTAGAGGCTAGATTAGATCATTTATCTACATTGACTAGTTCATTTAGATTAATTAAGGGAAAAAGTAACAAAAAAAATGCATGCATACAAACTTCACATTGTCCATAACTAGGAAGAAAGTAACTGAACCATTGCTATCTTTGCATTGTTGATTTCTTTTCCTAAGTTAGATTATTGCTATCTTACAAATAGGAAAATGAACAATGCTATCTTTAAATACACTTCAAAGTTAACAAATGTGTGAGTGCACAAGTAGATAGCCCATTTAGTTGTTTTCTTTTTAACTAGGTTTGGATTAATCAGTGTCTTATGTGTTTATCAAATGACAATAGGCTTATGCTCTCCCCTTAACTGGGTGACCAGAACACCAGACTTCTCATTCCATCTGTTTAACCTTTAGAGGGACCTGCCCTTGGATGCACTCCTGTCTAAGTGGAAATGACCTTGAGTGGAAACAGGCTAAAGCCAAGCCCTACCAATCCACTTAAAATAAATGTGCTTGAGGTGAAAACCTCTTGCAATGAGTGCTACTATGTTACACCAATGGTTAACCTCCCCTAAAACCCTCTAAGGCATAACCCTTTGAGGCTGGGAGACTCCATAATGGAGAGTAGTGCTGCCACACGTGTAACCACTCGAATGGTTGCCTTGACTACGAACTAATTGTGTAGTATACCAAAAACCCCTATTTGTTGATGCAAAGGGCAGACCCCTTGAAGTGGCCTTGATTCATGTGATTCTTAGTAGAGGTAGTAGGGACAATCCTATGGTTCGGTGGGGGTACGAGCCTAAGGAAACTTGGCTGTGGAGGGGAGCTGGTGCTACTAAATCCTGGAGCTACACACTTTGAATTTGCATAGCTAGAGGATTCAACAGATATTGTCCTATCCATCTTAGGGTGTACTTTTTTTTTTAGTCAAAAAGTCCAAAAATACAAAAAAATAACAAAAGATAAAATCATGAAAACTTCTATGTGTTTGCTATGTCTTTGCCATAATTGAAAATCAAAATTCAAAAGAAAACTAGGTTTTCAACCAAAAAAATTGGAAAATCTTGAAAAATGTTGCAAAATTTTGAGAAACCAAACTTAAAGCCTGAGTTATGCATTTGTCACGACCTGTGGCGTATTTGATCTAACTTACGGTGCATTTAAACTCTGTTGTGACACTTTTGGAAAAAACCACAGAATTGTACATTTGATCTAACTTTTAACACATTTGAACTCTGTCATGACACATTTAACTCTATGCATCCAGTCCAGAGAGCAAATCAATACCTTCCCAAGAGCAAATTTTTCAACTTCTCAAAAACCATTTCAAACTATCTCAGTTTTTCCAAAACCTAATTAAGATCTTGCAAATCCACCATTTTCCTCATCTTCCATACCTTAACTGCTTTTTCCACACTACATCCAAAGTCTCACAAAATTCTCCTAAAATCCAACAAGGTTAGAACTAGGCTATTCTTGATCACATCCAAAATCTCAAACAAACCTAGTGAGGCTCTGCTATCAAGGATCACTTATCCTTTTCTCTAGGAACTCCACTAGTGGTTTGTGCAAGACTAGTCACATCAGGTAAATGGATTTCTATCATCCTTGCTTCGACTATCATCTTGTTCACCCATCTTGTTTGATACCAAATCAATCTAAGAAGAACCTCTCTATAATCTTGTTCCATTCTAGCATCTTGTTCAAAAACTTTCTCATTCCATCCTATCTCTAGTCACCATTTATATGGTTTTAACATGGTCTCAAAAACAAAAATAGATTGAAATAGCTAAGAAAAATATCCTAGAAAGTGAAGAGGGAATTTCTATGTAAGAGATCATTCAAGCACAACATGACCCAAAATTTCAATGACTATTAGACAAGGTACTTGCCCAAGACCCTACCAAATTCTTTTTACACCTAACAAATCTAGGAGTCAAGCTCCCCAAAGATTTTGACGTAGAGGCTCTAAAAGAAACTAAGGAAGAAAGAAACCCTAAGGGAAGTAGACATGAGGAAGTACCCACAAAAAAAAGCAAAGCAACCATTGATTCCATGGATGCCCTAAGTCTAGTGAACCAACAGATTCAAGCTATACAACAAGTCACATACATGAAAATAGGAGCATCGACCAAACATTACACCCTAAAGAATATTTCACCATATCCTTTTGATAGGACCTTGACCATGATACCTTTCCCCTCCAAATTTGAGGTGTCAAAATTTGATAAATATCAAGGAAAGGGTGATCCAAGGGATCACATCAAGGAATTCAATGCTGCTTGCCTTGAGGTCACACACAATGACACTTACCTTATGGGACTATTTCCATGAAGCTTACAAGGACAAGCCATGGAGTGGTTTTCTAGACTACCACCTGACATTAGAACATTCAACGAACTTGTAGACAAATTTGTCATCCACTTCTCTTACAATATTGAGCACGACACCTCTATATTGGATATTTGTAACACCAAGCAAAAAGGTGGAGAATCTTTTGCCACCTTCCAACAAAGATGGAGATAGTTGGCAAGGAAGTGCCCACACCAAATGCCTAAAAAACAAATTTTAGAAATGTTCGTCCATAACTTGCAAATGATCTAAGCTATCAGATACAAATCCAATGTCCTACTTCCTTTAGCAAGGTCATTGAGATGGGTCTAATCATCAAAAAAGCTTTAATCACAAAAGGACAAATAAAGCTCTATAAGGACACTCCTAATACAAATACCAACAATGATAAACCAAGATTCTAGATAAAAAACAAAAACATTGTGAACGATGGGGTGGTAGATGCCAAGAATGCGGGACCTAAACAACCAATCTTCAACTTATCAACTCCTCAAAATAACCCCCCACAAAACAAACCAAGAAACATGGAATCACGGTTTACAAACTTTCAAACTAGGAGAAAGTTCACACCTTTGGGTGAATCATTGGAAACCGCTCTACAGAAGTTAATCACAAACAAGATCATAACACTTCCCGCAGCGCGAGAGTACGAACCAAAAGTCAAACCCTCTTGGTGGAATGACAATGATTTCTGTGAGTTCCATCAAAACAGGGGGCACAAAACCAATGATTGCGTTGCCCTAAAACACACTATCCAAGATTTGATAGAGAAAAACAAAATATCCATTGATGGACATACCTCTTACAATGATCACCAGACATTCAAGGATCCTCTTCCCAACTACAAGCAGGGCAGACCTTCCAACCAAAATAACAGTGGAAATAACAATGCCAATTACACAAACGCCGCCTTTGACTATGTTGTTAACCACATATTAGAGAGTGAGCCACATATCAATGTGATCACTATAAACAAGGATCCAGATTGTAACGTTACCACCCACAATAATAAAGTCTCTCTTAAAGGAGTCTCCACCTCATCAGCTAGTTAGTACAGTATCTTAGACCAACTACATAAGACACCTGCACATATCTCCATCCTAGAACTTCTGCGTCTATCCCCGTCCCATAGGGCCATTCTTGATAAAACCTTAGCAGAAGCTTCCATTCCCATGAACCTCACCAAAGAATAGTTTCAAACCATGGTTGGTCACATTACCTCACCTCACTCCTTATCATTCACTAAAAAGGATGATATGTCAATAAACTAACCCCATAATGCCTCTCTTCATATCAAAGCTTTCATACACAAACACAAGATCAAAAGAGTCCTTATCAATGGAGGACCTGGTTTGAATATTTGCACCTTAAATCTAATCCTTGCATTGGGGTTTTCAGAGAAAGTTATAGATCTGAAAAAGAAAATCACTATCAAAGCCTATGATGAGGAGGAGAGAACTTCCAAGGGAATTATTACTTTACCAATCAGAGCGGGACCTATAGTAAAAGATGTGGCTTGCCAAGTTCTTGATATGGAGCTAGTGTATAACATCTTTCTTGGGAGACCATGGATACATGCTCTTAAAGTCATTCCATCAAAATACCATCAGTGTATAAAATTCCCTCACGAAGGTCAAGAGATCACCATCCAAGGTGACCCCAATCCATATCAGTATTGCAACTCCATTCAATCTAAACTTGAAGTTGTGATTCCTCACAATTGTGCCTCTGCTTCATCTTCATCTCGTGTTCACCCAGTTTCACTTGCTTCCTCTTTAGGAGAATCTCAACCTAACCTCCAACTCAAAGATAAGGGCTTGGGTGAGTACACAATTTCTCAATCCCTCTATTTGGCACAACTCCTCTTATCTCCCAAATCTTACGAGAGACCTATCCTGAGCCAGCCCACAACAGAGAAATCTAACAAAGGACTTTTCATTAAATGGGGAAGCCTCGAAGAGGAGAGTAATGAAAAAGATATCTTGCAATGGATATATAAGGATGAAGGTAGTTTATCAACCCGACATGACCATCCCACTATACCAATTGCAAAGTATGGTCAAGGATTCCAAATGCTACAAAGAATGGGGTATGAAGGACATGGTCCACTCGATTGAAGAAAGGATGGTATCACTAAACCCATCTAACCTCATACCATAACAGCCCAAGACACTATAGGGCTAGGTTACACTAGCACATCAAGAACTGACAGAACAAAGGCAAAACACAAGAAACATCCACTAGCAATCTGGTTGAGCAAATTTAGCAAATGCAACTAGGGAGTGAGACTGATTCTAATGAGTATGAATGGGATAGCCTCTCTGAACTATCTTGTGATCAAAAAGACATAGATGTTGTCTAGGAGTATGACCCAACCCATGGAAATGAGGAATGAGGTCTAAGGGCTAGACCGCTAGAGTCTGACCCGCATAATAACAATAGTGAAAGTTGTGAGGAAAGCATGATACCCCTCTTGATGGATTCACTAATAGAGAGTACCATCACAGACCTTGTCCATGCTTTTAACAACTCTATCCTAAGCATCAACACCATTGACCCTGAGCAACCCAATGATCCCTTACCATTGGTGCACCCTGAACTTATAGACTGGGCCCTAGAAGGTACTACCCCTGAACTTGATACCTTTGAAAATGATGAAGTGATCATAGATTACCTTGAGCTTAGAGATCATATACCCATAGGGGATCATAGAGCTAGCTATGTTATAGAACTCAATGAGAAGGCCTATTTTGGAGAGAGTGCCAAGCCTTTTAGTCTCAAAAATGTGAAAATGAAAGAATGATCTAATGGTGAAAACTGCTCTGCGGTAGTGTTAGATTGTGAAAAAAGTAAAAATAAAGACATATCCAATGGTGAAAACCTCTCTGAGGCACTGAAGGATGGAAGGCTTGACCCTCTACCCAATCTTACACATCATGAGAGATCGTCAATCTTGATAGAACCAGCAGAGCCGATCAATGTCAGCACAAGTGATAATCCCAGAATGATCCACATGGCAAAGGCTCTAATTGAACAAGAGAAACCTACATTCACCAACTTCTTCAAAAGAAAACAAATCAACTTTGCATGGACGTATGCAGACATGCCAGGGGTAAATCTGAATCTCATCATGCATCACTTATCTTTAGCTCTAGGAGCTAAACCGGTCAAGCAAAAACTCAGAAAGATGCATCTACATGTGGCCCTCATGGTAAAAGAAGAGCTGAAGAAACTATTAGATATTGGCTTCATCAGACCAATAGACTATCTTGAGTGGATTTCAAACATAGTACTAGTGGCTAAACCGGATGGCAGAGTTTGACTATGTAATGACTTTTAGGACTTGAACAAAGCTTGCCTGAAAGATGACTTCTCCCTACCAAACATTGAAATGATTGTAGATCTCATGGCAGGACGTACCATGCTATCACTAATGGATGGTATTTCCAGATATAACCAGATAAAAATTGCACCTAAAGACCAACACAAGACTGCATTTACATGTCCTTGGGGCACCTATTGTTGGTGTGTCATGCCATTTGGTTTGAAAAATGCCGGTGCAACATACCAGAGAGCTATGACCACAATCTTCAACGACATGATGCACACTAGAATGGAAGATTATGTTGATGACATTCTGGCAAAATCACTTACAAGAGAAGGACACCTGGCAGTGCTAGATAAAATCTTCACAAGACTAGAACAGTTCAATGTGCACCTCAATCCAAAGAAGTGCATATTTGGAGTCACCTCAGGTAACCTGCTAGGATACGTAGTGTCTGGAAATGGAATTGAGGTTGATCCAACTAAAGTGAAGGCCATCATAGAAATGCCACCTCCCAAGAATCTCGCTCAGCTAAGGTCCTTACAGGGAAAGATGCAATCTATCAGAAGGTTCATTTCGCAGTTGGTAGATAAGTGCCACCCATTTTCCCACCTTCTACATAAGAATGTCCCTTTCAAATGGAATGAGTCATGTGAGCAAGCATTTCAGCACTTAAAAGAATATCTGATGAAACCACCTGTGTTGATGCCACCAATTCATGGTAAGCCTCTACTACTGTATATCTCGTATACACCAATAGCTCTAGGAGCTCTTCTTGCACAAGAAAACCATGAAGGGAAAGAACAAGCAATATACTATATCAGTCGAACACTTGTTGGGTATGAGATGCAATACACGCCCATTGAAATAGCATGTCTCATTGTGGTCTTTGCCTCACAAAAGTGGAGACATTATATGTTGTCACATTCTATCAAGCTCGTGGCAAAGATCGATCCACTCAAATACTTACTCAACAAGGCAGCATTAATAGGTAGATTATCTAAATGGGTCATGCTTCTCAGCGAGTTTGATATCAAATATGTAGATAGGAAAGCAATAAAAGGTCAAGTGCTTGTAGATCAACTGGTAAATGCACCACTCACAGATGACACCCCTTTGAGCTTTGAGTTTCCAGACGAATCTATCTTTCATGTCACTACAACAATCTGGAAAATGTACCTTGACGGATCTTACACCCAGCATGGATCAGGGGCAGGTATCTTGTTGGTTACCCCTAGTGGTGACACTATTCCAAAGTCATACAGACTACTCTTTCCTTGCACTAACAACGTGGCAGAGTATGAAGCCCTAGTCATTGGTGTCAAGCTAGTAGTGGAATGGAATATCAAAGAACTACAGGTGTATGGTGATTCACAACTGGTCATAAATCAAGTAAATGATGACTACCAAACAAAAGATGAGAAATTGATCCCTTACAAATGGATGGTAGATGATTTCAAAGAATACTTTGACCAGATCTCTTTTGAGCAAATACCACAGATACAGAACAAAGCTGCAAATGCAATGGCAATGATTGCATCTCTCCTTGATATTCCTGCTAATCAAGCACGCTATGAGTTCTTAGTAGAGCCAGTGATCTATCCTGCATACGACACCCCTAAATCTCACATCATTTGCCACATTGTTGGAGTTGATTCCCCCCTATACGAAAACATCTTTGCCTACCTTAAAGAGAATACCCTCCCACTTGACCTCTCTAGTAACCAAAAGTGAACCTTCATCTGTCAGGCATCCTAGTATGCCATTGTCACCAATACCCTATATTGCAGAGGTCTCGATGGTACTCTCCTTAGATGTCTTGATAGTGAGGAATATCAAACCACCTTGAGAAAAGTGCACAATGGTATATGCGGGACCCACTCTAGTGGACCTACCCTGGCTAAGAAACTCATACTCATGGGATACTATTGGCCAACTATGGAACAAGATGCCTATCATTTTGTAAAGAAGTGCACCAAATGCCAAGTCCATGGGAACCTGATACACGCACCAACACAGGAGCTTTAGCCGTTAACGACTCCTTGACCTTTCTGTCAGTGGGGACTCAACTTAGTGGGAAAGGTTCACCCTCCTTCATCTAGTGGCCATAAATTCATAATCACTACCACTGAGTACTTCAAAAAGTGGATTGAAGCCATGCCCTTAGCCAACATCATAGGCAAACAGATTACCTCTTTGATCTTGAACTATATCATTTGTCACTATGGTATCCCTTCATCCATTGTCATGGATAATGGACAACCCTTCAAAAATCAAGATGTCAGGGAACTATGTGACAAATTCCATATCTAGCACCACTTTTCAACCTCATACTACCCCCAAGGCAATGGTCAGGTGGAGGCATCAAATAAAACCATACTTAAAATCCTAAAGAAGACTAACACTGATGCCGGCTGTGATTGGCATGTCCAGCTAAATCCTGTGTTGTGGGCCTACTGCACAAGCATCTGCACACCCATAGCTACAACACTATACTCCCTAGTCTATGGATCTGAAGTAATCTTACCCATTGAAGTCAAGATCCCATCCTTGCACATCTCATTAAAAGGCCTCATATCTGATGAAGAATATAGAGTGACCAGACTCCAAGAATTAGAGCTTCTCAAAGAGAGAAGGCAACAAGCCTTTAACCACCTAAAAGCATATCAGCAGAGAATTTTCAGAAGCTACAATCATAGGGTCAAGCCCTGAGTCTTCCAAGTTGGTGATCTAGTCCTCAGAGAAAATCCTAGGAATCAGTAAGATCGAGAAAAGAAAGGGAAGTTTGAACCCAACTAGCTAGGTCCCTATGTCATCATTGCTACCTATGGGTCTAGAGCATATCAATTGGCTACATCTAATGGTGTACTATTTGATGATCCTATCAACAGTATGCATCTCTAAAAGTTCTACACTTAAACCCCAATGCAAGGGAGTCCTGAAAAAATTCAATTTTTTTTTGAAAAATGATCAAAAACAAAATCAAAAAATGGAAAATAGCAAAAAAATCGTCCTATAGTAAAAACCTAGCAAACAGGTGCCTACGATAGGTACCATGATGAAAACTTGAAAAACAGGTGTCATGTGTACTTTTAGCTTCTATGCAAATAAAAGTAAGTGGTGAAAACCTGGTAAATAGGTGCTATTCTGTGACAAACCACTCCCTCCATCTGTTGTAACTTCATGTCTCTTGTGTCTTCCATACCATTCATCTTGAACTAGTCATTTGAACTATTGTCAAACTATGTCGCCTCTGAGTTATCACGTAGGTAGGGCCATTCTCAATGCGCCCCTGAGGCTTCGCTATCCGATCCGTCCCATGTCTAGTCCTTCTATCTATTTGAGTCCATCACATTTCTGCATCTTTACCATTGCCTAGGTCTTAGGTCCATCAGGTTCACCCTGAACTACGTTGACTCTACATCGTCACGTAGGCAAGGCCATTTAGCAATGAGCCCCGAGGCACTAGGTTAGTCCCTTAAGGTTTGTCTCTCCATGTTCTATCACCCATAATAAGTCGATCCTTTGTCTAAACTGGGGGCAACTCCTCGACCTAGTTACGGATTTGGATTCTTGAATGTTGCATGTTCTAAGAGGATACCAATAAAGGATTGTGATACCTTTCACTAGACAAACATGCTTCCAAACAAAAAATATTGATGCAAAACATCAACCTATCAAAAACAAAGATAAGCACCATACCGAAACACTCAAACTAATCCTGTATCAATTATGGCAAAAACACACATCTAATGCAAAGAATGATTTGTGATCAGGTTAACTTACAAAGTCTTGGATTTTTGTCATTATGTCTTCCTATGCTACTCAAGGATGCCAAAAAGCTAGAGATGCTATGATGGGGGTATAATCATTTTCTTTGTCTACTGCTTGTGGATTAAACTTTAGTAATGTGACAACTTTCTATCTAACGACATGATTAGCAAAAGATCATCGAGGACTTTGGAGGTCTCAACATGAAAAGGAGCAATCCTTGTCTATTGAAACACAAGAAGTACTCAGGTCATCTAGATTCAAGTTTGACTAGATGCTTGTATCAACTTGCTATATCAAAATCCATGTAAGGAATACTCAGGTCATCTCGGTCCAATTATACCTAGATGCTTGTATTTCCTTACAACATTTCAAAAAGAGAAAATACCAAAAAGTGCCCAATGATGAAAGCAAAAGACTTGCAATCTCAAAGATGATAATTCATGTCCACATCCCGTATCCACAAATCCATTTCATCCATACCATAATAAAATCCTGCAGTATATCAAACGAAAGCCAATATTTTCTTAATCTCTTTTCTTCCACCTGTCTATATCATCTCTGTGTCGACTGAGTACATTTGGACATATCAAAAACATAGCATAGGCAACACATCATATCACATTATTTGCATACAGCATAAAAATATTGGATCATTTCCATACATTTTAAAGTGCATTAGGTCATCCACATACATTTGCATCCATACATCATATCAAAAGAATCAAAAACATCGACAAATACATATAGAGTTGCATGATCATAATCATATACATAGACATATCCATACACATTTGCATTTACATATCACATCATTCTAAATCCATCTAGTGTGCATCACATATACAAAACATCATAAGATAGATTGCATCCATAGCATATAAAAGATAGAATACATACATGTAGAACATCAATAAATAGCATCATCATATATATCATCCAAAACATGTCCAAATGTACAATATATAAAAAATATTTGTCCATCTCTCAGAGTCACATCATAAAGTGTATACAAGATACAAAAAGATAGTGATACATGTCTCAGGGCAAAAATGATACATATATAGGCTATATCAGCCATCACAAATCTATACATCACAATCAAAAACTAGTACAAGTATCCAAATCTGACTAACCCTATTGCCACAGAGCACTGCTCCCTATGCTACCCTCTCCTCTGTCCCCCTGACTACTGTGGGCCCCAGACTGATCCCACAGATCAGGATCCACCTCCTCTTTGTGATGCCCTAGACTGGCTCCTAAAGCTAGGGGCACACTGCTCCACTGACACAGCCCCATGGTATAGACCTCTGTAGTACTGAGCCTAGGCCTGTGCTCTAGCAAGATCACTCTGAACCTGAGCTAGCTGTGTCTGTGCGTGCTGCACCTGAGAAACCAAGAAGCTAGATGTGCCATTTGTGCCCTTAGCTACCACAGCTAAGTCCCTCTCTGCTCTCATCGCCCACATGCTAGCTAAGGTTGTGTCTCTCTAGTTAACTCTAATATCCTCCTTGCACCTACATCTCTCCGTGACTCTGCTGCTCTCAGATGAGCCCTCAGATGGCTAACCTAACTCTATAATGCAACCATGGTCTACTTCTGCAAGTCAAGTTATGGAGCCTACCCTACCTGTCCCTCTCCTGGTGCCACCTACTATTGGCACATGTCCCTATCTCTGCTGCTATGCCACCTACTGTGGTGGCAACATCTACCTTTGTGGTGCCACCTGCTATGCTGGCACCTGTACCTATATCTGTCTTGTAGCCTGTGGCTGTGTAGCTGCCTGCTGACCCGAAGGTCCCTCCCCAGACCTCCTCCTCTGTCTCAGTCTAGCACCCCCTCCTCCATCTCATCCTCCTCCCCCCTCCTCCATCCTCCCCTCCTCCTGCTAGCTGTACCCTTATCATCTAAATCCTCCTCGTCGATATGCGGAGCCAACTCTCCTGGTCCTGAGTATCTAGGAAAGGGATGAGTAGCAAACCACTCCTCATAGTCTGGTGTCATGCCAGCATCCACTATGTCCCTCCTCATGGGCCAAGCTGCATAGGGGATCTGCTAAAAATCTGCCAAGGCCTCCTCATATGATGCCATGGGACCCCACCTGAATCTCTCTGCGTGGGTCCTAACAAAGTGCACCTATCCCTGTGGTCTACCCTATACTCTGTCAAACTACCTCTAGACCCTGCTAACAATCTACCTCTCTAGTATGTACATGGTTCTCCCAATCAACCATCGAGTCTGAAAGCAATAATGTAACTCATCGGCCTCATCCTCCCATACCTCATAGTCTAGGTATGGGCACTAGATAACTGCATCCAAGTTATCAAATACGTGTCTCCAGTACTCTAGATTCCCTAACCTGTGCTGGGAAATCACACCTAAATAACTGTAGGGCTCACCCCTCTGCATGTGAAATAGACACTCTAGCTGTGTGATAGCTATATGCTCCCACAACCAAAACTGTAAGAGAGACACACCTGCTGACAAACTAGCTCCTCTATGGTATACCACCTAGTGCATATCTCTATATAAGTGTGCAAGCATGCACACACCCCATGCATACCTGGTACCATCTATCATCATGCTCTCTAACACCCTCCTCCAGCCAATCGGGAAGCTGTGTGACCTCCTATCGGGGCATACTACGCCACCGATCAATCCTGCAACTATGCCTAGGAAGTAGTCATAGCAGTCATATATGTCCTGCCAAGAAATCACCTGCTTCACCAACTTTGGGTCTTGAAATACCCATCTACACTCAGCTAAGCCAGCGTCCCACTGTGACTCATACTCAACCAACTCCCCCTAAATAGGGAGGTGCAGAATCTGATACATGTCCTCAAGCATAATCACCATCTCTCTCGTTGGAAGATAGAATGTGCCATCCTTGCTGTGGAATTGCTCCACCGCTGCAGTCAACATGGCCCAATTCGAGCAAGCTTCAGGCATAAAAAAACATAATGCAAACCCATCACACCTAGAGCCTCATGATCTATCTTAGTCAACATATACTGCTGCAATAATAGCAACAGGAACTGCTCTCATGACATAAGGACATCCCAAATATCCTCTTGCAACCAAGCAAAGCATAACGTAAAAGAAATCCATATCCAAGCAAACCTACTCAAAGCAATCAAACTATCCTATCAATGACTTAACATATCAAATTAATCAAAACAACAAATCATCTCTTGACTATATTCTCGGCAATCTCAGAGATCACTTATCAATTGACGCATTGATCAAGGTACCAATTGGGTTAATTTCATTAAGTCAATTGATTTTTCCTAGTACAAATGCACCGATCTAGGTGGCAAATGCACCGATCCTTATCACATGCACCGCTTCACTGTGAATACGCTACCCTTTGACGTGTATGCGTCATTCTGGCACATGCACTGCTTCTTATGTCACATGCGCCATTTCCCAGCAAATGCACCAATTCCAAGCAAATAGCATATGTGCCATAACATATCTCACATGCACTACATCTTAGCATATGCACCATTTCGGGGAGTATATGCGTCGAACGATAGTTTGGCGCATCTATCCTAGTATTTTTTCCTAGCCATTAATGAGCCTAATAAATGATGTTTTGCGAGTTTTGACAAACTACATACTAGGGGTCCTATCTCTGCTGGCTGATTGAACCATTGGACTCACTCAAACTGGTGCTCCTCTGGCAGAATATCCATCTCTCTAGCTGCCATGCTCTCCTAAGCTCTCAAAAGACCAATCAACTAAGGACAAGTGTGCAAATGAATAGAACTTGTGGACCCAGCTCCTATTTATAGCAAGTGAACCATGTCTAACAGCATGACAACTATGGCTACTTCCCATATCTCTTCCTCCAAACCATGTCCTATTTTTCTCCATCCTAGCTTACCTTCTTCTTCGTGAGATTGTCCGTCTCATGCTCTTCTACCTTCTTCCCGTCCAATCTCCCGAGGGGGTATCCTATCATCAAACTTGTACCAGGGGCAAACTAGGGCATGTATCATTGTCAAATAATCTTTTTCTTTGAAACAACGTGATAAAACACATTGCTTCAAAGAGGGGCAAAATGTATACACCTAAAATTGGCTTGTGTCAAATTAAGTAAATATTTTAATATTTATCTTAATTCTTATTTCTTCTATCAATTAAATAAATATTCTAAGTTTATTTGATTGGTTTATTATCCCATAATTAAATAAAATCAATTTATTTAATTAAATTCCCTAAATTCTTCTAATGTCTCACATAATTAAATAATCCTACATTATTTAATTAATCCTAAATTCCTCTATCCTAAGTCCTAATTCCATAAATCAACCTCACCAATCCACCTCACCTCTTCCACCTCACCATGTTGCACATGTAATTAAATATTTTAAATATTTAATTAGCTAATATTCCCTCACCCACATGTCCTATTTATCCTCCAATCTAAATTAGTTAACTCAACAATCAAATCTGTTAACTAATTAATCGTTCAAGTTCGCTGATCAATCAATTCAGTCCACTCCCCAATCAATTCACTTAACTGGTTGGTTTATTTTGTTAACTATTCAATCAATTTTGTTAACTCCCCTATTACATGATGGAGCTTGGACACTTGTCCTCTTTCTATTTGCGGACATTCCTCAACCATTCTCAACCTTTGATCTTCTTATTTCTTCACAACCATTGATTTGATCTCACATATTTCTATAAATGCAACCCTCATCTTCTTCATTTTATTCATCCATCATTTGAATAAACTTATGCTGTAGAAACACTAACTCGCCTTTGGCACCCCCATTTCCATATCACTTATCATCCATCAATAGTGTGTTGAAGCTCATCTTCAATCACACAAAGTATCACAACCAAGTTCATCTTGTCATCCTGAGGACTTCGAAGCAAGGAAGCAAGCTTCCTAAGGGCCATTTTTATCTGCATCAAGATCAAGACAGAAAAGGCAAACAATGGAAGATGAAAGGTACAAGGTTGTAAGTATCATTTGTTTTATTATTTAAATCTCCCTTTCTCCTTCAGATTCTATTGATGTTTGGGTTTATTATCATTATTGATTAATCCACATTTTACCCTCATAGGCAGTAACTCTAACTGTTTGGCACAATACTTGAGTTTATAACTTGTATAAACATGCAGGGAAATGACTGACAGACTCTCCTTAATAATCCAATAGATAAAATTAGATTTCATGTTATTCACCAGAAGGAAGTTTAATCCTTTCTTGAAGGAACCAATTGAATGATATATACAAGAACGACAAACAATATCAACTTGGAGATAGAATGATAATCTTAATTATATGATTCCTCTTAGTGATCCAAACTAACACTTCTAGGTTATTGTGACTGATCAGAAGGATTTTAATTCCTCTAATGGAAACCAATTAATCCAATCACACATATACAACAAATGTGCATTGACAAATTAAATATATACTTGATATATTAATCATTTCCTTTGCAACATGGTCTTTTAAAACATTATAAACTTCATGTACTATATCCTGCTACTGATGATCATTCAGCATCATATGTTCAACTTATATAGAAATACTTATGAAGAGACTTAACTCTTCAAAATGTCTTTTTGGGAATTAACATGATTAACACAACAATAAACAAAGGAAATGATCCTAAACCCTATTGAGCCATAAATATATCTGAGCAATGTGATCTAGGTATTCTTGGCTATGATGTGTATCAGTGAATTCAATAGCATTTCTTGTAATCACATCCATCATTACCATCTTCTCTAGATGCTTGCAGGCTTCCCCAGATCTAGAGTCTTTGTCCTTGAGAGCTCCTAAGGCTTCATGCAATATCACTTGACAGTCTTTACTCCATTCATCTTTACTCTTCAGTTCTTTATCATTTTAGAACAACATGGGTACTCCTACTTTTGAAGTCTCAATACATTCTTTGGCATTGTTCTTAAGCTGGTCATAATATTTCTGGTGCCACTCAATCAAGTCTTTTGCACTGGAAGTACCTGTAGTGTCAGAAACATCCTTACTCTATGTCTCATGGAGTTTCTACTACAACCTGTTGTGGATCCTCTCATGCTCTTGGATCACTTTATAGTTTTTAGAATAAATATCCCAAAATTGGTTCATCCAATAAATAATGTTGACATGCCTATTGTGGAGCACCATTACAAGTGTGTCAATATGGACCTGAGCTATCTAGTGAACAGATGGTGATTGGGCTCTTTGTGAGATTTTTCCTTGAGTCAACTTTTTCACTAACCCTCTGAAGGTATTCTTAACAGTACTTTCAAGAAATCATTTTCTTTTGTTAATCTTTCACAACTTAGTTTATATGCATCTTGTTCTTTGATCAGCATTTGAGCCTATGCTTTGTTCAACTTTGCAACATTTATGCCAATTTCTGTAGTAATCAAGGGTTCAGTTTCCCCTGCCTTCAAAGTCATGACATGCCCAAAAGCCTTTTCAGTATCTATAATGGTTGTCTTCTTATGAGGCAGGTACAAGGTGCATATCATTAGTGAATTTCCATCATTGTTATATTTGGTGCCCATATACACTTTTGTGACACCCTCAGGAGTGAGATTATATTTGTCATCATTATTATGCAAAAAACTATCAAACACCAAAGTAGAATTCAAATCAAGACTAGGAAATATCATAATGCTTACTTCTCTGAGCAGTTGTCTACCTTTACTAGGAGTCATATCTTTGAATTCATTGTCCACTATCATTTTTAACATATCAATTAATTGTCTTTCATTGTTGGCTGAGACATCATCAATTGATTCCCTAATCTCTTTACCCTTGCATTTATACAAAAATGATTTAAACTCTTTAGAATGAATAAATTGATCATCTGAAATAAAAGAATCATATGCTAATTATTTGGGATCCTCATCAGTAGACCCCTCCTCATCATGTTCTATACTAGGAGACTGATAGCATTACTATTTTCATTTAGATATCATAGTTGGTTGTAGATGTGGCTCTTCTTCTTCTATAGACCCCTCATCAGCAGAGGACAACAACTCTATCTCTGTAAGTTGTCTCTTCTTCTCATCTAATTCTCTATTATATTTCTCAATCACTAATTCAACTTTAGTTTCTTCCAAATTCCTGATAATGTTATCATGTGGATATGGGACATGTGTATATCCACTGAGGTTTTGTTTTCTCCTAGCAAGATCAATAAAACCCTTAAGATCAAATCCTTTTCTTGCCTCTGCACATCTCATGGTGTAATGCTTCAGTTTATCCACAATGAGACCATAACCCTCTTTTGACACCACAATAAAATCTCCAAAGCACAAAGTACTAGGCATGAAGGATTGTTTTTCATAGGAGCTCAAGTACATCACATTATTGCAGTTCATTTGCCTGACTATCTCTAAGTAGGCAATTTTGTCAGGAACTGTCTTTGGCAATATAAACGGGGTGTCTTCAAAACCATAAATTCTAACCATGGTAGAATCCTCAAAACAATACTACTCTCCCCAGTTGTTGGTAATAGTAGGAGGACCACCAAAATCTTTATGTCTAAGAAACCTCTTTATTTCATTTTACAGTGAATATTCACAAGGATGATTGAAATATCTATACAACACTTTTACACAATATTCTTCATAATGAATATAACTAGAATGGCATACCTGTTGTCCCATATCCTTGTCCACATTTGCATAGGTGACTTTTGTCCCCTCTGGTCCATTTGAACAACCTTGAATTCACTTGGCCATAATCCCATTTCCTAGCCATAATAAAGCACCATGTGCATGAGGAGTGAGTAGTGTTCAAAAGAGACCGATGGGGTGTTGTTCTTGATTGCAGTTAAACTAGAATCAATTCTTCCAAAAACATAGGTAGCATAATCAAACTACCTGGCATTGTGACACTAGATGTCTGTGGCTATCACCATTAAAGGAATTGTCATAAAATCAGGAACCTCTAATCCTAGGACTTAGCCCACAGAATAATATGTGTATTGTATCTATGGTTCAAACAGTGACACATGGAATGGAGGTCCATCATTACCATTAAGAGGCACCATTTCTCCTTCTACCCTAGGCCTATGAATAGGTAATCTCCATCCATTATAGGTGGTGTCCATTCTCCAATATTCTTTGTCCAAATCTTCATAAACTATGGGAACAATACACAAATCATCTAAGTCAAATACTTCACAAATGGCATTCTGAGACAAATCTATAATAGGTTCCCCTTGCGGGTTGCATATGGCCTTGAGGTCTGGATTATATTGCTTAGCTAGGAGTTTGAGGAGTTTTGCATTTAGAAACACATCAGGAATGACCAATTTTCCCACATTCAAGTGCCATAGGTTAGACATTGGGAAATTCCTAAATCTTCTATTGTGGTGGAATTTGAACAATTCATAACCTCTTATTCGAGTCCACACATTTCCAAGATATTTGCATTTGTCTTCTATTTTCTCTACTTCTGCCCTAAGTTGTGTAGACCTTTGGGCTTTAGGAGTTGATCCAGGAAATTGGTCAATTAAGTCTTGATTCAATTTCCTATCTTTTATTTTCTCATCAGGGATTTTGTCAATTTTTTGTTTCTTGGGTTTACTAGTTTCACCTGGCTGTTTTCTGCCCTTTCCTTTCATTAGAGTCTCCATTACAATTCTAGATAGTAAATTTAAACTTTCGTCTTATCACACAGAGGTTTTTTGAGTTTGTACCTATTATTTGATGATTTAACTCATCTATCCTTTCTTCTAAGGTCTCATTTATGCACTCCTCTCAGACACTTCATTTGAATCTAATTGCAGTGATTTCAAATGGTTCTTCAAAGGATTTCTTCCTTGTCTACAATTAATTGTTGCAATGTATTAATTTTTGTGATCGTTGTGAGATGTCACATTGTCATAACTACCTTCATCAATATAACTTTTGTATTGTCAGGGTGATTTAATATCTTCTTATGGCACGAACATTTGCATGTGGATCAATCACTGTGACCCTTCATTTGTCTCCTCGATGCCATCTTTCATATATGAGTTTGTATCGGCAAGATATTTCAAGAACTACCCAATATAGAAATGAGCATGGCTATCATCCATCTGACTTGCATTATCACCATGGGAATAACATCTTACTCCGATATCTCAAGTGTCTCCAAAATGAGTATCAGCAAGAGTCTTATCGATAAGTGCGACTACTATTATTATCGAAGAAACATAGGACATCGAGATAACTTATTTCAAACTACCCAATCATGGTTGTTTCCCTAATACCCCTTTTATATCCTTCATCAGAGTGATCATTCATAATATGTTGTTGACATCCTTCATCATTGTGACCATCAGATCGACAAGACTTGTAAGCTTTGTTCTGATTTGTTCACTTTCACCGATGGTTTTTATCCTCTATGCATATCAGTGTGACTTAGGTTGAAACAATTTCTTTAGTTATTGAGACATTAAAATGTTGGAGCACTTTAATTCTTTGCTCCAATGTTCATCTCCTGCCGATGATCACTAGTTCCCTTCATTTCGGTGAGAGTCCTACCAAATTCCTCCATCGGTATGACTTATACTGTCAGGGGGTTTTTTGGAGTATTCTTTGATAGTGTTTTCTTATGTTGATAGTCTTCATTATTTATTAACTCGGCGTGACTGCAAATTGTCTCTCCAATGAAAGGTCATCGGTGTTACTTTCTTCATCGACGATTCCTAAAATCTTCTCCCTGATCATTATTCTCATGCCAATACTTATTTTAGCCCGTCTCATGTGGAACATGGATCAGTATGAAGAAAGTGAGGTCTTGCCGAAATTAAGGAACTGAGGCCCCTTACCATATAAGGTGTGATGGGTGAGACAAATGTTTGTGGTAAATATCATGTGATCTTTATAGAATTCATCCACTTCTATTATGATTTTGGGCACATGATTGTCTGATCTTGTTGGTCATGAGGTGGGTAGAAGTATAGGAAAATTTTGAAATTTTCCTATCCCAACAGTGGCTCTATTTGGGATGTCTACCCCTTGCAAGTATAACAAGAATTTAGATCTCTTGGGAAGTAGACCATAGGATTGTTCATGTACTGGCAAATCCTAATCCCTTTTGATCATTCTAAACTATTGTGCATGGAATAAGACTATTTTGAGAATTATTTAAGAGTCATCAATGCAATGGCAACACTTATTTCTCTTTGCATGTGATTCTGATATTTTTGTGAAAAGAAAGGTTTTAGAAACTGTCCATGCACTGGCAGTTCTTGCTCTTCTCTAGACATATTTTGCATATAGTAAGAATCATCTCCCCCTTTACCAGTGATAACAAAGGGGCCTAACCACGAGGCTTCATGCTTTCCCTTTTCTTGACATCTGGCATTCCACATCAATACCAAATCATTCATTTCAAATCTCTTATCCTTGGTCTTTTTGTCAAAAAGGTATTTTACTTGAGATTTCAATTTGATGTTCTGCTTTTGAGCCAATCTCCTTGTCTCATCAATTTCTACAAGATGTTCTAATCTCTCCTCCATTGGTTCAGGAGTGCTTAAATCCTCTTGAAGAACAAATTTGTAAACTGGTAAAAGATTTTCTAATGGCATCCTTGCTTGTGTTCCATACACCAGTTCAAAAAGAGATCTCCTAATTTCTCTCTTCACAGTAATCCTATCAGCCCACATGGCCATTATCAACTTTCAATCCCATGCCTTCTTGTTTCCCTCCAACATTCTCTTTATAAATTTTAGGAGATTTTTGTTGCTGGATTTTGCCTACCCATTTTCTTGTGGATGATAAGGGGCAACATAGGACATAGTAATGTCATGTGTATTATAGAAATTTTTGAACTCATCAGACCTAAAACACATTTCATTGTCTGTAATTAACCTCACTAGAGTGCCGAATCTAAATATAATATTCTCCATCAAAAATTTGATCACTACCTTGCTTGTTGCTTGGTTAGTTGGGATTGCTTCCACCCATTTTGTGAAGTAATCTATTGCCACTAAAATCCATTTGTGTCCTCCACTTGACTTTTCTGTAATTTCTCCTATGAAGTCAATGCCCCACTGATAGAATGGAGCCTCCACCTGCATGGGTTTCAAGGGTAGTGCTCCTTGATATTTTAATTTTCCTAAAAATTTCTAACATGCTTCACATTTTCTCATGTAATGATATGAATCACTAAAAACTCTAGGCCAATAGTATCCAGCCCTTAGGATCTTGTGGGCTATAGTCTTTGCTGATAAATGACCTGCACACATACCTTTGTGTAACTCTTTCATGACATGTTTTGACTGATGTTCATCTAGGCATAATAGTAGAATACCATCCCTATTTTTCCAGTAAAGATCTCCATCAATAAATACATATTTTGAGGCCTATAATTTAAGTGTCCTCTTGTTATCATCATACCCTTCAAGACATTTCATGTGCTTTAGATAATATATGATGTCAGTATACCATGGAGTATGCTCAATGCTAGATCTTGTGTTATTAACATCATTAAGATTGCATATCTGAGAAGCCTCGAGATTATTTTCAGCCATCAATCTAGCAAAACCTTGTCCTCTCACTAGTTTGGTGATCTAAATTTCAATATTGAACTCTTGAATTCTATTGATCCATCTGCATCTTCTGCCTGTGACCTCAGTTTGGACCAATACAACTTTTATTGCAACATTAGGTACATATGCTATTATTTCAGCTCCCACCAAGTATGGCCTAAAATGTTTAACTACCTTCACCAATGCATATGCCTATTTCTAAACTATGTCATATTTTAATTCTACATTTTGAAGAGATTTGCTAAAAAATGAAATGGGTTGTTCATGTCCTTCATCATTTTTCTGCAATAGTACTACTGCAACTATATGATATGAGGCAAATGAGAATAGTTGGAATGGCTTACTAAAATAAGGGCATATCAGAACTGGGGCTTCTTTGATTGCCTTCTTAATGGTGGCAAAGGCCTCTACTATTTCTGTTGTCCGCTTCACCTATGAATTCTTCTTCAACATTCTTGATATGGGACTAACAATTTCTGCAAAATTTGATATGAATCTCTTGACAAAGTTGATTTGGCCAAAGAATGACTATATAGCTTTTACATTCTTAGGAACGGGAACTTGGTCAATGGATTTTAATCTTTCAGGATCTATTCTTACTCCATCATTTGAGACTATGTGACCAAGCAACTTGCCCTTTGTTACTGCAAAATGGCACTTCTTAGGATTCAATCATATTCCATATTCTAAGGCTTTAATAAAAATCTGTTCTAGATGTGTACAATGATCCTCAGCCTTTTTGGAATATGTTGTCATGTCATCCTGATATACTATCATGATTTTATTAATTAATTCTCCAAAAGCCACATCCATCACTCTTTGGAATGTTGCTCCAGCATTTGTGAGTCAAAATGGCATCCTTAAATATACATATGTTCCCCATGGTGTGGTGAATGCAATCTTATATTGTTTTGATTCTTTGACTTTCACCTAATTATATCCTGAGAAACCATCCATCATTGACAATAGTTTACACCCAGTAACTTTTTGTAGTATTGCTTCCATATTAGGAAGGGGATAGTTATCCTTAAGAGAAGATTTGTTTAGATTCCTGAAGTCCACACATAATCTAATATCACCATTTTTCTTTCTGACAGGCACCAAATTAGAAACCCAAGAAGAATGCCTAATGGGTTTAATGATAGCCCAATCTCTTAGTTTTGTGAGTTCTTCAAGTATCTTGGGAGCTAATGTAGGATTGATAGGCCTCTATTTTTGCCTGAATGGTTTAGCATCCAGTTTTAATGGTATTTCATGCTGGAAAAGATCCTCCCTATATGCTTTCAAATCATCATATGACCATGTAAATACATGTCTATACTTCCTAAGTAAGTTGATGAGCATGCTCCTAATTTTGGGATTGAGATTCTTTCCAATGTATACATTCTTTGGGGTTGTTTGCATTCCCAAATTAATCTCTTCAAGGTCATTCCATACCACTGGTGTGTCTTTCATTTTAAATCTATCATGTCCATCAAATGCCTTTTCCAATGCTATGAGTCCCTTAGGTATTTTGTTTGTTTTTAGCTGAACTATCTCTTGACCAAAGAGAGTTTCTTTTCCATCATGTTCTTCCACAAACGTATTAAAATTAATCTCTTGGTTTTCATAATGATCAGCACAATGCAGGAAGTTGATTATATCAGTATCATTATCAAACACTTGCCAATTATGTACATTATTTGGGATAGTAGGTTTGGTTTTGAATTCAATCTCAGTAATACCTCCTAATGTGATATCATCCCTTTTTAATGCAATATTTGCTAAAAAATCTACCATAATATTTTTTGATCTATCAATCTAGTTGATTGAGAAGGCATCAAGTAACTCAATATCATCCCAAACAACATTTCTATATTGCTTCAACCTCTTGTTTTTTGACAAGTATTTCCCTCTTACTTGAGAAGTAACCAACTCTGAATCATCGTATACAACCAACTTGTTAATCTTATGCTTAGTGGCTATATTCAAACCAATGAGCAAAGCCTTGTATTTTGCTACATTATTTGTGCATTCAAATGTTAATACAAATGAGCATTTGAAAGTTTTACCTGTTGGTGAAATGAATAATACTCCTTCCCCATTTCCCATTTTGCTACATGCACCATCAAAATACATTTTCCATACATTGTTTTCCTCTTTCTTAGATTCGACATGTATTGGATCAGTATTCTGCAATTCTGGTTGACTTGTTTCAGCCTTGAAGGCTCCCAAATCTGTATCACAAAATACATTTATTTGATTTTGATCTAATCATTCTATGATGTTCTCATATCTTGGCTCTGTACATAGCTTGATCTCTTTCCCTCCCACTAGTATTGTGGCATATGATAAATCTAATTGGACATTCCCTCTTGCCATTGTAGCCCATTGTCTTGATAAGAGCATTCCATAATATGGTGGAATATCAACCATGGTGATATCAATGTTATAGGTTGCTTTGGGGTATGAAGCAAGTTTTATTTCCACATCCATCATAATGTGCACGACTGGGATGGATCTATTATCCATTGCATAACACCTACCAAATGTAGTGTCAACCCACATTCCTAGTTCTTTCATGACTGCTATTGGCATGATATTCATGGTCGTGCCTAAATTAATCATGCAGTTCCTCACTATCCTATTTTTGATTAATAAGGTAGTGTAGAAAGGGTCCACCTATGAGGGATTCTTTGTCAAGGTATCACCTAGGTATACTTCAGGAATTTGGAATCTTTCTTGGTGAACAATGTTTGTTCTATTCTTTGATTCTTTATATTTTTTATTTGGTATATTTGAAATCAGTTTAACCATTGTATTTCTGTATTTGTCTATCTTCACTATTTCCAAAAGTGGTACTGATATCTTTACCTGGGATATTGCATGAGCTATGTCGAATGAATGGGCCATATTTTGATCATTTCTTTCTATCTTTATATTTTCTTTTTCTTGATTTGGTGATTTATCTTTCATTTTATGTTTATCAATTTTTTTTGGTTCTCTGAATGATGACTTCGCATTATTCTTTTTGTAATTTTGATCTTTTATAAAGACACTCCCAAGTGTTCATTGTTCAACATTTACTATCCTGTTTCTTAGGTTATATGCATTTTTAACTTGAACTACTGTAGCTATTGTAAGAGCTTCTCTCTCATTTTTAGTGGGCTTTCTCCACTGATCATATGGTGAATTGTTATAATAGGTAGGTTCCTTATAACCATCCTCCTAATCTAAGAATACTTCTTGTTTTCCCATGTTGATATGATGCTTTTGGTTTCCCACATCATATTCATATCCCTCTTCCTTTGTAGAAGAATAGTCTTTATTCAGCAAATATGGTGTAGCTTGCATCATGTTTATTATGTGATTGTCTTTGTTATAATTGTATAATGTTTCTTCTTGTTGTACCACTTTAACCACCACATAGTATTCAAGTGAGTGTGGCAAATTACACACCAGACACCAAGGTTTATCTTCTACCATATGTGCCCCATTTCTTTTTAGAGGGTTAGAAGTATCTTTTCCATAATGTTGCTTTCTGTTGTTTTCAATAGGTCTCCCATCTTTCCAATTTGTATTATATGGCATATCATGCAACCTAGGTCTTTCATGTCTATGTTGACCTTCTTGTTTAGTCTATTGAATGTTTGGGCTTTGAGGAACTCTAGGATTATCTCTCTTGCTAACCATACCTGCAGCTTTCCTGTTGTTCTCAATAGTTAACGCCACTTTCTGTGCTTCAGCTAGGGTCGTAGGGCACCAATTTCTAAGTTCATACCCAGTCTTGGGATCAAATGCTCAATGCTACTAGATCAGTTAGTTTAGATCCATGTGGTGTTTTGTTGTGTAACTTGGAAAATTTCAAATTGAAATCATATACTGACTCATTTTTGTATTTTTGGATGCTTATCAATTCGTGCAATGCAAACTTAGGGGCATATTGATTGCCATACTGCTCCTTAAATTGATTATGGAAATCTATTATTGAACTGATTGAAGCATTGGGTAAGCTATTGAACCAGTCTCTTGTATCTTCAACCAAAGACCTCATGAATAACCTCATTTTAACATCTTCATAGTCAATACCGATATCTTGTACGAAAGCATTAAATCTTCTAATGTGATCCTCAGCTGATACTACACTGTTTCCAGTGAACTTGGGAACTATATTTCTCCAATTACTATCCATAGGGTATGGATACAACTGATATCTAGTCAGATCAAATTAGACATATATGTTTGTGAGGTTTTGAGGTGGAAAATTCATGGGTAGCGGGTTAGGGTAGTAATTATATCCTCCTGGAGACTGATGATAAGCATGTTGTTGTTGTGGGTTTATATGGGGATTCATATAAGGATTTGTGGTCTACAATACTATTGGCTAGGGGGTGGGTATGGATTAGCTATATGTTGAGAGATGTTGTGCATGGGAGGTGGTCCAAGATTTTTAGGGAGGGTATTTTGATGACTTTCAGATGCTTGTGAATTGGAAACACCATCTGTATTTTGGCGCAGGTTTTGTTGTAGATCCCTCAAAATGTTTCCTCTATGTGGAGGTACATATTTTGGGGTAGCTATTTTAGTCCTATTCCTTATCTATTGAATTTCTTGTTTTAACAACCTCTCAGTTTCCTCTATCTTGATCATTTTAAGTTCTTTTTGGAGCCTAAGCACATCCTGTTGTGCTTCATTCATACTTCTTATATTCTTTAGACTTTCATTCACTTCTTGATTTGAGAATCCATTTTTTACCCCCTCTCCCTACTATAATGACATTTTAAAATCATATTCAGCTTGCCTTTGATCAATTTCCTTCATGGCCCGTGCTTCACACTCAAGTTGTTCTTAAGGATCAGGTTTGTATTTTGCCAATATATCATCAGTTACCCCATTGAGATTTTCATTTGATTCATGCAGAGGGGTAAAACTATTGTGAGTTGTGATAGTTTGTTCAGTATTATCCTCTTGAGCCTCCTAATTAATATTCTGATGAAAATAATTTGGCGCTCCATTTCTCTTATGGATGGTTCTAATTGGTGGAGATAATTACAATTTCTTCCCTTCCATCTTGGATCTTCTACCATCCATTTGGTGCTAACTTTCTGTTATAACAGGTTCTAGAGTCGCTACCTATTTTCTAAATAGGAAAAGGTTTATAATTTATCTTTCCAGATTCTTCTTGCCAGTAGAGTTACCAATTTGAATTTTTTGAAATTTCTGACTCTATAAAAGAATGGTTTCTTACTAAGGTCCTTTATTTGGATCCCCAGTAGAGTCACCAATTTGTTAGGCCTCAAAAATGTAGTTTTCTAATCCTAAGAGGATGCCAGGCTCTATGCTTAGATTTGCAATGTTTTTGAACTAACACAATGGAGTTAACCTTTAGGGTTTGATGACTCCCTGCACTTTAGGTCCTGCTAAACCTAGGCGAGTGAACCTTGAAAATTAAAGAAGATTGAGTGTAAGTATTCTGACTAAGTAAATGGATCTACCTATAGTGGAAAATGGTGTAGATCAAATGAGAGCTTGCTAATTAATCCTATATCTAATATCTAATGGATGATTGGTATAAATTGTATAAGCAATATCAAGGTAAATTTTACAACTGTGGTTAACCAATAAAGGGTATTTAAATGATGAATTGAGATAAGACCAGTGCCTTGTTGGGTAACTAGAGTCAAATGGAAGACAAAGACCAGTGGCTTCTAGTGGGTAGTAACTCTAACTGTTTGGCACAATACTTTAGTTTATAACTTGTATAAACGTGCAGGGAAATGACTGACAGACTCTCCTTAATAATCCAAGAGAAAAAATCAGATTTCTTGTTATTCACCAAAAGGAATTTTAATCCTTTCTTGAAGGAACCAATTGAATGATATATACAAGAACAACAGACAATATCAACTTGGAGACAGAATGACAATCTTAATTATATGATTCTTCTTAGTGGTCCAAACTAACACTTCTAGGTTACTGTGACTGATTAGAAGGATTTTAATTCCTCTAATGGAAACCAATTAATCCAATCACACATATACAGCAAATGTGCATTGACAAATTAAATATATACTTGATATATTAATTTGAATAACAAGGAAATACTGAATTGGAGACAACCATATAATTGAATAATTTTAACAAACAATTGATGCCAAAATAAAACTATAGAATCAGAGAACTTCAATTTACTTCTTCAATTTAATACTTGCAACATGGTCTTTTAAAACATTATAAACTTCATGTACTATATCCTGCTATTGATGATCATTTAGCATCATATGTTCAACTTATATAGAAATACTTATGAAGAGACTTAACTCTTCAAAATGTCTTTTTGGGAATTAACATGATTAACACAACAATAAACAAAGGAAATGATCCTAAACCCTGTTAAGCCATAAATATATCTGAGCAATGTGATCCAGGTATTCTTGGTTGTGATGTGTATCAATAAATTCAATAGAATTTCTTGTGATCACATCCATCATTACCATCTTCTCTAGATGCTTACAGGCTTCCCTAGATGTAGAGTCTTTGTCCTTGAGAGTTCCTAAGGCTTCATGCAATATCACTTGACAGTCTTTACTCCATTCATCTTTGCTCTTCAGTTCTTTAGCGTTTCAGAGGAACATGGGTACTCCTACTTTTGAAGCCTCAATACATTCTTTGGCATCGTTCTTAACCTGTTCATAATATTTCTAGTGCTACTCAATCAAGTCTTTTGCACTGGAAGTTCCTGTAGTGTCAGAAACATCCTTACTCTGTATCTCATGGAGTTTCTCCTGTAGCCTATTGTGGAGCCTCTCATGCTCCTGGATCACTTTATAGTTTTCAGAATAAATATCACAAAATTGGTTCATCTAATGCATCATGTTGACATGCCTATTATGGAGAACCATTGTAAGTGTGTCAATCTAGACCTAAGCTATCTGGTCAATAGATGGTGATTGGGTGCTTTGTGAGCTTTCTCCTTGAGTTAACCTTTTCACTGATCCTCAAAAGGTATTCTTAACAGTATCTTTCAAGAAATTATTTTCTTTTGTTAATCTTTCACAACTTAGTTTATATGCATCATGTTCTTTGATCAGCATTTGAGCCCGTGCTTTGTTCAACTTTGCAACAATTATGCCAATTTATGTAGTAATCAAGGGGTCAGTTTCCCTTGCCTTTAAAGTCATGACATGCCCAAAAGCCTTTTCAGTATATATAATGGTTGTATTCTTATGATGTGGGTACAAGGCCCATATCATTAGTGAATTTTCATCGTTGTTATATTTGGTGCCCATATACACTTCTGTGACATCCTCAGGAGTGAGCTTATATTTGTCATCAGTATTATGTAAAAAACTATCAAACACCAAAGAAGAATTCAAATCAAGACCAGGAAATATCATAACACCTGCTTCCCTGAGCAGTTGTCTACCTTTACTAGGAGTCATATCTTTGAATTCATTGTCCACTAACATTTTTAACATATCAATTAATTGTCTTTCATTGTTGGCTGAGACATCATCAACTGATTCCCTAATCTCTTTACCCTTGCATTTATACAAAAATGATTTAAACTCTTTAGAATGAATAAATTGATCATCTAAAATAAAAGAATCATATGCAAATTGTCTGGGATCCTCATCAGCAAACCCCTCATCATCATGTTCTATACCAGGAGACTGATAGCATTGTATTTTTCATTTAGATATCATAGTTTCTTGTTGGTGTGGCTCTTCTTCTTCTGTAGACCCCTCATTAGCAGAGGACAACAACTCTATCTCTTGAAGCTATCTGTTCTTCTCATCTAATTCTCTATTATATTTCTCAATCACTAATTCAACTTCAGTTTCTTCCATATTCCTTATAATTTCATCATGTGGATAGGGGACATGTGTATATCCACTAAGGTTTTGTTTTCTCCTATCAAGATCAATGAAACCCTTAGGATCAAATCCTTTTCTTGCCTCTGCACATCTCATGTTTTAATGCATTAGTTTATCCATAATGAGACCATAACCCTCTTTCGACACCATAGTAAAATCTCCAAAGCACAGAGTACTAGGCATGAAGGATTGTTTGTCATAGGAGGTCAAGTGCATCACATTAGAGCAGTTCATTTGCGTGACTATCTCTAAGTAGCCAATTCTGTCAGGAACCATCTTAGGCAATATAAATGGGGTGTCTTCAAAACCATAAATTATGACCATGGTAGTATCCTCAAAACAACACTAGTCTCCCCAGTTGTGGGTAACAGTAGGAGGACCACCACAATCTTTAGGTCTAAGAAACCTCTTTATTTCATTTGATAGTGAATATTGACAAGGATGATTGAAATAGCTATACAACACTTTTACACAGTATTCTTCAAAATGAATATAACTATAATGGGCATACCTGTTGTCCCATATCTATGTCCATATTTGCATAGGTGACTTTTGTCCCCTCTGGTCCATTTGAACAACTTTGAATTCACTTGGCCATAATCCCATTTCCTGGCCATAATAAAGCACCATGTGCATGAGGACTGAGTAGGTTCAAAAGAGACCGATGGGGCGTTGTTTTTGGTTGTAGTTAAACCAGAATCAATTCTTCAAAAAACATAGGCAGCATAATCAAACTGTCTGGTATTATTATATTGGATGTCTGTGGCTATCACCATTAAAGGAATTGTCATAAAATCAAGAACCTCTGATCCTAGGACTTGGCCCATAGAATAATATGTGTATTGTATGTATGGTTCAAACAATGACACATGGAATGGAGGTCCATCATTATCATTAAGAGACACCATTTCTCCTTCTGGCCTAGGTGTGTGAATAGGTAATCTCCATCCATTATAGGTGGTGTCCATACTCCAATATTCTTTGTCCAAATCTTCATAAACTATGGGAACAATACACAAATTATGTAAGTCAAATACTTCACAAATGGCATTCTTAGACAAATGTATAATAGGTTCCCCTTGTGGGTTGCATATGGCCTTGAGGCTTGGATTATATTGCTTAGCCAGGAGTTTAAGGAGTTTTGCATTCAGAAACTCATCAGGAATGACGAATTTGCCCAAATTCAAGTACCACAGGTTAGACACTGGGAAATTCTTGAATCTTCTATTGTAGTGGAATTTGAACAATTCATAACCTCTTATTGGAGTCTACACATTGCCAGGATATTTGCATTCGTCTTCTATTTTCTCTACTTCTGCCCTAAGTTGTGCAGACCTTCGGGCTTTAGGGGTTGATCCAGGTAATTGGTCAATTATGTGTTGATTCAATTTCCTGTCTTTTATTTTCTCATCAGGGCTTTTGTCAATTTTTTGTTTCTTGGGTTTACTAGTTTCACCTGGCTATTTTCTGCCCTTTCCTTTTGTTGGAGTCTCCATTACAATTCTAGATAGTAAATTTAAACATTAGTCTTATCACACAGAGGTTTTTTGAGTATGTACCTATTATTTGATGATTGAACTCCTCTATCCTTTCCTCTGAGCTCTCATTTATGTACTCCTCTCAAACAATTCATTTGAATCTAATTGCAGTGATTTTGAATGGTTCTTCAAAGGATTTCTTCCTTGTCTACAATTAATTGTTCCAGTGTATTAATTTTTGTGATCATTGTGAGATGTCACACGTCGTAACTCCCTTCATTGATATGACTTTTGTAATGTTAGGGCAATTTAATATCTTCTTATGGCATGAACATTTGCATGTGGATCAATCGCTGTGACCCTTCATTTGTCTCCTCGATGCCATCTTTCATATATTAGTTTGTATCGAGATGGTATTTCAAGATCTACTCGATATAGAAATGAGCATGGCTATCATCAGTCTAACTTACATTATCACCGTGGGAATAATATCTTACTCTGATATCTCAAGTGTCTCTGAAATGAGTATCAGAAAGAGTCTTATTGATAAGTGTGGCTACTATCATTATCGGAGCAACATAGGACATCGGGATGACTTATTTCAAACTACACGTTCATGGTTGTTTCCCCGATACCCCTTTTATATCCTTAATCAGAGTGATCATTCACAATATGTCACCGACATCCTTCATCATTCTGACCATCAGTTCAGCAAGACTTCTAAGCTTTGTTCTAATTTGTTCACTTTCACCGATGGTTTTTATCCTCTATGCATATCGATGTGATTGAGGTTGAAACAATTTCTTTAGTCGCTGAGACATTAAAATGTCAGAGACACTTTAATTCTTTGCTTCGATGTTCATCTCCTACCGATGATCATTAGTTCCCTCCATTTCAGTGAGAATCCTACTGAATTCCTCCATTGGTATGATTTATACTGTCGGGGGTTTTTTTGGAGTATTCTTCGATAGTGTTTTCTTCTACCGATAGTCTTTGTTATTTATTAACTCAGCGTGACTACAAATTCTCTCTCTGATGAAAGGTCATTGGTGTTACTTTCTTCATCGGTGATTCCTAAAATCTTCTCTTTGATCATTATTCTCATGCTGATACTTATTTTAGCCCATCTCATGTGGAGCATGGATCGGTATGAAGAAAGTGAGGTCTTGCTGAAATTAAGGAACTGAGGCCCCTTACCATATACGGTGTGATGGGTGAGACAAATGTTTGTGGTAAAGATCATGTGATCTTTATAGAATTCATTCACTGCTATTATGATTTTGGGCACATGATTGTTTGATCTTGTTGGCCATGAGGTGGGTACAAGTATAGAAATTTTTTGAAATTTTCCTGTCCCAACACTCTCATTGTAGTAGAAGAGTTGGTGAATAGAAGTTTTTTTTTTAGTTTCCAAATCTTTGGCTCTCACACATGATTAATGGCACATATTTATTGAGTGTATGTTGTTGGCTACATGAAGATTCTGACTCGAAGACTATGAAGGCTTGTCAACAACACAACACACATCCTGAACATCCTGCACTATCCTCCTTGCAACTCAACCACCATCTGAAATAGGAAGAGTGATTCACACTAATCCATTATAACAACATGAAGAGAGAGTGAAGTGAACCATAGAATCATGTGGAACATGAATCATCAAAGCAACATCAACAACTCATAAACATGAATAACTCATTTTTGACATCAAGGACAAACCATAACTCTATAACATGTGTATGGAAGCATGAAGATCTTTGTCATGCAATATTTGTATTGTACTCTTCTCCATATCATAACAAGCATGATACAAACCCTCAAATGAATCAAAATTTAGAGGGTTCATTATTGTACATCATTCCACATTTTCCACATATGCATGATGCTCATCATTTGTCAATAATATTGGATAAACAATGGAACCTTTTTCATTACATGATCCTTGAAACATGAGTTCTAATGGTATTCCTCTTTGATATCAATCTAGCATAATACTTGATCAGGTACTTCTATCAAGGCTAAAAATTTGGCTTTCAAATCATAGAATCTTGAGAAGCACAACCTTTAAAATAATTGAGCATTTTCTCTGATGGAGGAAGGGCTTTTTCTATAGGTCGATTGCATGCATATTGTTGTTTGTAGAGCTTTGAGTTATGAAATTTAGATTATCTTGGTAAATGCATTGATCTTTTATCTCACTGAAATGATGAGAGAAGAGTTCTACAAGATTTTTCATTTCTACCACCTCTTTATACTTTGTATTTGATCATATGTGAGAAGTTATGAAGGGATTTCTTGTTGCAAGTGTGGGCCTAACTGATGTTGTCATTGATGTCAACATACTCCTATTGCATTGATGTCAAGGATTGGATGAGTTGTGTGCTAAGGATATTGAGAAAACTAGTACTATCAAAAACAAAGAAGAATAGTGAAGACAATGAAGCTCTATGAAGTGAAGATCCCAGCTAGATGAAGATTAGAGAATGCACATGAAAGGGCTTGTAGATATGTGTTTAAATATGATCCAATCAAGATTTGAGAGGTTTGCATGAAAATGTGGAGGAGTTATGGCCATGAGAGTAAACCTAGTTCTGGCAACTATTTAGAGCTGACATAGTGACACAAATAGGTCTAGTGAGATTTAGAAATACAATATCATGTTTTGTAGATTTGGTGGCATGTTTGGGAGGGTAATGTGAATTGACAACTCAATTGGTTCGTGGTTTGGAGGTCCACAAGGAATCCTTCTAATGTGATAGTGATGGCTGAATGTGTTCTTGAGGTTTCAGATGAAGATGCAAATGATTACAGTAAGCAGAAGTGGTACAAATGTTCTTGGTGATTTAAGCAAGCTTGTGGGGGTCTCTAGATTATGTCCAGTTTGAGTTGGTCATCCACATTGAAGATTGAGCTCACGATTGAAGATTTACCTTCGGGTGATGGTGTTCTTCCTAGTCTTGGTTGACTAGATGATTTGTGCATCTTATGGATAATCTTGAAGAAGTTTTGCGAAGCATGGCATGTTCCTCAAAGAAGATTGAAGTTCCATCTATGTGTGGCTGACAGTGTAGTGATCTGCATGAAGTTTTTGTAATAAGTCAAGTTGTATTTTTGTAATTGCTCTGTAATAAAATAACTGTATGTTGTGTTGACTTTGATGATCATTCCAAAGTTGATGTCATGTATAAATAAGAGTTGCAAAGTCATTCAAATGTATCTGTGTGGTCATGATGAGAAGGTGGTAGTGAAGAGGAGCAAAAAGCAGAGCAGAGGTGTTGAACTTAAATGGAACTAACTCAAGCATAGTGAAGATGCTAATCTCTAGTTCAAGTAGGTAATACTCATATTCTTCTATAGACAGTGTGTCTCCTATAGGTAGTGGGCCTCTTGTGAGCAATGTGCTTGAGCAGTGAGCCCTAATTGGCAAGTGCCATTTTATTTTTCTTATTCTTTTAATAGAGAATACAATCTTGGGTTAGTCACCCCGTGGTTTTTCCCTTAACCGGGTTTTCCATGTTAAAATCTTGGTGTTATATGTGTTGAATTTGTTTATGCTCTTAAATTATTGCATTATGCTTTCATGAGTGAATCATTGATATACTATTGAAATATAAAAAGGTTTTAAGTGAATAAGGAATAGGATTTTGGTGACAATTGATTCACCCCCCCTCTCAGTTGTCTGTCCTAAATCCAACAATTGGTATCAGAGCTAAGTTCCTCCAGAAGAAGCTTAACCGCTTGAGCAGATCTAGGATGTCGACCTACAAGAAGGATAGTCTAAGGTTCTATGGAACAAACTACACTCTTTGGAAGACCTGCATGGAATGTCACTTAAAATGCATGGGAGATTAGTATTGGAACATAACTACAACTAAATATGTTCCCCCAAAGAATGGTCCAACAACTATAGATGAAGTCAAAAATGCAGACAATAATCATTGAGCTAAAGAAGCCCTACTAAGTGCCTTGACTGATTCAGAGCTGACAAATGTTATGGGATTGAAGACTACTTATGAAATTTGGACAAAGCTAGAAATTCTATATGAAGGAGACAAATATGTTAAGTGTGCCAAGCTGCAAAGTCTGAAAGGAAAGTTTGAAAACTTGAAAATGAGTGAAGATGAGAATATCACTTTATATATGTCAAAAGTAAATGAGCTTGTATGTGGCATTAGATGTGCTAGTGGAATATTGGATGAAGATGAGATTGTTGCCAAAGCTCTTAGATCTTTACCTCCTACTTACAAACACAAAGTTGTTGCTATTGAGGAAACCAGGTCTTTAACAACTATTACAAGGGATCAATTGGTTGGTAAGATATCTACATTTGGGTTGGCTAAGTTTGGTGATGCACTTCCCAAGACTAAATCTGCATTCAAAGCTAGTGCCTCTACAAAAGGCAAACATAGATATGATCCAAGAGAAAGTTCCTCAAGGAAATCAACATGGTATGATAAAGCAAGGAAAGATCTAGAAGAAGATGAGTTAGAAGCTAAACAACTTGAAACCCTTATTGCAAAGAGACTGCCAAGAGGATCCGGTAAGTATGAAGGAAAATTACCTTTCAAATGCTTTGCCTGCAATAAGATTGGTCATTTTGCCTCAAGATGTCCAGAAAGATTTTCAAGTCAAACCATAATAGATCAAGGTTTCAGAAGAAGTGTTACTATATTCAAGAAGATGATGATGGAGTAACAGATGATGAATTTGAGATAGGAAACAAACCCGAAAGTGACTGGGTGTTTATTGGCATCAAAGAAGAAGATCCAATGCATATTGAATCTACCAATCATAAGATGATAGACAGTGCTTTGGCTGCTCAGGTTGAAGAAAAGGAGGAATGGGTTATTGATAGTGGATGCTCTCACAATATGACTGGTGACAAGAGTAAGTTCTTAAGCTTGGAAAGATATGAAGGTGGAGTTGTAAAGTTTGGAGATAATTCTGCTAGCGGAATTAGAGGCAGAGGAAGCATTTATTTTGATGGAAAGAACAAAACCAGTGATGTTTTGTATATTGAAGGTCTAAAGCATAATATTCTTAGCTTGGGATAGTTGGTGGACAAAGGCTATGATCTCTAATTCAAAAATGGAAAATGCAAGATCTTTGAAAGCTCTGGAATTGAGATTGCATCTGGTACATAGACAAAAGGTAACATCTTCCACTTGGTTGGTACTGGCAAAAGTTGCTTATTTTTTAAAATTGATTAGAATTGGTTGTGGCATAAGAGAATGTGTCATGTGAGTTTTGATGATTTCATCAAGATAAGAAACACTCAGGTTGTAAGAGATCTTCCAAGACTTGTGAGACCTGCTAACAGTTTGTACAAAGAATTTCAGTTAGGTAAGCAAAACAGAGTCACATACAAAAGTAAGGAATAATCTTCAACCAGATTGTTAGACTTGGTGCACACTAATCTCTATAGTCCAGTAAGAATCAAGAGTCTGCAAGGAGATAGGTATTTCATGTTGCTGATTGATGACCACTCCTGGATGATGTGGGTGACTTTCTTGAAAGAGAAATCTGAAGCACTCGAGAAGTTCAAAATATTCAAGGCTATGGTAGAAAATGAAACTTTCATAAATATAAAATGCCTCAAGTCTGATAGAGGTGGAGAATTCACATCTGGTGAGTTCATATCATTCTGTGAGAAACATGGGATAAAGAGATAGTTATCTGCTCCAAGGACTCCATAGCAAAATGGAGTAGTGGAAAGATAGAACCGGACCATCCAGGAAGAATCTAGGACCATGATGATGGAAGCAAATGTTCCTCAAATCTATTGGAGAGAAGCTATAAGCACTACTATCTATACTCTTAATTAGGTACAAATCAGAGGCAATACTGGTAAGACCCCTTATGAACTCTGGTTTCGCATCACTCCTACTATGAAGTATTTCAGAGTCTTTGGTAGTAAATGCTATATCAAAAGAGATGAAGACCTTGGCAAGTTTGATGCTAGAAGTGATGAAGGAATATTCTTGGGATATTCTACTCAAAGAAAAGCATACTGGTGTTATAATAAGAGATTGAGAAAGATTGTAGAAAGTACAAATGTGAAGGTTGATGAAGGCATGGAAAGTCCCTTAAGGTATTATGAGTATGAAGCAGATGATTAGAATGATGTCTCAGACCAAGAAGAACAAGTCCCAACTCTAGTTCAGATTTAGACTAATCAGAAGAATCTCGAAATACAAGAAGAAGAGATAAATTTGGATGAACCTGTCCAAGAATTAGAAGTGCAAAAGTATCCCAAAAGGTGTTCAAACAAGAAGAAAAATTGCTCAAGATTCATTGAAGTATTATTTGATTTCAAAGATTGAATCAAAAATAGTAAGTGAAGCATGCAATGATGAAAGCTAGGTTAAAGCAATGGATGAAGAATTGATGTAGATTGAAAATAATCACACTTGGGATCTTGTTCCTAGACCTAAGGACAAAAATGTGATTGGCACTAAGTGGGTCTTCTGGAATAAACTAAATGAAGATGGTGAAGTAGTAAGAAATAAAGGTAGATTGGTTTGTAATGGTTATTCTCAAGTAGAAGGAGTTGACTTTGAAGAAACTTTTGCTTCGGTGGCAAGAATTTAAGTAGTCAAATTATTTCTTGCCTTTGCTACCTTCAAAGATTTCAAGGTATATCAGATGGATGTCAAGTTTGCTTTCCTAAATGGTGATTTGGAAGAAGAGGTATAGATTGAGCAACCGGATGGATTTCAATTGTTTAATCATGGAGATATGGTCTGCAAGTTGAAGAAGGCATTGTAAGGACTCAAACAAGCCCCAAGAGCATGGTATGAAAGATTGGACAAACATCTTTTGAAGATTGGTTTCAACAAAGGTACTGCTGACAATAATCTGTATTTTAAGATTGATCATGAAAATATCCTTATTGTTGAAGTATTTGTTGATGATATTATTTTTGGAGGGAAAGATAGTATGTGCAAGACTTTTACAAATCAAATGCAAAGTGAATTTGAGATGTCTATGTTTGGGGAAATGAATTTCTTCTTGGGTCTGCAAATCACTCAAACAAAGAAAGGAATCTTCATATCACAGACCAAATATGTGAAATAATTGCTAAAGAAATTTGGGATGGAAAATTCAAAGGCAATGAATACGCCCATGGCAATAGATGCAAGCTGAGTAAAGATGATGAATCCCCTAAGGTTGATCAGAAAAAGTACAGGTCAATGATTGGAGGACTGCTCTACCTTACTCAAACTAGACCTGATATTATGAATGCTATTGGTCTTGTTGCCAGATTCCAAGATGATCATAGAGAGTCTCATGTCATGGAAATCAAGAGAATTCTCAGATATCTCTCTTCACGCATATACAGATGTTGATTGGGCAGGAGATGTGGATTACCAGAAAAGTACCAATGGTGGTGGATTCTTTTTGGTAAAAAGATTAGTTTCTTGGCTAAGCAAGAAATAAGAGGCAATATCTCTGTCCACTGTAGAACTAGACTATATTGCAGCAGCAGGTAGTTGCACTCAAGTATTGTGGATGAAGCAAATGCTAAGAGATATTAGAGTGGAGTATGAAGAACCTATCACAATCTTTTGTGATAATTCAAGTGCAATAAACATATCAAAAAATCTGGTGTTGCATTCAAAGACAAAACATATATCCATCAAGTTCCACTTTTTGAGAGAGTAGGTGAACAAGAATGAAGTCAAATTGGAGTTTGTGCCCTCAAAGGATTAGATTGTAGACATTTTTGCTAAACCTCTACCTACAGACTCTTTTAAGTATCTTAGGGAGAAGTTAGGGGTTATTACCCCTCCAGTTCTGAATTAAGGTGCATTGATGTGAATCAGTCTAGTGAATCCCACAGTCATATCTTGTGATCTGGATTGATGTTAGGAGGCTGCTACTCAGGGGGAGCAGTCAGTATGATTCTGAAGTATGAGAAGTGGTTGCAAGTATGTGCCCTTTGCCATTGATGCCAAAGGGGGAGAGAAGACGTGAGAAACAAAAAGTGGTTGCTGATCAAAAGGGGAGTAGTAAAGGAAGAGAAGACATGTGAATGGTTACTGTTGATAGGGGAGCTATGTCAGTTAGTGAGGAGAAGTTCTTGTCTTGATGGTTAAAATAGTTTTTCACATTATATGTTGCCATCAATGACAAAGGGGGAGATTGTTGCAAGTATGGGCATAACTGGTGTTGTCATTTATGTCAACATACTCCTATTGTATTGATGTCAAGGATTGGATGAGTTGTGTACTAAGGATATTGAAAAAATTAGTCCTATCAGAAAAAAAGAAGAATAGTGAAGACAGTGAAGCTCTATGAAGTGAAGATCCTAGCTAGATGAAGATCAGAGAATGCACATCAAAGGGTTTGTAGATATGTGTTTGAAGCTAATCCAGTCAAGATTTGAGAGGTTTGTATCAAAATGTGGAGGAGTTATGGCCATGAGAGTAAAACTAGTTCTGGCAACTATTCAGAGGTGACAGAGTGACACAAATAGGTCCGGTGAGATCCAAAAATACAATATCATGTTTTGCAGATCTGGTGGCATGTTTGGGAGGCTAATGTGAATTGACAACTCAATTAGTTTGTGGTTTGGAGGCCCACAAGAGATCCTTCTAATGTGACAGTGATGGCAGACTATGTTCTTGGAGGTTTAGATGAAGATGAGAATGATTACAGTAAGCAGAAGTGGTGTGGATGTTCTTGGTGATTCAAGCAAGCTTGTGGGGGTCTCTAGATTGTGTCTAGTTTGTGTTGGTGGTCTGCATTGAAGATTGAGCTCGTGATTGAAGATTTACCTTCAGGTGATGATGTTCTTCCTAGTCTAGGCCGACCAGATGATTTGCACATTTTGTGGATAATCTTGAAGATGTTTTATGAAGCATGACATGTTCCTCAAAGAAGATTGATGTCCCATCTATGTGTGGTCAATAGTATAGTGATCCACATGAAGTTTTTGTAATAAGTCAAGCTATATTTTTGTAATTGCTCTATAATAAAACAAGTGTATGTTGTGCCGACTTTGATGATCATTCCAAATTTGATGTCATGTATAAATAAGAGTTGCCAAGTCATTCAAATGTATCTATGTGGTCATGATGAGAAGATGGTAGTGAAGAGGAGCGAAAAGTAGAGCAGAGGTGTTGAGATTAAATGGAACTGACTCAAGCATAGTGAAGATGCTAATCTCTAGTTCAAGTATGTAATACTCATATTCTTCTATAGACAATGTGTCTCTTGTAGGTAGTGGGCCTCTTGTGAGTAGTGTGCTCAGGCAATGAGCCCTAACTGGTAAGTGCCATTTTATTTTTCTTGTTCTTTTAATAGAGAATACAATCTTAGGTTAGTCACCCCATGGTTGTTCCCTTAACTAGGTTTTCCACGTTAAAATCTTGGTGTTATATGTGTTGAATTTGTTTATGCTCTTAAATTATTGCATTATGCTCTAATGAGTGAATCATTGATATGCTGTTGAAATATAAAAAGGTTCAAGTGAATAAGGAACATGATTTTGGTGACAACTAATTCACCCCCCCTCTCAGTTGTCTATCCTAAATCCAACATTTCTACTACAAAATCAAGGATTTTAATGGTAGAGGACTCAATTTACCAACTTCTATGAGGCTCATTTTAGACCTAATATGATGGAGGAGCATCCCAAGTTGTAGAGCAATCTTGCATCGACCAAAAGCATTTGCATTCATTCTTTTCTTTAATTTTTAGTTTAGTTCAGTCACTATAGTTTTCAACATTTTGTACTGGACATCTTCATATCAGAGCATATGGAGTAGGATTTAGCAGAGATACATACTATCATCTACATCATATCCAAATTTTAGGTCATTTGGACTTGTTTGCTAAAAGTTATTGCTATCAGATGATCATTAGTTTTCTCAAAATAGAGCATACAAATAGTCCATTGAAGAAGGTTTGCAGAGAAATTCCATGACTTGCAGAGCTAAATGAAACCTCATACATGACACATATGGATCAGATAGACCTTCCTTGAGGTCCACACCAAGTTTCATGCATTTGTGGAGCAATACCAGATGTTATAAGTTGACTTACTTGTTTCTACATGTTACATTCTTTCATTGGAGTTTGTAACCTCTCCTGGCTAACGTGAAGGATTTCATGAGCTTGAAAATGATATATATATATATATATATATATATATATATATATATATATATATATATATATATATATATATATCTTAGAGGTATTAGGAAGTCAATTCTTAGTTAGTAGTTCTTAGTGGTGATTATGATAGTTTAGATACAGATTTTCTTTTTGGAAGGCACTTCAATGTCATATCTTGCATATCTATTGTAAACTTGAAAGTAGGCCTGTGAGCCCTTGATTGTAGCCTGCATGTTGTCGGCATATGAACACTATAATTTTTTGATATTTTGAATATATGAATCTTCCATTGCATTCTACAAGTGAGTTTTTTTCGTTGTGTTTACTCTAGCTGCATGGTTTGGATAGTTCTTTATGTTAACCCTCTGACTGTGACTACACCAAGTGGTATCAGAGTGAGTTTTGAATCCTTTAGGAAGTGAAGGAATTCTATAATATCTTGTGGTGAATAGATTGCTAACCTGAGGTATTCTACTTGTGTTTGTCAACAGAGCGCTGATTGTGAGGCAATTGTTACCTTGTAGTCAAATCCCCGAATTGAGGAAGTTGCACCAAATCCTAGGAATAAATGCCTCCAAGGAGATGCTTGCTATGTGCAATGTTGCTAGAAGAATGTAAGAAATGATGGAGATGATGAAAATAATGAAAGTTACATTAGATGTTCTAGAAGAAGATAGAAGAAGAGGACTAACCCCTAGACATGATGTTGAAAGTGACGATGAAGAATTTCAATCTGCTGATCAAAATGAAGAAGCCCTAGAGGAAGAAGAATTGGATTAGGTGAAGATGTTGAAAAATATTTCAAAGATTGGAAAGAGACCTAGAGTGGAAGTACCGAATCATACTATAAATTTGAATCTAGAGGAATTAATTGATTGGATAAATGACTTGGAAGAATATTTTGACTATGAAGAAATTGAAGATCTAGAGAAAGTAAGATTTGCATAAACTATGTTGAAAGGACATACTGCTATTTGGTGGAAAGAAGTTCAGTTGGATAGAAGCATGAGAGGAAAATAAAAGATCATAAAATGATATAGGATGGTGACAAAGTTAAAATTTTAGTTTATACCTAATGACTATGAGTTGGAGCTATTGAAGAGATTACAAAACTTGAGAAAAAAGGAGAAATCTGTGAAGGAGTATACTGAACAATTTCATGAAAGCAAGGGAAAAGTGGTAAGATACATAAATGGATTGAGGATGAACATTCAAGAAGAACTAAGTTTGGTAAGGATGACAACAATAGAAGAAGCATATCAGTTTGCATTGAAAGTGGAAGATAAGTTGAATAAGAAGCATGATCAAAGATAGAGAGGTATAGAAAATAAATTTCAAAGAGGTAGAACATATTCCAAAGGAGAAAGACCTTATGTGGAGTAGAACAAAGAAAGTAGTCCATACAAGAAAGAAGACAGAGATAACAATTCATACCAGAGAGATGACAGAAATTTCTACCACAAAGGGAATCATAATTCTTACTTTGATGAAGGGTATAAGAAAGATGAAAGAGGGTTTGATAAGAGAACATTTAGAGGAACCTATTTTAAGTATGGAGGTGATGGACACAGAGCATTTGAATGTCATTAGTGAAGTACAAGCAAGAAAATAGTGAACAACACAAGAGCACCTTATGCAGAGGAAGAACCTGTTGGATCACCTAGTTCAGTTGGAAACCAGAGAAAGGAGAATCATTAGTCATGAGGAGGCATTATTTCAAGTAGATACAACTAAGGAACCATAGCAAAGGAAAAGTTTGTTCCAGACCAGATGCAAATCAGAAGGTTAATGGTGTAAGATGATCATTGATAGTGGTAGTACTGATAATTTAGTTTTAGAGGAGATGGTGACTAAGATGAACCTGGAGAGATTGAAACACCCTAAGCCCTACAAGATAGCATGGATTCAGGATGAACACAAGGTACTGATGAGTGAACAATGTTTGGTGAAATTTCATATAGGATCTTATAATGATGAATTATTGTGTGATATTATGTCAATGGATTTGTCATATATTATTGGGTAGACCATGGTAGTATGATAGAAAAGCTATACATGATGAGAAACAGAATACTTATACTATAACATCAAATGGGAAGAAACATATCTTGATACCTTTGGAAGATAAACCTAAGAGTGAAGTGTGTGGGAATGCTAGAATCAATTTGGTCGATGAAAGAAAATTTCTGGATGGATTGAGACATGAAAATATGTGTTTTTCTTTGATTCCTAAGAAGTGTGAAACCCTAAGTATAGATATTGTTACTGAAAGAGAAGAAGAATAGATAGAAGAGGTAACTAAATTATTGACAGAGTATGTACCTGAAGGATTGCCACCAATCCAGAGTATTATTCATCATATGGACCTTATACCTAGAGCTATTTTTCCTAACAAAGTACCACACTAGATGACACTAGTAGAGAATACGGAGATCAATTGACAGATATAGGAACTATTGAGGAAAGGATTGATCAGAAAAAGTTTAAGCCCATATGTAGTACCTACAGTACTAGCACAGAAGAAAGATGGAGAATGGAGGATGCATATAGACTCTAGAGAAATCAATAAGATCACAGTTAAGTATAGATTTCCATTTCTAAGGATGGATAACATTATGGATTGTTTGAGTGGAGCAAAGTATTTCACAAATATAGACTTGAAGAGTGGATACCATCAGATCAAGATTAGAGAAGGAGATGAATGGAAGACTGCATTTAAGACAAATGAGGGACTGTATGAATGGTTAGTGATGCCTTTTGGATCAAGACTAATGCACTGAGTACTTTCATGAGGTTGAAGAATGAGATTTTGAAGAAATTCTTGGGTAAGTTTGTTATTGTATACTTGGATGATATTCTAATTTTCAGTAAGACAAAATAAGAACATTTGAGGCATATTAAGCAAGCATTACAGAGGTTGAGAGAAGAGAAATTGTTGATAAACATCAAGAAATGTAGTTTCATGAAGGATGAATTGGTATATTTAGGATTTGTGATTTCTATGAAATGATTGAAGATGGTCCCTAAGAAAGTTAGAGAAATCATTGAATGGCCAACACCGTAAAAAATTGGAGAGGTAAGATAATTCTATGGATTAGCTAGTTTCAATCAAAAGTTCATCATAAATTTCAGTTCAGTATGCACACCAATGATGGAGACAATGAGAGGTGGAAGAAAGGATTTTAAGTGGACATCAGGAGCAAATAAATGTTTCGAATTACTAAAGCAAAAAGTGACAGAGCAACCAATGTCAGCATTACTGGATTTCGAAATAGTATTTCACGTAGATTGTGATGCCAGTGGGAATGCAATAGGAGCAGTGCTAAGTCAAGAAGGGAGACCGGTACCATATTTTAGTGAGAAGTTGAATGATGCAAGGAGAAGATATTCATTTCATGATTAGGTGCTCTATGCTATAATTCAATCTTGGAAGAAATGGAGACATTATTTGTTGCCTAATGATTTTGTGTTGTACACAGATCATCAAGATTTACAATATTTGAACAATCAAGGAAAGTTGAATCAGAGACATATGAGATGGGTAGATTTCATGAAAAGTTACACATTTGTATTGAAGCATAGGAGTGGAAAGTCAAAATAAGTTGTAGATGCATTGAGGAAAAGAAGGAATTTGTTGACAGAGATGAGAGTAGAAGTATTAGGTTTTGAGGAACTAAAGCACATGTATGAAGAAGATCTTGATTTTGTAGAACCATGGAAATCATGTAAGGAACCTATTGTGATAGATAGAAGCAAGTGGTTGGACTATTTCATTCAAGAAAACATGTTGTTTAGAGGACATCAGTTGTGTATAACTAGGCATTCAATGAGAGATAATTTGATAAAGGAGAAACATAGTGGTGGATTGGCAGGACATTTTGGGATTGACAAGATAATGGTTTTGGTAAGTGAACATTACTTTTGGCCTAAGATATATAAGGATGTAAGGAAGTTTGTGAAGAGTTGTAGAGTATGTCAATTTGCAAAAGGGAGTAGTCAGAATGATAGTTTATACAAATCTTTACAGTACTGGAGAGACCTTGGGAAGATATAAGCATGGATTTCATATTAGGATTGCCAAGAATACAAAGGGGATATATGATTCTATATTTGTAGTAGTGGATAGATTTTTAAAGATGTCACATTTCATTCCTTATAAGAAGACAAATGATGCAATGCATGTTGCTGACCTATTTTTCAAGGAGATTGTGAGATTGTATGGATTACCTAAGAGCATAATTTCAAACAGGGATACAAGATTCATTGGATACTTTTGGAGAACATTGTGGAAGACAATGAAGATAGACCTAAAGTTTAGTTTAGCATCTCATCTAGAGATAGATGGATAAATAAGAGTGGTAAATAGGAGTTTGGGTAACTTGTTGAGATGTTTGGTAGGAGATAAGACAAGAAATTAGGATCTAATTCTAATGCAAGAAAAGTTTGCATACAATAATTTAGTGAATAGGAGTACAGGGAAGACACCATTTGAGATTGTGATCAGAGTGAAACCTAGAGTAACAGAATTAAGAGACAGCAGTATGAAAATAAGAGAAGTGTAAAGGCAGAATAATTTATAGGATACATGAAGACAATACATAATCAGGTCAAGAAGCATTTGGAGGAGATGTATAGCAAGTATAAGGAGAAAGAAGATGAGAAGAGGAGACAAAGAGTTTTTAGTTGGAGATGAAGTAATGATATATCTGAGAAAAGAGCAAATTCTAGTGGGAAGATACAACAAGCTGAAGATCAAGAAGTTTGATTTAGGAAATCCATATGAAGTGGAGCTGCCAGAGGCATTGGGTATATCACCTATATTCAACATTACAGACTTATGTCAGTGTCATCAGGGAGAATCAAGTGACAACATTGAAGAAGTTTTGAAGAATATATTACCATAGCAACAACTGGAGCAGATAGAGGACATCTTGGATAGAAGAGTTGGACATAGTACTAGAGACAAGAAATATAAAGAATATTTGGTAAAGTGGAAAGGCAGACTAGAAGAGGATTCATCATGGATTTCCCAAGCAAAGGTAGACTGCCTTGGTTTTCCTCTAGCCCCAACAAAGTGAGGGACTCACTTTTTTAACAATCCCAGGTGTCTGATGTAGGAGCATCCAAGGTTGCAGAGCAATATTGCATCAACCAAAAACATTTGCATTCTTTCTTTTCTTTCATTTTTAGTTCATTTCAGTCAGTGCAATTTTTAGCATTTTGTATTGCATTTTATCGCATCTTCATATCAGAGCATGCGGAGCAGGACTTAGCATCTACATATCATCATCTACATCATATCCAAATTTTAGGTCATTTGGACTTGTTTCCTAAAATTTATCGTTATCAAAAGATCATCAGTTTACTCAGAATAGAGCATACTGACAGTCAGTTGAAGGAGAAGGTTTGTGAAGCACTTCCATGACTTGCGAGGATAAATTAAACCTCATAGATGACACATATGGATCAGATAGACCTTCCTTGAAGTCTACACCAAGTTTCATGCATTTGTGGACCAATACAAGATGTTGTAGGCCAACCTACTTGTTTCTACACATTACATTCCTTAATTAGAGTTTGTAACCTCTCTTGGCTAGCGCAGACAATTTCATTAGCTTGAAGATGATATATAGATCTCTTAGAGGCATTAGGAAGTTAGTTTTCAGTTAGTAGTTCTTAGTTGGTGACTATGAAAGTTTAGATACAAATTTTCTTTTTGGAAGGAGCTTCAATGCCATGTCTTGCACATTTGTGGACCAATACCAGATGTTGTAGGCTGACCTACTTGTTTCTAGATGTTACATTCCTTAATTGGAGTTTGTAATCTCTCTTGGCTAGCACAGACAATTTCATGAGCTTGAAGATGATATATAGATCTCTTAGAGGCATTAGGAAGTCAATTCTTAGTTAGTAGTTCTTAGTTGGCAATTATGATAGTTTAGATACAAATTTTCTTTCTGGAAGGCACTTCAATGCCATATCTTGCATATCTATTGTAAAATGGAAAGAAGACCTGTGAGCCCATAATTATAGCCCACATGTTTTCTGACATATGAGCACTGTAATTCTTTGATATTCTAAATATATGAATCTTCAATGGCATTCTACAATTGAGTTGTTTCCATTGTGTTTACTCTAGCTGCATGGTTTGGATAGTTCATTTTGTGAACCCTCCAACCATGACTACACCATAATAGCTAGATATTATGATTATTACAAAGCTTCGCCTCTTAGAACTTGTATCATGATAGTAATTCTAGAGTCTAAAGTCTAAGTAAACTAAGGTAGTGTAACAACTTCCTAAACTAAACTTAAGAGGAGGGTTCTACAAAAACATTTAGGTCTTTACAATAATTATAGAAATTATATAGAAATAAACATAAATAGAAATCATATCACAAGATAGTGATTTACATGGGGAAAACCCTTTGTGGAGAGAAACCGCACCCTCCAAAAGCCACCCAATATATTATTTAGAAATCAATAGGATTACAATATACTTGTAGAGAAAGCTTTCAAAGGAGTATCACCGTCCATAAATCCTGAGGCAACTCAACATCTATAATACTCTCACACACAACCTCCATCTCAAGCACCTAATACATAGGAGATACAATACATGAAACTGTCAAATGGTAATTACAAAACCATAACCTAAAACCACCCAAAAGTAGTGCCCAAATTTTTAGGGTTTCATTATATCCAATCAAAGATGCCTTATGATGTGTCAAAACATCCATCAACATGTGTAAATCTGCCTTACATCTCTTTTACATGTCCAACATGTTTTTACATTTTCTAATATAGGAGGCCCAACTTCCAGAGGCCATATCTTTTGATCTGGTAGATTGATTGGTGTAGTCACAACTAGGGGGTTTTATCAAACTACCCATTCATACATCTAGTAACACATAAAGGAAGCATAAATATATTCACAAATATGAAACTCTTTTATTAACATCAAAATCAATACATTTGCAATCTCATTAGCCTTCAAAGCTTCATCATTTAGCTTTACACTGCAACAATCAATTGATCATGTGCTTAAAGAACCAAATCCTTTTGAAATAATACATAGATCACCCCTAATCTCCTATAGCCCCACCTTTCTTTTGCAAGGAACAAGAACAATCACAACCACCATCAATAATCCTTTAATGATCCACTATCCCCCTCTATCCAGATAAAAAAAAGAAATTATTTATACTCTCTAGGAAAAGGAAGTTGAACCGTCTTCAATCGGTTAAGGAATTGAATAGTTGTTGTACTTCCAACAGCCATAACAAGAAATCAAAGATTCCCCAAAATAGATAGATTCCCCAAAATAATAGATTGACAATAAGACTCACAAGGTTTAGTGGATGCATTCTGTTAACAAATCCTTAATATCATTAACTCTTCCAAGACTTAGTTTATACACTCATTGGAAATGTTCAAACATCACAAACTTACCCTTTATCTTGCTTTCCCCAAGCCATCTTCACCAATCCATCAGTGAATTGAAGGAACAATGAACTTTCTTATTAGAAAAAAATGGCACTTCACAAAATTACATGTTTGTTGTCACATGCTATCAATGATTTAGTGAGTTCGCAAAAAAAATTCATTAATACATGTTGAAAGGAACAAGACAACTGAGAGGGGGGGTGAATTAGTTGTATCAAAAACTTTAACATTTTTAAATAAAATCACTTTCATATTCACTTAATTTAATTCCTTATATTGTCATGATGATTAAACATGAATAGCATAATCAAAACATGAACACATCTACACCATACACACATGAACACCAGATTTTTATGTGGAAAACCCTAAAAAAGGGAAAAACCATAGTGAGTGTTAGCTCACAAAATAATTTAGTAACAATACTGAATATCAAAAGAGGCTCACTGCCCAAGGTTCACTACCCAAATGAAAGGCTCACTGCCAAAGGGTGGCTTACTGCTAGGATGAACTGATCTATTAGCATCTACAACATGCCTGAGTTTAGTTCCATTGAAGCGCAATATATCTCCTCTACTATGCTCTGCTTTTACAACTCACACTTTATCTTCACATCTTCACTCTTACTCTCACAAATCATGGATTCATTACCTATATTTATACCAATCATCAACCTTGGAATGTACATCAAGGTCAACATTACAATCTACAACCATTGAAACTCTCTCCAAGGTCGGCATACATACATAAATCAAATTAGGACTAGACCTAAACAAATTTGTAGGGAAAATGAATGAAGGAGGAACACTTCACAACTTAGGTTGGATCCATAGACATCTTCACACATTACAACATGCTTCCACAATCAATGAATCACCTCTGCAACAAGTGTAACTAATCAAGTAAGCCAAGGCTAGTGCACACATCAAGAACACTTAGATACATGCTTCCAAGAACTTCATTACAAATTGTGAATCAAGCACACGTCTTCAATACATTTTGGAGACATCCATGAATAACATAGAATAACTTGGGAGTTGACAAATCTAACTGCAACAGATCTCACTTGAAGACAACAAATATCACTTGAAGACACATCACAGACTGCTTCTTCATAGATAATATCAAACTCTCTAAATCAATAACTTGTTTTCTAGAGCATCAAATCATAAATCCTTTGGAATGAAGATAGATAAGGACTTTATAAGCTTAATTCCAAAACCATAAAACCAAAATCCAACCTACGGAGAAATGCAAAGCAAAATACTATGTCCTTTTCATTCTGCAAATATTACTAGGCACAATCTTCAAACTGGTGAATAGAACTTTTTTTGCATAGTGATCTAGACAACCAAATTCTATATTTAGCATCTTCAAATACTTCTCTAAATCATATCCAAATCTCATACTCTGGTCTTCAATAGAGAGAAAATGTGGAGCAAATATTTACTTAGATAATGTTCTTAACATGACAACTTAATCAATCAACAAACAACAATATCAGAAGATACAGTTGGCACTAATGACAACACAAACATGTTGACATCAATGACAACACTAGTTGGCACATACTTGCAACAATCTCCCCCTTTGTCATTGATGGGAAAATATGATGTGAAAAACTGAATAACATGTTCCTTCATCAAGACACAATTCTGCATCAGGACTCCCCCTTTCTTTTTACACATCCAAACTTTTTCTCCTCCTGAGTTTTTTCACATGATCTCTCTCCCCCTTTGACATCAATAGAAAAGGGCATCACATCTCTTCTACTACACATACTTGAACACTACTATATTGATTAGTCCGAAATCCCTTTTTACTCCCCTTGAATGCAACAATCATCTCAAACCACTACCTACTCCCCCTGAGAGGTAGCCTTCAACATCAGTCCGAAATGAGAAATGTACTTTGAAGCATACTGGAATGATTTATTTCCTTATGCATCTAGTTCAAGGAAGGAGGGACAATAACACCTAATTTTTCTTAGAGATAGTTAAATATGTCTTTTGGAAGAGCCTTAGTGAATATATCAACAACATGATCTTTTGTAGGTACATACTCAAGCTTCACTTCATTCTCTGCAACTTTCTCTCTCAAAAAGTGATACTTAATTGAAATGTGATTTGTCTTTGAATGTATCACTGGATTCTTTGAAATATTTATGGCACTTGTGTTATCACAAAGAATATGAATTGGCTAATCATACTCAACTTTGATATCCTACAAGGTTTGTTTCATCCATAGCACCTGAGTGTAGTAATATATTCTACTTCTATAGTAGACAAGGAGACTGATTCTTGTTTCTTGCTATGCCAAGACACTGTCCTATCTCGAAGGAAGAATGCACCTCAACTTGTGCTTTTCCTCTCATCAACACATCCAACACAATCTACATCTATATAGCCACTTAAAGAAATGATGCAGGAGCATCCCTGGTTCAAGAGTAATCTTGCATCAACCAAAAACATTTGCATTTCAATTCTTTCATTTTTCTAGTTTAGTTCAGGCAGTTTAGTCAGTAGTATTTTTCAGCTTGTGATTCAGTTTTAGTATTTCACATCTTGTAGATTTGGACATAGCATCCACATTCATTCATCTACATCATATCAAGAATTCAGAGCATTTGGAGCAGTTACCAGAAAGATATCGCTATCAAAAGATCAACTATTTTCTTAGTACAGAGCATCCTAGCAGTTCCTGATAATCAGCTAAAGGAGAAGGCTTGTGGATCATTCCTTCACTTACAGATCTAAATGACACATCATTAAACATCCTTTGGTTCATGGCCAACCTTCCCCAAGGGTCCACGCATTGTTCTTTTCATTGTAGGAAGTGTTCTATGCATTTAGGTCTGACCTATTTGTGAACACGTTACAACTCTTCATTAGAGTTTGTGACCTTCCTTAGATGACGTGGAGGAATCTATTGGTCCAAAAATGATATATATTGATGTAGTAGATTCTTAGGAAAGTAGTTCTTATGATTTAGAAGATAGATAGTTGGCTCCTTCATGGGAGGACTTCAAAGGTTTATCTTGTGCATGTATGTAATCAGGCCTTGAGCCCAGTTGTAAGCCCGCATGTTGCTAGCCAGATTGTATTTGAATTCTATGATATATGGAATGACTAAATCTGCATTTGTTCCATTTCCTTGAGTTGTTTCTATTGTGTTTACTCTTGCTGCACAATCTAGACAGTTCATTCTATGAACCCTCCTACCATGACTGCACCAAGTGGTATTAGAGTGAAAGTTTGATTCTTTAGAGCAAATTGGTGAAGGGGATTCCGTAAGATCTTGTTGTAAGTAGATCTCTAATCTGAGATAGGTTACTTGTGTGTAATCAATCACCAATTGAGAGGAAATTGTCGCTTGTAGCCTAATCACTGAACTTGAGGCAATTTGCACTTGATCCTAGGAAGATGCCACCGTAGAGAGTTCCTCTTGTTGGGACAATGGCTAATAGAATGGATGAGATGATGGAATTGATGAGAACAATGCAAATTCATTTGGATGTTGTTGAAGAATATAAGCAAAGAGGATTGACACTGCGACCCAATGTTGAAAGCAATGAGGAAGAAGAATTTCAATCTGTTGAACACACTGGTGAAACCCGATGATGAAGGGGGTAAATCATAAAACACACAATAACAGAAATTGAACACAGAGAATAGAACTTTATTTTATTGATCTGGGCAACTTATTACATTACAGAAGCTTAATTACAATCAGAGGAATTAGTCCTCCACAGGCTGCAACACACTACAGCTACCATCACCAGGCTCTGGTATCTTTCACCTTCTGTAACCCCTAAATCAGCTAGGGTTTATGTTTTCCCTCCTATTCTTGACTCTAGACTTGCCCCCTTAACTCTACTACCACCCAGGGTCCCAAAAATAGCCATAAATAACACTTTTTGGTGGCCTCCAGCTAAATTTTGAAATTTACAACTCCCTATAAAAGTAGGTAAACTTTCGGGAAGCATAACTTTTAATTTGGGTGTCCGATTGACGAACCGTTTTAGGTGTTAGAAAGCTTACAATGTGAAGTATCACGCCAAAAATCTGTAAATAGATTTTTGTCAACTTTTCAGGATGTTTAGGGAAGTTTTAGTGCCTCATATCTCATTTCTAAAATTTTTAGGGGCTTTTCAGAAAACAAAAACTTTAATATCTTTCAGCTCACAAATGATCTTTGCCTGATTCCTTTGCCAAAGGTCTTATATTTCCATTTAGTAACTTCCTACAATTTTTTGCTTCAATCCGTGCCCAACTGCAAACTTTCCAAAAATAGCAGGTAGACTTTCCAAAATAGGCAGGTTGCTATTTTTAGCAGTTTTGGAAAAACTGAAAGTCCTACATCATTATTCTAGATATTATGGAACCAGAAACACTAATTATGGAAAGAAATGAAAACAACTACAATGATTTTGAATTAACTTCTTTTTGGGTGATGCAAGATTGCCCTTACACCACTGGATGCTCCTGCATTAGACACCCAGGGTAATTTGAGAAGTGACCCTATCACGTCTCAGATGTTTATGTGAGGGAAACCCAAATGGTCAACCTCTACCTTAGATAACCAAGAGGAATCTTCAATAGGCCTTCCTTTCCATTTTACTAGATATTCTTCATATTTCATGTTTCGAGTACTTCTTCCCACACGGCTATCCAAGATCGCTTCTATCTCGTCCATTGAAGTAGATGCTGGAATACTCCACTGCGCTTTTGTTGGTCCATCCTCTGCTCCACCTTCATGATATTATGATAAATCAGCAATGTTGAAAATAGGGGAAATATAGATCCCATTCGACAGCTCTACCTCATATGCATTGCCTGAATCATGCTTCTTCAAGATTCTGCATGGTCCAAATTTCTTCATTTTTAACTTATTGTATGTTCCAATTGGGAACCTTTCTTTGCTCAAGTGAACCATGACTTCATCTCCTACCTAGAACTCCTTATACCTCCTCTTCTGATCTGCCTTAGCCTTGTACTGATTATTCATCTTATTAATGTGCTTTCTCACCTCTTCATGCAAATTCTTCAAATGTTCTGCAAAGTCTTCAGCCTCGGCACTTGTCTTTTCTCCCTTATCTAGATTCCTTAACTCTAAAACATTTCTTGGACTATTTTTATATACAATCTGGAATGGTGATTTACCAGTACTCTTATTGATAGAATTGTTGTAAGCAAGTTCTACCTGTGGTAAAATCAAATCCCATCCCTTGGGCTTATCTCCTACTAAGCACCGTAGCAGGTTACCCAAACTCCTATTCACCACTTCAGTCTATCCATCAGTCTGTGGATGGTGTGCAAAACTAAACTTCAAATCTGTCTTTAACTTCTTCCATAATGTCCTCTAGAAATAACCAACGAACTTGGTATCTTGATCTAAAACTATGCTCTTTGGTAGACCATGTAGTCTCACCACCTCTCTAAAAAATAATTCAGCAATATGAACATCATCATTAGTCTTCTTGCAAGGAATAAAATGTGCCATTTTCGAGAATCTGTCCACCACCACAAAAATGGAATCATGTCCTCTCTGTGTCCTTGGTAAACCAAGAACAAAATCCTTATCCCATGGCTTCTCTGGTACAGGTAATGGTTGATACAACCCTGTATTCTAACTTGTTCCTTTTGCCATCTGACATACTCTGCAACTCTGCACAAACTTCCTCACATCCGGCTGCAGCTGTGGCCAATAATAATTTTCACCAACAATAGCAATGGTCTTATCTCGACCAAAGTGTCCGGCCAATCCTCTACTATGCTTCTCCTTAATTAGGTTCTCTCTCATGGAACTCCTTGGAATGCCCAACTGGCTTCCTCTAAACAACATGCCATCTTGGATTATGAAATCCAACCATCTTGTCCTATCCAAAGTAATAGGTTCCAAACAAGCTTTCCAGACCTCTACAAAATCTGCATCCTCAGGCTACAAAATTTTGAGCTCATCAAACCCAACAACCTCTATCTTCATTTCTGTCAACAAATTTTTCCTTCTGCTCAAGGCATCTACAACTCTGTTGGACTTCCCACTCCTGTGCTTCAAAACAAAAGTATAGCTCTGCAAAAACTCAACCCATTTTAAGTGCCTTTGGTTCAACTTTCCTTGACTATTAAGATACTGCAAAGCCTAATGATTAGTATATAAAACAACTTCTTTGGCAAAAAATAATGTCTCTAGTTCTTCAAAGCCTGAACTATTGCATAAAACTCCTGATCATAAATAGAATACTTTTTCTTGGCATCATTAAGCTTCTCACTAAAATAAGCAATGGGCATACCTTCTTGGCTCAGAACAACTCCTATACAACTACCACTAGCATCACAATCTACCTGAAATACCTTATTGAAATCTAGAAGTGCCAAAACAGGTTGCTCTACAACTTTCTACTTCAATGTATCAAAGCTCTTGTCTGCTCCTTTAGTCCATCAAAACTCTTTTCTATCCCCTCTCATTGTCTCAGTTAGGGGTGCACAAATGCTACTAAAATTCTTGATAAACTTTCTATAAAAACTTGCCAAACCATGAAAGGATCTTACCTCTATTGTACTCCTTGCGTAGGCCATTCAATGATAGCCCTTACTTTTTCTGGGTCCATCTTAAGACCTTCTTCTGAGACTACAAATTTAGGTATACCAACTCCTTCTTAGCAAAACTACATTTCTTTAGATTAATCAGCAACTTCTCCTCCCTAAGCTTTTCTAGAACTCTTCTGATATGCATCAGATGCTCATCCCAAGTCTTACTAAAAATTAAAATATCATCCAAATAAACAATAACAAAACTTCCCAAAAATTCTTTCAATACCTCGTTCATGAGCCGCATGAATGTGCTCAGTGCATTGGTTAGCCCAAATGGCATGACTAACCACTCATACAAACCTTCCTTTATCTTGAAGGCTGTTTTCCATTCATCTCCTTCTCTGATATGGATCTGGTGATACCCACTCTTCAGGTCAATTTTCATGAAGTACTTGGCTCCACTCAAATAATCCATAATGTCATCCATTCTTGGCAATGGAAATCTATACTTGATAGTTATCTTATTAATGGCTCGAGAGTCTGTACACATCCTCCATTCTCCATCCTTCTTTGGTGCTAGTACTATAGGTACCGCACATGGACTTAGGCTCTCCCTTATCAGTCCCTTCCTTAACAACTCCTGAACTTGTCTGTTCAGCTCTTCATTCTCTGCAGGGGTCATTCTATGGGCTGCCTTGTTTGGCAAACTAGCTCTTGGTATCAAATCTATTTGATGACTTATCTTCCTTACTGGTTGCAAACCTTCTAGTACATTATCAGAGATAATGTCCTGGAACTCTTCGAACATATCTAAAACTTCTGCTGGTACATCTTCATAGTTCTCCTGACTAATCTTAGGAATATATGCAAAGCAATGACGCTCATGCTTCATACCCTCCAAAAATTTCCTGCCATCTACTAGGCAAATTTTGGTAGTACTACATACCTTTTCTTCCACCTGCTTCAAGGGCTTCAACTTATGACAAACTCCATCCTTTGTCAGGAAATATGTGTTTGCACGACCATCATGGACAGCGCTCCTATCATACTGCCACGGCCTCCCCAATAGCATGTGACATGCATCCATTGGTATGATATCACACAACACCTCATCATGGTAATCACCAATCTTGAACTTCACTAAACACTGCTCATTGACCAAAACTCTATGGTCCTTCTACAACCATGCAATCTGATATGGATGTGGATGCTTTCTTCTTGTCAACTTCAACTTGTTAACCATTTCCTCTAAAACAAGATTATAAGTGCTTCCACTGTCAATAATAATATCACAACACTTACCTTCACATTTGCACCTTGTGTGGAATAAACTCTTCCTCTAATTGGGTTCTTTCTCCTCATTCAGCAAGGTTCTTCTAACAACTAGGGCTTCTCCCCTTTCAGCATCTTCAGAATGCTCAGAATGTGCATCTTCATCTACATGTACAACTCATGCATTGCCTTTAGGTCTTCTATTTGTCCTTCCTTGATGTTGCAGACACTCGTATGCTCGATGCCCTTCTTCCCCACATTGAAAATAGGTTCCTCTGAAACCTCCTCTTTTGGGTCCTTGTCCAGGTCTACCTCTTCCTCTTCCTCTTTGCTCACCATTGTTCTGGTCACAAGGGTGGAAGGTATTATCCCCTCTCTGATTTTGACTGGTGCCAGCTTCTTCACTTTTCTTTTGATCTTCATTACAGCCTCCATAGGGCTTCCCACAAGTCCTTCCACCTTGACCTCTTCCCCTTTGCTTGCTGTCAAATATTTTATTCAGCTTCACTTCCACCTTCAGGAAAAATTGGTATGCATCTTCTATGGTGGTCATTCTGACTAGGCTCAGCTCCTCTTGAATATTCGGCCTCAACCCATTAATGTAACAGGCCACCTTTAACTTGTTGGCCTCTCCATGGCCTGTCCTGATAGTGATCTTATAAAAATCTTATGTATACTCCTTAACAGACTTGTTACCTTGCTTCAGTCCTTGCAACTTCTTCAGTAACTCCATCTCATAATCCACAGGAATGAACTGCTTCTTTAGTTTCTCCACCATTCGATCCCATCTGGTGATCTTTCCTTTTCCTCTTCTATTCCTCTCTAGTTGCACCTCCTTCCACCAAATATTGGCATGGCCCTTCTACTGTGTTTTTGCAAACTTGACCCGATCTAGGTCCTCCACATCTTCATACTCAAAATACTCCTCCATGTCATTGATCTAATCAATAAGCTATTCTGGGTTCAAATCCCCAGAAGATGTAGAAACCTCGATCCTGGGCCTCTTTTTGATATTTGAAATAGCCCTCAACAACCTAACTTCTGCAAGATCTCTAGCAGCTTCTTGTTCTTCAATAGATAGCTCTTCTTTAGCTTCATCTTCACTTTTGTCTCTTATCCTCAGCTCAAACGCTCTTTGTAGCTTCTCTTGTAACGCATCAATTTGCCTTTGCAGGGCTCTAAAACCCTCTTCTGTCAAAGCATTCCTCCCAACACAATTTCTTCGTGGATCCATCTTGGTCTCCACAGCAAACCCACAACCTTAGGTCCTGGTGCAAACTACCTAACGGTCGGCGATCTGTCTACACCCTCAAGAACCCTTGCTCTGATACCACTTGATGAAGGGGTAAATCATAAAACACACAATAAAAAAAAATGAACATAGAGAATAGAACTTTCTTTTATTGATCTGGGCAACTTATTACATTATAGAAGCTTAATTACAATCAAAGAAATTAGTCCTCCATAGGCTACAACACACAACAACTACCATCACCAAGCTCTAGAATCTTTCACCTTCTGTAACCCCTAAATCAGCTAGGGTTTATGTTTTCCTGCCTATTCTTGACTCTACACTTGCCCCCTCAACTCTACTACTGCCTAGGGTCCCCAAAATAGCCATAAATAACACTTTTTGGTGGCCTCTAGCTAAATTTCAAAATTTACAACTCCCTATAAAAGTAGGTAAACTTCTGGGAAGCATAACTTTTGATCCGGGTGTCTGATTAACAAACCGTTTTAGGCGTCGGAAAGCTCGCGATGTGAAATATCACACTAGAAACTTGTAAATGGATTTCTATCAACTTTTTGGAATGTTTAGGGAAGTTTTAGTGCCTCATATCTCATTTCAAAAATTTTTAGGGGCTTTTCAGAAAACAAAAACTTTAATATCTTTCAGCTCACAAATGATCTTTGCCTGATTCCTTCGCCAAAGGTCTTATATTTCTGATGAAGGGGGTAAATCATAAAACATAGAATAATAGAATTAAACATAGAGAATAGAACTTTCTTTTATTGATTTGGGTAACTCATTACATTATAGAAGCTTAATTACAATCAGAGGAATCAATCCTCTACAGGCTGCAACACACTACAGCTACCAGCACCAGGCTCTGGAATCTTCCACCTTCTACAACCCCCAAATCAGCTAGGGTTTTTGTTTTCCCACCTATTCTTGACTCTACACTTACCCCCTTAACTCTCCTACTGCCCAAGGTTCCCAAAAATGGTTATTAATAGCCTTTTTGGCAGCTAACAACCTAATTTTGAATTTTGCATCTCCCTCCAAAAATAGGTCAACTTTCGAGAGCCATAACTTTTGATCCGTGACTCTGATTGATGAACCATTTTATGCGTCAGAAAGCTCACAGATTGCTCTACATGCTAAGAGCCAGCTCTACTAGTTCTAGCCATTTTAGGCCTATACAAGGCCATTTAGTGCCTCAAACCTGAGTTTAAATAATTTTTAGGTATTTTTCAGGAAACAGAAACTTTAATATCTTTCATCTCGCAAATGATCTTTGTGTGATTCCTTCGCCAAAGGTCTTATATTCTATTATGTAACTTCCTGTAAATTTTGACTTCATTTTGTGCCCAAATACAAACTTTCTAAAAATAGTAGTTTACTATTTTTAGCAGTTTGGGGAAACTGAAAGTTCTACATTATTATTCAAGTGATTATGGGACCAGAACCACAGATTTTGAGAAGAAATGGGTAGAACATCAACAATTTTGAAACACATTTTTTTTGGGTGATGCAAGATTGCCCTTACACCACTGGATGCTCCTGCATCAGACACCCAGGGTAATTTGAGAAGTGACCCTGTCACGTCTTAGGTGTTTGTGTGAGGAAAATCCAAACAATCAACCTCTGCCTTAGACAACCAAGAAGAAACTTGATTAGGCCTTCCTTTCCATTTCACTAGATATTCTTCATATTGCCTATTTCGAGTACTCCTTCCCACACGGCTATAAAAGATCTCTTCTATCTCCTCTATTGAAGTAGATGCTAGAATACTCCACTGCACTTCTGTTGGTCCATCCTCTATTCCACCTTCATGATATTCTATTAGATCAACGATGTTGAAAATAGGGGAAATGTTGATCCCACTCAGCAACTCTACTTCATATGCATTTCCAGAATCATGCTTCTTCATGATTCTGCATGGTCCAAATTTCTTCATTTTTAATTTATGGTATGTTCCAACTGGGAACCTTTCTTTTCTCAAGTGAACCATGACTTCATCTCCCACCTGGAACTCCTTATACCTCCTCTTCTGATCTGCCTTAGCCTTATACTGAGTAGTCATCTTATTAATGTGCTTTCTCACCTTTTCATGCAAATTCTTCATATGTTCTGCAAAGTCTTCAGCCTCAGCACTTGTCTTTTCTCTCTTATCCAGATTCCTTAACTCTGAAGCATTTCTTGGACTATTTCCATATACAATCTAGAATGGTGATTTACCAGTACTCCTATTGACAGAATTGTTATAAGCAAATTCTACTTGTGGTAAAATCAAATCCCATCCCTTGGGCTTATCCCCTACTAAGCATTGTAGTAGGTTACCCAAACTCCTATTCACCACTTCTATCTATCCATTAGTCTATGGATGGTGTGCAAAACTGAACTTTAAATCTGTCTTCAACTTCTTCCACAATGTCCTCCAGGAATAACCAACAAACTTGGTATCTCGATCTAAAACTATGCTCTTTGGTAGACCGTGTAATCTGACCACCTCTTTGAAAAATAATTCAGCAATATGAACAGCATCGTTAGTCTTCCTGTAAGGAATAAAATGTGCCATCTTTGAGAATCTATCCACCACTACAAAAATGGAATCATGCCCTCTCTATGTCCTTGGTAAACCAAGAACAAAATCCATACTGATATCATCCCAGGTCTTCTCTGGTATAGGTAATGGTTGATACAACACTGTATTCTGACTTGTTCCTTTTGCCATCTAACATACTCTGCAACTCTGCACAAACTTCCTCACATCCTGCTGCAACTGTGGCCAATAATAATTTTCACCAACAATTGAAATGGTCTTATCTCGACCAAAGTGTCTAGCCAATCCTCCACTATGCTTCTCCTTAATCAGGTTCTCTCTCATGGAACTCCTTGGAATGCACAACTGGCTTCCTCTAAACAACATGCCATCTTGGATTATGAAATCCAACCATATTGTCCTATCTAAACTAACAAGCTCCAGACAAGCATTCCAAGCCTCTGCAAAATCTAGATATTTAGGATACAAACTTTTGAGCTCATCGAACCCAACAACCTCTATCTTCATTTCTGTCAACAAATTGTGCCTTCTGCTCAAAGCATGTGCAACTCTGTTGGACTTCCCACTCCTGTGCTTCAAAACAAAGGTATAACTCTACAAAAACTCAACCCATTTTAAGTGCCTTTGGTTCAACTTTCCTTGACTATTAAGATACTGCAAAGCCTGATGATCAGTATATAAAACAAACTCTTTTTGCAACAAATAATGTCTCCATTTCTTCAAGCCTAAACTATTGCATAAAATTGCTAATCATAAACATAATACTTTTTCTTGGCATCATTAAGCTTCTCACTAAAATAGGCAATGGGCTTACCTTCTTGTCTCAAAACAACTCCTATACCACTACCACTGGCATCACAATCTACCTGAAATACCTTATTGAAATCTAGAAGTGCCAAAACAGGTTGTTCTACGACTTTCTACTTCAATGCATCAAAGCTCTTGTCTGCTCCTTTAGTCCATCTAAACTCTTTTCTATCCCCTCTCATTGTCTCAGTGAGGGGTACACAAATGCTACTAAAATTCCTGATAAACCTCCTATAAAAACTTGCCAAACCATGAAAAGATCTTACCTCCATTGCACTCCTTGGTGTAGGCCATTCAATGATAGCCCTTACATTTTCTGGGTCCATCTTAAGACCTTCCTCTGAGACAACAAATCCCAGGTATACCAACTCTTTTCTTGCAAAACTACATTTCTTCAGATTAATCAGCAACTTCTCCTCAGTTTCTCTAGAACTCTTCTGATATGCATCAGATGCTCATCCCAAGTCTTACTAAAAATCAAAATATCATCCAAATAAACAATAACAAAACTTCCCAAAAATTCTTTCAGTACCTCGTTCATGAGCCGCATGAATGTGCTCGGTGTATTGGTTAGCCCAAATGGCATGACTAACCACTCATACAAACCTTCCTTTGTCTTGAAGGTTGTCTTCCATTCATCTCCTTCTCTGATTTGGATCTGGTGATACCCACTCTTTAGATCAATCTTCGTGAGGTAATTGGCTCCACTCAAACAATCCATTATGTCATCCATTATGGGCAATGGAAACCTGTACTTGATTGTGATCTTGTTGATGGCTCAAAAATCTGTACACATTCTCCACTCTCCATCTTTCTTCGGTGCTAGTACTGCAAGTACTGCACATGGACTTAGGCTTTCTCTTATTAATCCCTTCCTCAACAACTCTTGAACTTGTCTATTCAACTCTTCACTCTCTGCAGGAGTCATTCTGTGGGCTGCCTTGTTTGGCAAACTAGCTCCTGGTATCAAATCCATTCGATGATTTATCTTCCTTACCAGTGGTAAACCTTCTGGTACATTATCAGAGATAATGTCTTGGAACTCTTCCAACATATCTAAAACTTCTGCTAGTACATCTTCACAGTTCTCTTGACTAATCTTAGGAATCAATACAAAGCAATGACACTCATGCTTCATACCCTCCAAAAATTTTTTACCATCTACGAAGCAAATTCTGGCAGTACTACATAGCTTTTATTCCACCTCCTTCAAAGGTTTCAACTTATGACGAACTCCATCCTTTGTTAGGGAATATGTGTTTGCACGGCCATCATGGACAGCACTCCTATCATACTGCCATGGCCTCCCCAATAGCATATGACATGCATCCATCGGTATGATATTACACAACACCTCATCATGGTAATCACCAATTTTGAACTTCACTAAACATTGCTCATTGACCAAAGCTCTATTGTCCTTCTGCAACCATGCAATCTGATATGGATGCAGATGCTTTCTTCTTGTCAACTTCAACTTGTCAACCATCTCCTCTGAAACAAGATTATCAGTACTTCCACTGTGAATAATAATATCACAACACTTACCTTCACATTTGCACCTTGTGTGGAATAAACTCTTCCTCTGATTAGGTTCTTTCTCTTCATTCAGCAAGGTTCTTCTAACAACTAGGGTTTCTCCCCTTTCAGTATCTTCAGAATGCTCAGAATGTGCATCTTCATCTACATGTACAACTCGTGCATTGCCTTCAGGTCTTCTATTTGTCCTTCCTTGATGTTGCAGACACTCGTATGCTCGATGCCCTTCTTCCTCACATTGGAAATAGGTTCCTCTAAAACCTCCTCTTTCGGGTCCTTGCCCAGGTCTACCTCTTCCTCTTCCTCTTTGCTCACCATTGTTCTAGTCACGAGGGTAGTAGGTGTTATCCCCTCTTTGATTTCGACTGGTGCCATCTTCTTCAGTTTTCTTTTGATCTTCATTATGGCCTCCATAGGGCCTTCCACTAGTCCTTCCGCCTTGACCTCTTCCCCTTTGCTTGCTGTCAAATCTTTTATTCAGCTTCTCTTCCACCTTCAAGGAAAACTGGTATGCATCTTCTATGGTGGTCATTCTGACTAGGCTCAGCTCCTCTTGAATACTCAGCATCAACCCATTAATGTAACAGGCTACCTTCTCCTTATTGGGCTCTGCATGACTAGTTCTGATAGTAATTTTATAAAATTCTTCTGTATACTCTTTAACAGATTTGTTACCTTGCTTTAGTCCTTGCAGCTTCTTCAGCAACTCCATCTCATACTCCATAGGAATGAACTGCTTCTTTAGTTTCTCCACCATCTAATCCCATCTGGTGATCTTTCCTTTTCCTCTTCTATTCCTTTCTAATTGGACCTCCTTCCACCAAATATTGGCATGGCCCTTCAATTTTGTTTTTGCAAACTTGACCCGATCTAGGTCTTCTACTTCTTCATACTCGAAGTATTCCTCCATGTCATTGATCCAATCAATAAACTGTTCTAGATTCAAATCTCCAGAATATGTAGAAACTTTAATCTTGGGCCTCTTTCCAATCTTTGAAATAGCCCTCAACAACCTAACTTCTGTAGGATCTCCTGCAGCTTCTTGTTCTTCCTCGGATAACTCTTCTTCAGCTTCATCTTCGCTTTCCTCTCTCCTTCTCAGCTCAAATCCTCTTCGCAGCTCCTCTTGCAATGCATCAATTTGTCTTTGCAGGGCTCTATAACCCTCTTCCGTCAAAGCATTCCTCCCACCATGGTTTCTTCATGGAGGCATCTTGATTTTTGTAGCAAACCCACAACCTTAGGTCCTAGTGCAAACTGCCTCATAGTCGGCGATCTGTCTACACACTTAGGAATCCTTGCTCTAATACCACTTGATGAACAGGGTAAATCATAAAACACACAATAATAGAAATTGGACACAGAGAATAGAACTTTATTTTATTGATCTGGGCAACTCATTACATTGCAGAAGCTTAATTACAATTAGAGGAATCAGTCCTATACAAGCTGCAACACACTACAACTACCATCACCAGGCTCTGGAATCTTCCGCCTTCTGCAACCCCCAAATTAGCTAGGGTTTTTGTTTTCTTGCCTATTCTTGACTCTACACTTGCCCCCTTAGCTCTCCTAATGCCCAAGGTTCCCAAAAATGGTTATTAATAGCCTTTTTGGCAGCCAACAACCTAATTTTGAATTTTGCATCTCCCTCCAAAAATAGGTCAACTTCCGAGAGCCATAAGTTTTGATCCGGGACTCTGATTGACAAACCGTTTTATGCATCAGAAAGCTTGTAGAGTGCTTTATAGGCTAAGAACTATCTTTGCTAGTTCTGGCCATTTTTGACCCTGTACAGGGCTATTTAGTGCCTCAAACCTGAGTTTGAATAATTTTCAGGCATTTTTGGGAAACAAAAACTTTAATATCTTTTAGCTCGCAAATGATCTTCATGTGATTCCTTTGCCAAAGGTATTATATTTCCATTATGTAACTTCCTGTAAATTTTGACTTCATTTCGTGCCCAAATGCAAACTTTCTAAAAATAGCAGTTTTCTATTTTTAGTAGTTTGGGAAAACTGAAAGTTCTACATTATTATTTAGGTGATTATGGGACTAGAACCACAGATTTTGAGAAGAAATGAGTAGAACATCAACAATTTTGAAACATTTTTTTTTTGGGGTGATGCAAGATTGCCCTTACACCACTGGATGCTCCTGCATCAATTTCCATTTAGTAACTTTCTGCAAGTTTTCGCTTCAATCCATACCCAATTGCAAACTTTCCAAAAATAGCAGGTAGACTTTTCAAAATAGGTAGGTTGTTATTTTTAGCAGTTTTGGAAAAACTGAAAGTCCTACATCATTATTCTGGATATTATGGAACCAGAAACTCTAATTATGAAAAGAAATGAAAACAACTACATTAATTTTGAATTAACTTCTTTTTGGGTGATGCAAGATTGCCCTTACACCACTGGATGCTCTTGCATCACCCGAGGAGGTGATGAAGGAAAAAAAAAGATTAGATAAAAATGTTGCAAGCTATTTCAAAGATTAGAAAGAGACCTAGAGTTAATGTACCAAACTATACTGGTAATTTGAATCCTGAAGAATTGATTGACTGGATAAATGATATGGAAGAATACTTTGAGTATGAAGAAATTGAAGATCCAAAGAAAGTGAAATTTACAAAGATAAAGTTGAACGGACATGCTGCTATATGGTGGAAACAAGTTTAGTTTGAAAGAAAAAGAAGAGGAAAATGAAAGATTACAAAGTGGGACCAGATGGTGACAAAGTTGAAAAATTAGTTCATACCTACTGACTATGAGTTGGACTTGTTGAAAAGATTGCAAAACTTGAGACAAAATGAGAAATTTGTGAAGGAGTACACTGAAGAATTTCATAAAATAATCATAAGGATAGGACATAGTGAAGGAAACAAGGAGAAAGTGGCAAGAAACATCAATGGACAGAGATTGAACATTTAAGAAGAACTAAGTTTGGTAAGGATGACGTCTTTGGAAGAAGCATATCAGTTTGCCCTAAAAGTTGAAGAGAAGCTGAATAAGAGACGTGATTAGAGACAGAGAGGTAGAGGAGGTAAATTTCATAGAGGTAGAGCATCTACCAGATATGATAGATTATTTGTGGAGCAGAACAAGTTTGACAGCCCATTTAAGAAGGATGACAGAGATAACAATGCTTACCAAAGAGATGACAGAAATTTTTACCGGAGAGGAAACCTTAGTGCATACCAGAATGAAGGATACAAAAGAGAAGGAAGAGAATTTGATAAGAGGACATTCAGAGGTACTTGTTTCAAGTGTGGAGGTGAAGGACATGGAGCAGTTGAGTGTAATCAGGGTAGTACAAGTAAGAGAATAAAAAATAGTGGAAGAGCAGCCTATGTGGAAGAGGAACCTATTGAATCACCCAGTTCTGTTGGTAAACCTAAGAAAGGAGAATCATTGGTGATGAGGAGAGAACTATTTCAAGTAGAGACAAATGAGGAACCATTGCAGAGGAAAAGCTTGTTTAGAACTAAATGCAAATCAGGAGGTAAGTGTTGTAAAGTTGTAATTGATAGTGGTAGTTCAGATAACCTAGTTTCAGAGGAGATGGTGACTAAGCTAAAGTTGGAAAGATTGAAACACCCTAAGCCATATCAGATAGCATGGATTCAAGATGATCATAAGGTACTAGTGAGTGAACAATGTTTGGTGAAATTTCATATTGGATCTTATCATGATGAAGTCTTGTGTGATATTATGCCTATGGATGTTTGTCACATCTTGTTGTGTAGACCTTGGCAGTATGATAGAAATGATATACGTGATGGGAGAAAGAACACATATACTATAACAACAAATGGGAAAATAATTACTTTGATTCCTTTAGAGGATGATCCTTTGGTAAAGATGTGGTATGTGGGAATGCTAGAATCTGTTTGGTAGATGGAAGGAAATTTTTTGATGGTTTGAAATAAGAAAGTATGTGTTATGCTTTGATTCCTAAAATGCCTGAAGTAGTGAAGAAAGAAATTGAACTGAAGGAGATAAGAGAGTTGCTAACAGAGTATGAAGACATCATATCAGACAATGTACCTGAAGGATTAACACCTATAAGGAGTATCAGTCATCACATGGATCTTATACCAGGAGCAAGTTTGCCTAACAAAGCAGCACATAGAATGACACTAGCAGAGAATGAAGAACTGAATAGATAGATACAAGAATTGTTGAGGAAAGGTTTGATCAAAGAAAGTTTGACTCCTGGTTCAATACCTACAGTTTTGGCACTAAAGAAGGATGGAGAATGGAGAGTGTGTACCAACTTTAGAGGAATAAACAAGATCAGAGTTAAGTATAGATTTCCTTTACCTAGGATGGATGATATTATAGATTGTTTGAGTGGAGCAAGATATTTCACAAAGATAGACTTGAAGAGTGGATACCATCATATCAGAATTAGAGAAGGTGATGAATGGAAGACTGCTTTTAAGACAAATGAAGGATTGTATGAGTGGTTAGTGATGCCCTTTAGATTGACAAACACACTAAGTACTTTCATGAGGTTGATGAATGAAGTCTTGAAGAAATTCTAGGGTAAGTTTGTGATTGTATACTTGGATGATAGTCTAATTTTTAGTAAGACAAAAAAGGAACATTTGTGGCATATTAGACAAGCTTTGTAGAGACTGAGAGAGGAGAAATTGCTAATAAACATCAAGAAGTGCAGTTTCATGAAGGAAGAGTTCATATATTTGGGATTTGTGATTTCTACAGAAGGATTGAAGATGGATCCTGAGAAAGTGAGAGCAATTGTTGAATGGCCTACACTAGAGAGCATTGGAGAGGTTAGATCATTTCATGGATTGGCTAGTTTCTATCAGAAGTTCATTAGAAATTTATGTTCAGTTTGTAACCCTATGATAGAGACAATGAGAGGTGACAAGAAATATTTTAAGTGGACATCAGGAGTAGACAAAAGTTTTGAGTTGTTGAAGTAGAAAGTGATAGAGCAACCTATTTTGGCATTACTGGATTTCAATAATGTATTTCAAGTTGATTGTGATGCAAGTGGAAATACAATAGGAGCAGTGTTAATTCAAGAAGGTAGACCTATAACATATTTTAGTGAGAAGTTGAATGATGTAAGGAGAAGATATTCAGTTTATGATCAAGAGCTCTATGCCATAATTCAAGCCTTGAAGAAGTGGAGACATTACTTGTTGCCTAAGGAGTTTTTGTTGTATACGGATCATCAAGCTTTGCAATATTTGAATAGTCAAGGTAAGTTGAATTAGAGACATATGAGATGGGCAGAGTTCATGCAGAGTTATACTTTTGCGATGAAGCATAGGAGTGGAAAATCAAACAAAGTTGTTGATGCCTTGAGTAGAAGAAGAAACTTGTTGATAGAGATGAGAGTTGAAGTGTTGGGTTTTGATGAATTGAAGAATATGTATGAGGGAGACACTAATTTTGTATAACCTTGGAAAGCATGTAAAGAGTGTGTTGTGACAGATAGGAGTAAGTGGCTAGACTATTTCATTCAAGAAGAAATGTTGTTCAAGGAAGTCAGTTGAGCATACCTAGAAGTTCAATGAGAGATAATCTAATCAAAGAGAAGCATAGTGGTGGATTGGCAGGACATTTTTGCATTGACAAGACAGTGGATTTAGTGAATAAAAATTCTTTTGGCCTCATATACATAAGGATGTTCAGAGATTTGTGTAGAGTTATAGAGTTTGTAAAGTTGTAAAAGGGAGTAGTCAGAACATTGGATTGTATAAACCTTTGACAGTACCGGAGAGACCTTGGGAAGACATAAGCATGTATTTTGTGGTGGGATTGCCTAAGACACAGAGAGGACATGATTCAATATTTGTAGTGGTTGACAGATTTTCAAAGATGGCTTATTTCATACCTTGTAAGAAGACAACTGATGCAGTGCATGTAGCTAACCTATATTTCAAGGAGATTGTGGGATTGCATGAATTACCTAAGAGTATAGTTTTAGATAGAGATACAAAATTTGTTGTTTACTTTTGGAAGACACTTTGGAAGAAGATGAAGATAGATTTGAAGTTTAGTTCTACTTGTCATCCATAGATAGATGGATAGATAGAGGCAGTGAATAAGAGTTTGGAAAACTTGTTGAGATGTTTGGTTGGAGAGAAAGCTGAAAGTTAGGATTTGATTCTTTCACAAGAAGAGTTTGCATACAATAATTTAGTAAATATGAGTACCAAAAGAACACCTTTTGAGATTGTTATCAAAGTGAATCATAGAGGAGTTGTAGAATTGAGATATATCAACATGGAAGAGAAGAGGAGTGTAGAAGTAGAAGAGTTTGTAGACCATATGAAGACAGTGCATAATCAGGTGAAGAAGCATTTGGAGGATATGAATAATAAGTACAAAGAGAAGACTGATGAGAAGACATAAGGAATTTGAAGTTGGAGATGAAGTGATGGTGTATTTAAGAAAAGAAATATTTCTAGATGGGACTTATAACAAGTTGAAGATGAAGAAATTTGGACCTTGTAGGATACTCAGAAAATTTGATTCAAGAAATGCATATGAAGTGGAGTTACCAGAGACACTAGGTATTTCACCTATTTTCAATATTGCAGACCTATATTAGTATCATGAAGGAGAGTTTAGTGACAACATGGAAGAAGACTTGAAGAAGCAGTTACCACAACAAGCACCAGAATAGATTGAAGACATTTTGGACAGTAGAGTTGGATGTAGCACTAAAGGAAGACAATACAAAGAATATCTTGTGAAGTGAAAAGGTAGACCAGAAGAAGATTCATCATGGATTTCTGAGGCTGAGGTGGACTATTTTGGCTATCCCGTAGCCCTAGCAAAGTGAGGGACTCACTTTTTCAATAACCCCAGATGTCTGATGCAGGAACATCCCTGGTTCAAGAATAATCTTGCATCAACCAAAAACATTTGAATTTTAGTTTGTTTGCATTTTAGTTCTTTCATTTTCTAGTTTAGTTCAGGCAGTTCAGTCAGAACCAGTTTTAGCTTATGGTCCAATTTTTCGTAATTCACATCTTACGGATCTAGACTTACCATCTACATTCATTCATTTACATCATATCAAGAATTTAGAGCATCTAGATTAGTTACCGGAAAGATATCGCTATTAGAAGTTGATTATTTTCTCAGAATAGAGCATTCTAATAGTTCCTGATAATTAGCTAAAGGAGAAGGTTTGTGAATCATTCCTTGACCTGTGTATCTCAATGACACATCATCCAATGTACTTTAGTTTGTGACTGACCTTCCCCAAGGGTCTGCGCATTGTTCCATTCATTTGAGGAAGTATTCTATGCATTTAGGTCTGACCTATCTGTGAACACATTACAGCTCTTCATTGGAATTTGTGACCTTCCTTAGCCTACGTGGAGGATCTATTTGTCCATAAATGATATATATTGATGTAATAGATCCTTAGGAAAGTAGTTCTCATGATTTAGAAGATAGATAGTTGGCTCCTTCATGGGAGGAATTCAAAGCTTTATCTTGCACATGTATGTAATCAGGCCTTGAGCCCAGTTGTAAGCCCGCATGTTGCCGACCAGATTGTATTTGAATTCTATGATATACTAAATCACTAAATCTACATTTATTCCATTTCCTTGAGTTGTTTCCATTGTCTTTACTCTTTCCACATGGTCTAGATAGTTCATTCTGTGAACCCTCCTCCCATGACTGCACCAATAGATCTCACTTGACAACAAATATCACTTGAAGACACATCATAGACTGCTTCTCCACATACACTGTCAAACTCTGCTAATCGATAACTTGCTTCCAAGAGCACCAAATCACAAATCCTTTGGAATGAATATAACTAAGCACTTTATAAGCTAAGTCTAGAACTGTAAGACTAAAATCCAGCTTGCAGAGAAATGTGGAGTAAAATACTATCTCCTTGTCACTTTGCAAGCATTGCTAGGTATAGTCTTCAAACTGGTGAATAGAAATTTTTATGCACAGTGATCTAGACCACCAAATTCTATATTTAGCATCTTCAAACAGTTCTCTAAATCATATCCAAATCCCATACTCTAGTCTTCACTACAAAGAAAATGCAAAGCAAAATACTTAGACAATGTTCTTAACATGACAAATCAATCAATTAACAAACAACAATATTAGAAGATATAGTTGGTACTAATGACAACACCAGTTGGCACATACTTGCAACAATACAAATATTTTAGCCATCAAACCCCTTTATCGACAAAGTTTACTTTTCATGAACTCTCTGGTGGCTTATGGGCTACTTTTTGAAACCACGAACTAGTAAAGACTTAGCATTTTGCTTCTATCAATGACTTTTCACTTCTAAGAACCTTAGAATCAAACTTCATGAACTTCAAGTGTTTTTACTTTATCACGTATCTGTGAACTCCACTCCTTCAAAATCCTTTATAAGTGAAATAGGCTATCGGAAAACCCAAGGGTTTGCAAACTAGAGGTTTTGCCAATGAGGTTGGTGCAGGAGCACCTACCTGACAGCTGGCCTCCATGAGGCAGTTAGTTAGTTTAAGTCTTGTTAATGTTTCAAAGAAGGTCGTACAAGACCAATGCATGTAATAAGGTCATGTTGACCATACTTTGCTATTTTTAGATAGTTTGTTTGGACAGCTGTTATGCTGTATGTTCGGTTGGATCCTCCCAGCCGCTTGGAAGCTCCCAGCCGCTGGGAATCGAGTTGGTAGTACTCGTAGGATATTGCTATATATACCTTCGATCTGTTAGGGTTTAGCATGTTAGTCGTGTTATGTTATGGTGTTGTGTTAGTGATTGAGTTGAGATTCAGGAGAACAGTCTCGATATTGTGAAACATTGTCCAGGACATTTGTGTTTCATCTGAATAAGATCTCATCAATTGCATTATCTGGTTTATCAGTTGTTTCTGTTTTGATTTCTGTTCTGATTACAAGTTGATGGATTCCTTCAACCCTTCCACTGGTTGATTCTGTGAATCGGTGGAATGGTCATGTATGATAGTTTAGTTTGTATTTTAGTTTTCTGCATTTCATTGTTTGAGAGATCAGTTGGTAGCATGCTGTGAATCAACCTAGCATCCTCATGTGCTAGGGTTAGGAAGATAAATCTTTAAGTTTTGATCAGAAGGTGATCCGGCCCGATCATCATGTTTTCTTTGTGAAATTGTGCGGTTCTGTGAGTTTGCATGCAGCTGACGGATATATAGGAGTCTGCATGTGCTGTTCCAGTCGGAGTGAATCGCATCGTCATCTGCGAGTGTATCGCTATCCAGATCGGGTTATGAAGCTGACGAAGATTGTATGTTTCAAGTGCATCAGGATGATATAAGTTGGATATATACTCAGTGTGTATATCGTCATCAGGATCATCTTTCGTGTGTACCCATCATCCGCATATCGCTATCGTATGCGAAAGTGAAAGTTCATTTTTTTGGCTAACCGGAGAGGTCATCATCAGGATATTAAGAGATCACCTAGATATTCATTATCATGTTGCGAAGGATATAAGTGTCTTATATCCAGATGACATCATCATCAGGTGCATGTGACGTCATCGTCATCAGGATATTGTGAATATCACCCTATGCAAGTTTATCCTGTTGTCGCTAAGTGTTTTGGCATCGGCGTAAGTCATCGGCCTAAAGTTTGGTTAACATCATCAGGATGTTTCAATATGACTGGATAAGTCATATCCTGATGCTGTTGTTTGAGTAGTCGGATATCGGGGTGACGTAAGCATCGAAGGAAGGGTGCTTGAAGTTGTCGTCATCAGGATATATTGGAGGAACCGGATATTTTATATCCTGCTGATGAAGATGATGCTGAACATCATGATGATGAAGATAGAGTTTGGCGGTATGATGAACAGTGAACATCAGGAGGATGTTTGCACTTGTCGAATGTGATGATGCTGCTGACAGGCGAAAGGCGAAAGGCGATAAGGAAGTGAATAGTAGTCAGCAGGAGGATATTTCATGCCCCTTCGAAATATGATGATGCTGTCTGTGTTAGTAAGAAATATGATGATGATGATAAGCCGATAGGTATTATAACATGTTGGTTGTGTTAGTGACTCCTCCTTCCCATTTGTAAGCTCCCGTTGCGTTTACCTCTGCATCATAGTGGTATCAGAGCAAAGGAAGGATCTTCTGGAAAAGATAAGTATATAGCAGGATGTCAGGTGACGAAGGAACATCGGAGATTCCGGCAAGGATGACCAACGTTGAGTTGGCAGTTCTGGTAAAGAAACAGATTGCAGAGAGCAAGGCCATGAAGGCTCAGAATCAGGAATTGAAAGATGAGATAGAGAAGTTGAGGAACAGAGTAGGTTCTGGTAGAGAAGAAGATAGGGAAGAAGAAGAGATCCCTAGTTGGAGCGAGGAGGTCGTTCCTGCAAACCAGAGACCACTGTTGAACGCCCTCAAGGCCATGGAGAGGAGAACCATGGATGTGAAACTGGATTTGCCAGTGTTTATAGGAAAGATGGAACCTGATTCAGTGATGGAGTGGATAGACTCCTTGAACAATTTCTTTGAAACAGAGGAGATACCAGAACAACAGAGGGTGAAAATAGCCCAGTCAAAAATGAAAGAAGCTACCTTGACATGGTGGAATTTCATCCAAGATGATAGAGTACAGGAAGGAAAGTGTAGAGTCGCTACATGGAAGAAGATGATGGCATTAGTAAAAGAAGCTTATATCCCATTGGATTATAGTATCCAATTACATAAGAGGAAGCAAAACCTAAAGCAGAAGGAGTTAGATGTCAGCTCATATACAGAAGAATTCATGAAACTTTGTATGAAAACAAAGGTAAAGGAAAGTGAAGAAGAGAAGGTAGCCAGATACCTTAATGGATTGAGGTTCAACATTCAGGATGATTTAAGCCTGCATAATCCAGATACAGTTCAGAAATGCTTCCAGTTGGCATTGAAAGTGGAAGAGAAGTTAAAGAGAAAACAAGAACAACACAATATAAGGGGAAGAGGATCAGCCCATACAACAAGGCAAACCAATGAGGGTCAAGAAGACACTGGTAAAGGACAGGGACAGTCTGATTTCAGAGGTGGATGGAAAGGTAATAGAGGCAGATTTGGAAGTGGTAGAGGTTCTACTACATTTTCAGGAAAGTGTTACACCTGTGGTGAGTTTGGTCATCCATTTTTCAAATGTCCAGAAAGCAAAGGTTCATCATCCAGCAATGATAGAACGAATGACAAGAGAGTACAACTTGTGCAAGAAGAGAGAGTAGAGCAAACAGATGGAGCTTCTGAAAGTTATGGGTATCTTGAGGAGGGAGAAGCATTGATGCTAAGGAGAATTAGTTTGCAGACATCAAAGGATATGATGCAAAGAAGAGCTCTTTTCAAGACCACATGTAAGAGCAAAGGTAAAGTATGTAAAGTTGTCATTGATACTAGTTCAACAGAAAACATGGTATCTCAGGAAATGGTGGATAAACTGAATTTGGAAAGGATTCCACACCAACACCCTTACAAGGTATCTTGGGTGAGTGATAGTCAATCACTTTTTGTCTATGAACAGGCATATGTTGATTTTCAGATTGGAGCATATCAGGATAGAGTTTTGTGTGACATTTTGCCCATGGAATGTTGTCACCTACTGTTGGGTAGACCATGGCAATTTGATAGGAGGGTACTGTATGATGGGTATGCTAATACCTACACCATCAAGAAAGATGGGAAGACTATTATGTTGATGCCATTGCAGGAAGATGCTGCAGTACAGAAGGCAGCAAAAATCATTTTAGTGGGAAAGAAGGAATTTGTGCAGAAACCTATAGGAGCAGGCGTAAAGGCAGTTGAGGACACTGCAGGGAAAGAAGTTGTTAAGGACAACAGGTTGAAGAAAGTTTCAGTTGTGACTGACAGAGGTCAGCAGCAGGTTTAGAAACAGGTTTGCAAACAGCAACCAGTTGAGAGGAATGACAAGGATGTTGTCATAGTTGGGACTATTGTTTGTCCTATAAAGGTTGAAAGAAAGACAGAGTTGAACATTGTAGAAGTTCAAGAGGCAGTTCAGACAGAGGTTCTGGTCAGACAACCTGACAAACACAAGGTATGTGAGAGAAGGGCCTACATTGACAGGCATGAGGGTTCACTTGCAAGAAAGCAAGTTACAGTTCAGAAGTCTTGGAGCAGCCAAGAGACAGCAGAGGACAAAGCTGGAACAGGGCAAGAGACTGCAAAGGCAAAGTGTAAAGGTGGAGGACTTCCACAACCTAACTCATGGGACATGAGTTCTTTTCTGTTGGGGAGTATGGTGCAGGAGCACCTACCTGACAGCTGGCCTCCATGAGGCAGTTAGTTAGTTTAAGTCTTGTTAATGTTTCAAAGAAGGTCGTATAAGACCAATGCATGTAATAAGGTCATGTTGACCATACTTTGCTATTTTTAGATAGTTTGTTTGGACAGCTGTTATGTTGTATGTTCGGTTGGATCCTCCCAGCCGCTTGGAAGCTCCCAGCCGCTGGGAATCGAGTTGGTAGTACTCGTAGGATATTGCTATATATACCTTCGATCTGTTAGGGTTTAGCATGTTAGTCATGTTATGTTATGGTGTTGTGTTAGTGATTGAGTTGAGATTCAGGAGAACAGTCCAGATATTGTGAAACATTGTCCAGGACATTTGTGTTTCATCTAAATAAGATCTCATCAATTGCATTATCCGGTTTATCAGTTGTTTCTGTTTTGATTTCTGTTCTAATTACAAGTTGATGGATTCCTTCAACCCTTCCACCGGTTTATTCTGTGAATCGGTGGAATGGTCATGTATGATAGTTTAGTTTGCATTTTAGTTTTCTGCATTTCATTGTTTGAGAGATCAGTTGGTAGCATGCTGTGAATCAACCTAGCATCCTCATGTGCTAGGGTTAGGAAGATAAATCTTTAAGTTTTGATCAGAAGGTGATCCGGCCTGATCATCATGTTTTCTTTGTGAAATTGTGCGGTTCTGTGAGTTTGCATGCAGCTGACGGATATATAGGAGTCTGCATGTGCTTTTCCAGTCGGAGTGAATCGCATCGTCATCTGCGAGTGTATCGCTATCCGGATCAGGTTATGAAGCTGACGAAGATTGTATGTTTCAAGTGCATCATGATGATATAAGTTGGATATATACTCAGTGTGTATATCGTCATCAGGATCATCTTTCGTGTGTACCCATCATCCGCATATCGCTATCGTATGCGGAAGTGAAAGTTCATTTTTTTGGCTAACTGGAGAGGTCATCATCAGGATATTAAGAGATCACCCGGATATTCATTATCATGTTGCGGAGGATATAAGTGTCTTATATCTAGATGACATCATCATCAGGTGCATGTGACGTCATCGTCATCAGATATTGCGAATATCACCCTATGCAAGTTTATCCTGCTGTCGCTAAGTGTTTTGGCATCGGCGTAAGTCATCGGCCTAAAGTTTGGTTAACATCATCAGGATGTTTCAATATGACCGGATAAGTCATATCCTGATGCTGTTGTTTGAGTAGTCAGATATCGGGGTGACGTAAGCATCGAAGGAAGGGTGCTTGAAGTTGTCGTCATCAGGATATATCGGAGGAACTGGATATTTTATATCCTGCTGATGAAGATGATGCTGAACATCATGATGATGAAGATAGAGTTTGGCGGTATGATGAACAGTGAACATCAGGAGGATGTTTGCGCTTGTCGAATGTGATGATGCTGCTGACAAGCGAAAGGCGAAAGGTGATAAGGAAGTGAATAGTAGTCAGCAGGAGGATATTTCATGCCCCTTCGAAATATGATGATGCTGTCTGTGTTAGTAAGAAATATGATGATGATGATAAGCCGATAGGTATTATAACATGTTGGTTGTGTTAGTGACTCCTCCTTCCCATTTGTAAGCTCCCGTTGCGTTTACCTCTGCATCAGAGGTTAGCCAACCCCAAACTTTTTTTCTAACAAAGAAAGCACTTCTTCCCAATGCTTTAAGACACACAGTTAGAAAACCAAGGGATGGGCAAACTAAAAGGTTTGTGGACTCAAAAAATTTTGGACCAAAGGAATCCTTCGAAAACTACGAAAATGTGGGTAGTGTTTTTTGGTGAAAGTTCTCATCAGCAAACTGGGTTTTCAGTGAACTAAGCAGTTTATGAACTTGAGAAATCGTTGACTTGCCATAACTTCACTAGTTTTTATCAAAATTTCATGAAATTGAAACTAAAGCTACCTAATTGGCTCCTATACATAATGATGCTCTTAACTTGGCTGAAGTAATATGAATTTGCCTCCTGAAGCAAAAGAACAAAAACAACACAAAAAACAAGACAAAACACAACAAAATAGAACAAAAACTGAAACAAAAAACCTAAAATATTTCTAGGTGATGTTGATTACTCATGGACCTAAATGCTCCTGCATCACCAATTGGGCCCATTTTTTAATTGAATATCTCAAGAGATCTATGCATTGAGAACCCCCTATGGTGGTGTGGATGACCAAAAAAATATTTTAGCCAAAAACCAACCTTATAGCCTAGTAATTTCAAGGTTGAGACACCTTTCCTAACATTCTCCCACTTGTCAATCACGTCGCAAGAGAAAAGGAGCATCAACACCATGATTTAATTGCCAAGGGACAAGAGGCCCGTAGACTGTAAACACCATCTAAATATCTATGTGCTCATAGGCTCAGTTAATGAATTTGCAATATTGATCAAACTCTCTACCTTAACTAGCTTCACCCTACCATCTTTGACCATATCTTTGACAAAATTATATTGTACATCATTATTCTTGGTCTAGACATGAAATGTTAGGTTCTTAGCTAGGCGGATCACACTCTGATTGTCACAATAAACTATCACTACACCTTATTTTATTCCAATATCTAAACATAGTCTCTTAAGACAAATGGTTTATTTGTAAGCGTGAGTAACTGCCATATACTCAGCTTCAATAGTGGACAAAGAAACCAAAGCTTATTGCTTACTGATCAAATTAATTGCACTACCAAATAAAGTAAACACATAAGCATTGGTGGATCTTATACTGTCAACATCACCTACCTAGTTTGAATCCACATAACCACAAATATAAAGGGAATGCCCCTCTCCTAGGATCAAACTACCATGATAACACAAGGAATACTCTAAGGTTCCTTGAAAATATTTGAAGATTCTTTTAAGTACATCCCAATGAACTCTAATAGGATTCGACATATATGTGGAAAGAACTCCCACTCCTAGGGAAATGTTTGGTCTACTACAAACCATAACATACATTAAAATTATAACTACACTCTGGTAAGGCACTCTACTCATGTCTTCCATATCTAATAGGGATGCTGGACATTATGAAATAGATAACTTCATTCCAACTATAAGAAGAACACACAATGGTCTACAATCCTGCATGTTAAAACTCTGTAAATTTGAATTGACATACTTACTTTGGCCAAGCCATAATTTACTATTCATTCAATCTCTTTTGATTTCCATCATAAGAATGTGTTTAGCTACACTGAGATCCTTCATTTCAAATTTAGCTACAAGTTGAGACTTTGGTTCTAAAATTATTCATTTCCATTTACCAATAATTAGCATATCATCAACATATAATGAACATGTTTTTAATGGGTGGATGTTTTTGTTACAGATGGCATTATTGATAATATGGTGCATTAGGGTTTATTGGTTGCTTAATTTAATGAAGGCAACCTTTTGGTTTAGCCTTTCATTCTAGTTTTTTTGTAATCCCATCTCATTTTTTTTAAAGATGGGTGTTTCATCTGGGTTTTAGTTTTTTGGCTCCCTTTCTATATTGACTTGTATCTATTAGTATGTCATGACTTATATGTGTGTAGTTGCTTGTTTAGGGTACCCTCTTCTATTAGTTTGGGTTGTTGGTCTATTTTGCCCTTGTTGGGGTTTTTCTAATACAACTTTTATTATTAATATAATTATGGCGGAAACACCTTTATCGGTCAAAAAATATATATAATGCGATAAATAAGAAATGATCACCATCAAATTATAATTAACGTAATATGATTTAGAACACTCAAATCCAAAACTCAACACATATGTATCAAATTTTTGGTAGCACATCCTAGGACTCTAAGGCCATACAAAGATTTCTTCAATTTACAAACCAAATTAGTTTTACCTTTCACCATGTAGTGCTCTTGTTGTGTCAGATAAATATATCTTCCTCTAAATCACCATGAAGAAATACTCACTCTGTAGTAATTTCAATTCATCAATAAATTTTAAAGAAAAAATAACATAATAAACTAACTTTGCAATGTTCGAATTGAAATTAATCTAGATTGAAGTAGAGCCAAAGGATTAAACACATTACTCAGTGGGTTATCTTCAACATTTTTATTATTACATATTGATGGATTTAGAAATCCTTTCAACTTACCCACTACCCATACCACCTGACAACTTCTAACATTATTAATTTTACTAACACCTATTTAATAAATTAACAATAACATGTTAATTTATTATTTATTATTATTTTTTCTTTCCACATATTATTTACATACACACACTAAATAACAAACAATAATATGGAGTACTAAATAACACCCAAATGTGAGGATTAATTCCTAAAATTCCCTCTTAGTGCTAACATGGGGTGAGGAAGTGTATTTTAGAGTTGCTCTTGATTGGTTATTGCCTCCATGTTTTGAGCTGGCATTGAGGTTGACCTCCAAATATATGTAAAATTTAACTATAATATTTATGCATAAAATATGCCACCACCACCCTTATTTATCCAACTTTAAAGAAATAAATGAGACTCCACTCTTTTCACCCATTCTTATTAATCAAATTTTGTATCTATCTTGGGTGAGTAATGAACTAGAGATGATCATTATGCCTCTAAGATAATGTCTTCACCTTTGTAGGAACTTGGAGGATGTACTCAATTTCTATTCTTGAGGGAGTATGTTAGCGATCAAACTCATTGTATGGATCAAATATTAGGCCATGAATCTTGTGCCTTAAAATTGTTCTCTTTACAAGATCAATAGCCCACTCAATTGATAGGATAATAATTCCTTACAATATAGTCAAGGATTTTCATTCTTCATCTTTTTGATGGTGAACATAAAACTCTTCTGTATTGTTGCATCCACTAAGCATAATGATTACACCTGATGGGCTTCTTGTCTCTAGTCAATCATGTGTCTCAATCTCAACAATTGCTTGGGTGCCAATCACCTTGGAAAATAAGATTAGATTCAATCTAGATGATGCTTTATCAATTAGATTCTAACTCCCAAGTCTCCAACCAACAAACATGAAATAAACTAGAAGTAGTTAATCATATTAAAAAACAAATGTACCAACTATACAAAGTACTCATATGTGGACAAAGCAAATCCATAGGCAATATTGATGCATGCAAAAGACTATGCTGGCAATAAATAAAAAATACACCAAAGACTTGTAACAGATTCAATAGTTATCATTTAGTATACTCTTGAAGTCTTCTCTATATCCCACACATCCTTCATGACTAACAATTCGGCACCATTGACAATGCAAAAGAAACTGATTCCTCAAAAGATTTTTTGCAATAGACATGGAACTTTATATATACTCATTTTCAAATTAAAAAAAAACTATAATATTTAGTATGAAAAACATCGAACAAAAGGGAGCATAGAGAACAAAAAAAGTGAACAAGGTGTAAGAAGAGAAGAGAATATAGGTGCATGATGAATTTTAGCAAATTTGCAATGTGGTTTGTAATACAAAATTATTGAAAATATGCAAGAATGATGGATCGGAAAAATAGTGGCTATTGAACATGGTATGCATTGTATAGCCATTCTATGAACCACTTTAGAGAAGCAAGGAAAATTGACTGGAGAGTGACTAGAGTGGTCTCATAGGAAACCTAATCTGATACCATATTAAAAAAGGGATATGAAGTAGAGCCAAAAACTGAAACACATTAATCTATCTATCATCTTCAACATTTTGATTATTATATATAAATAGCTTCTTAAAACCTTTCAACTTACCATTTGTGCAAACCACCTAACAACTAACATTATTAATTACTAACACCTATTTAATAATTCAACATTAACATGTTTATTTATTATTTATTATTTCTTACTCTTTCCACATATTATTTACATACAAACACTAATTAACAAATAATAACATGGAATACAAACAAACACCCACTTTATTCTTTCCACTTCTATTTCAATTAAACATGTAATTGGTTCTTTATATCCAATATTTATGTCACACCCCACTTTTGGATAGTTTGTTTATGTTATCTTTGACTAATTATTAGTTAGATAAATTGCCATGCATTTTAAATTAAGTCCTAGAAACTGTGATTTGAGGAAATTTACAATGTGATAAATCTATTTTTATTCATGGTATGTAGAATGTGAATATCATATTTGATGATGATTAAATGAAATAGATATGGTTTCTAAATATGGATACTAGTTTATCTTTATGATTTTTTTTATTGAAGTACTCATATGATGCTATGGTTAACTAACTAACGTTCTTGTCTACACAATGAGGTGGATGCAAGAAACTAGATCCCCCCTAGATGAGGAGGGAGAGTATCACCAGAGAGGGATGTAGATCAGGGTAAATGGACAAGACATCATGATTCTAAGAATGCACACACACACACACATATAGTGTTTGTGAACATATGCTTGTGTTATTGGAAATTTTCATTGATGTAGGAGCATCCAAGGTGTAACAACAATCTTGCATCAACCAAAAAAAAATGTTGTTTCTTTTTCAATAAGGGCTAAATTTGGCAGGGTTACTATTTTTAGTAAGTTTGCATTTGTGTGCAATTGGATATAAAATCTTACACAGACCTCTAGAATGGTGAATTGAAGCTAATGGTGAAGAAATCACTTCAATATCATTTGTCATTTGTGAGATATTAAAATTTCAAATTCCAAAAATCCTATTGAAATATTCAAAGTCAAATTTGAGGCACTTAGAGGCTCTGAATGGGCCCGAAATTTGGTAGGAAACCCAAGCAATCTACCTTTCGGTACTACTTTTGCACCATCGTATTTTTGAGAGCTTTTCGAAAAGGTATTATAATTGAAAATCCAATAGTCAAATTTAAAGTTATGGCCCCACGAAGTTGACCTATTTTTGGAGGGAGATGCAAATTTCAAAATTAAGCTAGTGGCTACCAAAAAGGGCTATATATGACCATTTTTGGGAACCCTTGGAGTAGTAGAGTTAAGGGGGAAGGTGTAGAGTCAAGAAAAGGTAGGAAAATATAAACCCTAATTGATTTGGGGTTACAAAAGGCTGAAGATTCTAGAGTCTTGAGAGAGGGAGTTGTAATGTGTTGTAGCCTGTAGGGGATTCACTCTCTAATTGTATATGAGCTTCTGTAATGTAATGTTTTTCCCATATTAATAAAATCTCATTCTATTTTCTGTGTGTAATTTCTGTTATTGTGTGTTTTATGAGTTACCCCCCCTCCATCATCCTTTTATCATAAGTTTTGGGGATTCCTTACATTAGAGCATAATAATTTGCATGTTGTCATTATTGTCCTTCATTTTTTCTCTAGTTGTCTTGTTACAACTTAAATACTTAGTCAAAAACTCCCATTTTTCTTTGTTCCTTATTTATAATGCTATAAAGTTGATAAAACCTTCTATACAAGTGGTATGCATGGTTATTACATTTAATCAAGGAAATTTTATAAGTATCTATATATGTATATATATAAATGAGAATATATATATACACATATATGTATACATATATATAATTACATAGTTTAGATTTAAGTAAGATTGATATTTGAATTCAAAAGTTTTGAATGAACTCCACGAAGTGGTGTAAAATGCATTAAATGCACTAAATGTTTGAGTACTACAAAGTTGAGATGTGGAGGTAAACTCCATTGATCTGGCCTTGTGTGTACATCCACTTCAGTTTGTTGAGAATAATGGATGGAGTGGAAGTAAATGCATTGGCAATCTTTACTTTTCATAGAGGAATTTTAGGGACTTTCATGCCTGAAATGAGGGAAGGTTGGGTAAAGAGGAAGACAAAAGTGAAAATACACATAGTTTGGAACTGGGGAGATAGAAGAGCACATAGCTCTATAATTTATTGAGGATTATTGCTTAAAAGTATTAGTATGTATTTTAGTATTTGGAAGCATTTTGAATAAGTATTAATTCATTTCAATCAATCTTCTACAACTTGGATTCGAAACATAGTTTCATTTGTTTAAAAAGAGTGTTTGAAGGAATTTTAGAGAAAAGACTTTCTCTATTTTCTAATTATTTTCTTATGGTTAAAACCCAGTTTTATTTGGAATTTCTACGCTTGGTCTGGATGTTTTATTTAGGACTATAATAGGTTTGTATGTGAAGTATTGTGATTATCACAAGACCATAATTAGTTTGTATGAAGACAATATATTAGTTTATGTTAAAAACCCCATTTTGGTTTATGCCCCTAGTGAAAATTGTCGATGTCTTTTAGACCAAGATAAGCCTAAGATTTCTTTAAAAATTATCATATTTATATAATGACCATCTTTCAGTCTGAAGGAGATGATTCTTGTAAAACATTTTGTTGAGGAAATTTGACCCTACTCGGGTTTGTATATTAATATGAACTAGTTATAATGATGACTACCTTAGCTAGGTTGTTATCTATGCATAAATTGGTCATTAAAATCTTATTGTATGCAAGTTTAAATTTCAAGAATGAACAAGGGTTTGGTTTACCATATTTTAACCATAACTAGTGGACTCACTCTTTGTATATAAAATAAGTGTTGAGTATTTTATTCTTTGATTATAAAGAGTTCAGTTCTCTATATTTTAAGATATGACTTGGGAAATCCATTTACTCGACCATTTATAGGTTAAAAATGTAATGAAAATATATTCATTGACATTTGACCATGTACATGTTTGTAAATGTAATGAATATAGGTTCTTTGGTATTCAATGATTCTTAAGTCTTCAATTTTATATGATTTTTTCATTATTTGACCTTTGATAACTCTAAATTCTCTTTAGTGTGTGAGTGTGGATACATATCTTATTTGACTATGTATTGGTCTATATATTTATGATTAGAGAATAGGGAATGGGATCATGTTTTCATAGTCTTAGATAACTCGACTACTTGGGAATCTCTAAGTTTTATATAAAAGTTAATGTGTGTGTGTTTAAATTTAGTTTAGATATATGAGAAGAGATTTCAATTGTAAATAGATCTATTCATCATTCAAATACATGTTATAATGGGAGGAAACTAGGACTGCGTTACATTCCTCAATGGATTATGATTCCATCTTGCCGAAATGGTGAGCTAATACATATAAACTCTAGATCTAGCCATTCTTGCATAGTAATATCAAAAACATAAAATATTATATTGATTTTAGATTGATATTTTTAGGGTTTACATTTCTATACATTTGTCTTTATAAAGCCTTTGAGATATTTCAACCACCCAAACTTCTTGAAAACTAACCCATAAATTAACAATTAACTATTAAGAAAATTTTTAACAATCAACTAACCTTTGTTTTATTTATATCTAATCTAATATAAGATTTAACAAACCAACATTTCTCCCTTATTACACCAGTCTAAAAAAAATGATAGAACAATGCAAGGATTGAACACATCATCCCTTTTGGAAACTTTGATGAAGTACCTTCACCAATTTTCCTTTCTCACCCAAGAAACACCAAACTGAATCCTTCAGTGAATCTCCTGACTGTCAATCTTGAAAATACTTTGTACCACATGAGAGAACATAAATATTCCCATCCTCCATGAATAATGAGAGAACAACTCTCCTCCAAGAGTCCAAAAATATTCTGAGTGTGTCAAAATCCCTCCTCTAGTGCTACATATGAGAGAACAACTCTCTTCTGAGAGTCCACTTTCCTCCAAAAGTGTTAATATTGTCATGCCCACATTTCCCATGTGGTCACGACACACAACACACATGTCATGTCCACATTTGCCATGTGGTCATGACACGAATTGCAAAAAAACTTTTCTACCTATCCCTAGGAACCCCCTCACACGTGTCGCGTGCTCGGTGGCAATACGCATAATGCGTAAACATGTTAACATAATTCAGGGAGGTGTGTTGTCCCACGCAGTCCCCTGCGTGATGATAGCCGTCTAGGGGGTATGCTACATGAAGTGTGTCAGTTTTACAGTCAGAACGATTTTAATCCTAACCCTACATTTCCTAGGTGAGAAGGGGATTTCGTCAGATTCAAAACCTAACCCTAACTTAGAACAAAAATGAAATTGAAATAATGATTAAGAAAATAATGGCATGATGGACGCATGATAAAGTGGAATGGTAAAATAAAAGTTAATAAAATATCATAAAATTTAAACCCTAGAATCTAGGAAAGATTTGACACCATAACACGTTCTCAATAATCAATTTTAAAATTTTAAAATAAAACTCTAATAAGGAATTAAATAAAATTTAGGAATAAAATTTAAACTTAAGAACAAATTAAAATTTAAATACTTCACCAAGTCCAAAATATCTCGACTTGCAATAAAATAATAAAACTCGAATTTAAAATAGTAAAATAACTAAGTTACACCAAAATAAATATCAAAATTGAGTCTGTTAATAAATATAATCTCGGCATTATATTTATTAACTAAATCAATTTAATAGAGAAGGAAAAAGATTAAAATATTCTTTCCCGTACAATAATAATCAAATTGCTAAATAAATAAAAATACTAAAACGTAGAAGCGAGTAAAATAAATATCCCAAGTAAAATGATTTAACTGCAAAAGGAATACACTTCCCATTAACAACAAAACCAATCCTTCCCTTTTAAAATACAATTCACAAGGCATTAAACAAAAATACAAACCCTCAATAAAATTTTAAACAAAATAAATGAAGCACAAGAAATAAAAAGACAAAGGCAAAAATAGAGAATTTAAAATAAAGAATCAGACAAATTTCCTCACATTCTCCTCTCATTAAAAATATTGGTTTTCAAAATTGAAAGCCCTAAGTTTATCTTATTGTTTTCTCTTTTGACCAAGAAAACCCTAGCATTATTCTATTGGTTTCCTTATGGGAACCCTAATCATTCTTTGTTTGTCTCTCTCACATCTTGTTTCCTCTTCCTTTGTTTTTGTTTGCAGGGTTGAAGATCTCCTCCACAATGGCTTGGCAGCCATTAAAATACCTCATGGAGGTTTGCATTCTGTTTGCCAAGAGATTCCATTATCCATTTATTTATTCATTTAAATATATATATATATAGATATATATTTGTAAATACAGAGAGATTGATATATATATATATATCAATATATATATATATATATATCAATATATATATATATATATCAATATATATATATAATATATATGTTATAATTTATTTTCTGCAGAGTTGAATGCCATATAGCACCGTCGCCATAGAGGAGGGACAGAGGAAGACGTTGTACTATTTTGTTGAAATGAATAGTGGGGAGGCAGGCCATGCATGGCAGAGGTACTGGGGAGTTCAGGGGCGAAAGGGCTACGGGGAGAGCAGAAGTGGGGGGTTTGAGCTCTGCACGGGGGACTGGTGTGTGGTTTAAGTTTTAGTGATAGTGGTGGGGAGGGGGTCGAAACCCCCACCCACACCCAAGGGTGTGGATGAAGGTTTCGACCCCCTCCCCACACCCTCTATGAAAGCAAAGGCAGCGGTGGTGACTGTGGTGGGTGCCAACGCCCACCACAGCCCCACCTCTCAACTTTACTTTATTTAAAAAAAAAACTACGATCAACAACAGTCTGTTGTCAATAGGTTTTTTCTCTTTGCTATTCCTTTGACACAAATTTTTGATTAAAAGTATATATATATACACATACACACAGACAGACACACACACACACACATATATATATAACTGTATATATATATTTTAATACATACAACAATTATAAAGCCTCTATATTTTCTTCTAATTTCTGCATATACACAGAAAAAAAAATGAACAGTAAGCTTGATTTCAAAATAACAAAAAGATGTGTGTGTGTGTGTGTGTGTATATATATATATATATATATGTATGTATGTATGTATAATTACATATATACCCATTAAACGAATTCTTCTCAACAATACTAATCTGGGCTAACATAGAATACAATTTTTTTGCTTGTATCAAAATGAGCTAATCCAGTATTAACTTTTTTTTTCTTTTTTTTTTAAACATAAATAAACAAAGATATGTTTTTTTTTTAATGAAGTTATGAGGTAAACATTACAACTTCCTCTAAATTTTCAACAACCTATATTCCTGAACAACAACTATTAACATAAAATTTCAAGCAAGTTAACAGAAAATAATTCACTTAAGTTTCTATCTTCTTTTCTTTGTATGCAATAAAATTTATACAACAATTGATGTATACTTTTTTTTGTAAAGAACAATGACAACAAATATATACAATTTCACATGCATTTCTCAAAACACACCACCTCCACAACTTAGAGAAAAAACAACTTTTAAATAAAACATAAAGAATGTTTACATTGCAACACTTATTACAACCAACACAATGGGTAGAATAACTTGACAAAAATTACAATAGGGCCACAAAGGCCATGACTTAAATAGCCAACAACATATGACCAAAGCAACACAAAAATGGACTTCTCCAAAGCTTCATTTCTTCCTTAAGCACCTGCAAATAATACACAACAAAAAGGGGAAAACCCAACAACTTTGAAATGCCCTCCTCCTTACCATAGACCCACAAGTGGGTCAACCCTGAGTTAGGGAGGTAGGGATTCACACGGTTGCCACACACTACAACAGGCATCAAAGCAACAACAACACAAAAATTAACCGCAAGGATAACACATAACACAACTCATGAGAATGAGTTTGATGAGGGTAGGGAATGGACCCCTCTACTCAAAGGCCACACCAAAAAATACCAAATACCAAGTCTCATGACCTCAAGCCAAAACCTCCAAAACCACAACTCTTCAAATATCTCAAAATAAACTTCCATGGCACTCTTGCCATCCAAATAATCTCGACACCAAGTAAAAAGCCCTCAAGGCCATAAATAACACAAAATATGGGGGTGACCTCGAGGAGGTTCCCTTTCCCCTACCCCAAACAAGTTGAGCCTTACCTCCAAATGGAGGTGCTCTCACCAAACTCCCATCCCACACAAAAATGGAACAACAAACAAAAAATATACAAACACATCATAATAAAATATAAAAAGGGTAAAGAACATAGTCATGAAGCTTACCTTCAAAAGCCCTATAATGGAAGCATGTTTGGTGATGAGCTCCAAGCTTCTCCAAACCTTCCAATTTCCAAAATCTCTCCAACTTCCCCAAAAATTACTCAAAATATAAAAGAAAACTGTAAAATGCAAGAACCCCACACTCGTGAACAAGAGGAGGTAATATAGGCCTTCTAATTTGGACTTGAGCAACGAGAAGGTGACACTTGTCACCTTCTCCTTCCTCCTCCTATGCCACTTGCAAGGGAGAGGAAATGTGAGGGTGACAATTGTCATCCTCCAATTCCATCTCAATCCTCACCTTATTCACTTGTACTCTCACACATGTGTGAGAGAACAAGTGGTGAGGTGGCATTCCCCTATAAGCCTCCATAAGGATAAGGGATGCCATATGGCATCCTCTTATTCTCTAAGAGATCCATCTCCCTCTAAGATGTCTCACATGTGTGTGAGAGTCTTGGAGGAAGATCACACACACTTGGGACTCTTGGAGACCTCCCAAGTCTTCCTAGGGAAGGGATTCCCAAACTTTGGGAAGGGAGACGAATCTTTCACAAAGCATGACTCATCTCCCACCCTTATCTAATTCACAATTCGTCACTTTAACTAAACCTCAGTTTAGAGTGACCAAAAGTGAGTTAACCCAAGGTTTAATTAGTCAAAATTGACCCTAGACCCATGGGTAACCACCTAGGGTAAATTTTGGGACACTAAGGTTCACCTAGGGAGTCATAAATCCACTTTAGATGGCCTCAAAAATAAAAATAATACCAAGTGGTATAAGTGAATAAAAATTATACAACACATGATATTATTTAATTAAACAAAGGGGTACTAGGCCAAAATGGTAAAAGAATAAACAAGCACTTAAATCAACACTGAATTCAAATGTGATCCTCATCCCTCTTGGAAATGGATCGGTTTCATAGGGAATAACATATGTGTGAATTCTACCTCTAATTTCCCATGGCCTAGGAATGTAATCCTGCACATCTCGATCAAGTGTCAATCATATCATGAATAATCATAGCCAAAGCAACTGGAATTAAATTCATGCCATTGAATACAATAATAATCATCTATAACATAATTCTAAATTAAACTATATTTTTCTATCTAATGTCACATAATCATCATCACATAAAGAAATATAAATCACATCACAATACATAATCTAATACATCTCGCATGTCTAATCTCAACATAGCATCAAAATATGATCAAATCGAATCACCATATGTCAAATCAATGTCATATCACAATCAAGAGATATAATCAAATCTGCATAATGAAACCATAGTCTCTAAAAGTCTGATAATGTCATCAATTGAATGCAAAATGATCAAAATAAGGAAGGAAAAATAATCAGCCTCACATCCTCCCCCCTAAGACTAAACTTCCTCCTAGAAGTCATTGAAAAGGTGAGGATAGAGTGCCCTCAAACTAGCTACATCCTCCCAATTCGCTGTGACCTCATCATAAAAATCCCACTAGACCCTAAGCTAGTCCAGCTCTCGACCTCGAAAGCCCAGTGTCTGATGAGCCAATATGTGAATTGGCTCCAAAGCCAACTGCCCATCCGCCACTACTTGTAAAGCACTCCAGTCCAATACATGAGATAAATTAGATATATATCACCTCAATATATAAATATGAAAGACATCGTGGATACGTGATAGGCTAGGTGGTAATGGTAGACAATAGGCAATAGGTCCTATCTGCTCCAAGATCTCAAAGGGTCCTACAAACTGTGGTGCGAGCTTAGAGCCCTTTCCATAACAAATTGGACTTTTGTATGGCTGTACTCTAAGGAATACTCTGTCACCCACTGAGAAGCTCCGATTAGTCCTCTTAGCATCAACATACTTCTTCTGCCTATCATGTGCCTCCTGAAGTCTCTGCCTAGTCAGTGTGACCTACTGCTCCATATCCTGAATGAACTCTGGATCAATGGAAACCCTATCCTCTATCTGATCCCAACTCAACGGTGTCCTGCATGGTCTGTCGTATAAAGCCTTAAAAGGGGCATACCCAACGAGCTATGATGCCCATTATTGTAGGTAACCTCAACCAGACACAAATACTCCTCCCATCTAGACTGATGGTCCATAACATACATACGAAGCATGTCCTCCAATACCTGATTCACCTGCTCTATCTATCCACCTATCTAGAGATGATAAGCAGAGCTAAAGTTGAGCTGTGTGCCCAACGCCTACTGCAAGGCTCTCCAAAATGCTGAAGTGAACACTAGATCCCTATCAGAAATGATGTGGCGAGGTACTCCATGTAATCTCATAATATCATCTAAGAATAATCTCGCCACTGTTAGTGCATTGTACATCATTCGTACAAGTGAGAAATACGTCACTTTGGTCAGCTTGTCTACTATCACCATGATGGCATCATGGCAATGTGAAGACATAGGAAGACCAATAATAAAATCCATGGAAATGGTGTCCCATTTCCACTCAGGTATCTCGTGAGGCTATAAAAGACCCGTTGGATGCTGATGCTCGGCCTTGACCCTTTGGCACTTAAGGCATCGAGCAACAAACTCTCCTATATCCCATCTCATACCTGCCCAATGGTACAATTGTCATAGGTCGGCATGCATCTTCTTCACCCACAGATGTGCCACATATGGTGCTCTGTGAGCCTCTAATAACACTATAGTACGTAGGTCACCTGCACGGGGTACATAGATGCACTGTCAATGACAAAGTAACCCATCTTCCTCAAGTGAATACCCTACAAACTTACCCACAAGGGCCCTCTGTGAATTGATCTCTTACTGCACCTCAAGAAACCACTCATCCTCAGGTAGATGCTGAATAATGCATCCTCTCAAGTCCACACTTAGAGTTAAGGTCAAGAGCTCGTGGTGCCTCTGACTCAATGTGTTAGCAACCACGTTCTTGTTCCCTTTGATTTAGTGGACATCAAAGTCATACTCGCAAAGAAACTCCATCCAACCCCGCTGACAGGTGTTCAAATTCAGCTGTGTAAAGATATACTGAAGACTGTAGTGATCTGGATGAAGTTCAAAGTGACAACCCAACAAGAAATGTCTCCAATGAACTAGAGCATGACTCATATGCAATCGCTCTACCACCCTGCATAAGTACGGCTCGCAAACCCTCAAGTGATGCATCCGTGCAAACCATAAAATCTACTGTAGGATCAAGAACCGCTAAAATGGGAGTGCTGGTAAGATGCTCCTTAAGGACCCCAAAGGCCCTCTCACATTGCTCAGTCCATAAAAAGATCTCCCCTTTCCGCTGAAGGGAAGTGATGGGGTGCACTATCCAAGAAAAACCCTCAACAAGGAGATGGTAATAACCAGCTAACCCCATAAAACTCCTGACCTCTGTCACACTGGTGGGTGCTGGCCAATCTCTGATAGCCCTAATCTTCGATGGATCTACTGAGATTCCATTGCTAGTTAGGATATGCCCTAGATACTGTACCTCTGTCATGAAAAATGCACACTTCATCAAGTTCCCATAAAGATTCTACTCCCTCAAATTGTAGAACTTGATGTAGGTGCTCCTCATGCTCCTCCTCAGTCCGTGAATAGATCAAAATGTCATCAAGGAAAATAATCATGAACCGATCTAAGTAGGTACAGAACACTCCATTCATGAGACTCATGAACACTGCAAGGGCATTCATCAAACCGAAGGGGACCACAGTGAACTCATAGTGGCCATATTGAGTCCAAAAGGTAGTCTTATGGATGTTTGCCTTTGTGATACGCAACTGATGGTAACTGGACTTTAGGTCAATCTTAGAGAACACTTTGGCTCCCTACATCTGATCGGAGAGATCGTCAATCTTGGGCAAAGGATAATGGTTCTTCACTGTCACCATATTCAACTACCTATAATCCATGCATAATCGAAGAGACCCATCCTTCTTCTTCACGAAGATGATAGGAGCACCCCAAGGTGAAATGCTCAGTCGGATGTGCCCCTTCTTGAGCAAGTCTTCAAGCTATAGCTTGAGCTCTGTGAACTCATGAGTGGTCATCTTGTAGGGTGCATGAGACACTGGATCGGCACCCAACACTAAGTCAATATGAAAGTCTACCTCACGACTAGGTTGCATCTTCGGTAACTCTGTTGGAAACACATCGACAAACTCTCTAAGGATGGGATGATCATCCAAAGATGCCTTAGGCTCATCATCTAATCTGTCACTCACAGTGATAACAAACATCTGGCATCCCTTCCGCATGCAGCGCTTAAGCTGTTGAGCAAATATCATATGCATTACTGTGGGATTCTAAATGCCCACTATCGCAACTAAAGTACCATGATTGTTTAAGCAGCTAATCACCTTTCAGCAACAATCTAGCTTGGCTCGATGAGCCGCAAGCTAGTCCATACCCAAAACCACATTGTAGGATCCTAATGTCATAAATCTAAGGTCACATACTGTGGCAAAGGGTCCTAAAGAAATCTTATATTCATGGACTAAGGCATCTGCTATCATCTTGGCACCAGAGGCCAACTCAACCACCCACCTATCACCTTGCCTAGAGGCCACCAACCTACAATGCTCCACTAACGATAGAGATATGAAAGAGTCAGTAGCACTAGAGTCAAAGAGAATAGAAATGGGAATACCCCCTAGCATACCTAACGTCTCGATCACTGATGCCTAAAAATTAGCCTGGCAATTATCAACCACTGTGAACATATGGTGGGACCTACCCACATCTCCAACCATCTACTCTGATCCTCCTACACGAGGTTGGCCCCCTGCTGTAAAGCCCTGTGGACACTCTTTGGCTAGATGTCCTACTCTACCACACACATAACATGTGCCCCTAGCTTGTACCTATCTAGTCTGAGTCCTACTCAATTGTTGTTGTCCTAATCTACCTATGGACCCCTGTGAGCCCTTGTATGACTGTTGCAACCTCGTGGGTCCTGTAGGTGGTCCCTACTACCTCTGATCTCTGTGTAGGACCTGTTGTTGCCAACAACTATTATGCCCCCCATGTGCCTTCTGCTGTGTCTTGGCTCTCTGTTGTTGCTGTGGCTATTGCTGTTGTGGGGGCCTAGGAGGTAAGGGTGCAGAACTAAATCCTCCCCTATGAGGTGGTTGTGGTGGTCTACAACAACTCTATTGATGCTGCTACTGCCCACAATCCTAAAACTAAGGGCGTGAACTCTACCCTTGCCCCTGTATCTCCTCAGCTATGTATGCCTTCTCAGTAGCATCACTCAAAGTATGGGAGTCTACCATACGAACAGACCTTGCTATGCTATGGTTCAATCCTCTGATAAACTTATGAACCAAGAGTTCCTCATCATAGAGATACTCTACATATCGAGATAACTCAGTAAATCTATCCTCATACTAAGCAACTGTAAGTCCTCTGTGTTCAAGGTCATGAAAATTATCTATGCGACACTACCTGTAGTGATCTGATAAGTATCGTGCACTGAAGCACTCTATGAAGGTCTCCCATGTGAGTGTGTCTAATGATAGATGACACTTGCACTCCTCAGTGCGCCACTAGGTAGCTGCTACATCTTGCAATAGGTGGACTGCCACACGAGCCTTTGTGTTGCCTTCGTAAGGATGCAACACGAAGCATCTGTCTAAGCTGATGAGCTAGGCCTCTACCTTAGCTCCCTCTGTGGTCCTGATGAAAGTAGGAGGATTCAGCCTCAACAAATCCCTGATACAATCTTCTTGGTCTCTGTGCCCTCTTATAGGCTCATCCACATAATAATCATCAGGCCTGTGAACACTATGCTCCACTCTCACTACCTCCTCATGCCTAGCATGATGTGGAGGGCTCCTTCTACAGGTCCTGTTGGCTAATCCAACCTCCTTTGTCATCATTTTTGGCATATGGCTCCACACGTGGTGCCCCTCATAGCTCAACATGGGGCTCCACACGTGGCTCGACATGGGACTCTACTCGTGGCTCCATGTGTGGCTCCTCTCGCGGATCATTGCTAGGCTCAACATGTGGTTCTATGCGTGGCTCAACTACGGTCAGTGGAAGCCTATCTAAAACTGTCTGTAATGCTTGTAATATCTATGGCCCAATATCTGGTAGGGCCGGTGGTGCCTGCGGTACCTATGGGGCTGTCGGTGCATGTCCCTCAGCTGAAGAATCACTGTGCACCTTGGCAGATGCAGTGTGGTGAGACTACGCTCGCCGAATTCATTAGGGAGGCATCCTACAAAAATGGTAACCACAAATTAATCAAAGTTGCGAAAATAATAATGTGCCCTAAACAAGCCTAGTGTTTAAACTTGGGCTCTGATACCAAATGTCATGCCCACATTTCCCATGTAGTCACGACACACAACACACATGTCATGTCCACATTTGCCATGTGGTCATGACATGAATTGCGAAAAAAATTTCTACCTATCCCTAAGAACCCCCTCACATGCGTCTACGTGCTTGGTGGCAATACACATAAGGCATAAATATGTCAACATAATTCGTGGAGGTGCATTGTCCCACATAGTCCCCTATATGATGATAACCGTCTAGGAGGTATGTGACACGAAGTGTGTCACTTTTAGGGTTAGAACAATTTTAATCCTAACCCTAAGTTTCCTAGGTGAGAAGTGGATTTCGTCAGATTCAAAACCTAACCCTAACTCAGAACAAAAATAAAATTGAAATAATGATTATGAAAATAATGGCATGATGGATGCATGATAAAGTAGAATGGTAAAATAGAAGTTAATAAAATATCATATAATTTAAACCCTAGAATCTAGGAAAAATTCGACAGCATAACGCATTTTCAATAATCAATTTAAAATTTTTAAAATAAAACTCCAATAAGGAATTAAACAAAATTTAAGAATAAAATTTAAACTTAAGAACAAATTAAAATTTAAATACTTCACCTAGCCCAAAATATCTTGACTTGCAATAAAATAATAAAACTCGAATTTAAAATAGTAAAATAACTAAGTTACACCAAAATAAATATCAAAATTGAGTCTGTTAATAAATATAATCTCAGCATTATATTTAGTAACTAACTCAATTTAATAGAGAAGGGAAAAGATTAAAATACTCTTTCTCATAAAATAATAATCCAATTGCTAAATAAATAAAACGACTAAAACGTAGAAGGGAGTAAAATAAATATCCCAAGTAAAATTATTTAACCACAAAAGGAATACACTTCCCATTAACAACAAAACCAACCCTTCCCTTTTAAAATACAATTCAGAAGGCATTAAACAAAAAAACAAACCTCGAATAAAATTTTAAAAAAAATAAATGAAGCACAATAAATAAGAAGACAAAGGAAAAAATAGATAATTTAAAAATAAAGAATAAGACAAATTTCCTCACTTTCTCCTCTCATTAAAAATATTGGTTTTCAAAATTCAAAGGCCTAAGTTTATCTTATTGTTTTCTCTTTTGACCAAGAAAACCCTAGCATTATTCTATTGGTTTCTTGATGGGAACCCTAATCCTTCTTTGTTTGTCTCTCTCTCATCTTGTTTCCTCTTCCTTTGTTTTTTTTTTGCAAGGTTGAAGATCTCCTCCACAATGGCTTGACAACCATTAAAATACCTCACGGAGGTTTGCATTTTGTTTGCCAAGAGATTCCTTTATCCATTTATTTATTCTATTTAAATATATATATATATCAAAATATATAAATAATGTATATGTTATAATTTATTTTCTGTAGAGTTGATTGCCACAGAGCACCGTCTCCACAGAGGAGGGGGAGAGGAAGGCATGGCACTATTTTGTTGAAATGAATGGTGAGGAGGTAGGCCACACATGGTGGAGGTACTAGCGAGTTTGGGGGTGAAAGGGCTGTGGGGAGAGTAGAAGTGGGGGGGTTTGAGCTTTGTGCGGGGGAGTGGTGTGTGGTTTAAGTTTTAGTGACAGTGGTGGGGAGGGGGTCAAAACCCCCAACCACACCCAAGGGTGTGGGTGGGGGTTTCAAACCCCTCCCCACACCCTCTATGAAAGCAAATGCAACAGTGGGGACTGTGGTGGGCGCCAACGCCCACCACAGCCCCACCTCTCAACTTTTCTTTAATTTAAAAAAAAAAACCTACGATCAACAGCAGTCTGCCGTCAATGGGTTTTTTCTCTCTACTGTTCCTTTTACACAAATTTCTGATGAAAAGTATATATATATATTTTAATACATACAACAATTATAAAGCCTCTGTGTTTTCTTCTAATTTCCGTATATACACAGAAAAAAATGAACAATAAGCTTGATTTCAAAATAACAAAAAGATGTGTATATATATACCCATTAAACTAATTCTTTTCAACAGTACTAATCTAGGCTAACTTAGAATACAAATTTTCTGCTTGTATCAAAATGAGATAATCCAGTATTAACTTTTTTTTCTTTTTTTTTAAAACATAAATAATTAGAGATATGTTTTCTTTTTAATGAACTTATGAGGTAAACATTACAACTTCCTCTAAATTTTCAACAACCTATATTCCTGAACAACAACTATTAACATAAAATTTCAAGCAACTTAATAGAAAATAATTCACTTAAGTTTCTATCTTCTTTTCTTTGTATGCAATAAAATTTATACAACAATTGATGTATATTTTTTTTTGTAAAGAACAATGACAACAAATATAAATATAATTTCACACTAATTTCTCAAAACACACCAACTCCACAACTTAGAGAATAAATAACTTTTAAATAAAACATAATGAATGTTTACATTGCAACACTTATTACAGCCAACACCATGGGTATAATAACTTGACAAAAATTACAATAGGGCTACAAAGGCCATGACTCAAACAGCCAACAACATATAACCAAAGCAACACAAAAATAGACTTCTCCAAAGCTCTATTTCTTCACTAAGCGCATGCAAATAAAACACAACAAAAAGGGGAAAACCTAGTCACTTCGAAATGCCCTCCTCCCTACCATGGACCCGCAAGTGGGTCACCCCTGAGCTAGGGAGGTAGGGATTCACACGGTTGCCACACACCATAGCAAGCATCAAAGTAACAACAACACAAAAATTAACCCCAAGGATAACACATAACACAACTCATTAGAATGAGTTTGATGGGGGTAGGGAATGGACCCCTCTACTCAAAAGCCACACTAAAAAATACCAAATACCAAGTCTCATGGCCTCAAGCTAAAACCTCCAAAACCATAACTCTTCAAATATCTCAAAACAAACTTCCATGGCACTCTTGCCATCCAAATAATCTCAACACCAAGTAAAAAGCCCTCAAGGCCATAAATAGCACAAAATATGGGGGTGACCTCGAGGAGGTTCACTTTCCCCTACCCCAAACAAGTTGAGCCTTACCTCCAAATGGAGGTGCTCTCACCAAACTCCCATCCCACACAAAAATGGAACACCAAACAACAAATCTACAAACACATCATAATAAAATATGGAAGGGTAAAGAACATAGTCATGAAGCTTACCTTTAAAAGCCCTATAATGGAAGCACGTTTGGTGATGAGCTCCAAGCTTCTCCAAACCTTCCAATCTCTAAAATCTCTCTAACTTCCCCAAAAATTACTCAAAATAGAAAAGAAAACTCCAAAGTGCAAGAACCCCACACTCCTCAACAAGAGGAGGTAATATAGGCCTTCTAATTTGGCCTTGAGGAATGAGAAGGTGAAACTAGTCACCTTCTCCTTCCTCCTCCTATGCCACTTGCAAGGGAGAGGAAGTGTGAGGCTGACAAGTGTCATCATCCAATTCCATCTCAATCCTCACCTTATCGACTTGTGCTCTCACACATGTGTGAGAGAACAAGTGGTGAGGTGGCATTCCCCTACAAGCCTCCATGAGGATAAGGGATGCCATATGGTATCCTCTTATTCACTAAGAGATCCATCTCTCTCCAAGATGCTCTCACATGTGTGTGAGAGTCTTGGAGGAAGATCCCACACACTTGGGAGTCTTGGAGACCTCCCAAGTCTTCCTAGGGAAGGGATTCCCAAAATTTAGGAAGGGAGATGAGTCTTTCACAAAGCATGACTCATCTCCCACCCTTATCTAATTCAAAATTCGTCACGTTCACTAAACTTTAGTTTCGAGTGACCAAAAGTGAGTTAACCCAAGGTTTAGTTAGTTAAAATCGAGCCTAGACCAATGGGTAACCACCTAGCATAAATTTTGGGACACGAAGGTTCACCTAGGGAGTCATAAATCCACTTTAAATGGCCTAAAAAATAAAAACAATACCAAATGGTATAAGTCAATAAAAATTATACAACACATGATATTAGTTAATTAAACAAAGGGGTACTAGGCCAAAATGGTAAAAGAATAAACAAGCACTTAAATCAACACTCAATTCAAACATGATGCTCATCCCTCTTAGGAATGGATCAGTTTCACAGGGAATAACATATTTGTGAATTCTATCTCTAATTTCCCATGGCCTAGCCTGGGAATGTAATCCTGCACATCTCAATCAAGTGTCAATCATATCATGAATAATCATAGCTGAAGCAACTGGAATTAAAGTCATGCCATTGAATACAACAGTAATCATCTATAATATAATTCTAGATTAAATTGTATTTTTCTATCTAATGTCACATAATCATCATCACATAAAGAACTAGAAATCACATCACAATACATCATCTAATATATCTCGCATGTCTAATCTCAACATAGCATCAAAATATGATCAAATCAAATCACCATATGTCAAATCAATGTCATATCACAATTAGGAGATATAATCAAATCTGCATAATGAAACCAGTCTCTAAAAGTCTGATAATGTCTTCAACTAAATGCAAAATGATTAAAATAAGGAAGGGAAAATAATCATCCTCACAAATATCCCTCATCCAATATGATGAGAATCAAATCCCTTGTCTAGTGTACAAAAGGAACTCAACCATTATAGATATGAATCCTACCCTATTTCAAAGATTATACCATCCAAAAATTTAGTAAGTGCAAATATACTAACTTCACCCTATTTAAGAGGTTTCACTATCTACAAATATTGCCAAGATCCCCTTGCTCCATGAAGGGACACAAATTGAAACTAATGATTCTCATGCAAAGTATCATCTCTGAGAAATAATCTATCTTGAGATGATAAAAACTCCTCCTCCCTTGAATGCATCCAGCCTCCAGTCTGACCCATTACAGTTTATTCACTTGATGTCACATTAGATTCTCCAATAGCACAAGCATGTGAGTCTCTGAAATCATTGTCAGACATAGCATGGATTGCTTCAAGATCACACAAATGATAAAATTGAGCATTTAGTAGGTTTCAAATTCAACCAAAAAGACCACTTTTACAATATATTGTAAATAAAACCAATCCTTGTAACTCCAAAAGAAAACCATAACCTTATCTCTCAGAATAAAATTGTATCACTCCAAATAATTCATAGCACAAAAATAATGTCATCATTGTGAGTTTTGAAACAATAACCTCTCTAACTCCTCTTCTATAAGGAAGTTTTTAAACAAAATATAATAGTTATAAACATTAATGTTTATAGCACATATACCATATATATTTTTGTTTATAGAACTCATGTATAGTGAGAAAAAATAACACATTTTGTAATCTTATTAACACCTATTCAAAACTTGTAGACTAAGATTGTCAGTTTTGCTCACGTTTCCTCAAAAGATGGATTTACATTAAATTTGTTTGATGTTCCATATAATGTAACATTGTACAAGGACAAATAAATCAATTAGCAAAAGAAGAAGTGGCTTGTTGGGCATGGTCTGCATCATCTTGCATGAATAGGATGAAAAGTATAATGGTTTTCTTTACCATGCTGAAAACATAAATATTATATGCATAGGCTCTTTTTCACCTCAGTCACACAACCTTTTATTCTTTTGTGTGCAAGTCTCAATATGCTTTAAACAAATGTTCATTCATTAGCATTTGGTTTCACTCATTATGTATCATAGTGATATATTAAATGAATCAAATTTTTATGGCATTCTTCTTCTGTTAATCTCCCACCTGCTAAGATGATATTGAACATGGTTGACTCTTCTAATATGCAGGTCATTTTCAAATAGCATATCAATTCAAAACATCTAAGTTTGTTGCATCCACAACAATAAAACAATGCTATTCTTCAAGAGCTTAGGTTGGCATATTACAATATGGCTAACTCCTTAAACCTTCATATATTTTTATTAAGAAAATTAACACATATAAAACATTATTTTTATCCCAGGCTCTCAAGAATGAAACACCATGTTAGAACTACTAACCACCATAGAACTACCTAAAGAGGCATAACTAACTAATGTATAGGATAAAAATTACTATGTTGGATAGTCTTATTGAAATAAAACTATACCTTAAAATTAACATGGGATGTCTTTTATTTCATACAACTTCCTTCACTATGCTATGCCAGTCAAATCTATGACTCTTTATGTTAGCTCTTGGATAGGTTACACCCTCACTTTCTTGATCTCTAACTTTTGTCTTCCTCTAATAAACCTGGCACAATTCTCCCACCATCATCCTAGTCCAAAATTTACACATAGACACATATATTATTTTTCTCTGATACCATGTTGAAATGGTGAGCTAATACATATAAAGTAGATCAAACTATTTTTGCACAGTAATATTAAAAACATAAAATATTATATTGATTTTAGATTAATATTTTTAGGATTTGAAATTCCATACATTTGGCTTTATAAAGTCTTTGATATAGTTCAACCACCCAAACTTCATAAAAACTAACCCATAAACTAACAATTAACTATTAACATTTATTTTAACAATCAACTAACATGTGTTTTATTTATATATAATCTAATGTAAGATGTAATAAACCAACATTACATCTTACTTCATTTCTTTATCAGGTAATTAACCTAGGTCATCATACAAAATTGGCTTTTAGAAATTGATGAGACATTTCTCATATGACAAATTTGTGAGTAAAAAAGTTAGTTTTATTGTTAGTTGTTGTTGTATTGTTTTCTATATATATTTATATATGTTATATACATACATACATATAAAAATATCTATATAAAGTTTTAATTTATGAAAACCTTATTAATTCTTTTAGTTAGAGAAGTACTTAGAGATGAGTAGAGATAGTTTGGAAGATTAATAATGGTGTATACTTATTTTGAAAGGCAATGACTTTGTGTTATTGTCAAAGAACTATAAATTTGTAGGGACATCTTTGACTAGTTTCTAAACTTTTTATACTTATTTACTTCAAGGCATCTTTATACAAGCCTGTATAAAATTGGAGACATAAAAAATAAAGAATGGGGATAGCAAGAAAACAATATGAGTTAGTTAATTACTTGTAGATTTGAGCCATAACTAATGAAGGTCTTATGAAATTTAGTTGATTTAATCATTATCTCTTGTTTTTATTTATATGAGTGAGTGATGGTATTTATGATCAGTCTTGTAAGTAAACTAGTTTGATAATATTTTGATATGTTTGAATATTAAGGGTATGAGTCTAAATTTTTTTATTCAACTCTCATTTTAACTAAATGTTGAAAATTCATAGTAGTGCATAGTAGTCGCACTATTACTTAGTTATTTTAGTTGGTCTTCTATCATTTATTTGACTAGGTGGGTTGTAGTTGGCATTAAATCCTTAAATTAACTAGCCAAGGAAATGATAGAAGGACTATTTTCCTAATGTAGATATGCTTATGTTTGGAATATTATACTTTTATTAATGCTTGGAAGTGAATTAAATGATTCATATTGACAAGTTTGAGATTGAGGTGTGTGAACAAATCACACACATATTCATTTTGCTTTTGGAATTTGCTAATGATATATTAAAACTTCAGCTAAAGTAATGCAAAATCACTGCTTCCATTGTCAATTCATAGTGTCTATTTAGTTGCATGACAATTGGATTGTGACATACTTAGATAGAGGGATTCTAAATTCATATGACAGATCATTGTATGTGACATGTCACAACACTAGTTCTCGAATGGCATGATGTTCTTGCATATTTCCTTTATTTGCTACCTCTGTGAAGGGTAGGGCCACTTCATATTGGAAGATGTGTGGGGGACCGCTGGTCTATGGTTGGAGGTAAAGCACTCAGATGATGCTCTCCCTCTTGCAGCTATAGAATTCCAAAGACTTGGTCACATAGAGACATTATATTGTATTCCACATGATAAATATTTTTATTGAAGGTTTTTAAACTTGTAAATTGTGGCATCAAGATGTGAATGCTACTTCCCAATAAATAATGGATGATGGTATATTCATTTATTTTATTATGAAATGAAATAATCTTTTAAATCTCTCAAATGTAATTATGTGTTTTAATATATATTTAAAAAATAGTGTATTCTTACTAATATTTTTTAGCATGTTTTAAGAAACAAACAAACATTCATTACACATGGTATCAAAGTGTGGTTTAAACACTCGAGCCTATGAGTGTACTTTGCAAAAAATCATCAATGTAGATAACCTTGTGTTTATCAACCTAATCCTAGTGATGTTCTTCAAACATGGAAATGGGAGGGTCAAACTCAAATAAAAAGAGTGGAATAAAGAAAGAAAACCAAATGATAAAAAAAGGCAAAATTGAAGCAATTGTAAACTATGAAGGAGAGGCCTAAATATTTGATTCTAAAACATTTGTGATACCTTTAGAGTGAATCAAGATGGAAAAACAAAAATAGCTAAATCCTTTAACCTTGACTATGATCAAACCAAACAAACTATTGGTGATTTGTGACATGCCTTTTGTGTGTGGAAAAAATCCACCAGTTCTAAACAATAAGATGATAGAGGATTACCTACATGTACATCCTACCTCAAAATTTATATTATTAGATTCTAAAGGAGAAGAACCCTACGAGATTCCTCTATCTGATAGCAATTATAAATCTATGTAATCCTATAACACAATATCTAAATAGGGATGTATAAGTCCACTATATGAATAAAAATAATTTGTCCCTATGCACCAAAAGTGTGTTGATCTATTATGTTGGAAATTCTAAATTTCTAGTTTTTGGTGTATGCCATGAATGATGAATTATTTTATATTATGAATTTAGCATTAAATCCTTTCTCACATAAAAAAAAACTTAGGGCCAATGAATCCATAATATGACTCACCAGGTGCAATTATGGTTTGAACACTTGAACAAACCCTACAGGTAGTCAGGATGGATCAGGTCAAGCTATAGAAGATCTTGTGGCTAAGTTGGACCAAATTCTCATAATATTGAATGAAACCAATGAAAGGTTAGGAGCTTTAGAACATGAAGTAAGAGGGCCACTAGAGAATAGTGAGGAACAAAACCAAGAAGATGATGAGGAATGAGACTAAGAGCATAGTGCTCATGAAGGTCATGGTGAGTTCGGGGAAAATTGGGTGAACCAAGATGAAGCATTAAGTCAATCTAATGCAAACACATGACTAACCAATAACTTCTTAAGGATCTAAAGAAAATCACTCCACCAAAGTTTGATGGAACTGTGCTTGGAGATGGAGTAGAGGCATGGTTTAGTGACATGTAAAATTACTTTGAGATCGGGAATTACTCTAAGATAAGAAAGGAATTTTAGGGAGCCTACTAATTGTCTAAAGAAGCATCCACTTGGTACATTAATAAGAAGATGGAGTTTGGGTAGAGTTCTATGAACTTGGCATGTGACTAGTTTATGGTTATTTTTAGACAAGTAACTAATTTTTTAGAATTTGTGACAAGGTGACATGTTAGTGACTAAATATTGAGAGAAATTTACTAGACACTTGAGGTATGTGCCTCAATATCAGCATGATGAATGCTTCTATATATTTAAATTCATCATGGGACTAAATGCATAGATAGGAGGAGAAGTGGATTTTCAAGGTCCATCAACCATGGATCAGGTATTTGAAATAGCAATCAAGCATGACCAAAAACTTAAGTTCATTTTGGCTTAGTGAGATAAGTCTTAAAAGAAGCTTAGTTGGTCCAAATCCTTACCAATACCTTCAAGAAGAAGAATTGGAATCAAGATACCAAACTAAAACCTAATGTGAAAGGATCCAAAAAAAAAAGAATGATTCTTGAAATAGAAAAAGGGGTAATGATTCAAGAAGATGGATGGTAATAAAACTTATTGTTCAACTAAGAAGAAAGGACCTGTTAGTGGTTGTTTTACTTCTGGAGGTGATCATTATGCAAATCAATGTCCAAATTGAAGCCAAGGAAATTAGTTCTGAAACTTTTTAGTACCTTCTAAACAAATAGCTTTCCAGCAGAGAAACCATGCAACTATGGATAATTGTCAAGGAGTGTACCAAATCGCTCTCATAAAAACTATAGGTATTTCTTTTGGAATACCAATTTCTATTCTTATATATATTAGTGCTACAAAAACCTTTGTAAAACCTAATTTTCTCAATAAAATTCCTAGACGAGCTATCTATATGGACAACTCTTGGTCAGTAGAGTATGCAAACCAATCAAGATCTCAGGTAGATAATTGCCTATTTAAAGTTGAGATAAGATTGTGATGTAGTCAAGGTAGGAGGTTTCGATGAGGGACAGTCCAACCTTGCAGCCTTAAACAACTAACAACCTAATCAATCAGAGATGCAATGAAAGTATATAGATAAACAATAGAAAGAAAAAGACATTCATAAGCACATGACACAAGATATATCCTGGGAAAACCCTAAAAGGGAAAAACCCATCCTTCAAAGCTCATTCCTCTTTATATTATAATCTCAAAACACATTACATATGCCACTCAGGCTTTATAGATGCTAGGTCATAGCCCAGGGTTACAAATGATTCTTCTAATAACACTCTTTCATGATTTACTTCTCAATTCTGTGCCCTGCAATTTCTTCTATTCTCTTCTTTTCTTTCTACTTCTTTTTTAGATCAAAACACTCATTCTCTTGCCTCATATCTTCGTATACTTGATCGTTCTTTTTTCACTACCTTGAAACAAACATTTATCCTTCATTTATATCCTTCGCATGCCTTCATAATATTATCAAGTCACCCAAGAGTTAAGTGTCTGCATGAAATGTGTAGACACGGATAGGTTGAACCTAAACATAAGGTATTGCTTCTTTAGTGCATAGAACTTTGTGAAGATCTCCATGAAGGTCGGCCATGTCCTAAACTTCCTTGAATAATGTTTCTTTTGGCTCTACAAGTCAGAATTATTCCGCAAGCCAATTAGACTCCACTGAACATTGTCAGCTCTACTCTGTGAAAACATGTAATCTTCTGATAGCAATATCTCTCCAGAATCGAGCCCAAATGATCTAAATTTTGGATATGATGTAGATGATTATGTGTAGATGCTATGTCTAGTTTTGAAACCTCTGATGTGCAAATGTAGTAAACTGTAGTAATCTCTAAGGTCTCTCTCTTGGTACTCTATAACTTACTGTTAACTGTCCCAACTTAATTGAATGCTTCTGAATGCTCATGCATCAGACTCTTAGCATTAATTCAAAATTGAGCCTCTTCAATTTGATCTATATTATGTAAAAATCAATGTTGTTTCTTTGAATAGGTTTGATAGTCTGTTCACAGGTACTTGTAACTACCTCAAGGTCAGCGGTTTGTTCAAGTCCACCCTACAAAACTACCTCAAGTTCTTCTAAGTTAGGCATTCTACTTACAAGCCTTGCAATGCCTCAATGATCAGTAGTTTGAGCAAGTCTTCTTTGCAAGCTACCTCAATTTCTTCATGTTTTGGTGATCTAGGTTCGGCGATCTGGCTACAATCTTGCAACTGCCTCTCAGTTTGACATTCTGTTGTCAAACACTTGTAGGTTGCCTCAAGATCAATATCAACTTTAACCTATTAAGAGTCAATCAATACATACATGCATCCTTTGGAATAATCATGTTACTCCCCTTTGATATAGTCAATACATTCTTGAATTATCTCTACAACACTTTCTTATCTTTGGTTCTGGATACATTTCCTTCACACACATCAAAATCTTATAGTTTATTCTCTGCATATACTGTTCCTATACTGTTCTCTGTCTCTTTATCCACACTTCCTTCACTCTGGTACTTAAACTTTCTCCTCTAGTAGAATATCTAGTCATTCCTTCTTTCTCTACAATATGAATTTCCTTTTCTTGCTATGCTTCACACTTGTCCACACAAACGTTCTCTCACACTGCTTTCTCAGATGATTAGTCTATAACATAACTCCTCTTAAGATCAATGATTCTCCCTCTTTTGGTTTCTCTGTCAAACATAGTGAGTCAATATGTTCTTCTTCTACATTAACTTCCTCTGCATCAGTTATTGTTTCCTCATTATTAGCCTCTAGTAATAGGTTCTTGTTGACATTCACTATAATGCCCCTCCATTCTCATCTTGGATGTGCAGATAGTTTGGCTAAGGAGCATGAAGATGAAGGTAAAGTAATAGGAATCTTGTCTGGTTGTAAATGAAATAAATAGCAAATTCTAAAATAAATAAAATCAGAGAGAAATTATTGTTTGGGTAAAAATAGTAAATTGTAAGAAAGTAATAAAGGAGAATCTTCAAAACTGGCATTTTGTTAATTTTATTATATAATTAATATAATTTTAGTGGCTCTGCCACTTTTTCAAAAAAAAAGAAAAGGAGAATCTTCTGGAAGAAATTATGGGGGTGGTCATGCATGCTCAACTTTATTTTGAAATCTCAAGACATAATTTGGGGAGGAGCGTGCATTTCAAATAGAGAATATGTTTTATGTTTTGGGGATCTCTCTCTCTCTCAAGAAGTTTTCATTTTTCTTTTGGCACTGTAAACCATAGCTTCTAGAAGAAAAGACTTGGGGAAAATAGATGCAAGTGAAGATGTGATAGAAGCAATATTCCAGGTATGGACTGAGATATGAAACTGATTTATTGTTGCATTAGATTTAGGGAAATATTCTTTGAATTCTCTTCTACATATTCTAAACCTAGTCTGTTACGCTAGCCATAACTTTATTTTACAAACTGGGTTTCTCTAGAATTTTTATATATGGTTCAATACCTAGGTTTCTAAATCATATCCTAAAATTAATCATACCCAGTTTGGCATTTTGGAAATATGACTACTTTGGGGCTGTCTATCTCTCAACCATTTCTTCTCTATTTTATTAGTCTGTTGCGTCAACCATAACTTTACTTTCACGAACTCGGTTCCTCTAGAATTTTTATATATTGTGCATGACCTAGATAGCTAAATCATATCTAAAAATTAGTCATACCCAGTTTGTCATTGTGGATATATGAATATTTTGGGACTGTCTACCTCTCACCCATTTCATCTCTATTTTAGCAGTCTGTTGTGTTAGCCATAACTTTAGTTTTACGAACTGGCTTCCAAAAATTAGCCATACCCAGTATGGAATTGTGGAGATATTAATATTTTGTGACTGACTATCTCTCATCGTTTCGTCTCTATTAAAACAACTAGTTGCATTACCAATAACTCTATATTTTCAAACTGGGTTTCTCTGAATTTTTTTTCAACAAATTCATTTTGTGCATATCCTATGATCATTGCTTCCCATCATATGACTCTCTTTGAGGCATTTTACCAATCAGTCTGCGTGCCTTGTCTATGCTTTCACAATTTGCATTATTGGTAGCTTCTAAAGCCTTCTCAACAAATTCATTTTTATGTTGATCTTGCAATCACTGATATCCATGAGATGGCGTCCCTTTGAGGTGTTTGTCAAAAAAACATTACCTGAGCAGTTCCAACAATTATATCTTCTTATTTATGCTACCGTAGGTGAATATGCTTTCAATTATAAATAACTCTACATGCTTTAGTTGTTTGTTAGGTTATAAAAAGGCTATTAAATCTATATAGAAAAGAAGTAGAAGAATTCAATTTGGATAGAGTGATTGTATAAATTTAATTTAAATTGATATTGATCTTATTACAATTTATTAGTAGAAATATGATTGAAGTAGGTTTGGAATAAGTTTTATAAACAATGTATTTAAGATTTGATTTATGAGTTTATTTTAGAAATTAGTTGATTATGAGTGGAATTGTATAAGGTAAATGGAACTTGTGTAAGTTGTATAAGTGGTCTTAATAGGGTCATGTTGTCAAGGTTTAGTTTTCCTGAGGCATAGATTAGTATGTCCTGATTTCATGTGTATGCAATGTTGTAAGTGAATTTTGATGTGATAATAAAGTCCTTTATGGATGTTGTGGCTCATTAGTTGTACAGAGCATGTTTATAACTTGTGCTTGAGAAATGTCATGTTCTTATTAACCTTGTTGTTGAGAAAACATTTGTATCATATTTATGTCTTGAACTCAATCAACCCTTTCTATTCCTAGACTTGGCATGTTAGCAGGTTAGAATGCTTTGTATTGGTTTATTTTGTTAATACTAGTGTTGGGTAAGGCATTTTAACAACCTTGGTAATCATTATGAGGTGTAAACACCTCTAGTAGAACTATGTATTAGGTATGATCATTTTGGTATTCATAGGACCAATGTAGTAGTGGTTTATAGAAGATTGATCAAGTTGACACTTAAGTTTTTCCATAGCAAGCTCAGCTTCTCTCTTCCTATTCATGTGTTGAACAGAATTTGGTAAAACCTAGAAAAATATTATTCTTTTACTTGTGCCCTCTTAGCGTTCACTCTTGAGTTGCTTTATCCATGATACTTCTACTTGGTTTGAACCATCATTTAACTCTGTAATAATCATATCTTATGCATGTGGTTAAAAGTGGGGTAGATTTGATGAAAATGTTAGATCTATAGGAATGTTTTGTTGTTCTGTATTTCTTTCCTCTCAAACTAACCTTAGAACAAGGTTCTTTTATTATAGCTTCGGGTTTGTATCTTGTAATTCTAACTAGTATGAGAGATTTATAGCATGGGCTTTTAGTCTTGCTTATATAGTTATATTTAATAGTATTTACAAAATTGTCTTGATTATTAATGAAATCTATATCAGTGTAAATAGTGTAAATAATTGTTGTGTTTAATTTGTATGCCTTAGGGTTATTTGCATGTTGTTCACAGTCATTTTAATTAAATGAAATTAAAATAAGTTTTGAGAATTATTAGTTAAAATATTGGTACTCGTGGACACTTATATCTTATGATAACTACTACTGGTGATTAGAAAGTTATAGTTCTATATTGATGAGATAGATTCACTTTATAATAGTTAGATGATTGATCATGATTGGATTAATGTTATATTCTTTAAGACCCATAATTAGTGCATTATATCATATATTGTATTTGTGGTATTGCATTTGAAATATTGATGAAGGATCGTAGTTTATGTTGTGCATTTGAGAGTGAAAGTGATGTGTGACTATTGTGTTTAGTGGTGTCTGTGTCATTTGGGGAAGATGATTCCAGAGGCCTAGGAGGGTGTGATTGTGAGGGAGTTCACTATGTGTGCATCATGTGAGTTGAGTAAATTGTTATTCTGGAATGTTTTCTCCTATTCATGTTGGTATGGTACATGTGCAAGATGGATAATACCTTGCTCAGTGTACATATTCATGTGGTTATGATGATTATGCAAGATGGGTAATGCCTTCCTCTTTGTAATGTGAAATGATGTATATTTTGTGTTGTAAACACATCATGATGAGAAATGTGATAGCTCATGCTTGGTTTATGTTTTGGGCTTGGTGAATCTAGATGCAGTGAAGGGGGAGTGTCTTTTAATGTGGCGCTGGTGCCCAAAGTGGCTTGTCAAGCTAACCCATTGGAAGTTGTTAATCCAGTGATAACTTAATAATAAATTTAGAGGGTTGGGTAGTTTTCAAACTAATTAAGATAATTGGATGCCTCACCCATAACTGTAGTGCTTGTTTAGGCTAAGGATGGGATGAGAAGGCCATGGTTGACAAAATCAACTTCCTTATCCTCATGAAAGGAATGTTGGTTCCGCATGTGTCACCCTATGAGGCCTGCATCTAGCTAGAGACTGTTAGGGTAACCCATGTTAAGACCATATGATGACACTCATCCCTACTATAGCCTAGCATTCCCTAATTGCATTTTCCTCTTTCATTGTGTATTTGCCTCTTGAAGTGTTGTTTGAGTTTCTTGTGGTGTTCATATCCACTAGTGGTGTATTGGAGTCATGTGTAGTCCTTGCACCTCTTAGCCTATTGACTTCTTGTCATTTTTCTTAGTGGGACCTTATTGTTATCTCCTAGCACAGGGGGTGGACCTTACAGTTCCACATGGTCGGGTGGTTGTGCTTTTATCTCCATTAGTTTCCCTTGATGTTGATCAAGTGTGAGAAGTATGCACCTTGTATGGAAGATTTTAGATCTTACTCTAGCTTGAGGAGATAGATACTTATGATCATGTTCTAGTCTTGTATATCAGTTGAATCATGTACTATTATCTTGATGTATGTACTCCAATATAATATATTTAGTGATATTGTAAACAAAGTAATGTTGTACTCTCTTGTAAAGGAACTTGTTTATGTACTTGTGATCCTATGCACAAGATCCTGATGTTACTTATCTGATGATATATTATGGAATTGTGTGTGTTTATTCATCTAATATAATTAGACTTAGAATGAACTATCATTGTTAGTTAATTCATAACGTTTGTTAGATCTTGTTTTAGTTTGTTAGTAATGCAACTGTGGAACCCTAGAGAATACAGCTTAACTTGATGTATGATTAAATATGATTTACATTTCTTGTTATTTTTTTCTTTAAAAAAAAAAAATTGGTCCTTTGTATGGCATAGTTCAGTTTTTCCCTAGGGTTTCATGGTGGGGCGTTATATTCTCTACTTAATTCTTTTCTCCTCCAAACTTGAAAATAGGTTCTTTTGAATGGTCTTCTATAAAATCCTCTTTCATCTATTTTGTATCCTTCATTGTGATAAGACTTGTGAATCCTATCATTTCTCCCTCTATGGTTTGAACTGTTGTCCTTGTCCTACTTTGCATAAGGTCTGCTCTCTCTACATCCTAATCCATATCTTCTTTTTTCTTCAACATATGAATACTTCCATCTATACAACCTTCTAAACATACAAGTAACATGTTTCCATTTTGCTCCATCAATCCATCCATAATACATCTGCATACAATCTGTCATAGGCTTTCTCCTTCTCATTTTATTCCAACACATCTTTTGAGAATGATTCCTTAATCCACAAAACTTATAATGGTATAGATCCCAACACAATTCCTTTTCATGTCCATGTCTATTACAATGTGAACAATACATACCTTTTCTTCCCTAGTTTGACTTGTTTGAACTTGTAAAAACATCTTTACCTCTGTCCTAAATAAAGAGCACAATCAACTTCTTTCAACACAAGATTTCTCAATAGGTTCATGTGTTGAAACAAGTTGATTGTGAATTTTATTCAATGTTGTTTCTTTCATTAGGTTCGGTGGTCTATTCATAGGTACTTGTAACTGCCTCAAGGTTGGCAGTTTATTCAAGTCCTCAACAAAATCTTTACTTGTTAAGAGATCTTGTGTTGAAAAAAGTTGATTGTGCTTTTTATTCAATGTTGTTTCTTTGAATAGGTTCGGTGGTCTGTTCACAAGTACTTGCAACTACCTCAAGGTCGGTAGTTTGTTCAAGTCCACCCTACAAAACTGCCTCAAGTTCTTCTAAGTTAGGCATTCTACTTGCAAGCCTTGTGGTGCAGGAGCACCCCTACAAGATAGGATATAGGTTAATTGTCTGCATGATAGAACATTAGTCTATTTTTAGTATGTTTGACTTCATCATGTAATAAGGTCCATTAGACCAATGCATATGTATTAGATCAGCCTAGGAGAGTGTGCAGGCAGTTATAGATCGTGATCAGGTAGTCTGAGCTGTCCTTCTCCTAGCCGCTTGGAAGCTCACAGCCGCTGGGAAGTGAGTTGGTAGTACTCGTAGGATATTGCTATATATACCTTCGATCTGTTAGGGTTTAGGAGATATGTTAGTTGTGTTATGTTATGGTGTTGTGTTAGTGATTGAGTTGAGATTCAGGAGAACAGTCCAGATATTGAGAAGCACTGTTGTTTGACAGTATTGTAGAAACAGGACATTGTGTTTCATCTAAATAAGATCTCATCGATTTCATTATCTGGTTTATCAGTTGCTGGTGTTTTGATTTCTATTCTGATTACAGTTTGATGGCTTCTTTCAACCCTTCCACCGGTTGATCCTGTGAATCGGTGGAATGGTCATGTATGATAGCTTAGTTTGCATTTTAGTTTTCTATTTATGCATTTCATTGTTCAAGAGATCGATTGGTAGCATGCTGTGAATCAGCCTAGCATCCTCATGTGCTAGGTTTAGAAAGATAAATCTTTAAGTTTTGATCAGAAGGTGATCCGGCCCGATCATCATATTTTCTTTGTGAAATTATGCAGTTCTGTGAGTTTGCATGCAGCGGACGGATATACAAGAGTCTGCATGTGCTTTTCCAGTCGGAGCGAATCGCATTGTCATCTGCGAGTACATCACTATCCAGATCGGGTTATGAAGCTGATGAAGTTTGCATGTTTCAAGTGCATCAGGATGATATAAGTCTGATATATACTTAGTGTATATATCATCGTCAGGATCATCTCTCGTGTGTGCCCATCATCCGCATATCGCTATCGAATGCGGGAGTGAAAGTTCATTTTTTTGGCTAAGTATTGAAGAGGTCATCAGGATATTGTGTGACGTCATCGTCATCAGGATATTGCGAATATCACCCTATGCAAGTTTATCCTGCTGTCGCTAAGTGTTTTGGCATCAGCGTAAGTCATCGGCATAAAGTTTGGGCAACATCATCAGGATGTTTCAATATGACCGGATAAGTCATATCATGATGCTGTTGTTTGTATAGTCAGATATCGGGGTGACGTAAGCATCAAAGGAAAGGTGCTGAAGTTGTCATCATCACGATATCAGAGGAACAGGATATTTTATATCCTGCTGATGAAGGTGATGCTGAACATCATGATGATGCCGATAGAGTTTGGCGCTAGATGAACAGTGAAATAGGAGGATGTTTGCGCTTGCTGAGTATCATGATGCTGATGATAGGCGAAAGGCGAAAGATAGAGGAAGTGAACAGTAGTCGGCAGGAGGATAATTGTGCTTGTCTAAAATATGATGATGCTGTTTGTGTTAGTAGGAAATATGATGATGATGCTAAGCCGATAGGTATTATAACAGGTTGGTTGTATTAGTGATTCCTCCTTCCCATTTGTAAGCTCCCGTTGCGTTTTACCTCTGCATCATAGTGGTATCAGAGCAAAGGAAGGATCTTCTGGAAAAGATAAGGATATAGCAAGATGTCAGACGAAGAAGGAACATCGGAGGTTCTGGCAAGGATGACCAACGCTGAGTTGGCAGTTCTGGTGAAGAAACAGATTGCAGAAAGCAAGGCCATGAAGGCTCAGAATCAGGAATTGAAGGATGAGTTAGCAAAGTTGAGGAGCAGAGTAGGTTCTGGTAGAGAAGAAGATAGGGAAGAAGAAGAGATCCATAGTTGGAGCGAGGAGGTCGTTCCTGCAGACCAGAGACCACTGTTGAACGCCCTCAAGGCCATGGAGAGGAGAACCATGGATGTGAAACTAGATTTGCCAGTGTTTACAGGAAAGATGGAACCTGATTCAGTGATGGAGTGGATAGACTGTTTGAACAATTTCTTTGAAATAGAGGAGATACCAGAACAACAGAGAGTGAAGATAGCCCAGTCAAAAATGAAAGAAGCTGCCTTGACATGGTGGAATTTTGTCCAAGATGATAGAGTACAGGAAGGAAAGCGTAGAGTTGCTACATGGAAGAAGATGATGGCATTGGTAAAGGAAGCTTATGTCCCATTGGATTATAGTATCCAATTACACAAAAGGAAGCAAAATCTGAAGCAGAAGGAGCTAGATGTCAGCTCATATACAGAAGAATTCATGAAACTTTGTATGAAAACAAAGGTAAAGGAAAGTGAAGAAGAGAAGGTAGCCAGATACCTTAATGGATTGAGGTTCAACATTCAGGAAGATTTAAGTCTACATAATCCAGATACAGTTCAGAAAAGCTTTCAGTTGGCATTGAAAGTGGAAGAGAAGTTAAAGAGAAAACAGGAACAACACAATAGAGGAAGAGGAAGACAACAAAGAGGTGGAAGAGGTCCTTTTAGAGGTAGAGGACATGGACAGGGATATCAAGGAGAATCCAGTCATGACAATAGTAAGGGAAACAATAGTCAGAACCAGAGGGAAAATTATAGTCAGCAAGGAAACTTCAGAGGTAGAAGACCTTTCAGAGGAAGATCCCAGGGCAGAGGATCCATCAGATGTTATAACTGTAACAAAGAAGGCCATATAGCCAGCAGATGTCCAGAAAAGGCCACAAGCTCAACAGGAGAAAGGAGAACAAATCTGGTCCAAGAACCTGATAATCAAAGTATGACAGGCTCTACTTCTTTTCAGAGTGTGAATGCTCCTGATAATTATGGATACCCAGAAAGTGGAGAGTCCCTAATGATGAGAAGAACAGTGACTACAATGAAGGTACCTGACAAAGAATCCCCTCAAAGAAAGTCTCTTTTCAGGACTATTTGCAAAGCAGGAGGTAAGGCATGTAAAGTTTTGATTGATTCTAGCTCTACTGAAAATTTTGTGTCTGAACACATGGTGACAAAGCTTAAGCTTAGGAGATTGCCTCACCCATCCCCATATAAAGTCTCATGGCTTACCCAAGGTCAGCAGACAACTGTAGAAGAGCAGGCTTGGGTAGAATTTCAGATTGGAGCATATAAGGATAAGTTGTTGTTTGATATTACCAAGATGGATGCTTGCAATCTTTTATTTGGTAGACCATGGCAGTATGATTTGAAGGCACAACATGATGGTGTTAGAAATACCTATAAAATCACTAAAGATGGTAAGGTGACAGAGTTATTACCATTGACAGAGAAAGAAGAGAAATCTAAAGGAAAAGAGGTGAAGGTCATGCTGATGGAAGGTAAACAATTCATGAAAGAAGTAGCAGCAGAAGGTGCAGTTGCATATGCCCTAATCCCATGTATGAGTGTGAATAAAGAACAGCAGCAAGAAGTCAAGGAAGAGAAGAAGCCAAGGTTCATAGACCCAGCTATCCAAGAGCTATTGGATAAGTACAAAGGTATCATCTCAGAGGGAATGCCAAGATCCCTACCACCTATCAGAGATATCAGTCACTGCATAGACTTAATTCCAGGGTCAACACTTCCAAACAAAGCAGCCTATAAGCTAACTCCAGAATAGAATGTAGAAGTAGCCAGACAAATTGAAGAATTATTGGATTCAGGTCTGATTGGGAAAAGTTTAAGTCCATGTGCAGTACCAGTTGTACTAGCACCAAAGAAGGAAGGTACTTGGAGGCTTTGCACATATTCCAGAGCTATTAACAAGATCACAATCAGGTATAGATTTCCAATTCCTAGGATAGAGGATTTACTTGATTGTTTGGGAAGTGCTAAGTATTTTACAAAAATAGATTTGAAGAGTGGATATCATCAGATCAGGATTAGGCCAAGAGATGAATGGAAAACAGCATTCAAAACAAATGAAGGGTTATATGAGTGGAAGGTTATGCCTTTTGGTTTATCTAATGCACCTAGTACTTTTATGAGGTTGATGAATGAGGTTTTGAAAGAGTTCATTGGTAAGTTTGTCATAGTATATCTAGATGACATTCTGATTTTCAGCAACACAAAAGAAGAACATCTCAGACACATAGATTTGGTTCTTAAGAGGTTACATGAAGAGCAGCTGATGATAAATTTAGACAAGTGTTTGTTCATGCAAGAGGAGATCACATATTTGGGTTTTGTCATTTCACAAGGAAAGTTACAAATGGATAAGGAGAAGGTAAGTGCCATATTGTCTTGGCCAACCCCAAAGACTATGAATGATGTTAGAAGTTTCCATGGGTTAGCAACCTTCTACAGGAAGTTTATCAGGGGGTTTAGTCATATTTGTGCACCCATGCTGGATACCATCAAAGGAGGACAGAAGTGCAGATTTGTTTGGACTCAAGGAGCAGATGATTCTTTTGAAACACTAAAGAAGAAGGTGGCACAGCAGCCAGTCCTTGTACTTCCAAATTTTAACAAAATCTTTTAGGTAGAATGTGATGCCAGTCACATGGCCATTGGAGCAGTACTCAGCCAAGAAGGTAGACCTGTTGCATTTTTCAGTGAGAAGCTTAATGATGCTAAAAAGAGGTATTCCTCATATGATTTGGAAATGTATGCTTTAGTTCAGTCACTCAAGAAATGGAGGCATTACTTGATGCCAAAGGAATTCATAGTATTCACAGATAACCAGGCTCTGAGTTTCATAAACAGCCAGGAAAAGCTAAACCACAGACACATGAAATGGGTAGAAACCTTACAAGCTTTTACTTTTACATTGAAGCATAAGAAAGGAGTCAAGAATAAAGTTGCAGATGCTTTGAGCAGGAGAGTTCTCACAGTCAACCAGATTCAGTTAGAAAGTGTTGGCATTGATTCACTAAAGACCATGTATGAGACTGATGAAGATTTTGGAGAGATATATCATGTATGTACTTCTTTTGGGGAGAAATATCATGCTAAATTCTCTAAATTTTTGATTCAGGATGGATTATTGTTCAAAGGTGGACAGTTATGTATTCCAAGGTGTTCTATGAGGTTAAATATCATCAAGGAGAAACATTGTGGAGCTATGGCAGGTCATTTTGGTCTAGATAAAACTCTTGATCTGGTCAGAAGGCATTACTTTTGGCCTAAGTTACAATCAGATGTCAGAAAATTTGTGGAGACATGTGTGATATGTTAGAAAGCTAAAGGCAGGTCAACTAATGCAGGTTTATATCAGCCCTTACCCATTCCTTCCAGACCATGGGAAAGCATAAGTATGGATTTTGTCTTGGGTTTACCAAGGACAAAGAAAGGGTTTGACAGTGTTTTTGTTGTAGTGGATAGATTCAGTAAAATGGCACATTTCTTGCCATGCAAAACCACTGCTGATGCTTCATACATTGCAGATTTATTTTTCAGGGAGATTGTCAGAATCCATGGATTGCCATTGAGTATAGTGTCAGATAGGGATGTGAATTTTATTGGTCACTTTTGGAGAACTCTTTGGAGGAAACTTGGAACAAATTTGTCTTTTTCCTCTGCATATCATCCTCAAATGGATGGACAGACTGAAGTAGTGAACCGTTCCTTAGGGAATTTGCTTAGATGTTTGACAAAACAACATGGAGAAAAGTGGGATAATATTCTATCTCAAGCTAAATTTTCATATAATGATACTGTCAATAGGAGCACAGGGAAATCACCTTTTTAGATAGTTTATGGTATGCATCCCAGAGGAATTTTGGAATTGAGAGATCTACCTACAGTAGACCCTATTAGTGCAGAAGGAGAAGCTTTTGCAGAAGCCATAAAAGAGGTTCATGATCAAGTCAAGACTCAGCTGCAGCAAACAACCTTGAAGTATAAGGAATATGCTGATAAAAAGAAGAAGGATGTACAGTTTGATGTTGGAGATTTGGTATGGGTTCATTTGAAGAAGGACAAACTTCCTAAGGGAAAATATACTAAGCTCATGCAGAGAAAAGTTGGACCATGTCAGATTTTGCACAAGCATGGACAGAATGCTTATGAGATACAACTCCCACCTGATCTTGGTTTGTCCCCTATATTCAATGTATGTGATTTAACTCCATACAAGTCTTATCCAGATGCAGATCAGGATCTCCTACAGGATACAGTTGATGATGACATTCCCAAGCATGATCCTCCACAGTTGCAGAAGGTTTTGGACACCAGAGTGGTCAAACAGACCATGAACAAACAGTACTTGGAATATCTAGTCTCTTGGAAGGGAAAACTGAATTCTGAAGCAGTATGGATGACTAAAGAGCAGATTCAGAAACATGGTGCAGATCTTCATACTCTCATCTCAAGTGGACTTGAGATTTCTTCTTCTGGGGAGTATGGTGCAGGAGCACCCCTACAAGATAGGATATAGGTTAATTGTTCGCATGACAGGACATTAGTCTATTTTTAGTATGTTTGACTTCATCATGTAATAAGGTCCATTAGACCAATGCATATGTATTAGATCAGCCTAGGAGAGTGTGCAGGTAGTTACAGATCATGATCAGGTAGTCTGAGCTGTCCTTCTCCCAGCCGCTTGGAAGCTCCCAGCCGCTGGGAAGTGAGTTGGTAGTACTCGTAGGATATTGCTATATATACCTTCGATCTGTTAGGGTTTAGGAGATATGTTAGTTGTGTTATGTTATGGTGTTGTGTTAGTGATTGAGTTGAGATTCAGGAGAATAGTCCAGATATTGAGAAGCACTGTTGTTTGACAGTATTGTAGAAACAGGACATTGTGTTTCATCTAAATAAGATCTCATCGATTTCATTATCTGGTTTATCAGTTGCTGGTGTTTTGATTTCTATTCTGATTACAGGTTGATGGCTTCTTTCAACCCTTCCACCGGTTGATCCTGTGAATCGGTGGAATGGTCATGTATGATAGCTTAGTTTGCATTTTAGTTTTCTATTTATGCATTTCATTGTTCAAGAGATCGATTGGTAGCATGCTGTGAATCAGCCTAGCATCCTCATGTGCTAGGTTTAGAAAGATAAATCTTTAAGTTTTGATCAGAAGGTGATCCGGCCCGATCATCATATTTTCTTTGTGAAATTATGCAGTTCTGTGAGTTTGCATGCAGCGGACGGATATACAAGAGTCTGCATGTGCTTTTCCAGTCGGAGCGAATCGCATTGTCATCTGCGAGTACATCGCTATCTGGATCGGGTTATGAAGTTGATGAAGTTTGCATGTTTCAAGTGCATCAGGATGATATAAGTCTGATATATACTCAGTGTATATATCATCGTCAGGATCATCTCTCGTGTGTGCCCATCATCCGCATATCGCTATCGAATGCGGGAGTGAAAGTTCATTTTTTTGGCTAAGTATTGAAGAGGTCATCAGGATATTGTGTGACGTCATCGTCATTAGGATATTGCGAATATCACCCTATGCAAGTTTATCCTGCTGTCGCTAAGTGTTTTGGCATCAGCGTAAGTCATCGGCATAAAGTTTGGGCAACATCATCAGGATGTTTCAATATGACCGGATAAGTCATATCATGATGCTGTTGTTTGTATAGTTGGATATCAGGGTGACGTAAGCATCAAAGGAAAGGTGCTGAAGTTGTCGTCATCAGGATATCGGAGGAACAGGATATTTTATATCCTGCTGATGAAGGTGATGCTGAACATCATGATGATGCCGATAGAGTTTGGCGCTAGATGAACAGTGAAACAGGAGGATGTTTGCAGTTGCTGAGTATCATGATGCTGATGATAGACGAAAGGCGAAAGGCGGAGGAAGTGAACAGTAGTCGGCAGGAGGATAATTGTGCTCGTCCGAAATATGATGATGCTGTTTGTGTTAGTAGGAAATATGATGATGATGCTAAGCCGATAGGTATTATAACAGGTTGGTTGTATTAGTGATTTCTCCTTCCCATTTGTAAGCTCCCGTTGTGTTTTACCTCTGCATCACCTTGCACTACCTCAATGATTAGTGGTTTGAGCAAGTCTTCTCTGTAAGCTACCTCAATTTCTTCATGTTCTAGTGATCTAGGTTCAGCGAGCTAGCTACAATGTTGCAACTACCTCAAACACTTGTAGGTTGCCTCAAGATCAATATCAACTTTAACCTATTAAGAGTCAATCAATACATACATGCATCCTTTGGGACAATCATGTTACCTTTTCTTCCCTTATTTGACTTGTTTGAACTTGTAAAAACATCTTTACCTCTGTCATACACAAGGCATTCACTTCTTGATTTCATCATTGGTTCAATAGGTTATGTAATTCCTTTTTGCTACTTTCCCAATCCTTTTCCTTCATATCCCATTCTTTGCATGATTTTGAAACCAATACCATCAACAAGAACTTCAGGTTTAGTTACAGAGTCATCTTCAACTTCATTTTCTAAAGAAGCTTCTACATCATCACACAAATCATTAGTATCACACAAAACATCACAAAACTTGGGCTTAGATCTCAAACTTTCATTCACTTTTCTACATTCTACTAGTGATAGCTCAAACTGATTAACCTATTCTTTGAATCCTAATATTTCATTGTTCTTTAGACTATTTTCCTTTTTCAACTCTTCCAAATCTTCTTCTGGATCTTTGTTTCTCTTTAACACCTTCCCAAACAACTTGAATCCTTCTTCTAATTCTTCAAATATCTTTTTGACATCCTCAAACAACTTCATCTCTGCATCTAAATCATCATTCCTCCTTTTTTCATTTTTTTAGTTCTTCTTCAAGAGCATCACATTTGTCTTCTCCTAGTTCTTTTCTCTTCCATCAATTCTAAATTACACCATTTGATTTTGTACAAATCTTCTTCTAGAATATCCTTTTTGTATATTAGGTTTTCATTTTTTTTCTTTATCCTTTTTTCTAATTTTCTCCATTGAAACAAATCAAATAAACAACTTAATATGAAAAGCTTACCTGAATCCTTCTTTCCTTGATCTTCTTTAGTGATGACACTTGTTACTTCAAGGGTTTCACACTTATTTCAACACTTTCTTCCTTCCCAATAGATTTGTTACCTCCCAGCAGATTCATAACTAGCTCTAATACCACTTGATGTAGTCAAGGTAGGAGGGTCTGATGACCTAGACTATCCAACCTTGTAGCCTTAAACAACTAACAACCTGATCAATCAGAGACGCAATGAAAGTATATAGCTAACAACAAAAAGAAAAAGACATTCATAAACACATGACACAAGATATATCATGGGAAAACCATAAAAGGGAAAACCCTGGCCTTCAAAGCTCATTCCTCTTTATATTATAATCTCAAAACACATTTCATATGCCACTCAGGCTTTACAGATGTAAGGTCACAACCCAGCGTTGCAATTACAGATTCCTATAATAACACTCTTTCATGATTTACTTCTCAATTCTCTTCTCTACAACTTCTTATATTCTCTACTCTACTTTATGCTTCAATTCTACTTCTTCTTTAGATCAAAACACTCATTCTCTTGCCTCATATCTTCAGATACTTGATCATTTTTTTTCACTACCTTGAAACAAAAATGTATCCTTCATTTATAACTTCCGCAGGCCTTCATAACATTGTCAACTCAGTCAAGAGTTAACTATCTTCATAAAATATGTAGACATGGATAGGTCAAACCTAATATAAGGTATTTCTCCATTGGTGTATAGAACTTCGTGTAGATCTTCATGAAGGTTAGATAGGTCCCTAAACTTCCTTGAATAATGTTCCTTTTAGCTCCACAAGTCATGGAATTACTCTGCAAGCCAATTAGACTCCACTGAACACTATCAGCTCTGCTCTATGAAAATAGGTGAAAACAAATAATTTTATGATAGCGATATCTCTCCGAAATTGAGCCCAAATGATCTAAATTTTGGAGATGATGTAGATGATTATGTCTAGATGCTAAGTCCAGCTCATAGCCTCTTATATGCAAATGTAATAAAATGTGGTAATCTCCAAGGTTTCTCTCTCGATACTCTGCAACTTGCTATTAACTGTCCCAATTGAATTGAATACTTCCAAATGCTCCTGCATTCAGATTGCCCTCTTTTTTAATAGAAGTCAACTTGTAAGTAGCCTCATTGGGGTTATATGATGTCATAATAGGCATGAATTGGTTATGGCATAATATGTCTTAGAGGATCTGTTAAGGATGTATTGCATGGATCAGTAATACTAGTGGGAAGAATATCTTCCATTGGTTTGAATTTGCCTACAATAAATCTTATCATCATGCTCTTAAAATGGCTCCTTTTGAAGCATTATATGGCAAGAAGTGTTGAAATCCTATAAGTTAGGACAAACTAGAAGATAGGATTAGCTTGGGCTAGAAATGCTAATGGAAAATGGAGGAGTAAAGTTTTTGGAAGAGATAGGCAGAAGAAAATGATAGACAAAAGAGCTATATTGATGCATAGTGTACTCCCTAATAGTCTTTTGTAGGAGATAAAGTGCTTTTAATGGTCAATCCTCATAAGAGTTCGATAACGTTTCATAAATTAGCCAAACTGGCACCTAGATATGTGGGTCTAATCTGTTGGAAATAAGCCACACTTGACCGATGATGGGTTGACCAGAAAGGGGCTAGTAGCTTAGTTGGTAGAGCACTTGACCAACAAATGGAAGCTCCTAGGTTTGATTTCTAACTAGTCCATATGAGTTGTAGTTTCAAAACCATCAAGGTTGTAGAAGTAATCAACCTCGGTCGCTTATAGGACTAGCTCTTACCACCTACTCTTTCTCACATACATAATGTATTTCATGTATCCTATTTGAAAAAGTATGTTTCTAGCTTTAATCATGTGCTTCAATCGCATGCTCTTTAGTTTCTGGATCCAGGGGTGGTCATGATCGAGCCTCTTAGAGTTCTCAAGGTTTGCAAGATCTGCTTGCATGATAGATAAGTCACTCAATGCATGATCCATTGGGACCAGTATTTGGCAGGATAGTACCACCTAGAAAGTATGAATAATTCCATCAAAAATTTCCTCATGTTTTTGTTTAAGTTGATTTAAAAAACTAATATTCTTATGTTGATACTTGATTGAACTAATCTTTGAGGATGATGATCTTTTTAAGGGAGAGGAGATGTCACATCCCACCTTTGGAAATTTTTTATGTTATCTTTGACTAATTATTAGTTAAATACATTTCCATGCATTTTAAATTAAGTCTTGAAAACTATGATTTGAGGATATTTACAATGTGATAAATCTATTTTTATTCATAGTATGTAGAATGTGAATATCAGATTTGATGATGATTAAAATAAATAGATATGATTTATAAATATGGATAATAGTTTATCTTATGATTTTTGTTATTAAAATATTCATATGATACTATGGTTAACAAACTAAATTTCTTGTCTACATAATGAAGTGGATGCTGGAAACTAGTTCCCCCTGCAAAACAAGGATGGAGAGTATAACTGAAGAGAGGGAAGAAGATCGGGGGTAAATGGGCAAGACATCATGATTATGTGAATGCACACACACACACACAATATTTGTGATTATATATTTGTATTATTGGAAATTTTCTCGTGTTGTAAGTTTTGTGCATTGTTTACATCATAGCATCATAATTTACATGTTATCGTTATTGTCCTTGATTTTATCTAGTTGTCTTGATACTATTTAAATACTTTGGTGAAAAACTCCCATTTTCTTTGTTCCTTATTGATCATGCTATGAAGCTATTAAAACGTTCTAATGTGGGTGGTATGCATGCTTATTATATTTATTCAAGGAAATTATATAAGTTCTCTCTCTCTCTCTCTCTCTCTCTCGTCTCTCTCTCTCATCTCTCTCTCTCTCGTCATCTCTCTCTCTCGTCTCTCTGTCTCTCTCTCTCTCTCTCTCTCTCTCTCTCTGTCTCTCTCTCTCTCTCTCTCTCTCTCATCCTACTCTCTCTCTTCTCTCTCTCTCTCTCTCTCTCTCTCTCCTCTCTCTCTCCTCTCTGTCTGTGTGTGTGTAGTTTAGATTTAAGTAAGACTGATATACATTTGATTAAGTATTAATTCTTTTCAATCAATCTTTTGTAAATTGGATTCAAAGAATAGTTTCATTTGTTTAAAAGGAGTGTTTGAAGGAATTTTAGAGAAAATACTTTCTCTATTTTCTATAGATTTTCTTGTTGTTAGAAACCAACTTTATTTGGAATTTCTAAACTCAGTCTGAATGTTTTAGTTAGGACCATAATATATCTATATTTGAAGTATTGTGATTATCACAAGACCTTAAGTGGTCTATATGAAACAATCTTTTAAATTATGTGAAAACCCCCATTTGGGTCTATGCCCTTAGAGATAAAATTGTGGATGTGTTTTAGACCACGATAAGTCTATAGCTTTCTTTAAAATTGTTATATATATATATATAATGACCATATTTTGGTCTAAAAGGAGATGATTCTTGTAAAATATTTTTCTAAGGAATATCAAGCCTACTTGACTCTATATATTTATATGAACCAATTTTAATGATGACTACCTTTTAACTAGGTTAGTTCTCTCTACATAACTTGGTCATTTAAATCTTATAGTGTGCAAATTTAAACTTCAAGAATGAATAGGGGTTTGGTTTACCTTATTTTAACCATAACTGGTCAAACTCACTTCTCTCTCTAAATATAAAATAAGAATTGAGTATCTTATTCTTCAATCATAACTAGGTTGGTTCTTTATATTTTAAGATAGAACTTGGGAAATCCGTTTACTCAACCATTTATAGGTTTACAAATGTAATGAAATGTATTCATTGACATCTGATATAGGTTTGCAAATGTAATGAATATAGGATCCTTGGTATTCGACCATACTCAAATCTTTAGTTTTATGGGTTTTTCATTATTTGACCTTCAATAACTCTTACGTTGTTTAGTATGCTATTGTGGATACATATCTTATTTGACTATATATTGATCTATTATTTTATGATTAGAGAACATGGAATGGGATTATGTTTTCATAGTCTTACATTACTTGACTACCTAGGAATCTTTATATATATATATATATATATATATATAACTTCAGTTTATATATATGAGAAGAAATTCTAAACAAATTTGTTCATCATTCAAATACATATTATAATGGGAGGAAAGTGTGACTTATATATATCTTTGTGTGTGTGTGTTTAACTTGATTTTACATATATGAGAAGAAATTGTAAATAAATATGTTCATCATTCAAATACATATTATAATGGGAGGAAACTCTAACTTTGTTAAATTCCTCGATGGATTATGATTCAACCTACAGAATTAGTTTTTATTTAAATTTATGAGACATTTCTCATATAACAAATTAATGTGCATAAAACGTATCTTTATTGTTAGTTGTTATATATATATATATATATATATATATATATATATATATATATATATATATATATATATATATATATATATATATATATATATATATATTGAGAGGCATTCAATAATGACAGCTGGGTGGAGATGAGAGCACTCATTTTCCATGTAAATATATAGAAAAAAATTAAAAATGAAAATGAAAAAAAGAAATTGGAAATGGTTGAAGGAAAAAAAAAGGTAGAGAAAATCACAAAAACTACAGAACCAAAAAAGAAATTGGAAATGGTTGAAGGAAAAAAATGTGAAAATCACAAAAAACCATAAAAAATACAAAAAAACATGGAAAACAAAAATAAAAACCAAAAAAGAATTTGAAAATAGTTGGAGGAAAAAAAGGTGGAGAAAATCACAAAACCTATGGAAAACACAAAAAACAAGGACAAAATGAGAAGATATCTCGTAGCATATTGTAGCTTGAAAGATTAATAAATTTATATACTTATTTTGAAAGGCAATGACCTTGTGTTATTATCAAAGAAGTATAAATTCATAGGAACATCTTTCATTAGTGTCTAAACTTGTACTTATTTACTTCAAGGCAGCTTATACAAGCCTATATAAAAGTGAAAACCTAAAAAATAGAGAATGGGGATAGCAAGGAAACAATATGAGTTGGTTAATTTCTTGTAGATTTGAATTGTAACCAATCAAGGTCTTGTGATATTTAGTTGATTTAATTATTATCTCTTGTTTTGATTTATATGATCAACTGATGGTATTTATGATCAGTCTTATGAGTAAACTAGTTTGATAGTATTTTGATATGTTTGAATATTAAGGGTATCAGTCTAAAATTCCTAATTTGACTATTAGTTTGACTAAATATTGAGAATGCATGGTAGTGCACATCAGTATCATTATTACTTAGTTGTTTTAGTTAGTCTTTTATCATTTATTTGACTAGGTGGGTTATAGTTGGCATAAGCTCCTTAAATCAACTAGCCATGCCAATGATAGAAGGACTATTTTCTTAATGTAGATATCCTTATGTTTGGAATATTATACTTTTATGAATGGTTGTAGGTGAATTAAGTGATTCATGTCGACAAGTTTGCGATAGAGGTGTGTGAACAAATGACACACATCTCCATATTCCTTTTCAAATGTGTTAATGATATATTAAAACTTTATCCAAAGTGATGCAAAATCATTGCTTGCATTATTTGTTCACAGTGTCTATCTAGTTGCATGATAGTCATATTATGTCATACTTAGCTAGAGGAAATCTAGAGTCATGTGATGGATTATATCTGACTAGGTGCAACACTAGTTCTCGAATGACATGATGTTCTTGCATATTTCCTTTATCTACTATCCACATGAAGGGTAGGGCCAGGTCCTATTGGAAGGTGTGTAGGGAACTACTGGTCTATGGTTGGAGGTAAAACACTTGGTGTTAGCATATCATATTAGCATATTATATTGTTTACAACTACTTATACAATTACTAGTTATGCAGTTAGTTATCGATTATCTTGTGGTTATGTAGTTATAGTTTCTCAACTATATTTCTCTTATTTATATACATCTGTAGTCCATCAGATAATTCATTAGAATATTTTCCTTCCTCATTTCATATCAAAGGTATCTATCTGATCCTTTTCAATGTGAGGAAATCAAAATATCTATGCATAATACATTTCTAGCACCATAGATAGTTGTAGAGGTAGAAGATGATGTAGAAAGAGTGAAGATGGTGTAAAAGGCATGTGGAAGCTAGACAACATATTGTTCTGTGTAGATTCATTTATTAGAGTTTGGAGTGCATTTCAAAAATCTTGGAGCACATGTCCATCAAGATCAAATTCTTATGGAAGCCATTACTATTTAGGTAGAAGTCACCAAGATAAGGTGTTGCTAGTGTCTATTAATCAACTATGGATTTGAAGTGTGCACGTGTATCCCCCAAAATAATATATTTTCTAGACATGGTGAATGTCGATTGTGCCAACCGATACCAATAGTGATGCAAGCAACCATGAAGGTTAGCAGTCATTGAGAAGTTGAGACGAAGCCCTAGAGAGCACCAGCTTCTACTTTTCTCTACTAGATGCTCTCCAAAACACCATCAAGCTACAACTAGATGAATTGCTTTGGCAAGGGCTACTAGAGTACTTAGTTTTTGATTTGAGATGCTAGGTAAAGAAGATCTATGCCAAGCTCAAGGAAAGCTATGATGTAGATGATGAATATGAGTTATAATGCCCACACAAGCATCCACATCTCACTACATGAGCATATCAAGCTCATCTCCAAGCTTCTCTTCATCTATGAAAGGGAATGTATTAAAAATAAAATCAATAATAAATTTTATTGGAATAAATATTTTTTTTGGTGTCATCATGTCAGTGCCCTCAAAGTTGCTTCTTTTGAATGCCCAGCCCCTAAAGGGCCCAACTATGCAGCATGGAAGACAAAGATGCACATGATTTTATAATTCAAAGAGCTATGGGGATTGTTACTAATATAATTTTATGCCCAACTAAAACTAATGAGGAGAAGAAATATGACAAGGCCAATGCAAAATCATCGATGTTGATGATGGACTCAACATTTCTGATGAAGTTCAACCACATGTTTGGGATGTGATAATTGTTGAACTGTACTGGGCAACTGAGAGGGGGGTTGAAACAGTTGTCCTAAAACTTTTAACCAATCACTTATATTAAGATATAACATGAAAGCATAAAATGAGAAGCTTAACACAAAAGCATAATGAACATAAGAGACACCAGATTTTTACATGGAAAACTCTAAAAGGGAAAAACCATGGTGGGTGTTAGCCTACATAATTATATAAGTTATATCAATACCAAAAATCAGAGGCTCATTGCCTACAAGGCTCACTGCCTATGGGTGGCTCACTAACAAAGGGAGGCTCACTACCAAAAGAAGGCTCATTGCCAAAAGGGCTAAACTGAGATAACAACATCTACTCCATACCAAGGTTCAGTTGCAATGAGGGACAAACACTTCTACTCTACTCTGGTACCTTACTTCATTTCTATCTTCACTTCTATCTTCACACTTGGATACATTTTCATGACTCAATTACAATTATTTATACACTACATCAACCTTGGAATGATCATCAAGGTCGGCATTACAATCATCAACTGTTGGAACAATCTCCAAGGTCAGCATTACAAACATACATAAAATGGGTCTGGACCTAATAACAATTTAGCTAAGGAAAAGATGTAAGAATGTAAGCAGATCATGCCATGCCTTAGTTGGGACTCAAACACAATCTTCCATGCCACAATGCACTATCACAATCTTTGATGCATCTCCGTAGATGACGAATTCAACCAGCTCGGCCAAGACTTATGTTAACACAAGTATTCTCAAGAACAAGCTTCATGCATAATCTGAATTCCACCTTGCGGACCAATCTGAATGTAGGAGCATGATGAGGAGACATCCAAAAGCACATTGTAATCACCAGGAACAACCACATGATCTCTAACAACTTAATCAATAAGATTCTTCAAACTAGAGCACAAGAACAACACTGTCAGCCACTGTCATGAGTAAAAGATAGCTTGTGGACCACAAAATCATGAACCATTACACTTGAAGGCATTTAACATCATCATAGACTTACTTCTAGAATCACAAACTAAAATACTTCAATGCAGAGGAATGCAGAGCAAAATACTTTCTCCCTATCACCAATAAACACATAGAAAAAGTTATTTTAACTCTAGTGAACATAACTCACTCAATTCTTCATATTGGAGGCTCAAACTTAGAATATAATATCTTCAAACAGGCTTCTAAATAACTTCCAATCTGCAGGTAAATATATTTATTCTATAGGAAATATGGAGCATTCTTCTGGATTGTTCTTTTGCATGTAATGCATTCTTTCTACTGCAACACATTGTTATCACCGGAGGGGCTAATTTTCTCAATATCCTCAACAAAGTAAGAGCATAGTTGACACCAATGACAACACTGATTAGGAACATACTTGCAACAATCTCCCCCTTTGTCATTGATGGCAACATATGATGTGAAAAACTAAAAAGACCACCAAGACAAAATTCTCCCCCTTTCTCTTTACACATCTGCATTCTTTCTCCCCCTGAGTATTTCACATGATTTCTCTCCCCCTTTGACATCAATGGCAAAGGGCACATACTTGTATGATGTTTCTTTGATCCATTTACTTTACTAGAAACATTTAGCTACTCCCCTTGAGAGGTAGCCTTCAGAACATCAATCCAGATCAAGGAATGACACTTTGAGCTCCACTAGATTGATGCATTCCTATGCATCTTAGTTTAGGACAGGAGGGGTAATAATACTAACTTTTTTCTAAGATACTCAAAGGTATCTTTAGGCAAAGGCTTAGTGAAAATTTCTTCAATCTAATCCATTGTGGACACATATTCCAACTTTACTTCATTCTCTGTCACCTTATCTCTCAAAAAGTGATATCTTATTGATATGTACTTTGTTCTTGAGTGTGTCACTGGATTGTTTCAAATGTTTATGGCACTTGTATTGTCACAAAAGATTGCAATTGGATCTTCATACACAACTCTTATATCCTTCAGAGTCTACTTCATCTATAATATTTGTGTGCAACAACAGGCTATTGCAATATACTCTACTTCTGGAAGTGATAAAAATATTGAATCTTGTTTCTTGCTCAGCCATGAGACCAATCTATTACCCAAGAAGAAGGCACCTCCACTTGTACGCTTTATATCATCAACATCTCTTGCCTAATCTACATCTGTATAAGCACTGAGGGTGAAATCATTGTCCTTTGGATACCGTAAACCATAATCCAGAGTACCTTTCAAATACCTCAGGATTCTCTTAACTACCATCACATCTGATTCTCTTGGATTAGCCTGAAACCTTGCAACAAGACAAACTGCATACATAATATTAGGTCTGGTTTAAGTTAGATAAAGTAATCCTCCAATCATGGATCTATATTTTTTCTAATCATCTTTAGATGATACATTAATTTTGGTCAACTTGTGACTAGTCACCATGGTAGTACATACCAGTTTAGAGTCTATGAACCCAAAATTCTTCAACAACTCTTTCACATACTTAGACTGAGATATGAAGATTCCTTTATTTGATTGATTGATTTGCAGACCTAGAAAGAAATTCATTTCACCAAACATGGACATTTCAAATTCACTTTTCATCTCACTGGAAAACCCTATGCACATACCTTCATTTCCTCCAAAGATAATGTCATCAACAAAGACCTCAACAATCAAGATCTAATCATCATTGATTTTGAAGTACATATTTCTATTTACAGTAACTTTACTAAATCCCAATTACAATAAATACCTCTAGGAGCTTGTTTGAGTCCATATAATGCTTTCTTCAACCTCCATACCATATCACCTTGATTTGATAATTGGAATCCCTCTGGTTGCTCAATGTATACTTCCTCTTCTAATTTACCATTCAGAAAAGTAGATTTCACATCCATCTGATATACCTTAAAATCTTTGTGAGTTTCAAACACCAAAAACATTTTGATTGCTTCAATTTGAGCTACTGGGGCAAGGGTTTCTTTAAAATCTATCCATTCAATTTGAGAATATACTTTGCATACATGTCTTGCTTTATTCCTTACAACTTCTCCATTTTCATTCATCTAGTTCTTGAAGACCCATTTAGTTCCAATAACATTTTTGTTAGCAAGTCTAGGAACTAATTCCCAAATTTCATTCTTCTCTATCTACAATAGTTCTTCCTCCATTGCCTTTACCCAATTTTCATCATTGCATGCTTCATTCACAATTTTTGGTTCAATCTTTGAAAACAAATAGTAATTGACTTATTCCTCTACAACTCTTCTTCGTGTTATCACACATTTTTTCTTATCACCTATAATATGATCTTTAGAATGATTGATCCTTACATACTTGGGATTCTTGACAATACTTTCCAGAGCCTCTTCTTCATCCTAACTATCTGCTTGCTTATCTTTCTCTTCAATTACTATAATCATAGGTTCATCTGGTTCGTAACAAATCAGTTATGATATTCTTTCCTTGCCTTCGTCTACCTTCACATTTGCACTCTCAACAATCTTTTTGAGCCTTTTTTGGTAGCACCAGTATGCCTTACTCTTGGTGGAGTATCCAAGGAAGATTCCTTCATCGTATCTTGCATCAAACATTCCTATATCTTCATCTCTCTTGATATAACATTTTCTTCCAAAGACTTTGAAATATTTTACTATGGGAATTTTTCCATACCACAATTCATAAGGAGTTTTAGTACCATTACCTCTTACTTGAAATTTGTTTTGGATGTAGATAGCAGTGTGAATAGCTTCTTTCCAAAAGACTTCTGGTAGACCTTCTTCCTTCATCATTGTCCTAGCAACCTCCTGAACTATCTTGTTCTTCCTTTCCACAATTCCATTCTACTAAGGAGTCCTAGGTGCAGATAGTTTTCTCTTTATCCCATGTTCTTCACAAAAAATGTAGAATTCATTTGATGTGAACTCACCTCCTCTATTAGACCTCAAGCATTTGATCTTCAACTCTATTTCATTCTCAACCATTGCCTCGAAAGATTTGAAATTCTCTGGGGCTTCTGATTTATCTCTTAGAAAAGTAACCCAAGTCATTCTAGAATAATCATCAATAAGCAGCATGAAGTACCTGTCACCTTGTAGACTTCTCACCCTTGTAGGACCACAAAGATTTGTATGCACTAGATCTAGCAAACCAGCAGAAAATTATTCTTTGCTCTTGAAACTTGTCCTTGTCTGCTTTCCCAACTGACATTCCTTACAAATTGAGTTGGATGGTTTCACAAGTTTTGGTAAATCTCTCACAGTATGACTTGAACTTATCTTTACCAGATTTTCAAAGTTTATATGACACATCCTTCTATGCCACAACCAACTTTCATCTACCTAGAAGCCAATAAACAATAATCATTATTTCCTATCAATTGATATATGTTACCTTTTGTCTTCTTACTGGTAGCAATCATAGTTTCAGAATTTTCCATGATCTTGCACCCATTATCTTTGAATCTTAGATCATATCCTTTGTCACACATCTGACCAACACTCAAAATATTATGCTTCAAACCCTTTACATATAGAACATTGTCAGTATTATGCTTTCCATCAAATGAAATAGATCCTTTTCCACAAATCTTACCCACTGCATTTTCTCCAAACCTAACCAGTCCTCCATCACACTTCTCCAAACTTACAAACTTACTTTTGTCTCCGGTCATGTGATGTGAGCATCTACTATCAATAATCCATTCATCCTTATCTTTCTCAACTTGAATAGCCAAAGCACTTTCTTCTACTAGTTTTTCATCCTTCACATAGCTAGAGGAATTAGTAGACACATGATCTTTAATAGCAATAAATAGGCATTCATTTGCACTAGTATTAGCATTATCATATTCATCATCAGTCACCCCTTGTTCATCAAAATCTTTGACATAGTAGCATTTCTTTGGAACTCTAGGCCTGCTCTCATGTTTCTTCTTATTTATTTCAATTCTTTTAGGACATCTGGAATCATAATGACCTACTTTACCACAAGAGAAACATTTGAAAGGTAATTTACCTTTGAGCTTACTGGAGCCTCTTTGTAGTCTACCAACAAAGTTAGCTTCAATTTCATCAAAGTCATCATCCACCTTGTATTTCTCTACTCTGGAGATCTTTACTGAAGTACGGGCTTTAAAAGCTTATTTGACTTTAGGTAGGGCGTCACCAAATTCTCTCATCTCGAAGGTTGTAAGCTTTCCAAGTAATTGATGTTTGTCAATAGTTTTCACAGTCATGAATTCTTCAATTGTAGCTACCTTGTGACTATATGACTTTGGTAGTGATCTGAGAATTTTCATCACAACTTCCTTATCACTGAGAGTTCCTCCCATACCCTTTATTCTAGTGACAAGTTCATCAACTCTTTGCATAAAGGTTGTTATGTTTTCATCTTCATTCATCTTCAAACTCTCATACTTCACTTTCAGATTTTGTAACTTGGCTTCTTTTATAGAATCATCTCCTTCATACTAATTTTTAAACTTCTCCCATACCTCATTTACAGTTTCAAGGTCCACAACATTTGTCAACACTAAGTCATTTAAGGAACTTAGCAGAACAACCTTTGCCTTGACATCCACCTCATATTCTTTGATTTCATCTTCAGTCATCAAACCATTTTGAGGCATGGTATATTTTTCTTCTGTAGCTTTCCATACTTTATAACCAAGAAAAATAAGATGGCTTTTCATTCGTACCTTCCAAGAAGCATAATTTGTCCCATCAAAATGTGTAGCTTCATTCTTATAAGACAGTCTAGATCTTCCTCAAGTCATTAAGCTTTCTTCTGAGGAATCTGCTCTGATACCAATTGTTGAACTACACTAGACAACTAAGAGGGGGGGTGAATCAGTTGTCCTAAAACTTTTAACCAATCAACCTATCAATCACTTATATTCAGATATAACCATGAAAGCATAAAATGAGAAGCTCAACACAAAAGCATAATCAACACAGGAGACACCAGATTTTTACATGGAAAACCCTAAAAGGGAAAAATCATGGTGGGTGTTAGCCCACAGAAATAGATAAGTTATATCAATACTAAAAATTAAAGGCTCACTACCTACAGGGCTCACTGCAAAGAAAGGCTCACTATCTATGGGTGGCTCAGTGCTAAACGGAGGCTCACTACCAAAAGAAGGCTCACTGTCAAAAGGGTTGAACTAAGATAAAACATCTACTCCATGCCAAGGTTCATTTCCATTGAGGCACAAATACTTCTTCTCTACTCTACTACCTTCACTTCTATCTTCACATCTTCACACTTGGATATATTTTCATGACTCAATTACAAGTATTTATACACTACATCAACCTTGGAATGATAATCAAGGTCGGCATTACAATCATCAACCCTTGGAACAATCTCCAAGGTCAGAATTACAAACATACATAAAATGGGTTTGGACCTAATACAAATTTAACTAAGGAAAAGATGTAAGAACATATTTGGATCATGCCACACCTTAGCTAGGACTCAAACACAATCTTCTATGCCACAACATGTTATCACAATCTTAGATGCATCTTTGTAGATGATGAATTCAACCAAGTTGGCCAAGATTGATGTTAACACAAGTATTCTCAAGAACATGCTTCATGCATGATCTAAATTCCACCTTGTAGACCAATTTGAATGTAGAAGCATGATCTAGAGACATCCACAAGCACATTGTAATCACTAGGAACAACTACACAATCTCTAATAACTTAATCAATAAGATTCTTCAAACTGAAGCATAGAAATAACACTATCAGCCACTATCATGAGTAAAAGATAGCTTGTGGACCACCAATCATGAACCATTACACTTGAAGGCATTTAAAATCATCACAAAACTTCTAGAACCATAGACTAAAATACTTCAATGTGGAGGAATGCAAAGCAAAACACTTTCTCATTGTCACCACCAAACACATAGAAAAAGATGTTTTCACTCTAGTGAACATAACTCACTTAATTCTTCATACTAGAGGCTCAAAATTGGACTATAACATGTTCATATAGGCTTTTAAATAACTTCCAATCCACATGTAAAGATATTTATTCTACAGGAAATGTCAAGCATTATTTTAGACTATTCTTCTAATGTAATTCACTGTTTCTACTGCAACACATTGTTATCCCCAGAGGGGCTAATTTTCTCAATATCCTAAACAATGTAAGAGCATAGTTGACACCAATGACCATAGATATGTTGACATCAATGACAACATCAATTAGGCACATACTTGTAACAATAACGTTAAAGGTGGCCTAGGATGTTATGTCCACCATATACAAGGTGAAGAATTAGACAAAGATCCTCTATCTTTAGTTAAAGCTTCAGATACTTAGTATGAAAAATGGTGGGAAAGTAGAGGAGTTCTTGTATCAGACATTAGAACTACGAGTAGAACTTGTAGTACTAAGAAAGAAGGTGGAGGACAAACTGCTAGTCTCAATCACTCTGATAGCTTTTCCTTCCTAGTTCCAAACTTTTGTCATGACATACATCACAACATAGGCTGTATCATTCAGAGAATTGGTAAATTGTCTCTAGGAGGAAGAATCCTTCTAGTTAGTGAAAGATATGTTCAAAGACAAACCATTGATCTTGAGATAGCAGCATGGTCAGAAGTTTTGAAAGGCACCCCTACAAAAGTAACCACGGAAGCAACAACAACAACAATAGAAGCCTCAAAAGATGAATTGATGGTGTCGCATATGCACAAAAAATACACATGATATTAAAAACTAATGGTATAATGCCTTGACTCAAGGTAATTCCAGTAAATAAGGAACATTTGGTCATAATGATTCTTAAAAATTAAAACAATACCCTCTCTAAAGGAAGTATAGAGGACATGTTGCAACCCAACAAGATGATGCATTTGATGAGGAAGTACTAGAAACAGGTAATCATGACACCCATAAAAACATTGTTTTTGTCTCTCTAATGTAGGAGAAACTACTCCTCAACTAAACACATCAATCAAATGAGCTTTCCACTAGTTAATTACATTAGGGTTCTATTAACAAAATCTATGTCTACAAAATGCCTTTATTTTCTGATTACAATGTTGGAAAATGAATAACAGTAAATGGAATTTTGAGAAATGAAGTACAAAATGATACGGAACCTAGCACCTGGTGGATAGCCTCACTATCTAGGATGTAAGCATGTAGCGCAAATGTCTACACATCATGTTGTAGTTTGTATGACATTAAAATCCAAAGTTTTATACATATAGAGCTTCTCATGAGTTTCAATGAGTTCTCGTGCATTTGTAATCTTCTTTGCACAACTTGTAACTAACAGAATAGAGAAAAGAGGGTTGGAATGTATAGAGGTTTTCCTCAATCAAACCTCATTTTTTGTATTTCTAACTCAATGATAGCTAGAGATTGATTTGTTAATAAATAGTGTGTGCTCTTGAATTCTAAGTGCATCTAGAATTGTGGTAAGCAATGACAAAATAAGATTCAAATGATAAGATAATATAAATAAAATACAATTAATCTATGAAAGCAAGTGGTATGCAATGATTAGTCTAAGCATGAGCAAGCTAATAGAGAAATGGAGAGTGTTGACTTTAGAAGAGGTTCATTGTGAGAGAGGAATGATTCATAAATTTGGCAAAGCTTCACTATGAAAGAAGATCCATCCTTTGAATGATAACTCAAAGGAGTTTTATGGAAGTGGAAGGAAAGCAAAAACTTGGGAAAAGATCTATTTGGGCACAGATAGACATGTACGAAAGCTCAAAATGTCATGCAAGAAAAAACACACCTTATAAAATGGTTGATGAACTGAAAGACACTATTAGGATGTTAGAACTTCACACAAACATCCACGCCTAGTCATCATATCTATGGAACTTCAATTTATTGAAGGTCCATATCACAAAAGAAATTGCCAAGGTTAAGACAATTTTATGGTTCTGCGGTATGACAAGTAGAAAGGGGTCAACATAGATATTTGGAGGCATCTATGTAGAGTAAAGGCAAGGTTAAAGGAGGGGCACTCAAGTGAATGCCAAATAGAGCATGAAATTGTGGATGAGCATAATTTACGATGCTACATCTAGCCCCCACTTTAGAGAGTGTATGGCACTACTTGCATATGTAAGCTAAAGTATAGGAAAGAAAGTATTAAAAGTAAATAAGCATGAAAAGGATACCCCAAAAGGATAATGTAGAGGATGCAGATCTCTTCAAGAAAGGGAAATCAAGCCCATAGGCTAAGAACCTACAAAACTAGTACATTAGACAACAAAAAATTGTAAGATAATAGTTTTAGATCATGAACCTGCAAAACCACTTTGTCAAAACATCACAAACACATATATATAAAGATAAACAACACATACATAGTGGAGAGTAATACACAACAAGAAAATAAAAATTTTTAGTCATCAAAGTGAAGGAGACTTCAATGTAAAAGTTTGTCTCAATACCATGTGTCATCCCCAAATTACAACAAAAATAATGAAAACCAATAAAATAGAGGAATTCTTAAATGGAGATAATAGAATATAATGAGTTGATCGATTGCTTCAATGAGAGAAGACATAAAAATAGACAGGGATAAATCAATAAAGATGAAGAAGAGAGTACATGACTTCAAACACTAGCTTGGTCTATCACTAGGGGTCATGCAAATCATAATACGGTCATGGATCACACACTAGCAAGCTACAGTATGCTAGGTGATCATATGCTACCAATGCCTCAAGGAGCATATTAAAAACTAATGCCTTAAGAAGTGTATCAAACACCAACACCAAAGGGGGTAAATGCTTTAGAGAGCGTTATATGGAACACCTTATGGGGTGAATTTATAAGCTACACCTTGAGGTTGACTTGATAAAATTGATAAGATACACATCAGGGGTGTGAATAAAGAAGGTTGCATGTATGGATGCACATGTGAGGAGAATATATTCCCCCCTTAAAATATTAGCATGTATAATATGCAAATATTTTAAGGTAAAGAAAAGGGGAAACTTAAATGGAGGGGATATCCTTAGAAAGAATGCATACCCTCTTGAACAAGTTGTCTCTACGCCCTAGAATATGAGTGAGGACAACCATGAAAATGAATATTGTGTTGTTACCAAAAGTTAAGTATGGTTGTAGGTAGGATTGTACCACCATGAAAGGAAATGAGAAAATAAAGAAAGTTACAGGTGCCACATAGTAGGTAGGAACACAATAGTGTCATAGAAATAGAGGAAGAACAATAAATTAGATAGATGTCATGCTCAATATCACTTGTCATGTAGAGAAGAGATAGATGCTTCTTTAGATGAAAGGGTAAGAGCGCCTATGTCAAGGAGATGTTGAATTTTGTCTTGCAAGGTGCAACATTTACTAATGGAATGGCCAAGCACTCGATGATATGCATAGAAAGGAAGTGTTGATTGAATATGCTTAGGAAACTTTTTGCATGTAGAAGGAGGAAGAGTGATCAAGCAAGATTTAAGGAGCCTCAATAAAATATTCTCTTGTTTGGTTAGAAGAGATGGAGTAGGTGTTGAAATACACCAGACAACTGAGACGGGGGGCAAATTAGTTGTCACATAAACATAGCTTCATATGAACATCAAACCATCAACAACCTAATTGTATATAATCAGATTTAACCATCATGAAACCATAAACTTAATCACAAACACACATCCAATACAATAGACACCATCTTTTTACGTGGAAAACCCTAAAAGGGAAAAACCATAGTGGGTGTTATCCCACATAAATATATGAGTTATAACAATACTAAAATTTAGAGGCTCACTGCCTACATGGTTCATTCCCTAAATTGCTCACTACAAAGAACAACTCACTACCAAAGGGGTGGCTCACTGGCAAGGTGGTGAACTAATTATGTAGCAACTACTTCGTGTCAAGATTCAGTTCCACTGAAGAACAATATAACTTCTCTGCTCAACTTTTTCTCACCTTTTCACTTATCTCTTCATCTTCACATTCACACACTTTTTTGCAACTCTATTACATGAATTGGCATTACATTCATCAACCATTGGAATATTCTCCAAGGTTGGCATTACAAAACATGTACACAGAAATAGGTCTAGACCTATTACAAAATTTAGCTAAGGAAAGCTATAGAGAAGTATGATGAACATGCCATGCCTTAGCTGGGATCCAATGCAATCCTCCATGCCACAACATGCTTCTACAATCTTCAATGCATCTCCACAAATAGTGAAATCAACCAAGTCGGCCAAGACTGGAGTTAACACTAGGTTTTCTAAGAACATTCTTCTTTCATGATCCAAACTTGTCTTTGCAGACCAATCAAAAGGTAGGAACATGATCAAGAGACATCCACAAGAACAATATAATCATCAGAAACATTTGCATAATACCCAAACACTTTTCCCATTAGATTCTTCAAACCGGAGCACAAGAACAACACTATCATCCACTGTCATAAGGAATAGATAGCTTGTGGACTGCCAAATCATGAACCATTGGAGTTGAAGGTACTTAACATTCTCTTAGACTTACCTCTAGAGCCATAGATCAAAATACTTCATTGTAGAGGAATGCAGAGCATAATACTTTCTCCTTGTCTTTGCCAATCATACAGAAAAAGCTATTTTCACTCTGGTGAACATAACTCACTCAATTCTACATATTGAAGGCTCAAACTTAGAACATAGCATCTTCAGATGGACTTCTAAATAACTTCCAATCTGCAGACAAAAATATTTATCCTATAGAAAATGCGGCTCGCAATCTCTTGGACTGTTCTTCTATATGCAATACACTGTTTCCACTGCAAGTCACTGTTTCTACCAGAGAAGCTAATTTTCTCAATATCCTCAACATCGAGATTGCTTAAATGAGTAAATACAAAGCATCTTACTCATTAGAATAAAACAACAAGATAGGAGCACAGTTGACACCAATAACAACACAGATATGTTGACATCAATGACAACACCGATTAGGCACATACTTACAATAATCTCCCCCTTTGTCATTGATGGGAACATATGATGTGAAAAAATGTAAAGACCATCAAGACATGATTCTCCCCCTTTCTCTTTACACATCTATGCTCTTTTCTTTTCTAAGTTTTTCACATGATTTCTCTCCCCCTTTGACATCAATGGCAAAGGGCAGATACTTGCACTCTACTGCTCTATTCAAATTTGAACTTTTGCAACCAACTCTTTTATCATTATTTAACTACTCCCCCTAAGAGGTAGCTCTCAGAACATCAATTTAGATCAAAGAATGAATCTTTTGGCACCACCGGACTGATGCATTCATTTGCATCTTAGTTCAAAGCTGGAGGGGTATTGACCCCTAATTTTTCCCTGAGATACTCAAAAGTATCCTTAGGCATAGGCTTAGTGAAGATATCTACAATTTGATCCTTTGTGGACACATATTCCAACTTAACTTCATTCTCCATCACCTTTTCCCTCAAAAAGTGATACCTTATTGATATGTGCTTTGTTCTTGAATGCATCACTAGATTGTTTGAAATGTTTATGGCACTTGTACTGTCACAAAAGATTGCAATTGGATCTTCATACACAACTCTTATGTCCTTCAAAGTCTATTTCATCCATAACACTTGAGTGCAACAACATGTTGTTGCAATATACTCTGCTTCTACAGTTGATAAAGAGATTGAATCTTATTTCTTTCTCAACCATGAGACCAATCTATTACCCACGAACAAGGCACCTTCACTTATACTCTTTTTATCATCAACATCTTTAGCCCAATCAAGATCTGTATAAGCACTAAGAGTGAAATCATTATCCTTTGGATACCATAATCCATGATCCAGAGTACCTTTTAAATATCTTAGTATTCTCTTAACTGCCATCACATGTGAGTCTCTTGGATCAACTTGAAACCTTACAACAAGACAAACTACATGCATAATATCAAGTCTAGTTTGAGTTAGATAAAGTAATCCTCCAATCATGGATCTATATTTTTTCTGATCAGCCTTAGATGACTCATCAGTTTTTCTCAACTTGTAGTCAGTCACCATGGGAGTACATACTGGTTTAGAGTCTTCCATCCCAAACTTCTTCAACAACTCTTTTACATACTTAGACTGAGATATGAAGATTCTTTTATCTGATTGGTTTATTTTCTGACCTAGAAAGAAATTCATCTCACCAAACATGGACATCTCAAACACTTTTTGCATTTCACTAGCAAATTTCATACACATACTTTCCTTTCCTCCGAAGATAATATCTATTGTAAGTATGTGCCTAATTGGTGTTGTCATTAATGTCAACATATTTGTGTTGTCATTGGTGTCAACTGTGCTCTTACTTTGTTGAGGATATTGAGAAAATTAGCCCCTCCGGTGATAACAATGTGTTGCAGTAGAAACAATACATTACATGCAGAAGAACAGTCGAGAAGAATGCCATGCATTTCTTGTAGAACAAATATACTTACCTACAGATTGGAAGTTATTTAGAAGCCTATCCGAAGATGTTATATTCCAAAGTTGAGCCTTCGGTATGAAGAATTAAGTGAAAATAGCTTTCTCTATATACTTGGTGGTGATAGGGAGAAAGTGTTTTACTCTGTATTCCCCTGCATTGAAGTATTTTGGTCTATAGTTTTAGAATTAAGTCAGTGGTAATGATACGTGCCTTCAAATGTAATGGTTCATTTTCTGGTCCACAAGCTATCTTTTACTTATGACAATGGCTGACAATGTTGTTCCTGTACTCTCATTTGAAGAATCTTATTAGTAGAATGATTAGAGGTCTATTGATGATGTTTTTAGCACACAACAATGTAGGTATGATTGTTGGGATCACACCTCTCTTGAAAAAGGTATCCTATCCTAGATAGGACTGCCCCAAGGATAATACAGCTAAGTCTTATCATGCTTGGAATTTCTCAGTTGGAATGTTCTAGTTGTACCTACAAGGGGTCTTAAATGCAATGTGACAGATTTGACAGGTTAGAACAGCTATACATGCAAACTCTTACAAATTTTCAGATGATATCTCTGTTGATAACTGAGAGGGGGGGGTGAATCAGTTATCCTAATTATTTCCCTTATTGAACTTTCCTTTTAATTGAAGCAGCATAAAATCAAACACAAAACATTAACCATGAAATAAGGAACACATGACACAGTATTTTTGACGTGGAAACCCTGTTAAGGGAGAAAACCACGGGGTGATTAACCCAAGAATTATTCTCTGTTAGAAGAATAGGAAATTACAAAAATGGCACTTGCCAATTAGGGCTCACTGCCCGAGCACACTGCTCACAAGAGGCTCACTGCCTACAAGAAGACACACTGTCTTACAAAGTGATAAGAATCACAGTCTTGAACTGATTGGAAGCATCTGCATATGCTGGAGTTCAGTTCCGGTTAGGTTCAGTATACTGATCTGCTGCACTTCATCTTTCCTCTGTTCTTTAGTCTGCTATCCTTTCACATACCGGATCTTTCTTGCTACTTCTGCTCTACTCTGGACTTGTTCGCATATCCTTTCACACATTTTTTACACACTTTACAACTAAATCCATCCTCTATATATATCCGCACAAGTAATTTCATCACCTTTCTAGTCGGCATCCGGAACAGTCTAGTTTCTTACAAACTTAGTTCTGTCGGCTGAATCCTTGCTCACCAAGCAATGCGGATCAAGCATATACTTGTAGATATCATCAATTATGTCGGCCAAACATGATTCATGCCTCCGCAACCTTTATCATCATCTGTAACACATCCGGAAAGTAGTCTGATACTCTGTCAGTCAGTTCTTCCTCTGTTTTCACTGTCTCTCAGGAATCCGGTACTCAACTATTCATATCTTTTTCCTTGTCCATCTCCGGAGGCTAAATCCTTGGAATATACTACTCAAGATAGTCCTCTTGACTTCCCCAGATCCGCACTGTGCCAAGACACTTCCTCTGAGAGATCCGGACCAATCTGTCGGACCTTGCCACATGCTCTGTTCTTGTTCACCGGACCACAACAATCTTCAATCTGACTTCCGGTAGAGATATATCATGACTTGCGGATATGTGGGATGACCTTTGTTGCCATCAATGACAACAACCATGAATCCATGTAGTGTCTCTTGCCAACAATCTCCCCCTTTGGCATTGATGGCAACACTTAGTGAAAAATGACTAAGTGTTTACACTATGCTCCCCCTTTGCTGATGCTCTGTCTTTATATACAATTTCCGGAACTCCCCCTGAGTTGGATTCCTCATTTTTCACTGCTCCTCACTCCCCCTTTGACATCAATGGCAAAGGGTAGGGTCCGCACACCAAAATTTTCAAAAATTTTCTATATATAGCCGCATATTTACATACTCACATATACTGCAGAATGTCTGCAAAGGATGTCTGCAGTTGAACCATTTCAGTAGCCCAACTTAGCTTCATTCTGTCCAAGATTGAAATGTGACCACTCAACAAAAATGCAAAAGCTTCTGCCCGCCTGAGATCTGTCGGATCTTTTGTATGGGCGGTGGTCTGGGCATCACTGATGGCCTCATGCATAGTTTCCAACTTAGGGACTATAATCCTTCTAAGTTCTCCCATCCGGTTGGTAATGTTCTTCCTCTCCTTCTCAAGATTCTTTATTTCATTCAAGACTGCAATAGTCTGACATTCTTGATTTATTATAGAGGAAGAGAGAGGATCAAAACTTTGAGATAAGCTTTGAAGCTTGTCCTGTTCCTCTTTTATTTTCTTGTCAATTGCTGCTGTTGCCTTTGACCAAGATATACAAAATTTGTAGATGTCACCGCCATCCTTAAGAGCATTTTCTAAGCTCTTTATTCCAATGCTTACAATCTTCCTATCCTTAGAGATTAATTCTAATATTTCAGAAAATCTTTTATCCAAAAATTCCTTCCGGACCTTTTCTTCAGCTGATTTTTCTAGAGAATTAAAATGTGTATCAATACTGCTGACTAAGGTTTTTAGATTACCGGAAGTGGAGGCTGTCGGATCTATCTGGATTGATGGCATGATCTTTACAAGTACTCCGGAAGCAGCCTCTATCAACTCACAGTCTTCCATATGAGACTTCAGGAGCTTTTCATTTGCCTTGGCATTTGCAAATGAAGCTATCTTCATTGTTTGTACCGGAGAGAGAGAGAGTCAAAATCAAATGGACCTTTTAGAAGCTCCGGTTCATCAATCTCTAGAGTTTCTTTGCTCAAAAATTGTTGAACAGTTTGTGCAGTGTCTCTTGCCGGAGACAGATGTTTCTTTTCTTCTGCAGTCTTAGAACTGTCAACCTCTTTGTCTGTCACCACTGCTTCCTTCTCCTGCAATTGCTCTTCTTCTTTGGATCCGGAGACTGTAGGGGAAACCGGAGGAGAGATGCTTGCTTGTTCATGGGCCACTTCTTCTGGAGCAGAGGGTCCCAAGTCCTCACTTGTCTGTTCAGGGCTCACTTCTTCCGGAACAGAAGATTCCAAATCAGCAGCTGTTTCTGCACCTAAGTCCTCTACAACAGGAAGATTGAACCTTTTGAAGGCCTTCCGGAGGATCTCTTCTGTCTCTTGTGCCACTTTGTCAGTCTCACCAAGCATGAGCTGATTCATCCTGGCTTTACTTCTGAACTCATCTTTGCAGTCCTTGAAGATCATGTTCATTGTCTTGGGATCAATTTGAGGATATAGCTAAATAGCTATCTGCTCCCGGATCTCAAGATCTTTGGCATGAGCATTATTCTTTCTTACTTCCATTTCCTTCTCTAGGCTTTTAGGAATGAGAGATATGATCTCAATGAAAGCCTTATTGTATGTGTTCAGATATTTAACTGTGGCTTCCTGCAGAGTCTTTTGGTCTGCCTCACTAAAGTCATCATAGGATTCAGTCATTGGTTGAAGGTTTCCATCCACCGTGACCGACTTGATTATGCTCTCTAGTGACAGAGTGGGCTTTTCAACAGTTACCTCTGCCATTTCATCCTTGTCTTGGCCTGTGGAGGGCTTACCGGATCCTTTCTTCTTCTGTTTCTTTACTTCTCTTACTTCCTCATCTGATTCTGTTTCCTCTTCATCCTTTTGGCTTTCATAAGCCCTTGATGCTTTTGTCTTGGATCTTTTACCGGATGCCTGGACTTCCGGTTTTGAGCTTTTGGTTGTGGAAGGTGCAGATCTCTTTGATGATCTGGTCCGGGTGGGGGTTTCAACCGGAGCACTTTCTTTGCTTTTCTCTTCTTCCTCAGCCTTTCTCCTCTTTTCCCGGCTGGCATCAAGTGCCTCTTTTGAGATGCCTAGGCCTTGAGCAATGTGCTCTACTTCTTTTCTCACTTTTCTCTTAATCTCAGGTTCCCTGAGTTCTACATGTAATTTCACACTCAGCTCCTCAAAGGTTCCAAACCTTTCTGCCTTAGGATCTTTGGGCTGACTTAGCATGTGTTGAACATGCAGCTCTACTATCTGTTCATCAACTTCATACCCCATGGGCATGATCCAGACAGTCCTTGGCTCCACTGCCTCCATTAGGCACTGATCAGTGTCAACCATAAAGCATACTGAGTCCTTGTATTTCTCAATGAGAGACTGGGGAATTCTCTCTCTTGCTTGCATCATGCTCTGAAAGTTTTTGAAGTATCCCCATAGAGCTGTATTTCTCGCTTTTGCATCCCCAAGTCCATGCAAATAGTCTCTTATCTGGACTGCAACAGGTTTGTCATTCTGCCATACCCATCCACTTGTTCTGGGTAGCTCATTCATGAAGTAAAAGAATAGACATACAATGAGAGTACCATACTTAAAGGAGTTCTTCTTGTCTTTCTTGATTTTCTGTACATTTTCCATTAATTGGCTTAGTAGTAGTTCACAAAGATCATAATCTGTATTCTTTCTTAGCATTTCATATGCTGTGTATATTGCAGTTCCGGATACAGAATTCTCCCTGCTGGAGTGATAGATCTTGTATCCTATTATCATTGATGCATATTTGATATCCGGATCCGAAATATCTTCAATGGTCATTGCCCTCTTATCATATTTTGATCCGGTGGCCTCAGTTACAACGTTGTTCTTGACAGATTTGAGGATAGGTACCCCCCCGGAAGAGTATAGACCAGTTACTGCTCTAATTGCTTCTTTTGTGATCTTACAGGGTCTATCTAGCCAAAGGAAGTTGTCATGCATCCTGCTCAGTACATACCGGACCCATTCATCTTCTTCAAAGCTAGGGAAATGAATGAATTGCTCAAATTGTTTCTTCTGGATACCCTTATACTCTGGTTTGAGCTCAAAAGCATTGTCTATCAGTTGCTTGTGATAGAGGTCTCTTAATTTGAATTCCCCAAATTCCTCAATGTTTGCGTGTATGTAAACCCTAATATCTTCAGTATGTAAGACTCCGTGGGGAACACTAGAGAAGGCTCCTAGTGGATCTACCTCCAATGATTTGTAGGGATGTTTCTTGAATGAGGGGCGAGGTCTATCAGAGATCTTAACTATGTTTGGAGTAGCCATTCTTCAAAGATTTGCAGTGAGGCAATGAAAAATGAAGAATACCTTATGCGCCTTCGGTTTGCACGGAGTGGTTGGATTGATTTCTTTATGCAATAGCTTCGGCAGGAGATCCTTGGTGTGCTTGATGAACCTTGTTGCAGAGCTCCACTATTCGCTTCTTCTCAAGTGTAGAATGAGCAGATAACTTTTGAGAAATCCCTTATATTGCTCCGCAAACCCTAATATCTGTCTGCAATAAATGCTTCACCTGCATTATTCCGGTTTACCATGTCTGGACAGCTTGGAGTATCCCGGATTAGTCCTGATCACTGAATATCATCCGGATCTTTAAATCATGAATAAATCTAGGTAACATATTACAAGAACATCCCAAACACTCTGTCCAATCCGCAAGACAAGATCGTGCACTTCCGGATCTCTCCGGACCTTTTTGTAATCCTTTATCATACCGGAGCACCTCCCTGAACAGGTCTAACTTAATCGAACACAGCTTCTTCATAACTCCATGCGGACCTCTGAAAACTTGACTGAAGCATCTCAGGACTTATATCTACAAACCCTTTAATCCGCATCTTGTGCCACATCCGGCACAACTTGTTTGGCTGGGGGAACAGAATCTTCTTTGAGTCTCCCCCTGAGCCTGAGCTCACTTTTTAATTTCTGGAAGAAATATCAGCACCAGAATCTGGTGCGGATCCAACCTCTACATTCTCTGAGCTTTTCTTCACCCAAATCTTGCTCATCTGATTCCTAACTTCATCCGCATTCATCTTTTGTTTACCCTTGTCTTGATTCTGATTATACACCGGACCTCTTTTGTCCTGATTCTTGTTTCTGCAGACTTTAGCATTATGACCGGACCTATTGCAGATTTGGCAAATAACATTTCTTTGCATATTTAACTGATATCCCCTTGATCTGCATTGATTAGCCATATGACCTACTCTATTGCATGTAAAGCATCTACCTTTGAATGATTTGTTTACTTGCATAATTCTGCATTCATGGGATTTGTGTCCATACCTTTTGCAGTTGAAGCACTGTCCGGAGAAGGATGAATTAATCTGATTCATTCTCATTCTGCACTGATTAGCTTTGTGACCAAAATGGTTGCAGCTGTGGCAGTATCCATTGAAGGATGGATATTTTTGAGCATTTGGCTGTCTTACCGGAGGTCTTCTAGGCCTGCTCCTTGGATTTTCTGATCCAAGATTCCTCTGACCGGATCCGGAGCTTTCTCCTTTCTCATATCCCAAACCATACTTGTCATCAGTCCTCTTTTGACTTCCAAGAAGAACTTCAAGTTGAGCAGAACTTATCTTGAATTTCTCTTTATATTCATTTGCTGTTTGAAGATCTCTTTTGAGAGAGGTAATTTGATCCTCAAGTTTTTCTTCATTATCTTTGGCATCTTCAAGATCAGATTCAAGATGTCTGATAATCCTGTCCATCTGGTGGCATTCTTCTGATTTTTCCTTAAGAGATTGTCTTAGATTGTCTTCAGCCTTTCTTTTTTCTTCAATCTCTTGAGTGAACTTTATAGTTCCTGATTCCATTTCATGTCTTAACATAATGACTTCTTTTGATAACTTTTCACATAACTTGGTTTGCTCAGTCAATTCTTCATTTGTATTGCTTTCTTCACTTTGTCTTGCCAACTGTTGGAGCAGCTCCTTTCTCTTTTTCATAGAGAGACTTAATTTGTCTTTTAATTCCCTCATGAATTCATCAGCCTGTTTGAGTCTTTCTCTTAATTCACTAACTTCAGAATTTGACTGTTCAAGATCCTCAAGGGCAGTCTTGAGTTGCTCCTTTAGACCATATGCATCCATTTGAAATCCCAGATCTTCCTCAAGCTGTTAGGCTCTATTAGGAGGAACTTGGCTCTGATACCAATTGTTGATAACTGAGAGGGGGGGGTGAATCAGTTATCCTAATTATTTCCCTTATTGAACTTTCCTTTTAATTGAAGCAGCATAAAATCAAACACAAAACATTAACCATGAAATAAGGAACACATGACACAGTATTTTTGACGTGGAAACCCTGTTAAGGGAGAAAACCACGGGGTGATTAACCCAAGAATTATTCTCTGTTAGAAGAATAGGAAATTACAAAAATGGCACTTGCCAATTAGGGCTCACTGCCCGAGCACACTGCTCACAAGAGGCTCACTGCCTACAAGAAGACACACTGTCTTACAAAGTGATAAGAATCACAGTCTTGAACTGATTGGAAGCATCTGCATATGCTAGAGTTCAGTTCCGGTTAGGTTCAGTATACTGATCTGCTGCACTTCATCTTTCCTCTGTTCTTTAGTCTGCTATCCTTTCACATACCGGATCTTTCTTGCTACTTCTGCTCTACTCTGGACTTGTTCGCATATCCTTTCACACATTTTTTACACACTTTACAACTAAATCCATCCTCTATATATATCCGCACAAGTAATTTCATCACCTTTCTAGTCGGCATCCGGAACAGTCTAGTTTCTTACAAACTTAGTTCTGTCGGCTGAATCCTTGCTCACCAAGCAATGCGGATCAAGCATATACTTGTAGATATCATCAATTATGTCGGCCAAACATGATTCATGCCTCCGCAACCTTTATCATCATCTGTAACACATCCGGAAAGTAGTCTGATACTCTGTCAGTCAGTTCTTCCTCTGTTTTCACTGTCTCTCAGGAATCCGGTACTCAACTATTCATATCTTTTTCCTTGTCCATCTCCGGAGGCTAAATCCTTGGAATATACTACTCAAGATAGTCCTCTTGACTTCCCCAGATCCGCACTGTGCCAAGACACTTCCTCTGAGAGATCCGGACCAATCTGTCGGACCTTGCCACATGCTCTGTTCTTGTTCACCGGACCACAACAATCTTCAATCTGACTTCCGGTAGAGATATATCATGACTTGCGGATATGTGGGATGACCTTTGTTGCCATCAATGACAACAACCATGAATCCATATAGTGTCTCTTGCCAACAATCTCTATGTAAATTGCTGCTAAAATCTAAATCTAACAACTGATTAATAAAAAAATACAGAAGGAAGTAGGGTTTAGAGAAATCCTAGGTGACATTCACAATGTAAAGACTATTGCAAGTAGACAAACATTCAAAAATGAAACCAATTTTCTATTTTACCAAGCTAAACTCTGCTACAATGTTACAGAAAATGATGCTATCTTCAATGGAAATTAAAGATTTTCAGATCACATTCATTTATCAAATACCCAAGTAATGGTGTGATTTAATTCAAGAAGTGCAATTGAACTAAGCTCAGTTTAATGGCCCAGGCTAACTATACACAGCCCCCTACAATCACCAAGTAACTAATAGTATGGACTAGAATGTTCATCAAATACCTTAATAAATCAATAATATTGCAAAAGCACAATTTAATGAATGTAGATCAAGATGTGAACTATGAAACCAAATTGAAAATTTAATAGACAAATTCCTAGAGAAACCTGCAGTAACTTGCTTTGCATTAAAAAATTTGGCAGAGTATTAACAATTTAGCATCAAGAGTCTTACAAATCAGAGAAAGATGGCCCTTTATATAAGAGAGGCGCCATACTAAGTTTTTGAATGTACGGTGGAGATTAACTCAACACCAACGGTCCAGATTTAACAACATTAAATACATTTATGACAACATTTTGCATTCATGGATTACAACTTGTCATGTAGGAAAAGGATGAAAAATGACCTCTAGATACATTAAATCTGGACAAATTGAGTACCCATTTGGCTATACATATAGAAAAGTCACTTTTCAAAGCATAATAAAGACAAAATAGCATCACATGACCTTCTAAATATAGCATTATTTATAAGTGACGGGATTTACATTTTTTATTTCAAATAATTTAACATTTTATGCATCTTCTTCCAAATCTACTTTGTTCTCTTCAGCCTTTTTGTTGTTGTATGCTACCCAAACTGCCAATGTTGGATTTATATCTGAGGAATCCAGATCTTTAACATAATTTGTTCTGAATTTGAGATTTTCCCAACCCTAGTAGTATTGGGTGTATACGTCCTCCATTATCTTTCTGCCCTTTTGAAATGTGACAAAGAAAGCCCCAAGACTACTGACTTTCTCCAACTTTCCAATCACATTCAGAGTGGACTCCCCATGAATAGCTTGGTATAATTTATCTTTGCAACATTGTGCATCTAGTGGGGAAAGATCATTGAAACCAAAATCCAAACTTTCTCTAAAAGTATCATTTATCTCATAAATTAGAGAAAGTACTTGCTCAACTACCTCCCCATGCAATTCTTTGACTTTGTCAAATATTTCCTTCTTCAATTTCATTTTTTGATATCACTCTATAGATTTGTTCAACCTCTCTACCGAAAGAATATTTTCTACCAGTAAAACCTAGTTGGGTAATTTCCTAATTGCTTGTACTCTTAGGAACATATGAGAGGAATATTCTTCATATGGCTCATATTCCTTGTGTAATTCATCCCACCCCCCTTTCAATGCTCTGAAGTCCTTATGCATCCTGACAGAAATATCAATTCCTTCATAGCCATTATTATATACTTTATTAAACTATTACTACATTCTGACAAAATTTGTTTTGATGTCATCAAACTTGGCCAATTCTTCCTTTGATGGCAGGGCTGAAGTTGTAGATGGTTCCCCTTCTGAATTCAATGGTCTTAATAGTGACCTAATGTAGTCTCACAACTCCTCATTTTGCTTACTCAATTCTTGCTTAGTCATTTCATCTTTATTCAGCTACTCCATTATTGAGGACACTGATCTTGTGAAGTCATAAATTCTTTGTTTCCTTGATCTGGGACCCCAGTTTATAGTAGAGACAACATAAACTTTGGTTATAACTTCTGATCTATCAATATCAGTAGGAGCGACAACAATGTTTGCTAATCTTGTGCTTGATGCATCCTTGTATATCTGCAATCATATTTTTGCATTATTTGGCTTCTTATGCTTTTCTGTTTGAGCCAATAGTGCACCCAAGTCCAACTGCATCATCTCCACCTGAGGTTCCTTTTCTATGAGTCTCTATTGGAGCCAATTTGGTGCAGTGGAAGAAATCTCAAGAGTGTTATCATGAGTATCCTCCTTGTCCAGTGATTCATCATGAATTTCTTCTTGTCCTCCTAATGACTTATCATCTTCCCTTTCATCTATATCATGCCCAAGGTTTTGGAGATTTTCTGCTACTGTCTATTGGGCAATCTGTAAAATATTTTCTATAGTTTCTTCATCAGCTGGGCTTTCATGTATTTCAATTATCTCAACTTCTATAGAAGGTGCAAGAGGGGGTTCATCAGACACTTTTGTTATTTTCTCCTTCTCTTGGGATTCAATTTGTTCCAACACCTTCTCAATTCCTAGTACTACAAGGACAACCAAAGGTATGGAATCTTGTAAACTTGATGGGGCCAAAGAACTGGTGACTGAAGCCAATGAATGTGCAGCAAACATAGAAAAATTAACATGTATTAAATTGGTAAATGGAGTAAAGCCCAAAGGAGGTGGAATGGAAGAGGTAGTTAATATGGAGGAAATGACAAATGGTGAAGTGATAGGGGAAAAGGGTATAGAGATAGAGGGTGAGATAATGGAAGAAATGGGTGATAGGGAGAAGGAGGTAGAAAGTAAGATAGAAGAAATGGAAGGCATGGTTATGGTAAAAATAGGAGGGAATGATGAGGCAGTGATAGGAGTGGGGCAAATGGGGCTACTTGAATCAATCATTATATGAGATGAGGAAATAGAAACCATGACTACTAGTGGGGAAGAAGTAGAGGTAGTTTGCTGAATAATGGTGGTAGTAGGAGAAAGTGGAGCAGCACTTGTGGTTGGAGCAGCAAGAGATGAAGAGATCATTGGGATATTTGTGCTATCAGATACTGTAGTAGTAGGGGTTCCTATATTTATGCTAGTTGTCTTGACCTTTTAGTTTTTAGTTTTGGACCCTTCTCTTGGCCCACTTGGCATATCCTTCTTCTTAGCTACCTGTGTCCTTGTGGCAAGAGGCATATCTTTCTTTCTAGCTTTTGGGATAGCCTTCTTTACCTTCCCTTTCTCTACCAAAGGTATATGCTCCTCACTATAAGAATGTTTTGAATACTCTCGAGGTTGCTCTACATCATCTAGCACTTCTATAGGTTTGTCTTCCTCATCTCTAGACTCCTTCTCAGATTCAAGTTTTGTATAAGTAATTTGCACTCCTTGTCTCTCTAATGCTGCGACCTGATTTCTCACCCATATTTTACTCAATCTTATTGGTTCTTTCATTACTATATTCAAAGAGATTTCCTCTGCATTGGCCCAGTTGGGTAGAGGGACAAGTTGTTGATATTGGGCTTCCCATGGTCCTTTTTGCACCACATTATCATCATCGAACTGCTCTAGGGCCTTGATTATATGAAATTTCCTTATGAACCTAAGGGACAGTCTTGAGTGAGTTCTTTTCAACACATCATAGTCCTCCACACAATTAGCCCAAAAATCTTTCAGGTGCATCTTGTGGAATAGCCTTTTGCCCACATATTTCTCCATTATTCTTTGAGGGTCAAAATGATCTCTCTTTGTATAGAAATGAAGGTTAAGTAACTACAACTCCTTATCAGAATGTTTAGCTACTCCAAGAGAGACACATGCATAATTACCTCCACCCAATAGGATTGGAAACTTGACATTTGTTCTATGGAGGTGCTTTAGTTTTTTAGCACAAGTGATAAGTTGCCTTGACAACTCGAGAAGCACCACCTTATATGTTGGGTACTGACGTAGCTTGTATGGAAGACTAGTGAATCCTTGGATTCTTAAAGATGTGAAATTTTGAAACTGTATATACCACCTTCCATATTGCATGATTTCATTTATTGCCTTAGGAGATATCCTAAGAGCTGTAGTACCTTGAAGCAATCTAGTGATATACATTGTGAATGCATCATTCACTCTCTTATAATGGATGAGAGATTGGGACAACACTAATTGATCATAGCATTCATATACCTTGACCTAGTTTTCACCATTGCCAACTTCTCCAATTTTGGACAGCCCAACATATTCATTCCTCCTGGCCAATGAATATACCACAGAGAAGGTCCACGTGAATATTTTCTTATCTCTAAAATTTACAAATGCCTCATGCATGTTATTACTCAATATCTGAGCCTAGTGAAATTTAGTCCCTTTACTAATTATCTCTTCAATCATCATGAACATCCATCCTTCAAAAGTTGATGATGTGGCTAATCCATATATTCTGCTAAGCCGGGTTACTAAGTCTCCAATCTCATCATGGAAATCACTTTTGTACAAGGTCTAAGGAAGTTTGATGATAGTAGATCTTTTTCTCTTTATTCAATGATCATTTATATTCTTTTTACATGTATCCAAATCTTTCTTAAATGTTGCCTCTGCACATGTTTTATCTGGTATGGTTAACACTGGATACCATGGGATACCAAAGGTCTCTGCTATGGATGAAGTACTCAAGCCTGCTAGTACTTCTCCACTGGGAGTTTGTATGGTTTTGGTCAATGGATCATATCTCTCAGCACAAGCAACTATCAATTCTACAGATTGAGCTAAAGTAGGGAAGGTAACAGCCTCTGTAATCCCACTGTCCTTTATCTTCTTAGCCCTTGGAGTTGCATTGGGTCCAAATATTTGGGTTCTAAAGTCATCTAAGTCAATGTGACCTAGATCAGTGTCCCTTATGTTTTTCCATCCAGAGACGATTTTGATCTCAGGAGGAATGCCTTTAAACTCATACTTCATATTTTGAGCCCTTTCAGTCATTTAACCTACATGGTCGGACCTTATAAGTTATTGTTGCCTTGTGGTTTTGACTCCTAAGTCTAGTTTGGATAAGCCATTGACTTATTTACCTAAGTTAGTAAGTCAAGGTTCTCATAACACACAATTACTTCCAAGTCTTTGAAATTTGAATGCAAAAGTAAAAAGAACTTGTAGACTTAAATGATTTACACTACTCACATTGGAAATCCACTAACCATGCAATAAATACTTCAAAATTCTAAATGAAAACATCTAAATCATGATACAATCACTTCTGATCATTTATTTCACCTTAATAAAAAGCTCTTTGCACAGTTTTCAGGAGTCTCAGACTTCTCTAATAGAAAGCAAGGATTTTGAAGGGTACTAACTTTAGGATTTAGGGTTGTCTGACCTGGTGTTAGATTTAGGTTCATTTGACCTTGTGCAGGTTTTGGTTATGACTGACTTGGATGGATCTTGGAGGTCGGTGAGGAGTCATTTTGGCGCAAGTTGAAGAGAACAGTTTTTAGCACTGGATGGTTCATTGTGCTCTTGTGTAGGTTTTGGAGACAACAGACCTTGCACAGTTTCAGGTGGTGACTGACCTCTTTGGATCTTGGGAGTCAGTCAGGAGTCACCTTGATGCAAGTCAGAGGTGAGAAATTTTAGCGCAGGTCAGATGGTTTGAGTTTTAGCGCTAAGATGGACGTAGTGTTCAGCGTGTGTTTTGGAGGTGACAGACCTAGCACAAATTTTAAGCATGGTCGACTAAAGTTAGTAGAAGGGTAATTCCACATAGGTTAGTAGGGTGGATATAAAGTGCAAGATCAGAGTTTAACCATTAGTGGGGATTTTGATGTTTGGTGACTTAACGGGGATTTCAAAGGTGTCTAACCAAAGTCTATGAGGGTGTGTTTCCACGCTAAGTTAGAGGATCTAGATTTTAGCGCTAAGTCAGTTTTCAGACTCCAGCAATGTTTCTTGAGGCGATCGACCAACTTTGTTCTTCCTTGGGTCAGTTGAGAGTGCTCTTAGGACAAAGTTTGTGAAGAACTCTAGCACAAAAGTTTTGATTTCCTGATTGCAAAGATTAGCTTATCTACCAGGTAGTTGCATTTCTTAGCGCTAACTGAAACAGAACCTCAAAAGAAATTTTTTATGATTTTGTGAATGATTTGGTCAAGTGTAAAAATGCAATAGCTAAATTTACCACTTTCCACTATGTCTAAGGTTTTCAAATTAGGGTTTTTCTTATGTTTGAATCTATCTAAACTTTTCATTCGTTATGTGCAGAAAAAGAAAAACCCTAGATCATTTTCCACTGCTTTAAACAAGAAGGCCTTAATCTTTTATGAAACCTTAAGATTTTAACCCTTTGTAACTTGGATTAGCTAGAGGAGACTAACACCCACCTAGTTTTGAGTGGTGCAGAGAAGGCTGGGTGAGGATCGAATGCATTTTAGGAAAAATTCTCCTTGGCTTGACATCGTTCTCCATCGACTCAGAATCTGTAGAGCTCCTTAATGATCTATTTATGTGTAAAAATGAGCTTAAAAGTGACCTAAAAGAATTTTATACCTTGAATGAAACTTCCATTAATGCCCATGTATGGTTGTAGACTCAGTGCACTATTTTCAAGAATTACCTTCAAATTTTGCATTACTTTAAGATGTCATGGACCTGCGCAACTTTTGGGGTCAACTGACCTAGTTAGTAGTAGTGGTTTTCATTGCAAGGTCAGGCTATTACTTTTACAGTGCTTCACACAGATTTTGACATCCTTGGACTTAGCGGGAAATTGGGAGACTACCGACTCAGTCAGAGGATGGGGTTTCTAGCACAAAGTTAGTGTCCACTAATTTCAGTGCTAAGTCAGTAAGCTTAGTTTGTGGTGCTTTAGTTAGTTAGATTCCATTCTAGTGTTGAGGTCGATAAGTAAGGATTTTAGCGCAAAGGTCTGTCAGGGCATTCTTCAGTGCAAGAAGCAATTTGGAATTGGTTCATGATGTAATTGTGACTTGACCTAGACCCTTAGGCAACTTAACAACACATTATTTACTCCACTCATGAAGAAGGCAACTTTGGTCATCAAATGGAGTTGTTTGGGTACATGCAGTGAAGGACTCAGAAATTGCTTAACCAACTTGACACTTTAAGCCAAAATTTGAAAGAAGGGGTCCCTATTGGCGAAATGGGGCATATGTGCGAGGCACAATAAATGGCGACTTTGCTAGGGAAATTCTTTGGAGTATTTCAAAGATAAACTTTAGTTTCAAACCCAGAACTTCTAGTTTCCCACATGTTAGACAAGAAAACATGATACCCTATCAAAGAAGCAGAACTCAATAACGAAGCGCAACCATCCATACCCTGAAAACCTAAGTGTGTGTAATTACGTTAATTTCCATCCCTAAGCAACTAAGCTCATCTCAAATCCTTTACATTAAGCTACGTGATTATTACACACCTTATGAACTACCTAGACATTTCCCCACTACCAGCAAACATCTATAGCCCTGGCGAGTTTGTCTCAGAATTCCACTCAAGTAGATCCCTACTTCCAGTCAGGCATCCATAGCTCTAGTAGAGTTTACTTGATTGTCCATCTAACTCATTTATAGTGTGTGATTGTGATTTTGCATTTCTTTTCTTTTCATACTTTTAAAACTCCATTAAGCTTAGATTTGGCAGAGTACAATGCAGTACCGCTACCCTTGTAACACATGCCTTTGACATCACTAGTTGCGTTGATAACTCAGCTAGCTGGGTGTGGACTCCTGATGGTGGCAAAGGTGGACCTTAGATTTTTTACTTAATGCAAGATCACCAAGATTTACTTAGGTACCTTAGGATTACTTAAGAGTGTGAAAGGTATATGGTTAGAAAATACTTCAGGTGCACTGACTAATGATTCCTTTCCAATGAACAGACATCATACTCCCTAGTGTAATAGTGGAACCCATAGTAATACCTAGGTAGAAACTTCAGGTTCTCAAAGAAATATTCCAGATTACTTACCCAGCAAAGGAGCACTTACAAGACTACACAACTACCACCACATTCAAGAAACAAAGATCCCAGCAAAGCACGCACAGCAAGCAAAGAAAAGCATGAAAGGACCACTAAACTAAGCAAAAACAAACACCTAACAACTATGGAAAGCAAAAGCAAGAAAGTGAAGACTAATCTAACTTCAACCTAATCTAACCAAAAGTAAACAAGAAACCTAGATATGTACACTAACAGAAGGCAAAGATGCCTCCTAAGCCTGGAAATAGTGCTTTAGAAACTACCCATTGACACATAATGGGAGCTCCTCACCAGTAAGGCTTTTTAGTAGATACATGTTATTGCCAAGGATCTCATAGATCTAATATGGACCTAACCAAAGATTATCAAACTTACCATGTTCACTTTTCTTCTCATGGGCTTTGTCCCAATACAAGACTAAATCAAAAATACGAAAGGCCTTGACTTTGGCCCTCTTGTCAAACCATCATTTCACTACACCCTAATGTTTGGCAAAGTTCTCTATGACAGCATCATGTTTTTCTTCTAGGTAGAATAATTGGGCTAAGTGGGATGACAGCTGGTCATGTGGTTCAAGGCAATTTTGCATGAATTACAACATGGGGATCCTCAAGTGAATGGAAAAGATAGGCTCAGTACCATAAACTAAGTGATAAGGTGACATTCCCAATGTAGTCTTGTGTCTGATCCTATTGGTCCATAAACCAAACATGAGATGAGTGTTCCAGTCTCTAGGATTCTTTTCTAGCAATTTCTTGATGACCTCAAGCAAGTTTTTGTTCATTGATTCAGCTACCCTGTTCCCTTGAGGATAATCGTTAGATGAAAATTTGAGAATAATCCCATAGTCAAATGCCCAATTAGAAAAGCATAATGAAGAAATGGCAGGACCATTATCAAATACCAATGAGAAAGGACAACCAAACCTAGTAACGATATATTTTTCAACAAATTCAATGACTACCTCTATGGTACATTGTTTGCATGCTATAGTTTCAGACCACCAGGTATAGTAATTAGTAGCGGTCAGAATATAACTGTGGCCTGCAGAGGAAGGTGGGTTCTGTTGAAATGCGCTGGACAACTGAGAGGGGGGGTGAATCAATTGTCACAAAACTTAAACACTTTCTACAATTTTAACATTCATCATTTATCTGTAATTATTATGATTTAACAATGAGTGCGTAAAATCTAAAACTTAACTACAAATACAACATCAAACACAAGAGACACCATATTTATATGGAAAAACCCAAGGTAGGGGAAAAACACAGAGAGGATTAACTCTCAATATATATTGCAATCCTAAAATAATGATGTTCAGGCTTGGTCACTCCACGAGCCTAAACATGTTGGCTTACGACCATGAAGAACAACTAGTTCTCGCAAGCTCACTTCCTCAACCCTAAACCTAGCAACATTACAATAAAGGCTATTAAACCCTACTGGTGGCTTACTACCGGACTCACTGCCATAATCAATGCATTTCTATATTTGCAACTGAAGTACAATAATTCCCCTGCTCTTCTCTTCCTCTACTCTATTCTTCCTCTTCTTTCCTCTGCCTCTTCTCTACTCTGTCGTTTGGAGCTTTCTTACTATCTTTTCATTTTTTCCTTAAGGACACCTTTTCCATGACTCAACTACAAGTATTTACACACTACATCAACCTTGGAATGATCATCAAGGTTGGCATCACAATCATCAACCATTGGAACAATCTCCAAGGTTAGTATTACAAACATTTACAAAATAGGTCCTGACCTATTACAACAATGTGCAAAGGAAATGAAATGTGGATCATGCCATGCCTTAGCTAGGACTCAAACATGATCTCCCATGCCACAACATGCTTCCACAATCTTCTAGAGATCTCTACAATCACTAGGATCAACCAAGTTGGCAAAGACTGGTTACACGCTACATTATCTGGGAACAATCTTCACACACCATCATAATTTGTTAAGGCAGACCAATGTCCAAATAGAAACATGATTAGGAGACATATATAAGCATGCTATAATCATTAGGAGCAACTGCATGAACCTTAACCACTTTAGCCATAGGAATCTTCTCATCAGAACACATGAACTTCACTATCTTCAACTGTCATAAAAGAAAGATAGCTTGTGAACAAACCATGAACCATTGCAACTGTAGGCACTTATCATTATCCTAGACTTCCCTCTAGAACCATAGAGCCAAATACTTTATTATAGAGGAATGCGAAGCATAATACTTTCTTCCTATCCCAACTAAACTTACATAAAAAGTAGGCTTCACTCTGGTAAACACAACTCACTCAGATCTTCATGTGGAGGCTTCAAACCCAAAATACAACATCCTTAGTCATACCTCTAACTTACTTCCAATCTGTAGACCACGATCTTCAAGTAGAAGTAAATGCAGAGTAGTTTACCAGACTGTTCTTCAGCATACAACTCATTGTCTATACTACACTTCTCTGTAGCTCACTAGTTTCTTCTAGAGGCTAATTTTCTCAATATTCTTAAGTTACAAGTCTTCTAAACAAGTAATAGAATAAGATACAGTTGAGATCGATGAAAACAAGGATATGTTGACATCAATGACAACACCGATTAGGCACATACTTGCAACAATCTCCCCCTTTGTCATTGATGGCAACATATGATGTGGAAAACTACAACAGCCATCAAGACAAGATTCTCCCTCTTTCTCTTTACACACCTACACTTTTTCTTTCTCCAAAATTCTCCCCCTTTCTCTTACACATCTACACTCTAAGTTTTTCATGTGACTTCTCTCCCCCTTTGACATCAATGGCAAAGGGCACATATGTGCACTCATTTTCTTTGATCTAATCTCTCTTTTGAACTCTCTAACTATTCCTCCTCATAAGTATCCCTAAAAAGCATCAATCTGGATCTCTGAACACCTCCAGACTGATGCACTATTGTGCATCTTAGTTTAGAACAAGAGGGGTGATGACCCCTAACTTTTCTTAGAGATACTCAAAAGTATCCTTAGGTAAAGGCTTGGTAAAAATGTCTGCAATTTGATCCTTGGTAGAAACATACTCCAACTTGACTTCATTCTCTGTCACCTTTTCTCTTAGAAAATGATACCTGATGGATATGTGCTTTGTCCTTGAATGCATCAATAGATTCTTTGATATGTTAATGTCACTTCTATTATCACAAAAGATTGTAATGGGATCTTCATACACAACTTTGATGTCCTTCAAAGTCCGCTTCATCCATAACACTTGAGTGCAACTGCATGCTACTGCAATGTAGTCTGCCTATGCAGTAGACATGGATATTGAATCATGTTTCTTGCTCAAACAAGATACTAATCTTTTTCCCAAGAAGAATACACCTCTACTTGTACTTTTTCTATCATCCACATCTCCAGCCCAATATGCATCAGTATATGCACTGAGAGTAAAGTTATAGTCCTTAGGGTACCACAAACCATAATCTATTGTGCTTTTTAAATATCTCAGAATTGTTTTAACTATCATCACATGTGATTCCTTGGGTTCTGCCTTAAATCTTGCCACAAAACACACTGCATGCATTATGTCAGGTCTAGTTTGAGTTAGATAAAGTAATCCTCCAATCATATATCTATACTTTTTCTAGCCTTCCATGGGTGAGTTATCATAGGTGTGCATACTGGTTTAGAGTCTTCCATCCCAAATTTATTTAACAACTCTTTCACATACTTAGACTAAGATGAAGATACCCTTATTTAATTGACTTATTTACAAACCTAAAAATAAGTTCACCTCTCCAAACATAGACATTTCAAATTCACTTTGCATTTCTCTAATAAAAACTGAGCACATACCTTCTTTGCCTCCAAAAATAATATCATCAACAAAATTGCAATAGTCAGGGTTTGTTCATCATTGATCTTCAAGTAGAGATTACTATCTATAGTACCTTTACTGAACCCTATCTATATCAGGTATCTATCCAACCATACATACCATGCCCTGGGAGGTTGTCTTAATCCATACAATGCTTTCTTCAATCTGCATACCATGTCCCCTTGTTCTGATGACTAAAATCCTTCCGGTTGTTCAATATAGACTTCCTCTTCCAACTCTCCATTTAAGAAGGTAGAATTCACATCCATTTGATAAACCTTGAAATCTTTGTATGCTATAAATTCTAGACATCCTTATTGCTTCAATCCTTGCTACTAGAGGAAAAGTTTCTTCAAAGTCTATTCCTTCAACTTGAGTGTATCCTTTGCATACCAACCTTGCTTTATTTCTTAGCACTTCACCATTCTCATTCATTTTGTTTATGAACACCCACTTTGTCAATTACATTCTTGTCTACTGGTCTGGGAACAAGATCCCAAGTCTGATTCTTCTCTATCTGCATCAATTCCTCATCCATAGCCTTTATCTAGTTTTCATCTTTGCAATCCTCATCCATAGTTTTAGGTTTAATATTAGAAATTAGACAGAAATTTACTTGTTCCTCTACAAATTTTCTTCTAGTTAAGACCCCTTTGCTCTTATCTCCTATGATTTGATTTTTAGAATGAATGATTCTTACATATCTTGGAGTTTTGGTAGCACTTATCAGATCTTGTTCTTCTTCATCTGTGTTGTCTTCATGCTGCACCACTCCTGAAACATCTAGAACATCTGACTCATATCAACTTGATTCTAATGACCTTTCCTTACTTTCATCAACTTTAACATTTACACTTTCAATGATCTTATTCAGCCTCTTATTATAGCACCGGTAGGCCTCACTCTTGGTGGAGTAACCAAGGAAGATTCCTTCATCACATCTAGCATCAAACTTGCTTAAATCTTCTTCTCTTTTGATGTAACATCTGCTACCAAAAACTTTGAAATATTTCACAGTAGGAACTTTACCATGCCACAATTCATAGGGCATTTTTGAACTGTTACCTTTTACCTAAACTCTATTTAGGATATATACTATGGTATGAATTGCATCTCTCCAATATGCTTCCAGAAGATGAGCTTCCTTCATCATGGTTCTAGCAGCTTCTTGAACTATTCTATTTTACCTTTCAACAACTCTATTTTGTTGTGGAGTTCTGGGTGCAGATAGTTGTCTCTTTATTCCATGTTCTTTACAAAAGAAATTGAATTCATTTGATGTGAACTCTCCTCCTTTATCAGACCTTAAGCATTTGATTTTCAAATCCATCTCATTTTCAACCATTGCCTTAAATGCCTTGAATTTATCTAGAGCTTTAGCTTTCTCTTTCAAAAAGGTGACACAAGTCATTTTAGAATAATCATCAATGAGCAGTATGAAATACCTATCTCCTTGCAAACTTCTTACTCTAGTAGGTCCACACAAATTTGTATGTACTAGCTCAAGTAATCCCCCAATTGATTGGTCCTTGCTTTTGAAACTTGTTCTTGTCTATTTCCCAAATTGACACTCCTTGCAAATAGGATTAGTAGGCTTCATAAGCTTAGGGAAATCCTTAACAATCTGTGCAATACTTATCTTCATAATATTATCAAAATTTATGTGACACAACCCTCTATGCCATAACCAACTCTCATCAATCTAAGTTAATAAGCAATAGTTCTCAATTCCTTTCAAGTGATAGATATTACCTCTAGTCTTCTTACCAGTTGCAATGATTATTTCAGAGCTTTCCCCGATCTTGTATCCATTGTCCTTGAAGCTTAAGTCATAGCCCTTGTCACACATCTAATCCACACTCAGAAGATTGTGCTTTAATCCTTTCACATACAAGACATCTTTAGTATTATGCTTACCATAAAAAGAAATAGATTCTTTTCCACAAATCCTACCAGTTGTATCATCTCTAAACCTAACCAATCCACCATCATATCTTTCCAAACATACAAACTTACTTTTGTCACCAATCATGTGGTTAGAGCAACCGCTTTCAATAACCCATTCATCCTTGTCCTTGATGACCTGAGTAGCCAAAGCACTTTCCACTCATTTTTCTTCCTTCACACAACTAGAAGATTTAGTAGATACAAGATCTTCCTTAATAGCAATGAACAAGCATTCATTTACAAAGGAACTAGAATTACCTAGTTCACCATTATCTAATACTCCTTCATCATCATCAAAGTCTTCAACATAATAACACTTCTTTTGGGTCCTAGGCTTGTTCTCATATCTTCTATTTCTTTCAATTCTTTCAGGACATTTGGAAGCAAAATGACCTACTTTACCACATGAAAAATATTTCAAAGGTAATTTACCTTTATACTTACCAGATCCTCTTTGCAGTCTTTCCACAAAGTTGGCTTCAACTTCATCTAACTCATCATCAGATTCTACCTTGTACTTTTCTAATTTGGAAGTACTTCCAGGAGTACTGGCTTTGAAGGCCATCTCAACTTTCAGCAGAGCATCATCTAAGTCCCTCATTTCAAAAGTAGTAAGCTTACCAAGCAACTGATCCCTGTTAACAGTTTTTGCTTGCATGAATTCTTCAATCGTGGCTATCTTGTGACAGTAGGAATTGGGTAGAGATTTGAGAATTTTCATAACAATTTCCTTTTCTTCAAGAGTTCCACATATGGCTTTTATCCCTGTAACAAGTTTATCAACTCTTTGCATAAAAGCTGATATGTTTTCATTATTTTTCATCTTCAATCTTTCATATTTCACTTTCAGACTTTGTAACTTAGCTTCCTTCATAGAATCATCTCCTTCATATAGATTTTTTAACTTTTTCCATACATTATTTGTAGTTTCAAGATCCACCACTTTTGTCAATATTGAGTCAGTTAATGAAATTAGTAGAGCATCCTTTGCCTTGATATTTATCTCATATTCTTTGATTTTGTCTTCAGTTGTCAGACCATTTTGAGGTATGGTGTATTCTATTTCTACAGATTTTTAAACTTTGTACCAAGATAAAGAAGATGGATTTTCATCCGAGCCTTCCAGAGAATATAATTTGTTCCATCAAAATGCACCACTTCCTTCTTGTAAGACATTTTGGATCTTCCTTAAGCTGTTAAACTTTCTTTAGAGAAACTTGGCTTTGATACTAATTGTTGATATGCATCGGACAACTGAGAGGGGGGGTTGAATCAATTGTCACAAAACTTAAACACTTTTTGCAATTTAAACATTCATCATTTATCCACAATTATTATGATTTAAAAATTAGTGCATAAAATCAGAAACTTAACCACAGATACAACATCAAACACAAGAGACACCATATTTATGTGGAAAACCCCAAGGTATGGAAAAACCACAGAGAGGATTAACTCTCAATATATATTTCAATCTTGAAATAATGATGTTCAGGCTTGGTCACTCCATAGGCCTTAACATACTAGATTACTGCCATGAAGAACAACTAGGTCTAGCAGGCTCACTCCCTCAACCCTAAACCTAGCAAGATTACAATAAGGGTTGTTAAACCTTGAGGGGTGTTAAACCCTACTGGTGGCTTTTTTCCAGACTCAAAACCAGGATCAAGACCTTTCTATATTTGTGATTAAAGTACAATAATTCCCCTGCTCTAGTCTTCCTCTGCTCTGGTCTTCCTCTTCTTTCCTTTGCCTCTTCTCTACTCTTCCTTTTGGACCTTTCTTAATATCTTTTCTTTTTTCTATCAAGGACACCTTTTCCATGACTCAACTATAAGTATTTATACACTGCATCAACCTTAGAATGATCATCAAGGTCGGCATCATAATCATCAACCATTGGAACAATCTCCAAGGTTGATATTACAAACATTTACAAAATAGGTCCTAACCTATTACAATAATGTACAAAGGAAACAAAATGAGGATCATGCCATGCCTTAGCTAGGACTCAAACATGATATTCCATGCCACAACATGCTTCCACAATCTTCCAGAGATCTCCACAATCACTGGGATCAACCAAGTCAGCCAAGACTGGTTACATGCTACATTTTCTAGGAAAAATCTTCACACACCATCTCAATTTCTTAATGCAGACCAAAGTCTAGATAGGAATATGATTAGGACACATCCACAAGCATGCTATAATCATCAGGAGTAACTGCATGAACCTTAACCACTTTATCTATAGGAATCTTCTCACCGGAACACATGAACTTCACTGTCTTCAACTATCATGAAAGAAAGATAATTTGCAGACCACAAAACTATGAACTATTGCAACTGTAGGCACTTATCATCATCCCAAACTTCCCTCTAGAATGTCAGAGCCAAATACTTTATTGCAGAGGAATGCGGAGTAGAATACTTTCTTCCTATCCTAACTAAACTTACAGAAAAAGCAAGTTTCTCTCTGGTGAACACAACTCACTCAAATCTTCATGTGGATGCTTCAAACCTAGAATGGAGCACCCTTAGTCATACTTCTAACTTACTTCCAATCCACAGACCATGATCTTCAAGTAGAAGTAAATGCAGAGTAGTTTCCCAGATTGTTCTTTAGCATACAACTCACTGTTTGTATTGCACTTCTCTGTAGCTCACTAGTTTCTTCCGGAGAGGCTAATTTTCTCAATATCCTCAACATATAAGTCTTATAAACAAGTAATCGAATAAGATAAAGTTGAGACCAATGATAAAAAGGATATTTTGACATCAATGACAACACTGATTAGGCACATACTTGCAATAGGTTGATCATACCAATAAAGTCAAGGCCCCTCTATGTGAATGGTCGTACCTCCAGGACTGGCTATAGAGGCATAGCAGCATTTTGTTCTCTTGTCGCATCCATCTGACATATGTAACAGGTCCTTACATGTGAATGTGTATCTTTGAACAAAGTGGGCTAGTAATACACTACCCAAAGAATCTGATTGGCAGTCAAATGAGATGACCTGTGACCTATTCCAAACCTCTCATGAAAACTTGTCAGAACTTGCATTACCTTTGTTTTATCCAAGCACCTCAGATAGATCCCTTCATGATTTTTCTTATACAAAATTGATCCCTTGATCATATAGTTATTACTTTTTAATCTGAGTGCTCTTCTTTGAATGAAATTCAATTAAGGTGGGCAAGACTAGTTAAGCAGATAGAACATAATGTCTCCGTACCACTCATCCTTAGAAATATCTTCTAACATATACTGCTAGGAGACTAAGCTTGGACCAACTTCTGCCATTGTTTTTGTCAATGCGTGTCCTCATACCAACTTCATGGGTTGTATCTCTATGTCAAATTCTTGTAAAATGGTGACACATTTCCCTCTTCTTTCCCCTAGCTCACTTTGCATTAACAATGCCTTGACTGTTGCATTTGGTGCTTTGCAATCACTTGGCTTCTCAAGATGTAATGTCTAAACTTTTTTACTACCTTTATCAAGGCATATGCTTGCTTCTCCTCATTTGGATACCTTAGTTTTGTGTCTTTTAACAGAGTGCTCATAAAAGTGATGAGTCTTTCATCATCGATAGCTCTTTTATGTGTCAACATTGCTACACAAGTATGCTCTGAGGCAAAAGAGATAATGTAGAAAGGTAATGTATAATTAGGACTCACCAATGCTAGGGCATTAGCTATTGCTTGTTTGATTTCTGTGAATGTAGCCTTAGCTTCTAGAGTCCATTCTATCTTTTCATCTTGCTTCAACATGGTATTTAGTGGACAGACAATTTTAGTAAACCTAGTAATAAATTTTTGGACAAAATAAATCTTACTGAAATATGATTTCAGATCCTTTTTGTTGATTGGGGGCTATATCTTGAGGACTGCTTGGACCCGGTCAGGATCAATCGATATGCCTTTCTCAAAAATGACATTTCCTAGCAATTTTCCTTCAGTCACTCCAAAGATGCACTTCTTAGGATTGAGTGAGATCACGTAGTCTTTACATCACTGTAAAATTTTCCTCAGGTCAACTACATGATCTTCCCTTTTTTTCAAAAACATAGTGAGGTCGTCCATATAAATGACGATGCATTTCCCAACTAGCCTCTTGAAAGTGACATCCATTGCACATTAGAACATGGCACCAACATTAATTCAACTGAAAGACATCCTGCGGTATGCATAAATTCCCCATTTGCATGTGAAAGACATCTTTAATCTATCCTCATAGTCCACCATCACTTGGTTGTAGCTCAAATAACCATCCAAAAATGACATCATTTGAGAACCATTAACTATCTGTAACACTTCATCCAAACATGATAGTGGGTAATTATGTTTCTCTGATGCCTTATTTAGATTTCTAAAGTCAATGCATAACCTAATTTCTCCATTTTTATTTTGTACTAGTACCAAGTTTGCCACCCAGGTTGAATGTCCAACTGGAAATATAATTCTAGAAGATAGCAATTTTTGTACTTCCTTGAAAATCAAAGGTTCCAATAAAGTGTTCATCGGTTGCTGCCTCTGCCTGAATGGTTTTGCCCCTAGCTTGATAGGCATCATATGAGTTATGATTGAAGTATCATAAGTTTTGAGATCTTAGTAACTTTATGTTATGACTTCATGATAATCTCTTTACACATGGATAATACCTACCCTCTCTAGCTCTGTACTGGATTTTCTAATAAATACATTTTTGACTTATTCAAAAGTCCCTAAGTTGTAAGGTTCGCACTATCCACTAGGGGATTCTCCCTCTTTCTTCTAGATTCCAAGCTTGTTTGAATCAAACAATCGCTCCAATTCTACCATTCCCTAAGTAATAGTGTTCATCTTCAAGTTGAGAACCCCTTCTAAGTCCATTTCAGCTAGTTCCATCTCTTCTTCATCTATTCTCTAGGCAACAAAAACATCTAATGAAGTGAGAAAGTTGATAATGTGTTTGTCAGCCTCAGAGACCTAAAAATTTGTGATGTTGTCTGGTACTGAGGGAGTAGAGATAAACTCTACGGTGAACTTTTTCAAGCCTTTCATGGATGTTGGTTCTAATGAATTAGTAGTCTGTCATATGGGATCAACTAAATATTGAAGCCATCAAAACACTCAATCGAATCCCATATGTGTCTCTGATATCTGTTTAACCTCTTGTGATTGCAAGAGTATTGCTTTCTCACTTGTTTGACAACCAATTTTGATTCACCAAACACTTGAATAACTCTAACCTTTTTCTAGAGGGCCATCAGCAATCCCTACACTAAAGCTTCATACTCATTCACATTATTTGTGCAAGGGAATTGTAACATGTGTGCTCCCAAATATGAACTCCCAATGGGGCTAATTAATTCAAAACATATACTGGATCCTTGCCTACACCTAGATCCATCAAATCTTAATGTCCAAAGGCAAAACTTATCATTGCTGTTATTCTATTTTGCTTGTCTCTTTTCAGTTGATTGAGGTTTCAAATCCACCCTCTTTGTAATAGTCAGATCTTCCTTCGAAACTATGGGGATCTTTAAATGCTTTTGCACTTGCTCTACTACCTCTTGGCAAAGCAAGCATGGGAATTTAGAATGAGATGCATCATGAATAGGACACCATCTTGGTAGTAGTAATTCCTCCATCTGTATTTTATTTTTGATAGCCACTTGATCACTCATGAATTTAGCTACAAAGTCTAGAAATCCTTTGAATATGCCTAGCTCATCATCATCATAGGAGGACTCTAGCACCGACTGCACACATGCCTCAGTGGTTTCTTGATATTTGGTGTGTGATAGATCAAAAAAAATTCTGCAATTTAGCATGAGTATCTCCTCTGTCTAATCAACATGGGGAAGGTAGACTCCTAAATCCACTTCTAAAAATAGAATCTCGTTGGTTTGGTTGTACTCTATGATCATGTGCTTCATTTTTGGCTCCCTTTCAATACATATCTGATTTGCCAATACATTCCAAGGTAGCCACATGTGAGAAAAGTCCATCGCCATTTAACCATTCAAAGTCTTGGACCAATCTCTACTTAAAAGCATGCCATATTGATCCAGAATATCAACTACCTAAATGTTTATGTATTCTTGCACCCTAGGATTAGAAGCTAATTGCATATGTAATCTATTTAACTCACCTATCACATTTACCTCAGTCTTGTCTAGCTACGTGACTTTCCTGGATGATTTTGCTAGAGTAAGACCTAGTGCCTTAAAGACCGATAAAGGCATCACATTAGTAGAAGCTCCTAAGTCTACTAAACAGTTGTGAAGGTTCTTCCCAAATATTTTGAGTGTTAAGAGAAAAGGAGGGCTTTCCCTTTTGTCCTTGTATAATGTGACCTTCTATTTAGCATTTGTCACATGGACTCTTTCTTTTCCTTTATCCATACTATGCTTTGGTGGAATCTCCTTTTGGAAAGAGTCTATCTTAACACTTGCTCCCATGTCTTGAAAGAAAGCTATCCTAATTTCTAGCACTTTTAGCAATTCAAAGATAGACAAGCTAACTTTCATCTTCTTAAGCTCATCCGCAACATACTATCCCATCTTAACTACTTTAGACCTTTTTGAACTTTCAGCTGCCGCTCCTTGATGCATTGACTGGGGTGTCACCTTTGCGGGTTCAGGTTTGTTAGAGGCCTTTGGGTCAGGTGGGATTTGGTAGTTATTTAGAGGGATTGAAGTAGTGAAAGGACCCGTGGGTTTGCTACTTCTCAAGTTGTATGGAGTCTTATTATATTGTTGATAAGCATGTACTTCTTCACACTCCTCTTCCTCAAGATGATTATCATCTTGGAAAGGAAATGTATAACTATCTAGTATGAGGGCAGTGTCATACTTCTGAGATGGAACTAGTTCATAGCCTGTTGGAGGATTCTCTTGTGCTTCTGCAATCTAGATTTCCATTTGAAAAATGTTAGATGCTATCTAGAACTCTGGACAATCCAACTCAGAGTGAGCATTTGTATTGTGTAATTTGCACCATGAATGTAATGCTACTTTAGCCAACATGACTTGAACAGGTGGATGGTTATCAGTATTTTGGTTTTCCAAAGGTGATGGGACTCCACCATTGTTAGGCCTAGTGTTCCAAGTCTGATTGGGTCGCTGAAAATTTTGATTCTGATATTGATTTTGGTTTTGATATTGTTTTTGATTATGATTTCTTTGCTGCAAATGAGCATTCTAATTTCTCAGGTGAGTAACCTCTACAGTGAGCCTTTTCATCTATTCTACCAATTCCCCGATATCATCCATGTCATCTCTTGCTTTGGTTGCTTTAGCAGATTGGAGAAAAGGCATTTGAGCTAGGGACAATTCTACTATAGGATTTCCTAGGTGGACCACTAAGGCTTGCACTGTAGTAGGGGCGGGAATGAGATTCATCATAGGATTATGGTTAGCCAGAGCTTGATTAATCATTGGTATTTGATTCGGCATCACTACGGGACCCATGTGGTTCAATGGACCTGTTGTTGTCTACCCCAGTTGGGTATTTATTGTGATAGCCTCAGTATATGCTTGAGCAAGATTGGCTGGAGGTGGGTTAGACTTCATACAAACATAGATGTAAGTCTATCCAGGGCTACATAATAGATTGGTAGGGCTACAGTCTGACCTATGGCATAAGGGGCTTGCAAATGACTAAAAGCCTTTTGGAACCTATTATTAAAGGAACTTATCAACTCACCTTCAGCCTGATGAATTTCCACAAAGGATCTATAAAGGTCTGCCAGAGTAGTAGGCATCCTAAAGTGATCCAGAAATGCATTCTTTAAAGCTTGCCATATAGGTATGGATGTTGCAGGGAGATTGGCAAACCAGTAGTAGGCTTCATCTTGAAATGAGTAAGGGAATAACCTGTAGACCACATCCTCATGTTGAACCTAAAGCTTAAACATGTTACCTTCAAAGATTTTGATATGCTCATGAGCAATTCTATCAGTGTGAAACTTAGAGAAGAACTTGTCAGGGATCTTAGGCATGTCATGGTAAGCATTGAACTGAAATGGGGACTGGTTATTACTAGTGAACAAAGCCATGCATGGAGGATTGATTGGTGCTGCAACTAGGTCTCTTGGAGGTAATTGAGCCCTTGGTGCTCTGGGTATTCCCTGATCTCTTTTGGTCCTCCTAAACTCTATCAAAGACAATAGCTCTTCTCCAGCTGAGCTAGACCTTGTATGTCTCGCTCTAGTCCCCAGACTTGCTAATTTTGTGAGGGAATTTAAACTTGGTGGCCCTCATTCTAGTACCAATTATGTTGATGGTGTTTTTAGCACACAACAACATAGGTATGATTGTTGGGATCACACTTCTCTTGAAAAAGGCATCCTATCCTAGATAGGACTGCCCCAAGGATAATCCAGATAGGTTTTTGCATTCTTGGAATTTCTTAATTGGAATGTTCTAGTTGTGCCTACAAGGTGTCTTACATGTAATGTGATAGATTTGATAGGTTAGCATAGCTATACATGCAAACCCTTACAACATTTTAGCTAATATCTCTGTGTAAATTGCTATTGAAATTTAAATCTAACAACTGATTAATAAGAAAATGCAAAAGGAAGTAGGGTTTAGAGAAATCCTAAACGACATCCAAAATGTGGGGACCATTGCAGGTAGACAAACATGTAGAAATGAAACCAATTTTCTATTTTACCAAGCTAAACTCTGCTATAGTGCTACAAAAAATGATGTTATCTTCAATAGAAATTAAAGATTTTCACATCACATTCATTTATCAATAACCCAAGTAATGGCGTGATTTAATTTATGAAGTGTAATTGAACTAAGCTTAGTTTGATGGCCCAGGCTAACTATACACAGTCCCCTACAATTAGCAAGTAACTATCAATATGGACCAGAATGTTCATCAAATACCTTAACAAATCAATAACATTGCAAAATAATGATTTAATTAATGCAGATCAAGATGTGAACCATGAAACCAAATTGACAATACAAGAGACAAATTTCTAGAGAAACCTACAATAACTTGCTTTGCATTAAAAAAATTGACAGAGTATCAACAATTCAGCATCAAGAGTCTTACAAATGAGAGAAAGATGGCCCTTTATATAGGAGAGGTAGCAGACTAAGTTTTTGAATGTATGGTGGAGATTAACTCAACACCGACGATACAAATTTAACAGCACTAAATACATTTATGATGGCATTTTGCATTCCCAGATTACAACTTATCCTATAGGAAAAGGACAAAAAATGATCTCTAGATACATTGAATTTGGATAAATTAAGTACCCATTTGGCTATACAAATAGAAAAGTCACTTTTCAAAGCATAATAAAGACAAAATAGTGTCACATGACCTTCTAAATATAGCATTATTTATAAGTGACGAGATTTACATTTTTGATTTCAAATAATTTAATATTTTATGCATCTTCTTTCAAATCGACATTGTTCTCTTCAACCTTTTTGTTGTTGTATGCTACCCAAGCTACCAATGCTGGATTTATATCTCAAGATCTGGATCTTTAACATAATTTGTTATAAATTTGAGATTTTCCCAACCCCAGTAGTATGGGGTGTATACGTTCTCCATTATCCTTCTGCCCTTTTGAAATGTGAGAAAGGAAGCTCAAAGACTGCTGACTTTCTCCAACTTTCCAACCACATTCAGAGTGGACTCCCCATGAATAGATTGGTATAATTTATCTTTGCAGCATTGTGCATCTAGTGGAGCAAGATCATCAAAACTAGAATCCAAACATTCTATGAAAGTATCATTTATCTCATAAATTACATAAAGTACTTGCTCAATTACCTCCCCATGCAATTCTTTGACTTTGTCAAAGATTTCCTTCTTCAATTTCATTTATTGATACCACTCTATAGATTTGTGTAGCCTCTCTACTGAAAGAATATTTTCTGCTAGTAAAACCTGGTTTGGCAATTTGCTAATTGCTTGCACTCTTGATAACATATGGGAGTAATATTCTTGATATGGCTCATATTCTTCATGTAATTCATCCCACCCCACTTTCAATGCTCTGAAGTCCTTATGCATCCCGACAGAAAAATCAATTGCTTCACAACCATCATTATAGACTTTATTAAACCATTCCTACATTCTAATAGAATTTATTTTGATGTCATCGAACTTGGCCAATTCTTCCTTTGATGGTAGGGCTAAAGATGCAAATGGTTTCCCTTCTAAATTTAATGCTTTCAATAGTGACTTTATGTAGGCTCTCAACTCCTCATTTTGCTTCCTCAATTCTTGCTTAGTCATTTCATCTTTATTCAACTGCTCCATTATTGAGGAGACTGATCCTATGAAGTCATCAATTTTTTGTTTCGTAAATTCGAGACCCAAGTTTATAGTAGAGACAACATAATCTTTGGTTCTAACTTCTAATCTATCAATATCAGCAGGAGGGACATCAACCTCTACTATTCTTGTGCCTGATGCAACCTTGTATATCTCTAACTATATTTTTGCCTTCTTTGGCTTCTTAGGCTTTTCTTCTTGAGCTAGTAGTGCACCCAAGTCTAACTGCATCATCTCCACCTGAGGTTCCTTTTCTACAAGTCTCTGTTGGAGCCAATTTGGTGAAGTGGAAGAAATCTCAAGAGTGTTTTCGTGAGTATCCTCCTTGTCCAGTGATTCATCATGAATTTATTCTTCTCTTGATGACTTATCATCTTCCCTTTCATCTATATTATGCCCAAGGTTCTAGAGATTTTTTGCTACTGCAAACTACGTAATCTGCAAAACCTTTTCTATAGTTTCATCATCAGTTGGGATTTCATGTATTTCAATTATCTCAACTTCTATAAAAGGTACAAGAGGAGTGTTGCAAGTATGGGTCTAATTGGTGTTGTCATTGATGTCAGCATACTCCTGTTGCATTGATGATAAGGATTGGATGAACTCTTTGCTGAGGATATTGAGAAAATTGGTCATATCAGGATCAAAGAAGAACAGTGAAGACAGTAAGGTAAAGATCCAAGATAAGATGAGGATCAGAGGATGCGGTTCAAAGGGTTTGTAGATATGTGTCTTAAGATGATCCAGTAAAGATCTCAGAGGTCCGCATGAAGATTTGAAGAAGTTGTGGCCGCTCAAGTAAAACTGGTTCTAGGAGGTGTTCAAAGGTGATAGAGTGATACAGATAGGTCCGGTGAGATCTAGAAATGCATTATCTTGTTTTGCAGATTTGAGAGAGTCTTTAGGAAGTCCATGTGGAGTGATAACTCAAATGGTTCATGATCTGAAGGTCCGTACGCATCTATTCATTTGTGATAGTGATATCAGACTGTGTTCTTGAGGTTTTGGATGAAGGAGAGAAGGATTTCAGTAAGCAAATGAAGTGTGGATGTTCTTGGTGATTCAGGCAAGCTTGTGGAGGTCTATGGATCATGTCCAGTTAGTGTTAGTGGTCCACATTAGATTTTGAGCTTGCAATTGAAGAATAACTTCCAGATGATGGTGTTCTTCCTAAGTCTAGCCAACCAGATGTGTTACACATCCTGCAGATAATCTTGAAGATGTTATGTGAAGATTGGCATGTTCCTAGAAGAAGATTGAAGTCTCAGATCTATGTGGCCAACAGTGTGTTGATCTGTGTGAAGTCTTTTGTAATTAGTCATGGTGTATTTATGTATTTTCTCTGTAATGTTTACTGACTTAGATGATCATTCCTAAGTCAATGTTGTGTATAAATAAGGAATTGTAAAGTCATTTCAAAGTGTATCTTGTGGAGATGAGAGTGTGGTAGAGAGGAGGAGAGCGAAAGGTAGAGTAGAAGTAATGGGCTTAAATGGAACTGATTCAAGCATGATGAAGATGCTATTCTTCAGTTCAAGTAGGTGATACTCATTATTCTATAGACAGTGTGTCTCTTGTAGGCAGTGGGCCTCTTGTGAGCAGTGTGCTCAGGCACTGAGCCCTAATTGGCATGTGCCATTTTTTTTCTTTCTATTCTTCTAACAGAGAATACAATCTTGGGTTAATCACCCCATGGTTTTTCCCTTAACTATGTTTTCCACGTTAAAATCTTGGTGTCTTGTGTGTTAATGTGTCTCTGCTCTTGATTTAATGCATTATGTTTCAATGATTGATTTATCATTATGTTGCTGAATTACAAAGTGGATTTAAGTGTTTAATTGGAAGAAAGTTTTGTACAACTAATTCACCCCCCCTCTCAATTGTCTACCTGAAATCTAACAATTGGTACTAGAGCTAAGTTCCTCTAAAAAGAGCTTAACCGCTTGAGGAGATCCAGGATGTCGTACTACAAGAAGGACAGTCTGAAGTTTGAAGGAACCAATTTTAATCTCTGGAAAAGTTGCATGAAATGTCACTTGCAATGTATGGGAATGCAGTATTGGACCATGGCTACAATGAAGTATACTCCTCCATAGAATGGCCTGAAAAACTGCAACTAAAATCACAGATGATGAAAACAATCTGCGAACTAAAGAAGCTCTTCTAAGTGCCTTGTCTGATTCAAAGCTTTCAAATGTTGTTGACCTACAAACTACTTTTGAGATTTGGGAAAAACTGGAAATTCTGCATGAAGGAGACAAGTATGTTAAATGTGCAAGGCTACAAAGTCTAAAAGGGAAATTTGAAAATTTGAAGATGAGAGAAGATGAAAATATCACTACTTTTATGCCAAGAGTAAATGAGCTTGTTTGTGGCATTAGATGTGTTGGTGGAGTCTTGGATGAAGATGAGATTGTTGGCAAAGTTCTTAGATCGCTTCTTGCTTCTTATAAAATCAAGGTTGTTGCCATTGAAGAATTTAGAGCTCATTCAGTTGTCGCAAGAGATCAATTGGTTTGTAAATTGGCTGCATTTGAATTGACCGAGTTTGGAGATGCCCCCCAAGACTGAATCTGCATTCAAAGCCAATGCCTCTGTAAAAGGTAAACAAAGGTTTGATTCGGGAGAGAACTCTTCAAGGAAACTATCATGGTATGAAAAAGAAAGAAAAGACCTGGAAGAAGGAGAAGCTGAAACTGCTCAACTTGAAGCCCTTATTGCAAAAAGACTACCAAGAGGATCCGGTAAGTATGAAGGAAAATTACCTTTTAAGTGTTTTAACTACAATAAGATTGGTCATTTTGACTCAAGATGTCTGGAAAGATTTTCAAGACCAAATCCTAACAAATGAAGGTTCCAAAAGAATAGTTACTATGTTCATGAAGATGATGATAATGAAGGAGTAATAGATGATGAATCAGAATTAGGAAACAAATTTGGAAGTGACTGGATGTTTATTGCCATCAAGGAAGAAGATCCAATGCCCTCTAAATCTGTCAATCATAAAGTTGTAGAAAGAGCTCTGGCTGCCCAAGTTGAAGAAAAGGATGATTGGGTCATTGACAGTGGATGCTCTCACCATATGATAGGTGACAAAAATAAATTCATAGATTTGGAAAGGTATGAAGGAGGAGTGGTAAAGTTTGGTGATAATTCTGCTGGTAGAATCAGAGGTAGAGGAACTATTTCTTTTGAAGGAAAGAACAAAACCAGTAATGTACTAGATATTGAAGGACTAAATCACAATCTTCTCAGTGTTGGATAGTTGGTGGACAAAGGCTATGATCTCGCGTTCAAGAATGGAAAATGTAAGATCTTTGAAAGTTCCAGAACAAAGATTACATCTGGTACTCAAACAAAAGGTACTATCTTCCATTTAGTTGGTACTGGTAAAAGTTGTCTATTTATGCAAATTGATCAGAGTTGGTTATGGCATAAGAGGATGTGTCATGTGAATTTTGATAATATCATCAAGATAAGCAACACTTAGGCTATAAGAGATCTTCCAAAACTAGTGAAACCTAAAATTAGTTTGTGCAAAGAATCTTAGTTGGGGAAACAAAGCAGAGTTTCATTCAAAAGCAACGAACAGTCTTCTACCAAATTATTAGACTTAGTTCATACTAATTTATGTGGTTTGGAAAGCATTAGAAGTGTGCAAGGTGATAGATACTTCATGCTATTAATTAATGACTACTCCCGGATGATGTGGGTTACTTTTTTGAAAGAGAAATTAGAAGCTATTGAGAAATTCAAAATATTCAAGGCTATGGTAGAGAATGAAACTGGATTAAAATTAAAATGTCTGAGGTCTGATAGAGGTGGAGAATTCACATCCAGTGAGTTCATAGAATTCTATGAGAAACATGGAATAAAGAGACAATTGTCTGCTCCTAGGACTCCACAGCAGAATGGAGTAGTGGAGAGAAAGAACTGGACCATCTAAGAAGCATCTAGGACCATGATGATGGAAGCAAATGTTCCTCAGATCTATTGGAGAAAAGCTATCAGCACTGCAGTCTACACTCTCAATTGAATATAAATCAGAAGCAATACTGGTAAGACTCCTTATGAACTTTGGTTTGGCATCACTCCTACTGTGAGGTACTTCAAAATTTTTGGTAGCAAGTGTTACATTAAAAGAGATGAAGATCTAGGCAAGTTTGATGCTAGAAGTGATGAAGGAATATTCTTGGGTTACTCTACTCAAAGCAAAGCATACCGGTGTTATAACAAGAGACTAAGAAAGATTATAGAAAGTACAAATGTTGGTGCAGGAGCACCTACCTGACAGCTAGCCTCCATGAGGCAGTTAGTTAGTTTAAGTCTTGTTAATGTTTCCAAGAAGGTCTGATAAGACCAATGCATGTAATAAGGTCATGTTGACCATGCTTTGCTATTTTTAGCTAGTTTGTTAGACAGCTGTTATGCTGTAGGTCCGGTTGGATCTCCCAGCTGCCTGGAGAGATTTCCCAGCCGCTTGGAGTCGGGTCAGTAGTACTCGCCAGAGATCCTATTTATGCATGAGGATCGGTTGGTTTTAGATGATCGAGCTAGATTGCACAGAGTGAGACAGAGAGAGAGAGACTGATCATTGTAATTGCATCTATTGAAATCAATAAAGATCCTGTTTGTGTTCATTTTCTGTTTGATCTCCACTGTGTGATCAATTTGTTGTTTTGGTGGTTTCATGGATTCGCTGATCCATTCCACCAGTTGATTCGTCAAATCGGTGGAATGGCCATGTACAGTAGGTTAGGTTATAGTCTGCATTTCGTGTTTGTTTGCATGCAGGTGTGCAGGATTGTCGTCAAGAGGTGTTGAGAACCCTAGCATGGGTATGTGCTAGGTCATGCTGGTAGTTAGAGTTTAGAAGATCACCCTGAAAGTGGATCGGGTCATCCCAGGAGGTTCAGCGGATCGAATTTTGCTAAGGTTGGAAAATTCGTTACAACGGCATCATCAGGATATTTCTGCGTATATCCTGCAGTTGCTTCGGGCGCCATCCAAGTAGAGGGAGGTGAGCATGATGCAGTCGATTGCATGAAGTAAATGAGCGTCGGGGTGATCATCATCAGGTGTTGCCGAGGAGGAGCGTATCGGCATAAGGTAGAAGATCGGGTTGATAAAACCATCGTGGGCCGATAAAGTTAAGTTTGGCCGACAGCAGGATATTGAAGGAACTGCATGTGACGTCATCGTCATCAGGATAATCGTCATCAGGATATCAGGGTGACGTAAGCATCGAAGGAATGGTGCATAAGGTTTGTCATCATCAGGATATATGGGAAGAACCGGATGTTCTTTATCCTGCTGGTGAACATGATGTTGAACATCATGATGATGAAGAAAGAGGTTGTCGGTAAGGTGAACAATGAACGTCAGGAGAATGTTTGCGCTTGCCGAGTATGATGATGCTGCCGATAGTCGGATATGATGATGCTGCTGGCAGACGAAGAGTCGAAGGCTTGTCTGCAGGACGATATCGGTCGGCAGAGTAAATATGATGATGTTGACAGTGTAAAGGGAAATATGATGATGATGATGAAGGGTTGCGGACATCCATGCTATATGTCAAGGTTATAGTGGGGAAGCCTCTACATCATAGTGGTATTAGAGCTCAGCAAAAGGTCTAGGCTGTTGTGTGCTGATTCTGTCACCGAAAGGGCAGAGGTAGAGTAGATTCTGTCACCGAAAGGACAGAGGTAGAGGAGTGAGAGGTTGACAAAATGCCTCCGAAAGGTAATGGTACTGCAAGGGAATTGCAGGAGATGAAGGAAAAACATGCCAGAGAGATGAGGAAGATGAAGGAGCTTGCTGAAGCACTTCAAGCCAGGCTTGTAGCCCTGGAAAAGAACAAAAAGAGGAAAGTGGAAGACAGTGAGTCTGAAGAAGATGAAGATGCTGTTGAAGAGTATGAAGAGGTAGCTGAAGATCTGGATGCTGAAGACCAGAAATTTGCAAAACTGTTAAAGGCAGTGCAGAGTGATAAACCTAAGGTAAAGGTTGATGTTTCCAAGTATAATGGAAGTTTGAATGAAGATGAGTTACTGGATTGGATTGCTGCACTTGATAATCACTTTGAATGTGAAGATGTTGCTAAGGATCAGAAGGTAAAGATTGCAAAGACCAAGTTAGGAGGTCATGCTTTGGTATGGTGGGATTATGTACAATCTGAGAGAAGGAAACAAGGGAAGTCAAAGATCACTTCATGGGATAAGATGGTAGCAAGGATCAAAGGTAAATTCTTGCCTAAGGATTATGAAATTCAGATGTTTAAGAAGCTGTAATTTTTAAGGCAGAAGGAAATGGATGTGAAGGCATACACTGAGGAGTTTTATAAATTGAGTATGAGATCTGGTCATCATGAGAATGAGGTAGAAAAGGTGGCTAGGTACTTGGCTGGTTTGAGATTGAACATACAGGATGAGTTAGTTTTAGCTAACCCTAAGAGTGTGGAGGATTGTTACCAAATGGCAATCAGGATTGAAGAAAAGATGAATAGAGGACAAGATAAGTCCATGAGAGGAAGAGGCAGCAATATGAGGGGAAGAGGATCAGCCCCTACAACAAGGCAAACCAATGAGGGTCAAGAAGACACTGGTAAAGGACAGGGACAGTCTGATTTCAGAGGTGGATGGAAAGGTAATAGAGGAAGATTTGGAGGTGGTAGAGGTTCTACTACATTTTTAGGAAAGTGTTACACCTATGGTGAGTTTGGTCATCCATTTTTCAAATGTCCAGAAAGCAAAGGTTCATCATCCAGAAATGATAGAACAAATGACAAGAGAGTACAACTTGTGCAAGAAGAGAAAGTAGAGCAAAGTGTGCAAAGTTCAAACACTTATCAAGGAGATAAGGAGCCTGACAATTATGCATATCCTGAGGATGGAGAAGCATTGATGCTTAGGAGAATTAGTTTGCAGGCATCAAAGGATATGATGCAAAGAAGAGCTCTTTTCAAGACCACATGCAAGAGCAAAGGTAAAGTATGTAAGGTTGTCATTGATACTGGTTCAACAGACAACATGGTATCTCAGGAGATGGTGGATAAACTGCATTTGGAAAGGATTCCACATCAACACCCTTACAAGGCATCTTGGGTGAGTGATAGTCAATCACTTTTTGTCTATGAACAGGCATATGTGGATTTTCAGATTGGAGCATATCAGGATAGAGTTTTGTGTGACATTTTACCCATGGAATGTTGTCACCTACTGTTGGGTAGACCATGGCAATTTGATAGAAGGGTACTGTATGATGGGTATGCTAATACCTACACCATCAAGAAAGATGGGAAGACTATTAGGTTGATGCCATTGCAGGAAGATGCTGCAGCACAGGAGGCAGCCAAAATCATTTTAGTGGGAAAGAAGGAATTTGTGCAGATGCCTATAGGAGCAGGCATAAAGGCAGTTGAGGATACTGCAGGGAGAGAAGTTGTTAAGGACAACAGGTTGAAGAAATTTTTAGTTTTGACTGACAGAGGTCAGCAGCAGGTGCAGAAACAGGTTTGCACACAGCAACCAGTTGAGAGGAATGACAAGGATATTGTCATAATTGGGACTATTGTTTGTCCTATCAAAGTTGAAAGAAAGACAGAGTTGAACATTACAGAAGTTCAAGAGGCAGTTCAGACAGAGGTTCTGGTTAGACAACCTGACAAACACAAGGTATGTGAGAGAAAGGCCTACATTGCCAGGCATGAGGATTTACTTGTAACAAAACAAGTTACAGTTCAGAAGTCTTGGAGCAGCCAAGAGCCAGCAAAGGACAAAGTTGGAATAGGTCAGAACACTGACATGACAAAGTGTAAAAGGTGGAGGACTTCCAGAACTAAACTCATGGGACATGAGTTCTTTTCTGTTGGGGAGTATGGTGCAGGAGCACCTACCTGACAGCTAGCCTCCATGAGGCAGTTAGTTAGTTTAAGTCTTGTTAATGTTTCCAAGAAGGTCTGATAAGACCAATGCATGTAATAAGGTCATGTTGACCATGCTTTGCTATTTTTAGCTAGTTTGTTAGACAGTTGTTATGCTGTAGGTCCGGTTGGATCTCCCAGCCGCTTGGAGTCGGGTCAGTAGTACTCGCCAGAGATCCTATTTATGCATGAGGATCGGTTGGTTTTAGATGATTGAGCTAGGTTGCACAGAGTGAGACAGAGAGAGAGAGACTGATCATTGTAATTGCATCTATTGAAATCAATAAAGATCCTGTTTGTGTTCATTTTCTGTTTGATCTCCACTGTGTGATCAATTTGCTGTTTTGGTGGTTTCATGGATTCGCTGATCCATTCCACCGGTTGATTCGTCGAATCGGTGGAATGGCCATGTACAGTAGGTTAGGTTATAGTCTGCATTTCGTGTTTGTTTGCATGCAGGTGTGCAGGATCGTCGTCGAGAGGTGTTGAGAACCCTAGCATGGGTATGTGCTAGGTCATGCTGGTAGTTAGAGTTTGGAAGATCACCCTGAAAGTGGATCGGGTCATCCCAGGAGGTTCGGCAGATCAAATTTCGCTAAGGTTGGAAAATTCGTTACAACGGCATCATCAGGATATTTCTGCGTATATCCTACAGTTGCTTCGAGCACCATCCGAGTAGAGGGAGGTGAGCATGATGCAGTCGATTGCATGAAGTGAATGAGCGTCGGGGTGATCATCATCAGGTGTTGCCGAGGAGGAGTGTATCGGCATAAGGTAGAAGATCGGGTTGATAAAACCATCGCGGGATGATAAAGTTAAGTTTGGCCGACAGCAGGATATTGAAGGAACTGCATGTGACGTCATCGTCATCAGGATATCGGGGTGACGTAAGCATCGAAGGAAGGGTGCATAAGGTTTGTCATCATCAAGATATATGGGAAGAACCGGATGTTCTTTATCCTGCTGGTGAACATGATGTTGAACATCATGATGATGAAGAAAGAGGTTGTCGGTAAGGTGAACAGTGAACGTCAGGAGAATGTTTGCGCTTGCCGAGTATGATGATGCTGCCAATAGTCGGATATGATGATGCTGCTGGCAGACGAAGAGTTGAAGGCTTGTCTGCAAGAGGATATCGGTCGGCAGAGTAAATATGATGATGTTGACAGTGTAAAGGGAAATATGATGATGATGATGAAGGGTTGCGGACATCCATGTTGTATGTCAAGGTTATAGTGGGGAAGCCTCTGCATCATAGTGGTATCAGAGCTCAGCAAAAGGTCTGGGCTGTTGTGTGCTGATTCTGTCACCGAAAGGGCAGAGGTAGAGTAGATTCTGTCACCGAAAGGACAGAGGTAGAGGAGTGAGAGGTTGGCAATGGTACTGCAAGGGAATTGCAGGAGATGAAGGAAAAACATGCCAGAGAGATGAGGAAGATGAAGGAGCTTGCTGAAGCACTTCAAGCCAGGCTTGTAGCCCTGGAAAAGAACAAAAAGAGGGAAGTGGAAGACAGTGAGTCTGAAGAAGATGAAGATGCTGTTGAAGAGTATGAAGAGGTAGCTGAAGATCTGGATGCTGAAGACCAGAAATTTGCAAAACTGTTAAAGGTAGTGCAGAGTGATAAACCTAAGGTAAAGGTTGATGTTTCCAAGTATAATGGAAGTTTGAATGAAGATGAGTTACTGGATTGGATTGCTGCACTTGATAATCACTTTGAATGTGAAGATGTTGCTGAGGATCAGAAGGTAAAGATTGCAAAGACCAAGTTAGGAGGTCATGCTTTGGTATGGTGGGATTATGTACAATCTGAGAGAAGGAAACAAGGGAAGTCAAAGATCACTTCATGGGATAAGATGGTAGCAAGGATCAAAGGTAAATTCTTGCCTAAGGATTATGAAATTCAGATGTTTAAGAAGCTACAATTTTTAAGGCAGAAGGAAATGGATGTGAAGGCATACACTGAGGAGTTTTATAAATTGAGTATGAGATCTGGTCATCATGAGAATGAGGTAAAAAAGGTGGCTAGGTACTTGGATGGTTTGAGATTGAACATACAGGATGAGTTAGTTTTAGCTAACCCTAAGAGTGTGGAGGATTGTTACCAAATGGCAATCAGGATTGAAGAAAAGATGAATAGAGGACAAGATAAGTCCATGAGAGGAAGAGGCAGCAATATGAGGGGAAGAGGATCAGCCCCTACAACAAGGCAAACCAATGAGGGTCAAGAAGACACTAGTAAAGGATAGGGACAGTCTGATTTCAGAGGTGGATGGAAAGGTAATAGAGGAAGATTTGGAGGTGGTAGAGGTTCTACTACATTTTCAGGAAAGTGTTACACCTGTGGTGAGTTTGGTCATCCATTTTTCAAATGTCCAGAAAGCAAAGGTTCATCATCCAGAAATGATAGAACAAATGACAAGAGAGTACAACTTGTGCAAGAAGAGAAAGTAGAGCAAAGTGTGCAAAGTTCAAACACTTATCAAGGAGATAAGGAGCCTGACAATTATGCATATCCTGAGGATGGAGAAGCATTGATGCTTAGGAGAATTAGTTTGCAGGCATCAAAGGATATGATGCAAAGAAGAGCTCTTTTCAAGACCACATGCAAGAGCAAAGGTAAAGTATGTAAGGTTGTCATTGATACTGGTTCAACAGACAACATGGTATCTCAGGAGATGGTGGATAAACTGCATTTGGAAAGGATTCCACATCAACACCCTTACAAGGCATCTTGGGTGAGTGATAGTCAATCACTTTTTGTCTATGAACAGGCATATGTGGATTTTCAGATTGGAGCATATCAGGATAGAGTTTTGTGTGACATTTTACCCATGGAATGTTGTCACCTACTGTTGGGTAGACCATGGCAATTTGATAGAAGGGTACTATATGATGGGTATGCTAATACCTACACCATCAAGAAAGATGGGAAGACTATTAGGTTGATGCCATTGCAGGAAGATGCTGCAGCACAGGAGGCAGCCAAAATCATTTTAGTGGGAAAGAAGGAATTTGTGCAGATGCCTATAGGAGCAGGCATAAAGGCAGTTGAGGATACTACAGGGAAAGAAGTTGTTAAGGACAACAGGTTGAAGAAATTTTTAGTTTTGACTGACAGAGGTCAGCAGCAGGTGCAGAAACAGGTTTGCACACAGCAACCAGTTGAGAGGAATGACAAGGATGTTGTCATAATTGGGACTATTGTTTGTCCTATCAAAGTTGAAAGAAAGACAGAGTTAAACATTACAGAAGTTCAAGAGGCAGTTCAGACAGAGGTTCTGGTCAGACAACCTGACAAACACAAGGTATGTGAGAGAAAGGCCTACATTGCCAGGCATGAGGATTTACTTGTAACAAAGCAAGTTACAGTTCAGAAGTCTTGGAGCACCCAAGAGCCAGCAGAGGACAAAGCTGGAACAGGTCAGAACACTGACATGACAAAGTGTAAAAGGTGGAGGACTTCCACAACTAAACTCATGGGACATGAGTTCTTTTCTGTTGGGGAGTATGGTGCAGGAGTACCTACCTGACAGCTGGCCTCCATGAGGCAGTTAGTTAGTTTAAGTCTTGTTAATGTTTCCAAGAAGGTCTGATAAGACCAATGCATGTAATAAGGTCATGTTGACCATGCTTTGCTATTTTTAGCTAGTTTGTTAGATAGCTGTTATGCTGTAGGTCCGGTTGGATCTCCCAGCCACCTGGAGAGATTTCCCAGCCACTTGGAGTCGGGTCAGTAGTACTTGCCAGAGATCCTATTTATGCATGAGGATCGGTTGGTTTTAGATGATCGAGCTAGGTTGCACAGAGTGAGACAGAGAGAGAGAGACTGATCATTGTAATTGCATCTGTTGAAATCAATAAAGATCCTATTTGTGTTCATTTTCTGTTTGATCTCCACTGTGTGATCAATTTGCTGTTTTGGTGGTTTCATGGATTCGCTGATCCATTCCACCGGTTGATTCGTCGAATCGGTGGAATGGCCATGTACAGTAGGTTAGGTTATAGTCTGCATTTCATGTTTGTTTGCATGCAGGTGTGCAGGATCGTCGTCGAGAGGTGTTGAGAACCCTAGCATGGGTATGTGCTAGGTCATGCTGGTAGTTAGAGTTTGGAAGATCACCCTGAAAGTGGATCAGGTCATCCCAGGAGGTTCAGCAGATCGAATTTCGCTAAGGTTGGAAAATTCGTTACAACGGCATCATCAGGATATTTCTGCGTATATCCTGCAGTTGCTTCGGGCACCATCCGAGTAGAGGGAGGTGAGCATGATGCAGTCAATTGCATGAAGTGAATGAGCGTCGGGGTGATCATCATCAGGTGTTGCCGAGGAGGAGCGTATCGGCATAAGGTAGAAGATCGGGTTGATAAAACCATCGCGGGCCGATAAAGTTAAGTTTGGCCGACAGCAGGATATTGAAGGAACTGCATGTGACGTCATCGTCATCAGGATATCAGGGTGACGTAAGCATCGAAGGAAGGGTGCATAAGGTTTGTCATCATCAGGATATATGGGAAGAACCGGATGTTCTTTATCCTGCTGGTGAACATGATGTTGAACATCATGATGATGAAGAAAGAGGTTGTCGGTAAGGTGAACAGTGAACGTCAGGAGAATGTTTGCGCTTGCCGAGTATGATGATGCTGCCGATACTCGGATATGATGATGCTGCTGGCAGACGAAGAGTTGAAGGCTTGTCTGCAGGAGGATATCGGTCGGCAGAGTAAATATGATGATGATGATGAAGGGTTGCGGACATCCATGCTGTATGTCAAGGTTATAGTGGGGAAGCCTCTGCATCAAATGTGAAGGTTGATGAAGGAATTGAAAAACCCTCAAGGTTTTATGAATATGATGAAGATGATCAGAATGGAGTTCTGATTCAAGGAGCCCAAGCCCCTTCTAAAATTTAGATTCTAATTGATCCAATAAATTAGGAAGAAGAGATGAGTTTAATGAGCCTGATCATGAATCTGAAGTGCAAGGAACTCCCAAAGTTCCCAAGTATGTAAGACTGAACCACTCTGAAGATCATATCATAGGTGATAAAAGCAAAGGTGTACAAACAAGAAGGAGGATTTCTCAAAATTCAGAAGAGTATTGTCTAATTGCAAAGATTGAACCTAAGACAGTGAATGAATCTTGTAATGATGAAAATTGGACTAAATCAATGGAGGAAGAGCTAATGCAAATTGAGAAAAATCACACTTGGGATCTTGTTCCTAGACCTAGAAATAAGAATGTGATTGGAACCAAATGGGTCTTTCAGAACAAACTAAATGAAGTTGGTGAAGTAATCAAAAATAAAGCTAGATTGGTCTGCAATGGTTACTCTCAAATAGAAGGAGTTGATTTTGAAGAAACTTTTTCTCCGGTGGCAAGAATTGAAGCATTCAAATTATTTCTTGCTTTTGTTGCTTTCAAAGATTTCAAAGAATATCAGATGGATGTCAAGTCTACCTTCCTGAATGGTGACTTGGAAGAAGAAGTATACATTGAGCAACTGGATGGATTTCAATTATCTTATCATGGTGATATGGTCTGCAAGTTGAAGAAAGCAATGTATGGACTAAAGCAAGCCCTAAGAGCCTAGTATGAAAGATTGGATAAGCATCTTTTAAAGATTGCTTTCAACAAAGGTACTACTGATAGTAATTTGTATTTCAAAATTGATCATGGAAACATCTTAATTATTGAAGTGTTTGTTGATGATATCATTTTTGGAGGAAGAAATAGTATGTGTAAAACTTTTGCAAATCAAATGAAAAGTGAATTTGAGATGTCCATGTTTGGGGAAATGAATTTCTTCTTGGGTCTGCAAATCATTCAAACTAAGAAAGGAATCTTCATTTCTCAGACCAAATATGTGAAAGAATTATTGAAGAAATTTGGGATGGAAGACTCAAAACCAATGAATACTCCCATGGCAACTAGATGTAAATTGAGCAAAGATGTTGACTCTCCTAAGGCTAATCAGAAAAAGTACAGGTCAATGATTGGAGGATTACTGTATCTCACTCAAACTAGACCTGACATTATGAATGTTGTTGGTCTTGTTGCTAGATTCCAAGCTGATCCTAGAGAATCTCATGTCATGGCAATCAAGAGGATTTTTAGATATCTAAAAGGGATAGTTGAGTTTGGATTGTGGTATCCCAGAGATCATGATTTTTCTCTTCATGCATATACAGATGCAGATTGGGCAGGAGATGTGGATGACTGGTAGAGTACAAGTGGTGGAGCATTCTTTTTAGGGAAGAGATTAGTTTCTTGGCTAAGCAAGAAACAAGAGGCAATATCTCTATCCACAGTTGAAGCAGAATATATTGCAGCATTAGGTAGTTGCACTCAAGTTTTGTGGATGAAGCAGATGCCAAGAGACATCAGAGTGGAGTATGAGGAACCTATCACAATCTTCTATGATAATTAAAGTGAAATAAATATATCTAAGAATCCTGTGTTGCATTCAAAGATGAAACATATATCCATCAAGTTTCACTTTTTGAGAGAGCAAGTAAACAAGAATGAAGTCAGATTGGAGTTTGTGCCTTCCAAGGATTAGATTGTAGACATCTTTACTAAACCTCTACCTAAGGACTCTTTTGAGTATCTCAGGGAGAAGTTAGAGGTTATTACCCCTCTGGTGAAGAACTAAGATGTACTGATGTGCATCAGTCCAGTGGATATCACAGTCATATCTTGTTGTCCAGATTGATGATGGGGAGCTACTACTTAGGGGGAGCAGCTGGCATGATTCTTAAGTGTTGGAGTTGTAAGTATGTGCCCTTTGCCTTTGATGTCAAAGGGGGAGAGAAGACGTGAAAAACAAGTGATTGTTGATCAAAGGGGGAGCAGTAAAGGAAGAGAAGACATGTGAATGGTTATTGATGACAGGGGGAGTTGTGTTAGTAAAGAAAAGTTCTTGTCTTGATGGTCAAAATAGTTTTTCACATCATATGTTGCCATCAATGACAAGGGGGGGATTGTTGCAAGTATGGGTCTAAATGGTGTTGTTATTGATGTCAACATACTCGTGTTGCATTAATGATAAGGATTGGATGAACTGTTTGCTGAGGATATTAAGAAAATTGGTCATATCAAGAAGAGAGAAGAACAGTGAAGACAGTAAGGTAAAGATTCAAGATAAGATGAGGATCAGAGGATACAGTTCAAAGGGTTTTTAGATATGTGTCTTAAGATGATCTAGTAAAGATCTCAGAGGTCCACATGAAGATTTGAAGAAGCTGTGGCTGCTCAAGTAAAACTAGTTCTGACAGTTGTTCAGAGGTGACAGAGTGATACAGATAGGTCCGATGAGATCCAGAAATGCATTATCCTATTTTACAGATTTGAGAGAGTGTTTAGGAAGTCCATGTGGAGTGACAACTCAAATGGTTTGTGATCTAAAGGTCCGCAAGCATCTATTCCTTTGTGACAGTGATATTAGACTATGTTCTTGAGGTTCTGGATGAAGGAGAGAAGGATTTCAGTAAGTAGATGAAGTGTGGATGTTCTTGGTGATTCAGGCAAGCTTGTGGAGGTCTATGGATCATGTCCAGATAGTGTTATTGGTTCGTATTAGAGTTTGAGCTCGCAATTGAAGAATAACTTCCAGATGATGGTGTTCTTCCTAAGTCTGGCCAACCAGATGTGTTACACATCCTGCGGATGATCTTAAAAATGTTATGTGAAGATTGGCGTGTTCCTAGAAGAAGATTGAAGTCTTAGATCTGTGTGGCCAATAGTGTGTTGATCCGCATGAAGTCTTTTGTAATTAGTCATGGTGTATTTATGTATTTACTCTATAATGTTTGCCGACTTAGATGATCATTCCTAAGTCAATGTCTTGTATAAATAAGGAATTGTAAAGTCATTTCAAAGTGTATCTTGTGCATATGAGAGTGTGGTAGCGAGGAGAGCGAAAGGCAGAGTAGAAGTATTGGGCTTAAATGGAACTAATTAAAGCATGATGAAGATGATATTCTTTAGTTCAAGTAGGTGATACTCATTATTCTGTAGACAGTGTGTCTCTTGTAGGCAGTGGGCCTCTTGTGAGCAGTGTGCTCGGGCAGTGAGCCTTAATTGGCATGTGCCATTTTGTTCTTTCTATTCTTCTAATAGAGAATACAATCTTGGGTTAATCACCCCATGGTGTTTCCCTTAACTAGGTTTTCCATGTTAAAGTCTTGGTGTCTTGTGTGTTAATGTGTCTCTTCTCTTGATTTAATGCATTATGTTTCAATGATTGATTTATCATTATGCTACTGAATTACAAGGTGGATTGAAGTGTTTAATTGGAAGAACGTTTTGTACAACTGATTCACTCCGCCCCCCTCTTAGTTGTCTACCCAAAATCTAACAAGGAGGTTCATCAGACACTTCTATTATTTTCTCCTTCTCTTGGGATTCAATTTGTTCCAACACCTTCTCAATTCTTGGTAGTGCAGGGACAACCAAAGGGATGGAATCTTGAACACTTGGTGGGGCCAAAGAAATGGTGGCCAAGGCTAATGAATGTGTAGAAAACATAGGCAAATTAACATGTGTTAAATTGACAAATGGAGTAAACACCAATGGAGGTGGAATGGAAGAAGTAGGTAATGTGGAGGAAATGATAATTGGTGAAGTGATAGGGGAAGAGGACATAGAGACAGAGGGTGAGAGAATGGAAGAAATGGGTAGCAGGGAGAAGGAGGTACAAAGTGAGATAGAAGAAATGGAAGGCATGGTTGTGGTAAAAATAGGAGGGAATGATGAGGTAGTGATAGAAGGAGTGTGGCCAATGGGGCTACTTGAATCAATCATTACAGGAGATGAGGCCATAGAAACCATGATTGCTAGTGGGGAAGAAGCAGAGGTAGTTTGTTGAATAATGGTGGTAGTAGGAGAAAGTGGAGAAATACTTGTGGTTGGAGAAGCAAGAGGTGAAGAGATTATTGGGATGTTTGTGCTATTAGATACTGTAGCAGTAGGGGCTCCTATATGAAAGGAAGCTAGGTGTGCAGAAATCACTTCCTACACTAATTTAATGAGTGGAGGAGAGTGCAAATTATATTTATCCTTACTATTACAGCAATGTTAAATCCACTAATAGAGAAATTTCAGCAAGCACATAAACAAGAAAGTGAGATAGAAGAAGAGAGACACAAGATATACGTGGGGAAAACCCTTATCCAGTGAAAATCCCCACACCCCAAAACTTGCACAATGTATTAACAAAAATGAAATGGTTTACAATACACTTGCAATGCAAGATCTTAGGAGTCTTTGACACTCATATCTAGAGACAAACTGGCAGCATAACAGTACCTGTCAAACCTATAATACATCTCCTCCTTTAAGCACCTATTTATATAGAAAGTACAAGGCAAAATTGCCTCTATCTTGGAATGGGCATCCAACTTGGCCTCATGGCCCAAAACCCATGCCTATGGACACTTGGTCAACATTGTAAGATGCTTCTGACACTTTTCTACACACCCCATCCCAAAGAGGTCGCCTATTTCTAAAATGGGCTATGACAGATGCTCTTATGACTCTTACAATCATCATAGAATCTGTCATAATAGTTACAACTTACAGCTGTAAGAGAATTTGTCATACACAGACTATAAATAGCATATTCTCTTACAACATGTCATAATCCACCTTGGGGCACTTAAAGATTCCTTTTTCAAAGATGCTCTTTGACACATGTCTTCACTTGTCATAGAATCTCCTATTTCTGACTCTTACATGTCATAACTTCGTCATAGGATTCTGTCATGACTGTTACGATCAAAATTCCCTTACACAACATCCAAGATACTAACACATGGAAAAATATTCCTACCACAAAGTGGGACGCCTATCTCCTCATGTGAGGACAAAATTACAAGTTGTCATTTTCCATGTAGGATGACACATCACCTTGCCACATCCCACAAGATGACAATATGAATTTACAATCTAATTTACAACATAGCCAATAAATAAATAAATATAATGAAATTAATACAAGGAATTACCAAGGCTAAGACACCTTAATTCCCAACATTCTCCCACTTGTTGAACACCTTGTAAGAGCCAATAGAATTAACAGGATTTAACTGCTATAGGCCAAGAGGCCCATAGACTCTAAACACCATCTGAACTTCTCTGTGCCCACTGGCTTCGTCAATGCATCTGCACCATTCTTCAAAGTATCTATTTTCTCCAAATTTACCTTCCCATCCTCTACCATGTCTCGCACAAAGTGAAACTGTACATCAATATGCTTTGTTCTGGCATGGAAAGTTGGATTCTTCGCAAGGCAAATCACACTCTGACTGTCACAACAAATTGTAATATGTCCTACATCAACACCAATATCTGAACACAATCTCTTAAGCTAAATGGATTCCTTACAAGAGTAATTTGCAACCTTATACTTAGCTTCTATAGTGGACAAAGGAACCACAGGTTGTTACTTACTCATCCATCTAATTGCACCACCAAACATTGTGAACACATATGCACTGGTGGATCTCCTGCTGTTAATGTCACCTACCCAATTAGAATACACAAATCCATGAATACAAACTAAATGTAGAGGTCCTATAGCATTACCATGATAGAAAATGGAATACTCAGAAGTACCCCTCAAATATCTGAACACTTGCTTAACTGCATCCCAATGTACCCATCCAGAATTAGCCATAAATCGACTAAGGACTCCCACTGCTTGGGCAATGTCTAGTCTTGTGTAGACCATGGCATACATCAAACTGCCAACATCACTAGCATAAGGTACTCTGCTCATGTCCTCCACCTCACTAGGAGATGTTGGACAATCACTAATAGATAACTTTGTCGCCAATGAAACAGGAACACACAATGGTCTACAATCTGCCATGCCGAACCTATCCAACACAGTCTTCACATACTTACTCTGGCTTAACCAAAGTTATTTGTTAGTTCTGTCTCTTCTAATTTCCATTCCTAGAATGTACCTGGCTGCCCCTAAATCTTTCATTTCAAACTATGCTGCCAACTAAGACTTAAAATCAAAAATCACATTCTTACCCTTCCCAATCAACAACATATCATCAATATATAATGCAACAATGAGAATACGATCACCATCAAACTTATAATACACACAGTGATCTGATTTCGATATCACAAATCCAATTGACAACACAAAGGCATCAAACTTCAAGTACCACATCCTAGGAGATTGCTTCAGACCATACAAAGACTTTTTCAATTTGCAAACCAAATTTTCTTTACCTTTCACTATGTAATCCTCTAGCTATGACATGTAGATTTCTTCCTCCAAATTACCATGAAGGAAATTTATCTTCACATCCATCTATTCTACCTCTAAATCATAAGCAACTACAAGAGATAACAGAAATCTAATGGATGTTAGCTTTGCAATGGGAGAGAAAATTTCACCATAATCAATTCTCTCCACTTGTGAGTACCCCTTCACATCCAATCTAGCCTTGTCCTTTTCAACATTGCCATCTTCACTAAATTTCTTCTTGAACACCCATTTGTAACCAATAGGTTTCCATCCATCAGGTAAAGACACCAAGTCCCATGTTTTGTTCATTTCCAAAGAAGACATCTCATCTTCCATGGCCTCCTTCCAGGAACCTGTATCTTTCATAGCCATAGCCTCTTTCATAGTTCTAGGCTCATCAGTGTTAGTAAGTAAAGGAAAAGCACAACTAGAATCAAGTAATGAATAACCAAACCTATCAGGTTGCTTTCTTATTTGTGTAGACCTCCTCAATGGCTGTGGCTAAGGTTATGCTTCTTCTTTTGAGCTTTCAGAGCTGCTAGAGCTCTCCTCATCATCAGGTCTCATAAGGTCTGTCTATTCAGTCTTCTCAGGGGTAGAAGGAAACTAAACCGTGTCCTCTTTCTTTTTGTCTGTTTTGGCTATAGAACAACATAAGAAGGTGTTAGCTCTCTGAAGATAACACTTCTGCTATACAACATTTTTTCAGCCACCGGATCCCAAAGCTTATATCCTTTCACACTGACACCATAGCCAATGAAAATACATTTAATAGCATTATTCTCCAATTTAGACCATTTCTCGCTAGGCACATGTCCATATGCCTCACAACCAAAAACATGAAGATGTCTAACTGAAGGCTTCTTACCAGACCACACCTCCAGTGGCAACAGCTTCAACCCAAAACTCTTGTTCGAGGCTTTCTCCACTAAGCATACTCCTAGCCTTATCCTTCAATGTCATGTTCATCCTCTATACAACTCCATTTTGCTGCAGGGTATATGGATTTGTCTTGTGCAATTCAATCCCTTGCACTTTTACAACTTATCAAATTCTACTGAATAAAACTCACCACTGTTGTCAGTTCTCACTTAATCTTTTTACTAGTCTGATTTTTAGAAAAGGATTTAAACTCTTTAAATAGACTAAAGAGTTCAATCTTATTTCTGATAAAATAAACCCATGTCCTTCTACTGTAATCATCTATGAAAGATACAAAATATACATATTTTGAAATTGAAGGAACATTAACATGACCAAACACATCAGAATGAATAAGATCCAATACACTAGAAGACTTGTGAGAACTAGAGTAAAATTGAACATAGTTTTGTTTTCCATAAATGCAATGTTCACAAAAGTCAAACTCAAGATTACAATCATTTAAACCCTCAACGAGGTCTTTATTTTTTAGGGTACGCAGACCCTTCTCACCAATGTGGCCATATATCAAATGCTATAACATAGTCTTTTTAGTAGGAAGCTTAGCTTCCATAGCATGTGCACTACCATCAGAAATAGTTACAACAAATTTCTTCACTGCTCATTCAGATGGTGGGGATGAAGTGACTACAACTCATTTCTTTGGGTCAGAAGAACTATTACACTGTGAAGTGCATTCCTCCAGCTGAAACAAAGTACCTCTCTGAGTACCCTTCACAAGCATAATAGATCCTCTAGTCATCTTGCATTCATCCTTTGAAAAGACAACCTACACACTTGCATCATTCAACATACTTATAGAAAGTAGGTTCCATACAAGGCTTGGAATGTGCATAACTCTACTGATCCCCTTAACTTGTCCATTAGGGAATCAGATTGAGACTCTTCCATGACCAACAATCTTCAGATGAGAGTCATCACCTAGGTACACTCTTCCACCATCGAAGTCTTTATATTTCATGAACCAGTCTTGATGTGAGGTCATGTGGAATGATACACTAGAATCAATCAACCACACATCATCAAATGCATGGGTGGCCAAGGCTGCGATGAAGGCATCACCATCATCTTATGACTTGTCAGAATCTAAATTAGGAGCTTTCTTCTTCTTTTTCTTCTCCTCTTTGCATTCCTTTTAGAAATGCTCAGTTTTACCACAGTTCCAACAAAGAGCCTTGGACTTTCTAGGAGATTTGGATCTACTATTTTCACCTTTCTTGTCCTTCTTCTTCCCTTTCTCTTTGGGTCTTCCACAAACCGCAAGAGCCTCTTTGGCTACCTCAGAAGACTTCCTCTACATCTCTTCAGATAACAATGAATATACCACATCTTCCATCTTAAAGGTGGTAGTGGTGCTTCCGATAGCCATGAGAAGATGGTCCCATGAATCTGGCAAAGAACAAAGTAGGGTCATGCATCGATCCTCCTCCTCCATTTTCACACCCACAGATATCAATTATGCAACGATCATATTGAAAGAATTCATGTGATCCGCAATAGATCTTCTATCTTCCATCTTCAAAGCAAACAACTTCTTTTTAAGAACAAGTTTGTTTACCAAGGACTTGGCCTAATAAACGTCACCCAACTTCCTCCAAAGATCTTTCATTCTCTTCTCCTCATGGACATTCAATAGGACAGAGTCAACTAAACAGAGTCTTATGAGACCCTTAGCATTCCAATCTTTGAGATCTCAATCAGCTTGTTGCATTGCTGTGGGTTTTAAACTGGATACTATTTCCCATAGGTCACAATCAACAAGTAGGTCCTCCATCTTCAATTTCCACAACTCAAAATTAGTGTCATTGAATTTCTCAACCTCTAACCTTCCAGACATGGTTGCCATCTCCTTTCTGCAACAAGATACATAATACTCTGGACAACACTCCCACTCAACCTAAGATTAGCTCAAAAAACCCCTACCCAACAACTAGGACTGAAGGTGATCAAGCTTTGATACCAACTAAAAGGAGCTAGGTGTGCGAAAATCGCTTCCTACACTAATCTAATGAGGGGAGGAGAGTGCAAATTCAATTTATCCTTACTATTATAGCAATGTTAAACCCACTAACAGAGAAATTTCAGCAAACACATAAACAAGAAAGTGAGATAGAAGAAGAGAGACACAAGATATACATGGGGAAAACCCTTATCGGGTGAAAAATCCCACACTCCAAAACCTACACAATGTATTAACAAAACTGAAATGGTTTACAATACACTTGCAATGCAAGCTCTCTGAAGTCTTTGACACTTGTATTTGGAGACAAACTAGCAGCATAATAGTACCTATCAAACCTGCAATACATCTCCTCCAAGCACCTGTTTATATAGAAAGTACAAGGCAAAATTGACTCTATCTTGGAATGGGCATCCAACTTGGCCTCATGGCCCAAAATTCATGCCTATGGACACTTGGTCAACATTGTAAGATGCTTCTAACACTTATCCTCACACCTCATCCCAAAGAGGTCAACTATTTCCAAAATGGGCTATGACAGATGCTCTTACGACTCTTATGACCGTCATAGAATCTATCATAGCAGTTACAACTTATAGCTGTAAGAGAATCTGTCATACACATGTAAATAGCACATTCTCTTACAACATGTCATAGTCCACCTTGGGGCACCCAAATATTCTCTTCGACACATATCTTCACCTATCATAGAATCTCATATTTCTGACTCTTACATGTCATAACTCCGTCATAGGAATTTGTCATGACCATTACAGTCAAAATTCCTTTACACAACATCCAAGATGCCGACACATGGAAAAATATTCCTACTACAAGGTGGGACACCTATCTCCTCATGTGAGGACAAAATTACAAGTTATCCTCTTCCATTAAGGATGACACATCATTGTGCCACATCCCACAACATGACAATATGAATTTACAATCTAATTTACAACATAGGCAATAAATAAATAAAGACAATGAAATTAATAAAAGCAATTACCAAGGTTGAGACACCTTAATTCCCAAAACTATAGTTATGCTAGTTGTCTTGACCTTTTTTGTTTTAGTTTTGGACCCTTCTCTTAGCCCACTTGGCATATCCTTCTTCTTAGCTGCCCTTGTCCTTGTGGCAAGGGGCATATCTTTCTTTCTATCTTTTGGGACAACCTTCTTTGCCTTCCCTTTCTCTACCAAAGGTATATGTTTCTCACTATTAGAGTGTTTTGAATATTCTTGAGGTTGCTCTACATCATCTAGCACTTTTATAGGTGTGTCTTCCTCATCCCCAGACTCCTCATATTCAAGTGTTGTAAAAGTAAGTTGCACTCCTTGTCTCTCCAATGCTACAACCTGATTTCTCACTCATATTTTACTCAATCTTATTGGTTCTTTCATTACTGTATCCAAAGATCTTTCCTCTGCATTGGCATAGTCAGGTGGAGGGATGGGTTGTTGATATTAAGCTTCCCATGGTCCTTTTTGCACCACATCATCATCATCATCATTCAAATGATCTGGGGCCTCGATTATATGAAATTTCCTTATGAATCCAAGGAACAACCTTGAGTGAGTTCTTTTCAACACATCATAGTCATCCACATAGTTAGCCCAGAAAACTTCCAGGTGCATCTTGTGGAATAGATTTTTGCTCACATATTTCTCCATTATTCTTTGAGTGTCAAAATGATCTCTCTTTGTATAGAAATGAAGCTTAAGTAACTATAGCTCCTTATCAAAATGTTCAGCTGCTCCAAGAGAGACACATGCATAACTACCTCTACCTAATAGGATTGGAAACATGACGTTTGTTCTATGGAGGTGCTTTAGTTTTTTAGCACAAGTGATAAGTTGCCTTGACAACTCCAGAAGCACCACCTTATCTGTCAGGTACTGAGGTAACCTGTATGGCAGACCAGTGAAGCCTTGGATTCTCAAATAGGTGAACTTTTGAAACTATATATACCACCTTCCATATTGCATGATTTCATTCATTGCCTTAGTAGATATCCTAAGAGTTGTAGTACCTTGAAGCAATCTAGTGATATACATAGTGAATGCATCATTCACTCTCTTATAATGGATGAGAGATTGGCACAACACTAATTGATCATAGCATTCATATACCTTGACCTGGTGTTCACCATTACCAACTTCTCCAATTTTGGATAGCCCAACATATTCATTCCTCCTGGGCAATGAATATGTCGCGTAGGAGGTCCACCTAAATATTTGCTTATCTCTTAAATTTACAAATACCTCATGCATGTTATTACTCAATATCCGAGCCCAATGAAATTTAGTGCCTTTACTAATTATCTCTTCAATCATCATGAACATCCATCCTTCAAAAGTTGATCCTGCAGCTAATCCATATATTCTGCAAAGTAGGGTTACTAAGTCTCCAATCGCATCATGGAAATCACTTCTGTACAAGGTCTGGGGAAATTTGATGATAGCTAATCTTTTGCTCTTCATCCAATGATCATTTACATGTTTTTTGCATGTATCCAAATTTTTTTGAAATGTTGCCTCTGCACCTATTTTATTTGGTATGATTAACACTAGATACCATGGGATACCAAACGTCTCTGCTATGGATGGTGTACTCAAGTCTGTTAGTACTTCTCCACTAGGAGTTTGTATGGTTCTGGTTAATGGATCATATCTCTCAGCACAAGCAACTATCAATTATGCACACTAAGCTGAAGTAGGAAAGGCATCAGCCTCTACAATCGCACTGTCCTTTATCTTCTTGGCTCTTGGAGTTGCATTGGGTCCAAATATTCAGTTTCTGAAGTTATTTAAGTCAATGTGACCTAGATCGATATCCCCTATGTTTTTCCATCCAGAGGTGATTTTGGTCTTAGGAGGAATGTCTTTAAACTCATAATTCATGTTTTGAGCCCTTGCAGTGATTTAACCTAAATGGTTGGACCTTATAAGTTATGGTTGCCTTGTTGTTTTCACTCCTAACTCTAGTTTGGATAAGCCATAAACTTATTTACCTAAGTTACTAAGTCAAGGTTCTCATAACAAACAATTACTTCCAAGTCTTTAAAATTTGAATGTAGAAGTAGAAAGAACTTGCAGACTTAAATGATTTACACTACTCATTACATGGCATAAGTAAATAAAAAAGCATTTGAATTCCACTAACCATGTAATAATTGCTTGAAAATTCTAAATGAAAACATGTAAATCATGATACAATCACTTCTAATCATTCCTTTCACCTTAATTGACCAATATAACTTGAAAAGATTAAAAAAAAACATCATGAAAAGCTCTTTGCATGGTTTTTGGGAGTCTCAGACTTCTCTGACATAAAGCGTAGATTTTCAAGGGTATCGACTTTGCAAAGGATTTAGGGTTATTTGATGTGGCACTAGATTTATGTTCATCTGACCTTGTGCGGGTTTTGGTTATGACTGACTTGGATGGATCTTGGAGTTCAATGAGGAGTCATTTTGGTGCAAGTCGAAGAGAATGGTTTTTAGCACTAGGTGGTTCACTGTGCTCTTGTGTAGGTTTTGGAGACAACAGACCTTGCATAGTTTCAGGTGGTGACAGACCTCTTTGTATATTGGGAATCAGTCAGAGTCAATTCGACCCAAGTCAGAGGTGAGAGATTTTAGCGAGAGATTTTAGCGCAAGTCAGATGGTTTGATTTTTAGTGCTAAGATGGATGTAGTGTTCAGCGTGTGTTTTGGAGGTGATGGAACTAGAGAAGATTTTAAGTGTGGCTAACTAAAGTTGATAGAAGGGTAATTCCACATAGGTTAGTAGGGTGGATATTCAGCACAAGTTTAGAGTTTAACCATAAGCATGGATTTCAAGGTTCGGTGACTTAATGGAGATTTCAAAGGTGTCCAACCAAAGTCAGTGACGGTGTGTTTCTACGCTAACTTAGAGGATCTAGATTTTAGTGCTAAGTCAGTTTTCAAACTCCAACAGAGTTTCTTGAGACAACCGACCAACTTTGTTCTTCCTTGGGTCAATTGAGAGTGCTCTTAGCACAAAGTTTGTGAAGAAGGACTCTAGTGCAAAAGTTTTGATTTCCTTATTGTGGAGATTAGCTCATTTGCTGACCGACTTAAATTCAGGTATCATTTTAGAGGGGTTGGGTAGTTGCTTTTCTTAGCGCTAACTGAAACAAAATGTTGAAAGGAATTTTTGGCAATTTTGTGAATGATTTGGTCAAATGTAAAAATGCAATAGCCAAATTTACCAATTTCTACTATGCCTAAGGGTTTCAAATCAGGGTTTTTCTTATGTTTGAATCTATCTAAACTTTTCATCCATTATGTACAGAAAAAGAAAAACCTT